>OZ038450.1:12337407-12611848 GCA_964036195.1 Sphaerolaimus hirsutus
TCAAGCAACCAACCTTTCGAATCCGTTTCGGCATCAGTCGCCGTGTCACTTGCTGGATCCTTGTCCGACCTGCGACCATGTACAGTGAACGATTGTCCTCGTGAACGAAAATACGTGTTTTCTACACCCATCATAAAAATGAAATCACCAAAGCGAAGCCAAAAATTTCTAAACTCACCCATCGGCCGATGTTCGCGACAAGTAAGCAGACATTGCGAAGCCAGCTGAAAGCATCGCAGTCACTTCCGTGAATCGGAGAGCTTTATTGTTCAAATCGAGACCCCGTATGTTATAATGGCAGCTAGCCAAAATATCCGTTTGGATACGCACGTTTGTCAACATACATCATATGTGTCAATTAGTGTGTCGGCCGCCATTAGCGACGATTTCCGGTCGAGTAATCGCCTTCCGCGGCCGTTATCGCTGAGTGGACAGTAATTCTGCATCTTTTACTCTTGTTCGTACGATATCCAATTGTACTCAACGGTATCCAATACAAACTTGTACTTGATCCAAGATTACATACGTGACCCGATCCGTTACGAAAGCAATAAAACCTTGGCAAAGAGCCAACAACTGGCGGAATGATTCGTACGCAAATATAAGTTCTCTCAATCCGTTATGAAAGATAATCTAATAGAATTGGTAGCACGTTTGAACTCAGATAAAGCTGCGGATTTTTAATCCAAAATTCTTGAACCAAAAAGGCTCACTGCAAAAATTCTACACATCCATCTTAGACATCTCTGGAAACATCTCCGGTTTGATAACAAAACCTTTTCATTTCAAAAAGGAGATCGAAAGGGTATACCCAAAATACAGCGCTGTTTTTTGCGTGATATGCAAGAAACGGGTGCCTCCCAAGATGAATTGTTCGCAGCTGGAACATGACAGCCGAAATAGAGGATAAGGCTAAAAATGTCGGTGGAAGCTTCGTGTAAATTTTTCATGCGTCCTGAATTTTTCTAAAATGAATTTTGTCGTCCTGCAGCTCAAACCAAAAACTTTCCCAATCCTCAAGACTTGGTATGTTATTACACCCTCAACACTAGGGTTGAAAAAAATCAATTTTTTTAAACGCCTTGATTTTTTAAAATTAAAATCAGAATTTTTTTAAATCGTCCAAAATGGGGGTATAGAGAAAAATATCTGTATGTTAAGTGTCAGACAATGTATTGTTATGTCTATTGTGGTGATATTATGACTGTGGAGTCATGGGATAGCATTATAAGCATTGATTTCCTTCAAAAATATCCATTTTTAGAGATTTCCTTCAAAAATATCCATTTTTATGTCAACTTATTACATACTTCGAGTGAAGTTCAGCATGGAATAGTGCTTAAATAAGGTTGTAAGGGAAGGCTAATATATTGACAGTGATGTTACACTCTGTAGAAGTATGTGTGAGCATATTGGCTGGATATTATATACTACACTAGCATATTATTATTACATGGTAGCATGAATAGCTTTTACACTAAAAATGCCCCAAAACCCATGAAAACGCCACCAATGGTAATGTGTATGGGGAATTGTGCACTTGCGACAACACAAATTGCAAAATACCTAGTGCAAGTCTAACAGAAATTTTGCCTTCTGATTTTTAAAAATTAAAATCAGTTTCCACTAGGGTTGGCCGATGTTTTTTTAAACGTTTTATTTTTAAAAACGTTAAAAAAAACACGAGGTCCGAAACTTTTTTTTTTACATCGGCCGAAATTTTTAGCACAAAGCACTGGGTATTTTGCAACATTTTTGCGCGCAAGCGCGTAATTTCACACACAAATTGACATTGGTGGTTGTTTTCATTGGTGTTGTGGCATTTTTAGTATCAAAGCATCATTTCTATGTGCTACCATGGGTAAATAAGCCGTCATATGTTGCTGTAGTATAAAATATTCAGGCAAATGTGCTTCCATGTACCTCCACAGTGTGTAACATCACTCCCAAAGTAACAACCTCCTTTTATAACCTTGATTGATCACTATTCACTGCCAAACTTCACTTGAAGTCACGAACATTTGACTATAAGGCCCTGTTTACACGGATTTTTGGTGACGACAGAAAAAGTCTGTCGTCACAGACATTTTTGGATGAAAATTGAAAAAATTTCGTGTGTGACGACAAATTAGCCTCGATAAAAACGGGACAAATCGGCCTCGATGGCGCCGACAAACATAAAATTTGAAATTATGCACTCAAAATGCCATTTTTTGTTCTGATGAAACCATAGTATAGTTGGCACAAAATATTTATTCAAATGTGCTATTAATTGCATGCACTTTGCAATGACTTCTCATGCCACTGGGTAATGGCAGCTGTAGAATGTTGTCACAAGCAAAGCACGTTCACAGCTTGTGACAACACTTTTGGAATGCATCTGTAAATAAAATGGAAATTTTGTAAAAAGTTGTCGGAACGCCTCGGTAGCGAGGCTAATTTGTCGGAACGCTAACGCCATGTATTTTATATAAAAAAACGTTTTATTTATTTTAAACGTTTTTAAACAGTTTTTTAAAAGCTCCCAGATATGGCCTTGTGTCAACTAGCGATGGAAAAGTGCCAGGAAAATGGCGCCAGGCGCCAAGGGCGCCTGTCAAAAAATTGGCGCCGGGCGCCAAAAGGCGCCAGAGAAAATGGCGCCTGGCGCCATTTTTTCAGATGGCGCCATGGCACCATTTTTCCTGGCGCTTTTCCATCACTAATCCCATTATAGTCAAATGTTCTTGACTTCAAGTGAAGTTTGGCATGAAATAGTGATCAAACAAGTTTATAAAAGGACGTTGTTACATTGGGAGTGATGTTAAATTTTTTTACACATTGTGAAGGTACATGGAAGCACATTACTTGAATGTGGAAGCACATTGCCCATGGTAGCAAATACAAATGTATGCTTTGATACAGGGGTTGTGCAGATTTGGACCTACGCGGGGGTTCATATAGAGAGCAAATCGCTAGAGATAGATAGCTGAAAAATTTTTTTTTGGGGGGATCAATATATAGGCTTTTCCAAGGTATAGAAGGAAGAAAAGGAGAAAAAACGCTGAAAGTAGGTGAAAAACAGCTAAAATAGGTATATAAGTACATATAGTACAAAAAATAGCTGAAAATGAGCAATAAGGAACATGAATTAGAATTTTGAAGGTGAAAACTATAAAATGGTATGAAAAATATCAATTTTGAGCAAAAATTGGGGCAAACTTTTGACGATTTGGGGATAGATAGCTGAAAATTTTCCCTCTGGGATAGATAGATAGCTGGCGAATTTTTTTTTTTGGGGGGGGGGTAACCCCCCCAACCGCCCTACTCAACCCCTGCTTTGATACTAAATATGCCACAAAATCAATGAAAACAACCACCAATGTCAATTTGTGTGTGAAATTGCGTGCTTGTGCACAAAAATTTTGCAAAATACCTAGTGCTTAGCTTATAATTTAGGATACCTTATAAAATAGTACAATATCATGCTTGAATTGTGTATCATGTTCAAATTGAGTCCCACTGTAAGAGCATTGTAAAAAAATACAACCCAGAGTTCAAAACAAGCCAATACAGTACCCATTTTTGACTGTTGTATTTCTTCTAATAGAATGGCACCATTCTCGTATTTACTCGAGTAGTTCCCCAGGGGAATTATTTTGTCATCAGACAATTTTGAGGAAGGAATTATTCAAGGGGGAATTATTATTCCATTAAAATTCGCAAGCACATTTCTATCATACTACATACACATGTATGTCCTGTATCCGTTGATATTACACATTCCATTGCATCTTCACACAGCAGATGTGCTCAATTTGCACTGAATCAAACCAGACACAGCTGTTTTGTTCAGTCTGACTTTATTGATTGTTTGTACATGGTCGGGCTGAAAAGTTCCTAGTCAGTGCTTGCCATTTGCGCTAGGGGTAAGCTACAGTCATAAAATTTTAACACTTTAACATATCAGGTGTTTTGAGTTTTCACCCAAAACTTCACCCCTCTAACTCCACCCACTGCGGAACTGTGGGGGTAACAATTTCGGTCATTTTGAACTGATGTACACATGAGGTGCTCTAGCTCAACGCTGCTTTAAGTTGTGATCATGAAACTTTGGCTAGTGTAAGCTACCAGTGTTGGCAATGTGCCAGCACTAAACAACATTAGCTATGATATCATAAGCCTAGTCCATATTGCCATTACTGGTACTACTCTCACTACCAAATTCATCATTCTGCCTCTACGGTTGGTCAATACAGGTTAATACAGGATGCATTTTGCATGCACACTGCTGTTGAACACAGGTAATGTGTCCACTACAGATTAGTAATGAAACACAAATGAAATTTAATTGACATAATTTTTTACGGTACATTTCAAAACAACATTAAAATCACTGCAATACAACAAGATCTCAGATGATCACCAAAAACATCCAGCACAGTTCCCATGTTTCTTGCACATCACCCTGATGTGCATATTAATTTTACCTTAATATCAATGATGTTGATGAAAGTGTTGAATACTATCAGCACATTGCCAACACACTGGCTTACACTAGCCAAAGTTTCATGATCACAACCAGGGTTCAAACGGGACCACGGTCCCGGTAGATGGTTCGGCAAAATTCCGGGACTGAGGTGGTACCAGTCCCAGTCACAGTCCTGGTCCTGACCCCCCAGTCCGGGTCCCGGTCCCAATAAAAACAAATGCCAGTCCCGGTCCCAGTACAATCCGCCAGTCCCGGTCCCGGTACAATCCGCCAGTCACAGTCCCGGTACGATCCGCCAGTCCCTGTCCCAGTCCCGGTACAATCCGCCAGTCCCGGTACAATCCGCCAGTCCCGGTCCCGGTACGATCCGCCAGTCCCGGTCCCGGTCCCTTGAATTTTATAGTGGTCCCGCTAAGGGATAAAAAACGTTGTTTTACAATGAATAAACAACGTTTTTTTCATAAAATCATCATTTCAGAGGCTCTATTATGATTTCGAAGGCCTATTTTTACATTTCAAGGGCCTATTATTCTGGTCCCGCTACCCCAGTCCCGGTCCCAGTAGATGGTTCGGCAAAATTCCGGGACTGAGGCGGTACCGGTCTCGGTCCCGGCCCAACACCCCAGTCCCAGTCCCGATAAAAAATAAATGCCACTCCCGGTCCTGGTCTTGGTATGAACTGCCAGTGCTGGTCCCGGTCCCGATAAGAAAAATGTCTGGTCCCGGTCCCGGACCGAAAAACTGGTACTGTTTGAACCCTAATCACAACTTGAAGCAGCGTTGAGCTAGAGCACCTTGTGTATGTATATCAGTACAAGATGACCGAAATTGTAAAACCCACAGTTCCGCAGTTGGGGTGAAATTTTGGGTGAAAACTCAAAACACCAGATATGTTAACTTGTGAAAATTTTATGACCGTAGCTTACCCCTAGCGCGAATGGCGAGCACTGTCCAGGGATTTTTCAGCCGGACCATGTACATGATATTGTTGTCACACAAAAAAACCGTTCACAGCTTTTGACAATTATCAGCATTTTTCTGTGTCACTGCAATATGTGCGTGACGATACAGCACATGAATTTGCCAGTCGTCACACTTAAAAAATTTTTTTTTAGATTTGTCGGAATCGTTGTCGGGCTTCCGACAACGTCCGGCGACAACAAAAAAATTCAATGGACTATGCCTCTCTCACCACCAACCCGATTTGACTGTAATTTGACATGCGTATACCCCTCAGTACTATATATACTCATCCACTTTTTCTCGAAAATATGGAACTTTACAATTGACTTATGAAACTTTTTAAGTGTCATTTTTGTTTTTTTCTCGTCACCCAAAAATCCGTGTAAACGCTGCCTAAGGCAATATATGAACATGTCGACAAAAAATGGACATTTTTGACATAAATCACCACTTATAATGCTATCCCATGGCTCCACAGCCATTATATGGTCATGGATAACATCACAGAGTATTGTCACTTGTCTGATATACCTATATATGTTGACCCAGGAACATATATGGGAGCTTCTAAAAAAAACGTTTGAAAAAACGTTTTAATAATAAAAAACGTTTTTTTATTAATAAAAATCATGGCGTTAAAAAAAACGTTTTTTTCCAACCCTAGTTTCCACCCTTTTATTTAAAAAAATCAGATTTAAAAAAATCAGTTTAAAAAAATCAAGTGCCAACCCTACTCAACACGCAGAGGCGACATGTCGCAACAGGACAGTCGCGAATGTCTGCTGCACAATACCCAACACGCATCTCAGCCGCGACAAAACGGCATCGCTCTGAACAACAGGCACCATGAAACCGTTGCCAAATGTAGCAGAACAAGGGTGTCGCTAGGGTTCAAACGATATATCGTATCGAATATCGGATATCGACCATTTTTTAATATCGAATATCGAATATCGATATCGAAAATTTTGAAAAAATATCGAATATCGAATATCGATATCGAAAATTTTGAAAAAATATCGAATATCGATATCGAATATCGACCATATTTTCGATATATCGAACCTGTATAATGTCCTGAATTAAGTTATCATTTTTGTTTTGAGATATTTGTGATTAATTTGATTTGCTTATAGTATCTAAGTTGATGAGTAAAAGTAAAGTATTTAATGTCATCTTTGTTGGAGTGCTTACTCTACATTTCTTGTATTGGGTTTGGCCACATACCTACTGAACTACCTACCTCAAATTTGAAGCCAGAAAATGCTGATATGCTGCTTTTTTGCAACATGCCCTTAAACAATTGGGTTATAAGTATGAATTGTAATATCTACCAATTTTTGTTTGTCTGATACAATTTGATTCTTCATGTTTTTTCTTCGATTTTCTCATTCTGACCATTGTAAACCTTGTTACAATCAATTGTACTTTTCAGTAAAGAGAAAATCAACCATGTTTGCAACCATATGAAAATACAATATGCTGCTTGAAATATGCCTTGCTATACCAAAAGCTAAATATCGAATATCGAAAATATCGAAATATCGATATCGAATATCGACCATTTTTTTGTATCGAATATCGAATATCGATATCGAGGGTCCATATCGTATCGAATATCGATATCGAAAATTTTGAAAAAATATCAAATATCGAATATCGATATCGAAAATTTTGAAAAAATATCGAATATCGAATATCGATATCGAAAAGTGATATCGTTTGAACCCTAGGTGTCGCTCATTGTTTCCGGATGCTTGCTATCAGCTTTGGCCACTGTCTACTTTGTTCTGAATTCCTGGAATGCGTCCGGGGATTCACCCGGTGACAGTGCCAGACGCTGTAAAATGCCGTGTAAAATGTCAAATGTCATGCAAAGTGTCAATAGTCATGTAAAATGCCTGTTAAAATGGCAAACGTTTGCCATTTTACCGGGCATTTTACATGAATTTTGACACTTCGCATGACATTTTACAGGGCATTTTACAGCTTCTGGGACTGCCCTCAGGTGTAAATTTACTGGCCAGTTACTCGGCTGCGCAGTTTGAGAAGGCCAAAAAGTTTGCGGAAAAAAACATCCTTTGGAAATACCACCCGGGCGCGTACGAGGGGAATAATTTGAGCTATGAGAACATCCGCAGAAATGCGAGGCTCAGATTTGATATTGACAATGACGTGCTAGTTTTTCTGCATATGCAGAAGACCGCCGGCACTATGTTTGAGGTTCGTTTCATTGCCGCACCGCACACTGAAATTTTGCGTTCAGCGTTCGAACGTTTTCGCACGCTGAACTACAAACGCTGAAATCAAAATCTCACGAACACAGCGTTTTTAAAGCGTAAAAGTTCTGAATTTGCAGTATTTCGCGTAACTTGCATGCGAGCTGCGTTTTTTGCGCATTAAAAACGTTCTGTTCTTTAGATTTTGATTTCAGCGTTTGTATTTCAGCGTGCAAAAACGTTCGAACGCTGAACGCAAAATTTCAGTGTGCGGTGCGCCATTGGCGCACCGCACACTCAAAATTTTCAAGGGCGGTTCGAACGTTTTTGAGTTCCGCCAAGGCAGAACTCCAAGGGCGGTTCGAACATTTTTATTTAGGAAAAATGTGTCATTTTTAGCGCATTCGGATGAAATTCACACGAATCCGGATGAATTCACACAGTTTTTGTCCATTTGCATATCATAACAAAACGTTTCAAAAACATTGGGACACTTTAAATTCCACCCTTGACTTAATATATACCAGGGACGTATCCAGGATTTTTGAGCGGGGGGGGGGCTGCTTGTTTACGGAGGCCGGCGAGGGGGGGGGGGCTCAGCCCCCCCCCTAAAATTTTTGCTACATAGTGGCGGAATGGTGCCATGGCGCTGGCGCCATTGAAGGCGCCACGATATGGCGCCATTGGCGTTGGCGCCAGCGCCATGGAACACTGTATATGTATGTAAATATAGATACAAAACAGCAAAAAGTACACCATTGAGTGTATTTATAACGATTTGCGACCACATGGAGCAAATCTGATGATAAAACCTTATGTCTGGTTAAGAATGCGCGCTTGCGCGCAAAATTTTTTATGCTGACGTTGAAAAAAACCCCGGTTTTAAAAAAGAAAAAAAAAAAAAAAAAGAAGAAAAAAAAAAGTCTGGTCTCGCCCCGGGAGGGTTGTTGTTATGAGAAGGTTGTTATGAGAAGCACATCTTATTTATCTTACCAAATATATTTGTGAAAAAAATTTTATAGGTAGATGTAGGCTTTGTCTTCAAAAATGAATAGATAAATTTTTTAATAATATCCACTTGTTTAAAAGATATTGAAGTTCACCGTGTGGCATATTTGTGTAAACTGAAACTGAATTCCACCCTCTAGAAAGTGTCCCAATGTTTTCTTGCTTGATGGCGCACTGCACACTCAAAATTGTCAAGGGCAGTTCAGACATTTTGCACTTCCCTTCCTGTCTGAAATAATTCCACCTAGGGATGGAAAAAAGCGCTTTTTTTTAACGGCCCCGCTTTTTTTAAAAAAAAGCGCTTTTTTTTAAAAAAACGCGCTTTTTTCACTTTTTTTCAAAAAATGTCAAGACGTAACCTAAAAAGCTCCCAAATATGGTCCTGAGTCAATATATACAGGTATATCAGACAAGTGGCAGTACTTGTGATGATATATAGCCATAGAATGGCTGTGTAATCATCTGATAGCATTATAAGTGCTGATTTCTGCCAAAAAAAATCCAATTTTATGTTGACTCATGATGTATATCGCCATTTTTGAATGTTCCTTGACTGCAAGTGATGTAAGGCATGGAATAGTGCTTAAATTTGGCTATAAAAGAAGGCTAATACATGACAGTGATGTTTCACACTGTAGAAAAGTGGAAGCACATTGGCTGGATATTATTTACTACACTGATGTATCTCCTCAACTTATTATAATAGAAGCAATGCCACTAAAATGCTACAAAACCAATGAAAACAACCACCAATGGCAATTTGCATGTGAAATTATGCGCTTGCGCGCAAAAAAATTGCAAAATACCTAGTGCATGAGTACAAAAATTTTTGCCAGCGCTTTTTTTTTAAAAAAAGCGCTGGGACCCTTGCGCTTTTTTTTAAAAAAAAGCGGCGTTTTTTTAAAAAAAAGCGCTTAAAAAAAAGCGCTTGCCATCCCTAATTCCACCCATGCACAATCCGGGGCAATTCCGCCATCGTGCAAAGTGTTCAAACGTTTCATATGCGTAATTGAAATCAAGGGCAGTTCAAACGTTTTTGGATTCCGCCCCCGTTTTTAATTCCGCCCTTTTGAATTCCACCCTTGAAAAAGTGTTCGAACTGCAACTGAAAATTTGAGTGTGCCGTGCAACATTTAGTTGTTTCTTTTGTGTTCGGTATAGTTTTCTGTATTGGAATTTTGAGGCCAAATTGGCTCCAGTGTATTTAATTAGTATACAACAGTAGGGCTGGGAAAAAAACGTTTTTTTCTACTCCATGTTTAAAAAAAAACGTTTTGTGTGTGAGATTGTTGCACGGCACACTCGAATTTTCAGTTGTGGTTCAAACACTTTTTCAAGGGCGGAATTCAAAAGGGCGGAATTAAAAACGTGGGCGGAATCCAAAAACGTTTGAACTGCCCTCGATTTCAATTCCGCACATGAAACGTTCGAACACTTTGCACGATGGCGGAATTGCCCCGGATTGTGCATGGGCGGAATTATTTCAGACAGGTAGGAAAGTGCACAATGTCTGAACCACCCTTGGAATTCCGCCTTGGCGGAACTCAAAAACGTCCAAACCGCCCTTGACAATTTTGAGTGTCAGTGCTAGGGTTGGCCGATGTTTTTTTTCAACGTTTTTTTAAAAAAAACAACGTTTTTTTTATAAAAAAAACATGATGTCCGAAATGTTTTTTTTAAAAAAAAACATCGGCCGAAATTTTTAGTACTAAGCACTAGGTATTTTGCAAAATTTTTGCGCGCAAGCGCGCAATTTCACACACAAATTGACATTGGTGGTTGTTTTCATTGGTTTTGTTGCATTTTTAGTATCAAAACATCCATTTCTATGTGCTACCATGGGTGAATAAGCCGACATATGTTGCTGTAATATATAATATTGAGGTAATGTGCTTCCATGTACCTCCACAGTGTGTAACTTCACTCCCAAAGTAACAACCTCCTTTTATAACCTTGTTTGATCACCATTCCGTGCCAAACTTTACCTGAAGTCACAAACATTTGACTATAAGGTGATATACGAACGATATGTCGACAAAAAATGGATATTTTTGACACAAATCACCACTTAAAATGTTATCCCATGGCTCCACAGCCATTATATGGTTATATTTAACATCACAGAGTATTGCCAGTGTCTGATATACCTATATATGTTGACACTAGGTCATATCTGGGAGCTTTAAAAAAAACAACGTTTTTTTATTATAAAAAAACGTTTTTTTTTAAAAAACAACGTTTTTTTTTTAAAAACATAGAGTTAAAAAAAACGTTTTTTTTCCAACCCTAGTCAGTGCGCCATCTAGGCAAGAAAACATTCGGACACTTTCTAGAGGGTGGAATTCAGTTTTGGTTTTCACAAATATGCCACATGGTGTACTTCAATATCTTTTAAACAAGTGGATATTACAAAAAAATTTCTCTATTCATTTTTGAAGACAAAGCCTAGATCTACCTATAAATTTTTTTCACAAATATGTTTGGTAAGATAAATAAGATGTGTTTCCCATAACAACCTTCTCTAAAGGGTGTATCTCTTAAGTCAAGGGCGGAATTGAAAGTGTCCCAATGTTTTTGAAACGTTTTGTTATGATATGCAAATGGACAAAAACTGTGTGAATTCATCCGGATTCGTGTTAACTTCATCCGAATGTCCCAAAAATGCCACATTTTTCCTAAATAGAAAAGTTCGAACCGCCCTTGGAGTTCTGCCTTGGCGGAACTCAAAAACGTTCGAACCGCCCTTGAAAATTTTGAGTGTGCGGTGCGCCATTGCGCGCTTGCGCGAACATTTTGCAAAATACCTAGTGCTTATTACTAAAAAATTTGGCCGATGTTTAAAAAAAACGTTTCGGACCTCGTCGTTTTTTTATATAAAAAACGTTTTTTTTATATAAATAAAACGTGAAAAAAACATCGGCCAACCCTATACAACAGTCTTATCAATAGCATTTGATTGCAGTAGTGCAATTGAACAGTACTATCTATCCAGTATGCATTTAAATTTTTTTAATAATCTCAATATCCCTATTCCTGTAGCGCTTTCTCACCCGCCATCTGTCTATCGACCAGCCGTGCGATTGTCGAAAAGGACAGAAAAAGTGCCGCTGTGCAAGGGTTATCGACAGCGTCGATAAGAAGGTGTGTGATTTTTGGGTGTCTTTATCACCGCCCTCGAACCTTCCCAACATTTTAAAATTTAAATAAACTCGTTTTTGTTCTTTGGCAATATATTTGGAATTTTATCGTAGCGTTCTTCAGAGGATGGCGGCTTTTTGAATATTTTGCTGGTGGGGGGGGGGGCGCAAGGCCGTATCCCATCGCCATGGCGTGGTGCCTATGAATGGTGCCAGCGCCATGACGCCATTCCGCCACCCAGGGTATCTTGAATTTTGACCCTCCGAGTGGTTGGATAGATAGCTGAGCGGCTTTCGGGATAGATAAATAGCTGGAAAACAAATTTTGTTTTGGGGGGGGGGTTGTGGTGGTACGAAATACTGGCTATTTCAGGGTGTAAAAGAAAGAAAAGGGAGAAAAATCGCTAAAAGTAGGTGTAAAATAGCTAAAAATGGGTATACAAGAGCATATAGTACTGAAAATAGGTAAAAAGGAACAAAAACTAGTATTTTGGAGGTGAAAAAATATAAAAAGGTATGAAAAATAGCGATTTTGAGCGAAAATTGTGGTATAGTTTCTCAAGAATCGCTCCAGATAGTTCGATAGCAGAGCGACTTGGGGGGGGGGGTTTGGGGGTAGTAGCCCAAAATTTTGCCTCCGGGATAGATAGATAGCTGGGCGGTTTGGGGGGGGGGGGGTAACCAAACGTGCAAACGTGATAAATTGAGGAAAAATAGACAGCACTGCGTTTCTCCACCCTACTCCGATACCGCTCACTCGCTCGCAGACGCACACAATCCACCACTGGCTATTCAGCCGTTACTCCACCGGGTGGGCGTGCGGCCTGCACGCAGACTGGACTGAGCTGGTCGAAAGCAACTGCGTCGACGCCACCATGGATAACTTGGAGCGTGTGTTCATTGTTTTGTTTGAGTGTGGATTCTTTTTGCATTGTTTTTTTTTACTGCGGGTGCACAGGCATGCGTCGCAAACGCCGTTACTTCATGGCGACGTTCTTACGTGAACCCGTAGCCAGGTTCTATTCTGAATACAGGCATGTTTCGCGTGGCGCTGGCTGGCCCCAGGTTGGTCTGGCTTTGTCTGGTAGCTTCTACTTCTGTGTGATAGTGCCCTATTTCTTGGCCGATTGCTCATACACATTGGCATGCAAAGTGTGACACTATAGCTGTTGTAAAACATTTCGCGCGAGAAAGTGATAGTTTTCTGATAGCGAAGTGATAAATAATTGTTAGTGTCGCACATAACAGATTTTGACTAACGAATCAAATTCACATGCATTGTCAATTTTTCACGGTAACGTAAGTGGCGGGGGCTCGGCCGTAAAGTAAACCCGGCCGTAATGTAGACCTGGCCGCAATGTAAATAAACACTGTACTCAAATACAATTTTTCGCACAATAGGTTTTGCATCAATTTTAGCAGTGAGGGCGAAAATTTCCAAAATTCACATTTTCATGACTCAAGGGGTTCAAGTAAAAATAATAAGGAAAATGCCTCTTCCCACCCTACCCGATCAATGTGAACTTTCCATAAAAAAAACTAAATTGTGAAAATTTCCATAAAATATATGATCTCTCAGGTGGGATTAAAAACTGTTTGTAAAACACAGAAAATTTTGGTAAAAATAAGAAAATTGGTGTGAAAAATAAGCCTACCCGGCCGTAAAGTAGCCCCGGCCGTAAAGTAGGGGGTGCTACATTACGGCCGGGCATCATTACGGTTGGGTTTACTTTACGGCCTGGTTTACATTCCGGCCGAGTTGGGGGATTAGTGTTTTTAGCTATTTTTCAACGTTTTTTTTCACTTAACACTTTTTCAAGTGATCTTTGGATTTGAGTAAAGTGAAAAAAATAGAGTAATGCCGTTGGTAAACTTTTTTCACTTAAATCCAAACATCACTTGAAAAAGTGTAAAGTGAAAAAAACGTTGAAAAATAGCTACCGTATTTCCTCGAATTACCCCCCGGGGGTTTATTTTTTCAGAGTGAAAATTTTGAGAGAAAAACGTGAAAAATGCAACAATAAATACCATTTATAAGTTTTTACAGCCTTTTATAAGGATGGGGGGTATTTCGAGGAAATACGGTATTTCGCTAGAAAAATAGCTAAAAACACCAATCCCCCCACTCGGCCGGAATGTAAATCCGGCCGTAAAGTAAACCCACCCGTAATGATGCCCAGCCATAATGTATCACCTCCTACTTTACGGCCGGGCCACTTTACGGCCGGGTAGGCTTACATTACGGCCAGGTCTACATTACAGCCGGGTTTACTTTACGGCCGCTACACCCTCAACGTAAGTTTGTTTGAAGGAATGTGTATCGCTTTGGCTATTCTTCACAGAACCACAACAACCTTTATCATGACATTCAGTGGGCACTTTACACACAAATGCGCACCCATTCCACGCAGTCGGTGCACTGGTGCGGCGGCAGGGCGCCCGCGCCCTCCGAACTGCCGCTGTGCTTCGACCCCCAGACGCGGTGGCTCGACGTGTCTCTGAGCGAGTTCATGGCTTGCCCGTGGAATTTGGCTGTCAATAGGTGGGTTGAGAGGTTCAATACAATGCACAGTCACTTGGAACGGTGCCAAATGTGGTCATTAGTGCTAGGGATTGCCGGGTCAAAGCATTTTTGTATTGAAAAAATAAGATGTTCAAAAATTATCAGCAGAAGGATTTTCGCGTTGATGCGTTGCGTAATTTGCAATTTTTTCGTGCATTCACGCAGTTTCACATGCAGAATCGCTTGCCTGACTTTACCATTTATTTTTGTCGCATCTCGGCCTGTGGGCTGCTCGAAAAAAAACCATTCTTAACACTCCTAGTCGCTGAAAAAAGCGTTCTAATTACCAGCTACAATTTAGAGTAATCAGATAAATTTAGGTATTTGGAAATCACTTCTAATCCTTTTGTGGTCACGATCACATACTTACACCACTGTACTGCCCGCTCAGAATGACCCGCATGCTGGCAGATATGACACAAGTCGGCTGCTACAACGCTGATTTCCAGGCACAGGAGAAGAAATCTGAACGTGGCAAAATAATGCTGGCATCGGCAAAAGCGAATCTGGCTTCTATGGCATATTTTGGACTGGTGGAGCGGATGAATGACAGCCAGATCTTGTTTGAAGGATTGTTTGGACTTCAGTTCGACACGCAGATGCTGGACTGGCGTGAGTAGGGTTGTATAAAATCTAATTTCGTACCTGCTCGATTTTTTTCACGATTTAATCGCATTTTTTAGGATAGCTCAAAGGTTGGTATGTATCAAGACCTGGTGAAAAACTGCACCAAAATCCACCAAAGTGAAAGCAATGCGATAAATATGATGAGATAAAAATTGAATGTGTGTTCTTATATTCAGATGGGATATGGTAGATTTCACTGTAAGATGTAATGTCACTGCAGTATACGTTCACATCTCCAACAAATTATGAATGTAAAAGTGTACAATAATGCCCGATCGCACTCACAGATTCAAACAAACGAAAGTCCAACGCATCAGCGCTCACTGATGACCTAATATCAGCCATAAGTGCCTTGAACCATTTGGACGTCAAGCTGTACGACTTCGCCACGCAGCTGTTCGATAAACGTTTCGCTGTTTTAAACAGTGAAGTTATTGAGTTTGAACACATTCGGAAACAGGAGAAGCAGAAAAGGAGAAAAATGAATTATAATACCTATGGAAGTGGGGAAACTTATGATGATGAATATTGAGTGGCAGTGAGGTAATTCAGTAGTTGTTCACTTTTTTCAGTTGCAGATGTTTTGTGCTTACGCACACCAGTTGACAACTTAAAATTTCAAAACTGACAAATCAGTTATGAAAACATTGGAGTTGACTTTAATTGATTTTTTGATATCCGTCGAAAGTGGTTGACGGATTCCGCATTCCAGCACAGTGTTTAAATGTGTTTAAAGCAGATTTATCAGCTTTGAAAATTCATGTTGTGAACTAGTGTGTGTGGGTCTTTTGTTGTGGTGCGCATTCTTACATGTCCTCCAATTTTTCAAGCGGGTGCGTAATTTTTCATCGTTTTTGTAATTATTATTTGTACATAATTAAATATCAATGCGTTATAAATATTTAGTATTTAAGTTAAATATTTATGTTCTTTTCCCGTTGCATTCACGTTTTCAGTATATTTAAGGTAATTATGTACATTTTTCCAATATTCCAATATTGCATAGAGCTTGCAAAGCAAAGTATTCGACTATTTACGGTGCTAATATTTATGTAAATACGTACTGAATAGCGGCGTAAATTGCGGAATGAAGTGGTACGTTCCCTCGAGTCTAGCAAGCTATGATGTGCTATTTGTGTGTCACCGGCCCACGATCACGTGTACGCATGGTACGCATGAAGTCTTATTTACTTGTTCACGAGCGATGCTTATGCCCGCCGGTTTTGACAGGTGTATCGTTCCATCCGTGTCGCTCCGTTCTAGGCTACTTTTTTTTACTTCAACTTGATAAAGACCTATAGTTGTGCCCTTGAATACTTCATGGAATCCATGTGACATATTTATTTCCATGATTCTGTAATCCATGAGCGCTCTGTGTCGGTACCGCGGCACATGCCTCTTTTTCTATATGGATAAAATACAATATTGCGTCTCTCTTATTGTGCCCAGCAGTGCCAGCTTCCTGCGGTGAAGTGTGGCCGATTTGAGATTGAAAATAGTTTTAAATTGTGGCACTCTTTCCCGTCCGGATAACGTGTATTTTTATTTATTTTTATTGATGAAGGATTTCAATCAGAAGGTGTAAGATTATCTTAAAGGATACTTATTTTACATTGTAAATATGTGTCTGTAAGACACTATCTTTACATACGAATATAATATGTTATATATAGCAGTGTATGCTTTCATTGAAGCGTATCTCTAATGACTATCATTGGACAGACATCAAGAGCGTGCATACGTATTTATGTATGTAAATTATTATTGCAAATCACTGTCTAGACTGGAGATTAGGCGAATGTATATCCGACTAGAGTCCCTCGCGCGTTTCTCAGTAAAAATGAAACTCGCCAAATTTGAAAATAAAAAATTTAACAACGCTAGAATAAATAGCAACTTTTTGCAACTACTCGAGCCCGAACTAAATCGCGGCGCGGGCACAGCGTCTGCTCTGATGATGTGCACAACGATGGTAAAAACACAGAAATTGAACACAGAAACTCATTGAGTTTCTGTGTTTTTGTTTTACACAGAAACACGGAAACTCACAAATTTTGAAAAACCCAAAACTCAAATGAGTTTTTTTTTGGAGAACACAGAAACACAGAAACACGGAAACACAGAAAAGTTTTTTGAGTTTTTGAGTTTTTTTCAGCGAAGTGGTTGAACACATGAATTCAGTTAAACTAAACAAGAAACAAGATATGTATGTATAGCATGTAAATATGTACATAATGTATTCATATTTTATGATGGAAGAAAAAGTAAATTGAAGATGGCATGCACATCTCCTGGTGGACATGTTTAAATATAATTGTAGTTCAAATCAATTCTGTAGTCTTCCATACAGTGCACATCCATTGAAGAATTTTGGAGTACTGTGTAAATTGCCGTTTGTGAGCATTTTGTTGATGCTGGTGTTGCGATGTGGGTGGATGTCCTCATTGAGGACATTTTTTGGACTTTTTCAACACTTGAATGGATACACATATGTTATTTGGGGTTTAAACATGTGCAAAACCAATATTTTATAAGAAAACCACTGTTTCCACATCAAAATGCTGTAAATCAGAATTTTTTGGGGGAAAACTCCAGTTTTTTAGACAAAAACTTGAGTTTTTTAGACAAAAACTCGAGTTTTTTAGAAAAAAACTCAAAAACTTGAGTTTTTACAAAAAACACAGAAATAAAAACAGAGTTACTCAAGTTTTTTCCGATAAAAAAACTCAAAACACAGGTATTCATTTTTGAAAAACTCAAAACACAGAAAGTGTTTTTTTTTGGAGAACTTACCCATCGTTGGATGTGCAAATTGCATGTGCGCAGACGTGCTGAAAGTCTGCAGTGCGCAGAGTTCCGAGCGCCAGGGTTGTTAAAAGTACCAAGTTTTTTTCAAAGTATGCGTAAAGTATTTATTATTTGCTCACCCTCGGGGGGTTGGTAGGGTTACCCCCCCCCCCAACCGCCCACCTGTCTATCTATCCAGGAGGCTAAATTTTGGGCTACTATCCCGTAACCCCCCCCCCCCCCAACCAAATCTACCTATCTGGTGCGATTTTTGAGGAACTATGCCCCACTTTTCGCTTAAAATCGCTATTTTTCATACCTTTTTATAGATTTTCACTTTTTTCCCAGAAAGCGAGTAAATGCGAGTATTTTTCACCAGGAAAGTGTAAAAACTAGTAAAATTACCTTTTCTTTATGGTAAATGTAGAAGGGAGCATTATGAATGTTTCCCTGAAGTGTTTTATTCTAGTTGATTTCCATTGATGTTCTTATGTAATCTTTCTGTACTCGAAAAAATACCTTCTGTACTTGCAAAAATTACTCTGTTGTACTTTCAAAAAGTAAGTGTACAGATACATTTTTTCAACGTATGTCTATGCGTATTTACTCGGTACTCGAGTAGGCGTACTTTTTGAGTAAAAGTAAATACTCATTAACCACTGTGCTGAGCGCTGTCTTGCCGCGTCTGGTCTTAGTGTAGCGCGGCGCTGCAGAAAATGCTCGGACCGATTTTGTTCCATGCAAATGTGATTCGAGATGTGCATGGCTTGCTGCTGTGGTTCTTGGTTTATTTTAGGAAGGTTGCCCTGATTTTTTCCTTTAGTCTTTGTAATTGAGAAAAGGAATTTTCTTTGCGCTGGATAACATGATTATTTTGCCTGCTGTATTCCATAATGTTTGTCGTGCCGGTTCCCAATTTGCGGGACTTTGTAAATAAGCAGGGTACATAGGTCTCCAATCTGGGCTCGGCGCAAAAAAAACCTCCCGTAATTTACTCGCCCAGATCATGCTCCAGCTATCTGTCTATATACCCCTTGGCTAAATTTTGGTTTAGTATCCTTTCAGCCCAAACGAATAGGCAATACTCAGTCAATCCTATGCATAAATGTGCCGATGTCCATTTTACATTTAAAATAATTGGACCAGAGCAGCGTCAAATGGGAGGAAATTAATATTGCGGCATTAATAAATTGTTCACATTGACATTTAGCAAGTTTAAAAATTAATTTTAGCAGTTATTGTGAATTAATGATGGTCGATTGAATGATAGATATTTATGAATCTTCACTCAACATTTCATGGTCCATGATGAACCAGAGCTTTCTGTCTAATGCTCTTATATCCAGCAATAATTCTGCCTATAAGCTCTATGTATTCTAATTTAGGTAACAGCGTGACGATGCTTTTTACAACGTGGAATCTATCGCCATCAAGCTTATAAAATCTGTATAGAGCACGACAACATAAATATTTAGACAACCTCATGTTTGGTCATCACGCTTCTAATAGTGTCACCCGTTCATGTTGCTCATGTATTTATTTATGATATTTTGATAGATTGCAAATTGCACCTGCCAATTAGGGATGACCGGGGTTTTTTAACATTTAGAAAACGTTTTTGTAAAAAAACTGCAGCATCGAAACTAGCCAAAAAAATTTTACTTGTTCACTAGGTATTAGGTATTTTTTGCCGTAGTGACGATACCACTAGCGTTTTCCATCCACCTGACGACACCCTCAGCGCCGATGTTTCCATTCTATCAAATTCATTTCATCACATCTCAAAACAGCCAAAAGCACCATTTAACTCCCCCCTCAGGTAGGCTTTGCGTCGGCGATGAGCAGCAGCGTGTCGCACTGGACGCTGTTCTCGCTACTCGAGGCCGACTTCGTGGACAACATCCGCTTCGCGCTCGTGTTCGGCTCCGCCGGCAACGAGGCCATCATCGTCACCGACGACGACCTCGTTTTTGGGCTCGGGACTAATGCGTGCTCTTGCCTCGGTTTGTGCGCTTGGAGACTGCTTTTCGTGGCTGTTGGAGAGTATTTACGTTTACTTGAGAAGTATGTGTGGTTCGGTAGTGCATGAAGACCAAAGAGGAACCCATACCTTTACGCGTAAAAAAGTACTTAAGGACAAAAAACGTATTTCGTATAATTTTATATAGACTTTTTCAAGGTAAATCGGGAGAAAAGAGTAAAAATGGGGAATTGGAGGGTGAAAATAGGCAAAGAGGTATGAAAATTAGTGATTTTCTGTGAAAATTGGGGCAAAATGTCTAAAAGATATTTACGTTTACGTGTTCCGTTATCATGAGTGAAAATCATGAGTAAAAGTAAAAACTTTTTACTTAACGGTTTCTGTACTCCGGGCTGAGTAAAAATAAATACTTTACATTTACTTTGAACAAAATTTCAACACTTTTCACGACTCTGCTGCTTTTGCTGTTTTCACGGCTCGTTACTTTTGGATGTTGCCGCGATGGAGTTTTCTTTGTCATTCTTCTAACTGCAGGCATTTGCAAGGGGTTCTCTCGCAAGCCAAGTGGTAAATTCTAGTGTCGTATTTATATCACCTGACACTTGCAAATGTGTTTTGCCTATTGTGCCATGTGTTGATGCCGATATTGGCGCCACACACTGAAATTTTGCGTTCGGCGTTCGGACGTTTTTTGCACGCTGAATTGGAAATTCTAAGAACAACGCTTTTGAAGGGAAAAAATGTAAATTTCGCAAAGGATTAAAATTCCTTCAAATTTACGTGATGGGAGTCCGTTTATTCCAATAAAATTTTGCAAATGTGATTCAGCGCTCGCCAAATCAAAAACGTTCGAACGCTGAACCAAAATTTCAGTGTACCGTGCGACTTGAATAAGTTCGCGTTGTTTTCAAAATAACAGTGTTTATTTTTAAAGCATTGCTGGATGGGTGGGTGTGTGCATGCATGATATGGTTATACCACCTGAATACACTTCCCACTGTATAAATATTGTAGTTGAATAGTTCCATTGCAATGCTTACGCTAGAGTTAATAAATATTCACATGCATGATAACATTTCAGTAAGCGCATGATAACTTTTCACGGGCTGTCGTTCTGAATTTCTCATGCACTGACACACTGCACTGCACTCATTCAAAAAAACCATTCGTAAGTTACCAAAAATGTTGAAATTTCATCTCAATCTTGACAATATTTGCCAGATATTTTTAAATCATCAAATCAAATTTTTGCATAAGAATGTTTCAAAAATGCACTTTTACTGCGGATGAAAAACAATTTAATGATTACAAAATTTCAAACCGTTCAAAGATACTATGTATTTATCAGTCAAGGTTTACCTACAGCTAGGTACTTTAAAATGACAGAAGTCATGATATATTGTCATGTCAACTGCGGACATAAATAAATATGATGTCTTTGGAATCACAAGAATGCATTGCAAGTGTTGATCTGTGTTGCCAGTGTATCGTAAGCGTGATGGCAACGTGCCAAGACAAAGTGAGCATGCACGCAAAACAACCCATCCCCTTGTTCTGTAAACATATGTGTGGCACTAACCGAGCACAACAAACTCACCGTACCTAGCCCTACCAAACAACCATCACCGCAACTCAGGCACCGGTTCCGGTCACTCGACGCTGCGGCCGGTGGGCATCGAGGCGCTCAGCGGCAGGAACGTCGTGTCGGCCGCGTTCGGCGCCGGACCCCACGTGCTCGCGTTGACGCACGACGGCCAAGTTTTTGCGTGGGGACACAACGCCTATGGGCAGCTGGGTGGGTTGGGCGAGGTTTTGTTGTTGCCGCTGGCAATTATCTAGGGTTCAGACAGGATTGACGTTTGGGATCGGGATCGGGATTTCTAGGTGTCGGGATCGGTATTGGGCTATCGCGATCGGCACAGCTGAATTCCTGAAATTATCGCGATCGGGATCCCGTTTGAACACCAGTGACAATTTCCTCAGTAAACTAGCTGATTTACAACAAAGGAAAAGTTCACGTCTGCATGAAATTTCCATCTCGTTATTAGAATCACCGCAGTGGACATACCTCCCTCCATTCAGGCGTGGGCCACACCACAGCGGGCGTGCTGCCGTCGCCGCTGGCGTGCTCGCCGGGTCTGTCGGACGCGCGCGTCACCGCGGTCGCCTGCGGCGCGCACCACAGCGCCGCGCTGACGCACAACGGCGAGCTGTACACGTGGGGCCACAACGGCCACGGGCAGCTGGGGCTGGGCCACGCGCAGCCCGCCCAGCAGCAGCACACTAATGTGCCAAAGTGCGTTCGTTTGAATGATGGTTTGGGGTCGATTCTGTAAAAGTGAGGGGAGAAGTGAAGGGGTAAGGGAAATGAAAAGTGAAGTGAAAAGCGAGGTGAAATAAGAAGTGAAATGAGAAGTGAAAAATAAAAACAATATAAAGTAAAAGCCTTAGATTTAGAAAGCATTGTTTCTGATGACGCTTATGATGATTTAGTGGGAAACGTGCCGTTTTTCGGTTTCATCGGAACTTTGGAAATGAAAATGTTACGCTTTTAAAAAACTATTTCACTTCACTTTTCGTTTAACTTCTCATTTCATTTCTCATTTCACTTCCCGTTCCCTTTTCACTTCACTTGGCGGAATTGGCCCCTGGTCACGCCATTTCTTGTCACATCATTTCTTGTAGGCGCGTCGTCGCCGGTGGTCTGAGTGAGACGTTGATAAGCGCTGTCGTCTGCGGACAGAACACCACCATTGCACTCACAGACGCTGGCCGGGTGAGCCTCGATTTATGTTGCTTTTATTTATTGTGTCTGTTATGCTCGGCAGACCGCAAAGTATGCGCCCAAAATTACTTATGTCTCGGTTGGTATCGCGCGACAGGATACTTATGTATGCACTTTCACACCCAAAAAAATAAAAATACTTATGACGTAAAAGGCGGAGTCGCGTACAAGCGGCGAATGTTTTTCTGAAACTTTTTTGCTGGCACAATTATTTTATAAATCATGACGTCATGGTGGAGTGTTTCCTTCAGAAAAAATGCATGTCATGCGTAGGGATGGCCGGTGTATTTTTTAAACCGTCCTTTTTTAATCGCTAGGAAATTTTTTGCATTAAAGCTATTTTGCAACATTTAAAATCAAGTGGCGCAGGTATACACGTGCGGCTACAACGGCAACGGGCAGCTGGGCGTGGGCACGGTGGTCGACGCCGCGACGCCGCAGCCGCTGCTCGAGCTGGTCAACGTGCGCCTCGCTGCCGTCGCGTCCGGCTTCGCGCACAGCCTGGCTTGTGAGCCAAATGTATATCTTACACTCAAAGTCAATGATCCTCGTGACCGTGTCACGCCTTTCCCCAGTGTCGGACGACGGCTGTCTGTACGCGTGGGGCAGCAACAGCTGCGGCCAGCTGGGACCCGGCCCCAGCTCCAGGGCCAACCAGACCACGCCCGTGCGGGTGGCCGCTCAGCTGGGCAGGATAGTTACCGTCGCTGCCGTGCATGCTTGCAATATGACCGCCGTTCAGGTGAGCGAGCCCCCTGGAGTTGTCGCGAATGCAGAAGACTAAGTAAGCTAATACGCCAACGCTGCAGAATTCTGTGCATCTTGAATTTTCGGCTTTGATTTCGACTTTGAAAGGGTATCGATGTCTACTGCCAATCGTCGCCATTTGTTGTGGTGATATAAGGACAGTAACCTTCCAAATCACTCAGCTAAATAGACCGATCTTAAATTAGAATTAGCGTAATTAATACAAATTCCAAAAAAACAACTAAATAGTGTTATTGCACCGTTGCGCACGCAGACGGCCGACGACCGAGTGCACATGTGGGGCCAGCTGCGCGGCCAGTCGGTGCCCCAGCCCCAGTGCACCCTGTTCGCGTGCGTCGACGACGCGTTCGCTTGCTTCGCCGCGCCCCCCGTGTCTTGGAGACCCGTTCGCTTTGGTGTGTATTGCGCATATTGTTGTTAGGTTGATCAATGATGGTTATCAGTGACTGGACATGTTTCCCTCACAGTTACTTCCGAATAGCTACATTTCATGTAGCTATTTTCACAAAAAAAATCAATATATTTTTTGCATGTATTTAAAAAAATAAATTGACTTGTACTGGAACTGGAATTAGTTTTGAAATTCTCCTCACTGCACTGTAGTGGCAGTACTGCTTTGAATGTGCAACTTTTGCCCACCGGTCACCACACATAATAGGTTTTCGAGGGGGTGAAATGCTTGTGGGTTCTCTAGAGTTATCCCCCGAAGTAGCTGTCGTTGCGGCATTGGCGCGTAGTCGCATTCTCATCAGTCCTACACAAATACCTACACATTTCCGCAGCGAAGCCGTCGCACAGCGGCGTGCAGTCGCACATCGGCGCCGCGTTCGACGACCCGTCCACTTCGGACCTGCGCATCAAAGTCGACGGCAAGGCGATACACGCGCACAGGGCGCTGCTGAAGATCAGATGCGCCCACTTTAGGACAATGTTCAAGGATGTCTGGCTGCAACACGAAGCCAAAGACAATGCCAAGTGTGTTGTCCATTTTACAGCTCAGTTGACACTCGAGGGACAGTTGTTTACTATCGCAGCGAAGTGGAGATGTCTCAGTACTCGTATCCCGTCTATCGGGCGTTCATCAAGTATCTGTACACGGACTGCGTGGACGACGCGACGCAGCAGCCGGGCTACGGGCAGGACGAGTTGGCGCTGGGGCTGCTCGACCTCGCCACCGCTTACTGCGAGCCGGTGCTGCGCGAAAGGTTACCTGGGTTTGGAGTGGAATGTAGTAGAGTTGCGAAAACGTATTTACGTTTACCAGAAATACTCGCATCGTGTATTCCGGGTATTTATAAATACTTGTTACGTTTTGTGACTACAAAAAAAAATTGGGTGGTCGTAAAGCAACGATTATTGGTGTTTCCTTGAATAACTTGTGAACGAATGGAGCTATCGCAGCCATATTTTGTGGAAACTGTCCTATTTAGTTGTTAATGTCCACCTAAATTTTGACGTTCATCCGACCGCCCAGTGTCAAGTTATTCAAAATCTAAAGTGCCCGTCTAAACTGTAGCACTGTATACACTGTATTCAGGTCTGCTGACATGTCAAATTTCATATGATTAGTAGCTCTCGCTTGATAGTTATAGACATTTGAAGAATTTTTTACAATTTACGTGCAATTCTACAAATGCGAGTGAGTGGGTAGCCTATATGTGGCATGAAAAGATTTGTTCGATTGTTTTGTTTTCAATGCAAATACATATCGTCAAAGGTCTCAGCCGCACACTGTAAGAGGTGAATTCCATGAAAAGCTGCACTCTTCCCGTCATTGCAGGTGCTGCGCATTGATAAAGCGACACTTGGACGTGGGCAACGCGCTGGTGATGTACGCGGCCGCGCTGCGCTACGACGCCGACGATTTACGACAACACTGCCTCGAATAGTGCGTCCGCAAGTTTTTCATCACAATTTTCCATGTCTTGTTTTTTGGGTTGTGATTGAGTTGAGGTGACCAATTCTAAAAGTCGACAAGTCCAAAATATTCCAAGTCCGAAAATTTCGGGTCAGCCCGGGAAACGTCATCTGGGGCTACTCCCGCAAATTCTTCATTTTTTCCCATGAATTTTGGGACTTAACGGACATGAGAGAGCCAAATTGAACACGCAGTAGAGGCCATTGATTGGATCTGAAACTTAAAATGCGATTTACCCAAAATCGCATTTTGTGGACTTGTCGACTTCTAGAATTAGACGTCTCAGTTGTTGTATATTCGCAGCTGCGTGCAACGAATGTCAGCGGTGGCCACGAACGATGCACTGTCCCAGTTGGATGCTCCCACCCTGAGGACTTTTTTACAGGACGCTGCCAGGCATGGCGCTTTTAGGCATTGATTTTGTTGTGCAGTGCAGTGCTGGTGTATTTTGATACGTGTTCTATTGAACTCAGTGGGTGGTGGAAAATTTTCGTGAATTGGAATTTTTATTTGGAATTTTCGCGATATAACTTTCTCAAATGGACTGACTACCCCATAACATTTTTCCATGTCTTTAGTTCGTTTAAGGTAAATATTTCTAAAAACCCGTCTGTCGGGATAAGAATCTTTTTACGTGGAACACTTTTCCGCTTTGAAGCCATTCATGACTTGTGACGGAATTCTAATAGGAATTAGAAATAGAAACTTCTGGCCAACATTCTCTTGTTTGTTTTTCGATTTTTTCCCCCTGAAATCAGGAATATTAGCCGAAAAACGATTGATCTCACATATTTGTGTTATTTTTTTGTTGGATAATCCTCTCTTTGTTGTTACTGCCCTTTAGAAGTATCTAAGAACCTGCCTTTATTTGTTTCATGCTGCCCTTTTCAGCATTTTGTCGTGGCATGTAGTTTTACATAAATCTGTTCTTAG
The DNA here is from genome assembly GCA_964036195.1 of Sphaerolaimus hirsutus. Lineage (NCBI taxonomy): Eukaryota > Metazoa > Nematoda > Chromadorea > Monhysterida > Sphaerolaimidae > Sphaerolaimus > Sphaerolaimus hirsutus. The sequence continues at coordinate 12,363,568 of OZ038450.1, forward strand.
GAATGTAGTCAATTTTGTCTCATTTCTATTTATAAAATACCAAATCTAACAATGTGAAATAATAATGATGTGATAGCACTGCACTCGCCACGTTTAGTTTGCGGTTACTGTTAAATATGTAATTTTTGTGGAAATAAATAGTTGATTCGACAATTAAAATTCAGCGCTTGGAAGGCGACGAGAGAATTTCACACTTCTATTTATAATTCGCCGTTATAAAGTGCCAATTTCCTCAGGGGGGATTTTTTGCCTGTACTTGTGTCATTGACCGCATATGCAAACTAAGCGAGTGCAGCTTAGTAGCCGACAGCAACAATTGTTCATATTTTAAACACTTGTAGGTATTTACTATTTATTTATTTATCAGTTCGCCGTTTTTCGACAGGATTAATGAAGTAATTACCATCAATCGTAAATAAATGCATTTTGTGCGTATGTGTTGTAGAAGAGCACTTGTCTTTTCTTTTAAACAATTTTATATTTGACATACTTGAATATTTGATCACATTCAACGTGTTCACGCGTTAGACAAAGTAGGTCATCTAAATCTTCTGGATAAAAAGTATCTCTCAATGATTGCTCTGTTCCTGGAGAAGCATTTCATATGTATTGAACATGTTTATATTTTACCACAGTTCCTGAAGGAAAAGTTGTGAACCCCAAATTTTCGCTATTAAAGGTTCGCTCTCTCAAAACAATCTCCTTCTCCATTAATCTCTTCGCGAAAACACCCACTTGTATCTCTACCCACTAGTGTTGTAAATACCGTATTTGCTCGAATAATTCCCACGGGGAATTATTAATTCGTCAGACTTTTTGAAAGGGGGATTATTCAAGGGTAGGAATTATTATCACGTCAAACTTTTCAAGAATATTTCTATCAAATCATTTCACGAAATATGTTTTATTCTCAAAATAACATACCATCTTTGTCCAAATTTCGACCATAAGTTTAAAATTATCATGTTTTTTGTTTTACCCATATTAATATTTCTAAAATGATCCAAGCAAAAAACAACAACAATATCTACTTACTTCACTGCGAAGATGAACGTGAGCTACGTGGACGAGCTGATGCAGTCGCGACGAGCGGCCGTGCTCGAACTCATTCCCGAAGACAGCCGACATATGTGAGCGTTTTGATTCTTTTGCCGTGTGCGACTCTACCGCCTTCCTCGGGGATTGGGTGTCAATGAGTTTTAGCGGGAGTCTGAAACTGAAGAGTGGAGGTTTTTTCAGCAGTCTGAAAATGTGTGGATTCGGGGAATTTGGCCTTCGGAAAACTTAAAGTTGACACCCTACTCTAGGTCTTTCCATCCAAAGGTTTCTGAAAATACGCAGGTACTTCGACACGTTAAAGGAGTATTTCAGCGGGCGGGTGAGTACACTGTGACATAATTGTTTAAACTTATTTACGTTTACTCGAAAATTATGTACACTGATTTGCGAGTAAATACGTTTACGTTTTCTCCAAAAAATCACCAGTACGCCTACTTTTTGAAAGTGAAGAATACAAAATTGAATCAATAACCACTTTTACGTTTTCCCTATCTAAAAATACTCAACGTTTACTCACGTTTTACGCAATGTAAAAGTAAAAAAATTATTAAATAGTAAAAACTTTTCTGTATTCAGGGGTGAGTAAAAATGAAACTTGACGTTTACTTTGAAAAAAGTTTAGTACTTAACAACTCTGCACTGTGATTAAGGTAGTCTGTTTTTCTCCGCCAACAGTGAAAAGGGGTCGCGTCACACCCGCAGTTGAGTCGCAGCGACCTGGACATGCGGGTGCGCACTCTGCTGCCGGCCGCGTCTGCCGACGGGTCCACATCGGCGGTGAACGCGCACAACGAGCTCCTGCTCACGTTGCTCACCAAAGCCGGCCTGTCGTTTGCCTATGGCGGCGCTTTCAGAGAGGCCCAGCCCTGGCACAATGAGCCGCGGATGCGGAAAGGTATGTAAATACCTATGTGGATAAATGTAGGAAGGTTGTGTTTGTGTGTTGTGGCAAGTGTTTGAGCGAACGGAGGGCAATTCCGCGAAAGGAGAAGTGAAATAAGGGGTGAGATAAGAAGGGAACTGGGTAGTGAAAAATCTAAAAACAGATGGCAAGTGACAAAAAATGCTTTGAAAGTTTAAGTAAAAAATATTTAAAACAATAAATAAAAATATAACGAAAAGCTAAAATAAAAAAATGTAAAAATAACATATATTTTTTTAAATTATTATTTAGTTTTTAAACATTTTTCTGTCACTGCTAATTTAACTGTTCATTACACTACGTCTTATCATGTCACTGCTCATTTCACTCCTTCGGTCCTGCTCTATGCGCATCGACGCGCTTCACGCTGCTATTTGTCAACAAAACCTTTCATTTTCAAACTCAGACGGCCCGCCATCGACCAAGCAAGCGCGTGCATCCGTCTCAGCAACCGGACCCGAGTCGATTAAACCACAAATCAATAGCTTGCCGCCGCCCGCGTCTATCGACCTGCCCGCGCTGGCCGTGCAGAACACATTTGTGCATTTGGTGCCAATCCCAGACTCTGTAAAATGTCAAATGTCATGCAAAGTGTGAAAAGTCATGTAAAATGCTCTGGAAAATGGCATTTGACATTTTGCAAGGGCATTTTACAGGGTCTGGGACTGCCCCCAGGTCGCGTGGCGCCAGAGCGGCGTCACTTCTGTCAGTGAGTCTGCTGAGAGTCTGATCAGATTGGCTGCTGAGGTGGGTGAATGAGGAAGGGTGGACTTTTGGTGGACGAAGGTTACAGGACCGGTTTTGCGTTATGTATACCGTATTTTATCGAATAATTCCCCCTCTTGAATATTTCTACCCTCGAATGATTCCCCCTTTAGGCATAAAGGAATAAATACGGTACGTGGGAAACGATAAAGCGTAATTCAGTTGCCGATTCGCGCTTGGAACTACATCGTACAAACAAGCGCATCAATGACTCATGACGCATTTTCAGACGCTTATCAAGAACATCGTGTCGCGCGTGCTGGCGCGGCAAAGAACGCACTTGCACCTGGACGCGCGAGTGCCCTACGGGTTCGGCGTGCGCAAGACGCGCGCCGACAACAGGTGCCAGTTCCGCAAATTGAAAGGTGAGAAGTAAAATGGCAAATGCCAGCTGAAATGAGAAGTGAGACAGCGAAGTGAATTGAGAAAAATTTTGGCAAAAGCGAAGTGAAATGGAAGTAAATTGGCAAAAGCGAGGTAATAAAACAATAACAAGTAATTTCCCGTCGCTTTTGCCAATTTCCTTCGCAATTCACTTCTCAATTCACTTCGCATTTGCCATTTTACTTCTCACTTCTCAATTTGCGGAACTGGCCCAGGTTCGTCTGCGTGCCCGCCAAGGCGCCCATCCGCGCCGCCGACGTGTGCGAGACTGTCAAGGTCGGTCATGGCGGCACACGGTAATTCTTGTAGTTTCAGATCTTGTGAACGGATCGATAAATTGGAAGGAATTTTGCGGGGTACCTTTGAATTGTTTTAGTGACGGGTTTCTGAAACGCTACTTTTCACTTGCGGGAAATGTGAGGCCTGTCATTAAACAGTTTTGTTACTGCGTGCAATAGTTTCTTCTGAAGTGTAGTGTGGTAGTATGATGCGACATAGCATACACAAAAATTGGTTGTTGTCATTGTTACATTGGTGTCGACATTTCTATTTGTGACATCATTTCCAGGTGGACCCCTGGCTCATCCCGCATGATATCCTCAAGACAAAATTTATTGTATCTTTGGAGTGCCCAGAATAGTGATTACCCATATAAAAAATAATTAATTATTAAATATAAATATTTACCTGTTTGGCTCAATAAATAGGTAGGTAGTTATCCGATTAGTTCCTCTGTGTAATAATTTTTTGGCGAGACTTTTGAAGAGGGCTATTCAAAGTGGTGAATTATTCAAGGAGTATAATATTTCTGTCAGATCTGCCAACAACGTTTCTATCAAATCATTTTACTTAAAACGACTGGACAAAACACATGTCATTCTGCTGCAAATTCAACCCCACAATTTTATCTATTTATGCCGTAAACACATTTTTCACTGCCTCACTCACCTGACAAGCGGAACTACCTACCTACCTATTCCAGTGGGAGGAACTAATCGGATATATGAATATTTTACGATATGTGATGACGTATTGAAATCGCTAATTTTTTTCCATTTTGGTACAAGTCACCGTTTTTCTATGCACAGTTATCTTTCAAGCAATTTATAATTAGTTTTAATGAATTCTCAGTGTTACGAAAGTATGTTGTAAACTTTTTTCGGCGGCATCGGGCAAAGCTGTAAGAAAGCAATCTGTGATATGGTATCAGAAATTTTTTACATGGAATAACTTTGGATTGGCATTATCATCAATGCGACTGCGCACACTAGTTGCACACAGAACTAAAAATAAGATTGTCATCACCTTTTTTCGTGTAATTCTCTTCTTTATTGAAAAAAACTCCTTTACTCATTCATTCATCTGTTTCATTTGCACACTGTCATATGCCACATTATTTGACACCTCCCGTCTAGGGAGTCAACTTTCCGTTTTCCGCAGGAAAGATTTTTTTCCTTTTCCCTTTCCATTTTCCGGCAGCTGCAAAATTTTTTTTACCTTTTTGTTTTCCGTCAAGTGAAATTTTTAACCTTTTCGCTTCCCGTTTCCGGCAGAAATTTTTTTATCTTTTGGTTTTTCGCAAGTGAAAAACATTTACTTTCCATTTTCCGAAAAAAGTGAAAAATATTTACCTTTCCGTTTTCCGTAAAAAAATTTGTTACATACTGCTCCAGTCCCATCTGTGTAAACGATTCAATGCAGTTTTTTGTCGCCGCTTTGCACAGCCACACAGCTCCTACGTTGTTATGTATTGTTTAGTGAAGTAAACAATAGAGCGGAGCTCGATGCTTCTTTTTGGAATACAATACAGTGCTCTTTTTATGCAGCTATTTATATGCAACTATTTATAAATATTCTTTTTACCGTATTTCCTCGAAACACCCCAGGGGGTCTATTATTTCGCCAGCAAAGTTTGAGCCGGGGGGGGGGGGCTAATTCGATGGGGGCTTATTATAGGATTTTTTATTATTTTGTCAGAAAATTTCGTGTAGAATCGTAGTAAAGAATAGGACAAAACATAAATACACAATTTTATAGCATTTTACGTCGGCGGCAAAAACCTATCTTCCGTTGGCACTTATAGGCCCCACACACGCTAGTTGACATCGACACCAAATGTCAACTGGTTCCGTTCCTAATTCAAAGATTGCGTTTGAATGTTGTTCGTCCACTCGTCCGCAAGCTTTGAATCGGGATCGGCACCAGTTGACATTTGGTGTCGATGTCAACTAGCATGTGTGGGCCCATTGACACACGAGTTATACTCCGCGAACCGCATGCTATGCATTTTTCTCGGTGAATCTCTCCATCATGACGTCATCATTAACAAAATGAAAATTGTTCCAAAAGGAAAAAATTATCCCGGGCACAAAACATAAATACCTATGATGGTTGTACTCTACTCCGCTTTTTCTTTTTAAAATACCTTTCTCGTTTTGTGTGAAAGTGTGTAAATACATAAGTATCGCGTTGGCGCGTGAGACGTAAGTATGCGCGGATGCATACTATGGTGTCCCCGGAGTATACCCTCCTTAATTGATGCCTTACAACTAGGTCACCTCATTCTGTAGCACTGCCAGGCGGAGAGCGCGCGCCTCAGTGCCATCTCGAACAGGACGGCCGCGCAGGCGGTCACGATGCCGCCCAACATCACCACGAAGCTGCCGCTCACTTCGAGCAGGTCGAGCGGCTTTCGGTCGCGCGCCCTCAGCGCCGGCTGCACGCACGCCGCGTCGAAGTGCTCCCACGATCGGACGATCACCTCGTTGAACTTGTTCTGCCTGGTGGGAGGGTATGGATTAGGATATTTGGTGACACTTAAAGAGCCTGTAAAATGTCAAACCGAGTTTGCCATTTTACAGGACATGACTTTTGGCGCTTTGCATCACATTTGACATTTTATGGTGTCTGGGAGTTCCCCCTGGATGCCGCGCTCTGAGCCCAATCCATGGGGGTCCACCCCGTGGAATTCTCTGTATTTATGATGTTAAATGTCCGACAAAATTTGTCGAGTGTCAGGTAAAGTGCCAAATTCTCAGTAAAATGTGAGAGATTTTATCGGAAATTAATATTGTCTGCCACCTGACAAATTTTGCATGAGCTTGTACAGGGGTGGGCATCTTCAGTTACCGCTGGAAAAACGCGATAGCTTGAGCTACGGTTGAGCTATCACAGTGAAATTTTAACACAATGGAGTAGACTCCATAGGACACCTATTCTGAAGTTTGCAACCCAAACGGCCACATTTTGGGTGAGTTGAGGAACACACAGTTTTTAGTGTAATTTTGTGACTTGGCATCATCCATAGGTTAAATCGAGGGTGGCATTTTAGGGGAGGGGGTCACCGGTCTGATGATGGATGATGCCAAGTCACAAAATTACACTAAAAACTGTGTGTTCCTCAACTCACCCAAAATGTGGCCGTTTGGGTTGCAAACTTCAGAATAGGTGTCCTATGGAGTCTACTCTATTGTGCTAAAATGTCATTGTGATAGCTCAACTGTAGCTCGAGCTATCGCATTTTTCCAGCGGTAACTGAAGATGCCCACCCCTGTATTTACAGGGTGCGAACCTGCCTTGTCTAGTATATCGTATTGTCTAGTATATCGTAGATAGGTCGTTTATTTAAGTGATCAGAAATCGTAGTCAGTTCATTCAACTAGTGTTGCAAAAATGCCAGAAAAATGGCGAGAGAAGGCCAATGGCGCCATGGCGCTATCCCATCACTACATTCAGCTACGAATACTACAATTCTGGCTGTCTTCTAAGCTGGACTTACTTAGTAAGCACGGAGTAGTTGAAGGCGCCCGTAGCGGTGCTGTTCCGGACAAAAAGGAAACCTATCCACGCCGTGTCCAAACGGGTTGTTCCATCGTTCCCAGCGTAGTGATACCTGTGGTCGGATATTTTTTGCTGCCGCATTGAAATACAATGTTGGGAAATTGTACAAGGCAGCCGAACTGCCTTCTGCTAGCGCCATATGTGAGGGCTAGGTAGTGTTATAAAACCGCCATTACGCTGGCAGTGCTTAGAATTAGAATGCAATTGAGGCGTCTAATTCTAAAAGTCGACAAGTCCACAAAATGCGATTTTGAGTAAATCGCATTTTAAGTTTCAAACCCAATTATTAGAAAAAAATATTGAACATCTCTCATTTATATTTATTTATACTGTCAGTGCGATGTATATTTTTATTAGTACGATTTTATTCTATTCTTTGAAAGATTCTCTGAAATTATATTTGATTATCTATTATTATATTCAATCATTTATCTATTAAATTATATTTTATTTTCCGAAAAACACCCATTTTTGGAAAGCTGAACGCCATCAGCGCCTTCGACGTGGCGCCATAGTTATTTTGCAGCGCCGGGTGCTAAAAAGCGTACAGTAGTTGACCACTGGTCAACTGAAGTTAAATTTTTGCGAAATACGAAGTGAAGGTCAACCAAAAAAAAACTTTTTTTAAAGGAAACGTGGTATAAACGTAGGAATAATTTTCGTATGTGTCAACTAGTGGGCAAAAATCATTTCGTCCCCGCTCAGTGAAACGCGTTTCAAACAGTAAAATAAGTGACTAAATAAATAGTTGCCTTGGACCAAAAATTATTTGGCGGCACGCCAAACCTGCACATGTTTGGATCTCCCCGTTGTCGCGCCACTTCAAAGTCGCTCAGACTGGTGTCATCTGCGATTATTGTCGCAAATTCTCTGCCGGCTAGAAGGTGCTCCGCAACAACCTGACTGCTGTTTGTGTAGATGATATTGTTCCACCTGAGTTGAAATGGCTGTCATTCATGTGCCCAGCCCGTGGGGGGGGGTGACTTGAAAGAATATGGGGCTTTGTATTTTATATATACGGTATTAATAATGGCGGCCCGCGCACTAGTTGACGCATGTGTGTCAACCGGTCTGTGTAAACTCAGACTTTGGCTTCACTTGTCGCACAGAAATCTCCAAATGCACATGCGGCAATGTTGAAAAATATATATTACTGCAAGTGTGCATTGGAAGGTCGCTTTATTGCGACACGGGAAGCCGAAATCTGAGTTGACACAGACCAGTTGACACACGTGTGTCATCTAGTGTGTGGGCACCAATAGGGTGGTTTGGTTGGACAATAAGTCTTGTTGGCAGGGCGTAACCTTTGGCCGGCTTTGTTCAGCATGTCGTATGGCCACACTTCTGCTCTCCTTATAGATTCTGCAACTGTCGCCTCTGGGTCTTTCAAAATCACCTTGATATGGCCATTTCTAATCTCATTCAAAATGTAATCCAAAGACACACGGTTTGGTCGCACTAAATGCTCATAACAACTTGGGGTTTTGATTTGTTGCATCAAATAAAATATTTTTCTATAAAAAAAAATTTAGTGAATTTTGGCTAAGATTTGGCAACAAAACTTCAGAGTTGTTAAAAGCACATGGCAGGAGCAATTGTGCTAGTATGAGTCCGTTGAACAGTGAAAAGAATATCAATGTCAAGAATCCGAGTAGCATCACCAATGTGTTCCCACTTATTGTATGTGTCTGTGATTGTAACTGAAAATTATTTTTGCCGATGTTCAATTTGAAACATTGAGGACAACCTCATGATTTTTCATGGACATTGATGCTTATTACGAGTTAGTGATGGAAAAGCGCCTGGAAAAATGGCGCCAAACGCCAATGGCGCCATGGCGCCGTTCCAGCACTATTACGCGGACCGCTGGCGTCTGGTCTGCTAGAGCTCGTTGTGGTTGTGGGTGACCCATTTAAACGTCAGCTATCACCAGCGGTCTCCAATGTGGGGTTGGGAGCATTTTTGAGAAATTTTGACCAAATTTTCGCTCAAAATCGTCAATTTTGATACCTTTTGCTCATTTTCACCATCAAAATGTATTTAGGTACTAACCAGGGGCCTGTGCCATTACGCATGTAAACCCATCACGCATGTAGACCCGGTATACTTTTAACTATACCCAACATATTGAAAATATGCAATAAAACACATGACCTAGTAATTCTAAAAGGTGAAAATCCATAAAAGTATGAAAATACGGTGTCTATTAGGGTAAAATTGCTCAAAAGCGCTCCAGATAGCTAGATATCTAGGCAATTTTTTTGGGGGGGAGGACTGTTAAAGGGAAAGTAGTCAAAAAAATCGCCTCTGGGATAGATTGATAGCTAGGTGGTTTGGGGTGGGGTTATCCACACCCATTTCTTATCCCTGCGGGTATAACAAGTCTATAATGTGTCTACGTGCGTAATGGGTTTACTTGCGTAATAGGCCTGACCCACTTGAACTGAATCAAAATCGACCAACACAAGACAGAAATGGATGACACGAAAGACTGGTGAGATCGGCACTGCACTATTTCGCATGTAAACCCATCCCCCATGTTGACCCGGAACACATTAAATTATACCTGACATGCTGAAAATAGGCAATAAAACAGATGACTTTATGATTTTGAGAGTGAAAATCTATAAGTAGTATGAAAATTAGCGATTTTCGGTGAAAATTAGGGGAAAAATTGCTCAAAAGCGCTCCAGATAGCTAGATAGCTAGGCAATTCGCGGGGGGGGGGGGTGTTCAGGGGAAAGTTGCCAAAAATTTTGTCCCAGGGATAGATAGATAGAAAGCTGGGCGGTTTCCCCCCTCTTTCCCCTGCGGGTATAATGTGTCTATAATGGGTCTACATTCGGGGTGGGTTTACATGCGGACTAGGCTTGACCCACTAACCTGTATGGCTTTTGGCGCCTGATTTGGTATGGTTGTGTGCACAATCTGCCACAAAGTGACTTCCCGATTCATTAAACGACATACCAGAAATTAGGGTTCAAACGGGATCCCGATCCCGATCCCGGATCCCGTGAAATTCCGGGATTTACCAGTCCCGATCCCGATCCCGAAACCCCAATCCCGATCCCGATCCCGATCCCGAAATCTCAAAAATACCAATCCCGATCCCGAAAGTTTTCAAATCCCGATCCCGATCCCGAGAAACTCCCAAGTCCGGGATCCCGATCCCGGAAAAGTTAGTGGAAATTATAAAAAGTGAAATAATGACGTTTTTGCATGCAAAAAAGTGGATGCAATCCCCCAGCGTCAATTTTATGCCACTTTTCTGGCATCCAACAGTGTTTTGAGACCTTTATGAACAACTGTGAATGCCAGAAAAATGGCCAAAATCTCTATCCCTAGAACCCAATCCCGATCCCGGAAAAATGCCTATCCCAATCCCGATCCCGATCCCGTGACCCCAATCCCGGCCAATCCCGATCCCGATCCCGATCCCGAAATCTCAAAAAAAACAATCCCGATCCCGATCCCGATCCCGAAACCCCAATCCCGATCCCGATCCCGAAATCTCAAAAAGTGAATCCCGATCCCGATCCCGATCCCGAAAAGTCAATCCCGTTTGAACCCTACCAGAAATATCAAAAATACTAGCATCACGGAAATGATGTTAAGTTTTATTCTGACATCATATGGAAAAACCACGATGCTATCGAACGCGGTTAGGATAAATGTAATTAAAGAGTGCTAGTGTCTTTTTGAATCTGTTTCTCTGTCCGAAGTCTTCAAGAAAATGTCCACCGCAAGTCTTTAAATTACCGTATTTCCTCGAAATACCCCCCCCCCCTCGAAATACCCCCCCCCTCGAAATACCCCCCCTCAAAATGGACACTATGAACTTATAAACCCCCCCCCTCGAAATACCCCCCCTCAAAATGGACACTATGAACTTATAAACCCCCCCCTCGAAATACCCCCCCCCCAAATTTAGTGTATAGAGAACGTAAATGACAAAGGCTGCGGTTTGTCATCTGGGTAAAGCAAAACACACGTTAAAAACGATGGCTCTGTTATGTGAGAACAGTGATTATACCTCTACACACTTATACAAGTCTTTAGAGTCTTATAAATGGCGATTTTTGTTGCATTTTCGACGTCTGCGTACGTTTCAGACGACAATTTAGTACTTGGTTTTCAAAAAATTTCTGGCGAAATAATAAACCCCCCCCTCGAAATACCCCCCCCCCTCGTTTAACCCCCCCTCAAAATTCTCACTATGAAACAATAAACCCCCCGGGGGTATTTCGAGGAAATACGGTAGTTGTTGCCTTAAATTAAATTAAATCAAATTAAATTAAATTAAAGTAGTTGTTTAAATTAAATCACCGTATCTGACCTTGATTCAGTTCTATTTACCTGCATCGTATGCATACGAATCCGATATTTTGAACTGCTTTAACTATTTATATACATCGCGTGTATTTATGGTGTTTCTGTCAATCAGAGTTGTTGAAAGTACTGAACTTTTTTCAAAGTAAACGTAAACGTAAAGTATTTTATTTTTACGCACCCCTGCGTACAGAAAACGTAAAGTAAAATTTTTTCACTTTTACGCTGCGTAAATGGCGAGTAAACGTAAATACCGGTATTTTTACTCAGGGAAAACGTCAAAGTAAAAATTTCTTTTGATTTTGTACCTGGGAAGATGTAACAATGAGTAAAAGTGAAAGCGAGGGTCATCGCTTTCCCTACCAATCGCAATCTATCATTTCCGCTGCCATTTTTGCAGCCGTTTTGAGTGGTTTCTGCTTGTTCGCACCTCAATTTTTTTTTTTACGTTTTCTGTACTCACGTACTTTCAAAAAATACTGGTATTTTTTTCACTGGTACTGGTATTTTGTTCGGGAGTAAACGTATTTACGCTGTACTCTAGTAACCATATTTATCGAGTAAACGTAAATACGTTTTAACAACTATGCTGTCAATGTCGGTTAACTCGGTACTAGTGATGTTAAAGGCACCGGGAAAAATGGCACCGCACCGCACCGGCACCTTTGCCAACGCATGAAAAGGGCACCTGGCACTCTGGGGCACCGGCCAAAAAATGGCACCGCACCGCACCGGCACCGGTGCCTTTTGGAAAAAATGGCACCGGCACCGAAGGGCACCGGCGGGTTGCCGGTGCTAGCACCGAAAGGCACCGCACCGGGCTGGAATTTATGAAGTAAATATCGGGCAGTTTCTCAGCGGTCTCACCTTTGGAAGTGCATATTTCCAGGAATTTTGATTTTAACCGATTTTGATGGTTGTGCACTTAAAAGTATCAGAATGATGTGGCAATCACTTTTATGAAGCAATTACAATGATTACAAATGAACGATAAAATATTTCATTCACCACAATGTCCATAGCCACTATTGTCTACTGATCGGTGTCGTTGCTGTACAGAGAATGGAACTATCTCTGTCATAAACTGACAACAAAGCAACAAAGTAACAAACACAAAGTAAGATAAATTTGAAATATAAAAATGATTTAAAATTCAACAAAATTTTAGATTCGCTCATCAGATCACGTATCGGTTATAATGGATTTCACAGTAGGTATATTTATTTGATGGTAGGTTTACAAAATAGGCAAAAACGGTTGGGTAAATATATTGCTGTTTTTTGAAATATGAATAAGCACATACTATGGACAAAATTGCCGGTGCCTTTCCCGGTGCCTTTTCTCTTTGGCCCTGGTGCTAGCACCTTTGGCACCGGCAAAAAAATGGCACCGCACCGCACTGGCACCGGTGCTATTCTGGAAAAAATGGCACCAGCACCGGCATGGCACCCCTGAAGATTGCAATGGCACCGCACCAGCACCGGTGCTGGTGCCCTTTGGTGCCCAGCACCGGGGCACCGGTGCCCCGGTGCCTTTACATCACTACTCGGTACCATTTACTTATGTGCCATAAACCCTCGATCAAGTTCCATCTCGAGAGCTCCCCGTTTCGAAAAACTCGATTCTGTTAGCTGGGTTAAGTTAAAATTAAACTCCTCCTCGAATAACACCCCCCTCTTTGATTGGTGGGAAGAGTAGCCACACGTTAAAAAAGCTTTTGTGTGCCTGTTCTTTTAAAATATGAATTCTTTTGCAGCTGGTGTTTATCAGCATTGATTTAATTGGTTGAACTATGAAATTTGTATTCTGACATACAGATTTACGCAACTAATTTAACCCCATCCAGGGTTGGCAAAATCTCAGAAAAAAATAAAAATAAAATAAAAATAAAATGGAATATTCAAGAATAAAATAAAATAAAATAAAATGGAAAATTTGAGAATAAAAATAAAAATTGTATAAAAATTTGAATTTTTGTAAAATTTTTGTAAAATTGTATAAAAATTCGTATTTTTGTAAAATTGTATAAAAATTCATATTTTTTGTAAAATTTTATCTCGTTGCTTGAGTTTCTACCTGTTTATTCATGGATCTGGGAGCAGTCCCAAGTGTAAAGTGTCAATTGTGATGACAAATGTAAGGTAAAGTGTAAATTGTCATGACATGTAAAAAATAAAGTATCAATTGTCAAGCAAACTCCAACTGTGTCCAACTCTTATGTTTTATATCTCAATCTTATCTTTGGTATCCAAATTATGTTGTTGTTGAATCCAAATCTTATGTGAACATTTGGATACAAAAACATAAGATTTGGATACAAAGCATACTATGGATACAAAAACACAAGATTTGTATACACACTTTGCATGACATTTGTCATGACAATTGCCACTTTGCTTGAGATTTAACATGACACTTGACATTTTGCATGACAATTGACACTTTACTTTACATTTGTCATGACAATTGACAAATTGCATTACATTTTACAAATGTGCCCAGCATTACACTAGTCCTTCTACTGAAAATGCAAACCATTCTTATCAATAATTGTAACTTTACACTTGCAGCTAGCTAATAATACATACTGCATGCAACTTTTGAAAAGTAAGGGAAAAATTTGTCACAAGTTTTTCATGTATAAGTATAAATATAACATTTTTCTGGCCTTGCATGCATGATTCTGATTTTTTGTAAAATTTTTGTAAAATTTTTGTAAAATGTGTCATTTTATTTTATTAATGACTTTTGGGAATAAAATAAAATAAAATAAAATGAAACAAGAATAAAATAAAAATAAAATACAATTTTTATACAATTTTTATACAATTTTACTAAAAGGAATTTTTATAAAACCAACCCTGACCCCATCCTTACAATAACTTGATCATGCTTTTTACTCAATATTGTGACAAAACAATAACCACTCCCCCGAATAGACCCCCAGTCAAACAGTCTGACACAAACCCCCCTGGGGGTGCTTATTCGCGGATATACGGTAAATCCATAAACCTTTTCAAGCATTCGGATGTATCATCTCTGGTGACAGATTCAAACAGACACCCCGTAGCTGCCCTGGTAACCACCCAATAAAATGTTGTAATTTACTGGCATAATAGGGGTCGAAAATGCATACTTGTCAAGGCGCCTTTGCACAATTTTCATCGGCTCTGCAACCATGTCTATCTCGAAGTTGTCCTGGGGCCAGTCCCGCAAGTTGATAAGTACTTGACTCCTGACTCTTGGCTTTACTCTTGACTTTGCTCTTGACTTTCAACTTTACTCTTGAATTTGTCACTTGCGGAACTGGCACCGGCGGGCAGTCCCAAAATTTCGATTGGGTACCCAAATCTTATGTTGAACATGGGGTGTCAACTTTCCATTTTCTGTTTTCCATTTCCGCAGGCAAATTTTTTTCCGTTTCCATTTTCCAGCTGCTAAATTTTTTTCCATTTCCGTTTTTCTAACTCATTTTCCGTTTTCCGGAAAATTTATGGTTTTTTTGCCTTTTTCCGTTTTCCGGCTCAATTGTCTGTTTTTCCAATTTTGTTTTTCATTTTCCAGCTCAATTTCCTGTTTTCTATGTCAGCCAAACTGGTAAACATGCATGCGGGTTCTCAATTATGTGAATTTTTCTATTTCCGGCAAGATTTCTGCTAATTCTTTTCTGTTTCCCGCATAATTTCAGCTAATTTTTTTCCGTTTCCGGCATAGTTTCAGCTAATTGATCCGTTTCCGTTTTCTGGCCTTTCATTTTTCCATTTTCCGCCAAGTGCCAATTTTTTTCCGTTTCCGTTTTCCGGCATGTGCAAAAAAATTTCTGTTTCCGTTTTCTGCCAAGAAGTTTGTGTTGACACCCTATGAACATAAAGTCAAGAGTAAAGTAGTTGTCAACTTGCGGGACTGGCACCAGGGCATTCATGAGTGCCCCGGATCTTGTTTCACTCTGACTCGCTGATATTTCTTTGAATTTGATTGATAAATGTGTGCCCGCAACTGAAGCAATTTCCTACTTGCATTCCAGCGCATTCCAGTTTGAACACTTGTGAATAGTGATGGAAAAGTGCCATGGCGCTTCAGGTTCTCGGCGCCATTTTGCTCTGGTGCCATTGGCGCTTGGCGCTGGAGTTTAGAAGAGCGCCATGGCGCTTTTAGCGCTTGGCTCCGAAGTCCTGGCGCTTTTTACATCACTACTTCTGAAAATCTTGTTACATCGAAGTGGGACTATGTGATCGTGCAATGAACATCATGAATACAAAAACATGCTTTTGAACTAGAAATGCAATAAAAACTAGGTTTCCGCGCCCGTACACCTCGCATTGGCGGACCTCCGTTTTTTACGAATTAAAGGGGGGCTCGGCTTAGCTTATACCCGTGGCTATGAAATGAACTATGAAATACAGCAAGTATAAAATAGCTACCTGCAGCTGCAAATAAATGCAGCTTTAAATAGCCCCATCGTGTTCTGGGGCCAGTTCCGCAAATTGAGAAGTGTGAAGTAATGGCAAATGCAAAGTGAAATGGCAAAAGCGAAGAGAAACAACTATTTTTTTTTACTTCGTTTTTGTGAATTTACTTGTCATTTTACTTCAGTTTTGACATTTTCTTCGCTTTTGCCATTTTACTTCTCACTTCTCAATTTGCGGAACTACCACCTGAGGTTACATTTCGAAGCAAAATCGTCCCCTCGATAGGTTGTTCTAAAGGAAGGAAGAAGTGCGTCATTTTGTTGCATTTTTTTTAAAAGAAGAAACAAATAACAACGTAGCTTACCTTGTAAGACACTGCATCAGATCATCGCTCACAGCGTCAGCGATGATTCCAACTCTGAGGTCATTTGTCATGTTGTCAGCAATTCTGGTGATAGAAAAGCTATCCGGAAAATTCACATACGATACGGATACGAGTGCTACAAGTGGCCCTGTGCCGGTACACATCTAAACCCATTACACATCTAGACAGAGTGTGTGGATGAACAGCGATTGAATCGTTGGATCGATAAATGTCTATCATTCAATCAAACATAGCTCATTTTTTCAGCGGCGCTGACTGCATTGTTTCTACCGTCAGCGCGCCCGAATTTCGTTGGATGATAGTGATTTTAGTGGACACGCCCACTCTACAGTGGGTGGTAAACACAAAGACATAGAGGTCTGTGCCTTTGTGTTTGCCGCCCACTGTAGAACGGGCGTGTCAAATAATATGCTAATCTCTTAATCCTAGATGTGTAATGGGTAGAATTAGATGGGTTGCAGGTTTAGATGTGTAATGGGTTTAGATGTGTACCAGGCCCCAGTCCTACAAGTCACCTCTTTTTATTTCAGTGGAAGAAAGAAGTTGGTAGGATGGTATTTACCTATCAACTTCTTACTGAAATCAGTCTTGGCTTATTTGATTTCTTGCCAGCATGAATGTTGTGGTTGGCTAGTTGAACTTTTTGACTACAGTTTTTCCTCGAATTACCCCTGGGGGGTTTATTTTTTTCAGAGTGAAAATTTTGAGAGAAAAACGTGAAAAATGCAACAATAACCACCATTTATAAGTTTTTACAGCCTTATAGAAGGATGTAGATGGTATAAACGATGTTCTAACGTAACACAGTAAGTTTTTTGAACGTCTGTTATGCATTTCCCGGACCACAAATTCATAGAGCCCATTTTGAGGGGGGTATTTCGAGGAAATACGGTACTTATCCACATCCCTTTTTGAACATATAATATTAGAGCCACTTTGGTATTTTACGGCTGTTGAAATTGCTGCCGAGTGTCGTGCGATGGAATGCTAATTGCGTTCGAAATACGACACACACATTCTTGTTTGTTCTTAATTATTTATATTTTATCCGTTGTTGGACTATCGCCCATAGCTGAAATTTGAGGTAGCATTTTCGGGTGGGGTGGGGGGTGGGAGCAGGTCGCCCCCCCCCCCCTGGCGCGTGCTTATGACTCGGGAAAATGTTGGTGAAAATTGTTCATATATGGTTTTAATATGGTTTAAGTTGAGGCTAACGTCCAAGGCATTCTTCTACGACCCTTCAAACCGGAGATAGGGTGGGTCTGAAAAGGAACCCTTTTCAAAAAATAATTGGATGTCACCAGGAACATGCACAATCTGAACGTTAATAAATTGGCTATTCCTTGACCGATTTTGATCGTTTGTCTCTTGAAATGATCGCGAATTTTTGAAGAGTTCATTTTTGCATCGTTCATTCACAAAGATGTATAGCGCGCGATCCGCGGGAAAAAGCCAAGCCATGGTATAACGCCAGCCTTCGGGAAATCTTCAGTGCTACACTAACCTAATTGTCAATATCATTTTGCATAAAAATTCATGATATTAGATTCGTTCATTGTTCAATTAACGGCAAACAACTCAGCTTTTACCGTGCATTAGGTATACTCGGCAGATCGCAAAGTATGCGCCCAAAATTATTTATGTCTTGGTCGATAGCGCGCGAGTTGAAAACTTATGTATATGTATGTTCACAAAAAGAAAAATATTTAAAAAAGAAAAAGGCGGAGTCGCGTACAAACGAGGAATGTTTTTTCCCGAAATGTTTTCTCTTTTTTGCTGGAATCATTTTTGTTTTATTTATGATGACGTCATGATGGAATGTTTCCTTCAGGAAAATGCTTAGCATGAGGTCCACCGAGTAAAATTGAAATTTGACGAGCCACCGAATTGAAATATTCAAAAATTTCTTTAATTTTTTTCAGATATAACCGCGCGGGAACGGGAACGGGCAGTGCATGTGTAATAAGGTATTACTTCAGCCGCGAATCCCAAAAACGACACCAACCCTCCGACTGTGAGAATCACAAAGACACCATATAATGCATCGAATGTAAGCGGCGTCCGTTTCTTACGGTCACTTTTTCGAGAAAGACAGGTCTTCGTGTACTCCGTCTGTGCTTGCTGCCAGCTCTGTTCTATGCGGCCGCGTCTGCAATTGTTGTGAAAAAAAGCGTGTAGATTTTTTGGGTTTTGAAGTTAAAGTATACTCGGCGGACCGCAAAATATGTGCACAGTCCTACCATAATTTGATGAATAAAAATTTGTGATACATTTCGTAATTAATTATTCCATAGTAAAAACTAAAATTATGATGAAGAAGCTGTATAATTTCTGGTTCGTTATTCAGATGATTTATGGTAGGTTTTCATAAACACCTGCCCGATCAAGCACCAGAAGCTGAAACTTGGGAGAGATATTGGCGCAACCCCCCTCTACTTCGCATGAATTGGAGGGGTTGCGGCGACCCCCTACAGGGTGGGTCGCCTTGAGTGCAAAATTTGTTCGGCTTTTTTAGTGTCCCACACAGCTCCACCCCCCCCCCACTGATTTCTTTCACTGCTGGTGCTGTACCTCGAGCTGTGGGCATAGACGAAAAAAGCTCTAAATTCCTGGCGGTGACAGTGAGTGACAGGTATTTTAGAGGCGGTGACACCTCTGGGGGTCTTTTACATGCATTTCTATTTTAACGATATACATGAGATTAGACTAGTGATGGAAAAGCGCCAGAAAAAAGAGCGCCAGGCGCCAATGGCGCCATGGCGCCATTCGGAAACTGGGCGCCAAGGGCGCCACAGAAAAATGGCGCCAGGCGCCAAGGGCGCCATGGCGCCAATCGGAAAGTGGGCGCCAGGCGCCACGGGAATAGTGATGTAAAGGCACCGGAGCACCGGTGCCCCGGTGCTGGGCACCGAAGGGCATCAGCACCGGTGCTGGTGCGGTGCCATTGCAATCTTCAGGGGTGCCATGCCGGTGCCGGTGCCATTTTTTCAGAATAGCACCGGTGCCGGTGCGGTGCGGTGCCGTTTTTTTGCCGGTGCCAAAGGTGCTAGCACCAGCGACTAAGTAAAAGGCACCGGGAAACGCACCGGCCAAGGCTTCATGTGCTGTGAAATGTTGTCCATAGTATGTGCTTTTTCATATTTCAAAAAACAGCGATATATTTACCCAACCATTTTTTTGCCTATTTTGTAAATATCCCATCAAATAAATATACCTACTGTGAAATCCATTATACCCGATATGTGATCTGATGAGCGAATCTAAACTTTTGTTGAATTTTAAATCATTTTTAGATTTTAGATTTCTCTCACATTTTGCTCAAAAATTGTTGTCAGTTTATGACAGAGATAGTCCCATTCTCTGTACAGCAACGACTCCTGATCAGTAGACAATAGTGGCTATGGGCTTTCTAGTGAATTAAATATTTTATCTTTCATTTGTAATCATTGTAATAAATCATTTGTAATCATTGTGCTTCATAAAAGTAATCGCCACATCATTCTGATCATTTTAAGTGCTCAACCATCAAAATCGGTTGAAAATTCATGGAAATATGCACTTCCGAAGGTGTGGCCACTAACTAACTGCCCGATATTTACCGTATTTCCTCGAAATACCCCCCGGGGGTGATTGTTTCATAGTGGTCCCGAGAGGGGGGGGTCAAACGAGGGGGGGGGTATTTCGAGGGGGGGGGGGGTTTTATTTCACAAGAAAATTTTTGAAAACCAAGTACGAAATTGTCGTCTGAAACGTACGCAGACGTCGAAAAATGCAACAAAAACCGCCATTTATAAGGTTCTGTAGACTAATATTAGTATGTAAATGGTATGTACACTGTTCTAACGTGATTCCGACATTGTTTTAACGTGTGTTCTGTTAAAATTGTTCTCCAACACTATATTTCACACAATCGCTTCTTTAATTATGTTGGCGCTTTAATTATGTTTAATAATTATATTCGAAATGATGGCGCCAGCGCCAAGAGGGTGTCACAAAATGCTCCACAGTACAAAATTCTCTTTCTCAAAAATACACCACAGAGGAACGTGGGAAACGAAATTCCAACAGCTTTGTAAAAGTGCTTTCACATTCCCTGCATAGCTCACCTTTCCATGTGTTGTGTAGATCAAAACGATTTGAATTTTTGCTTGCTGTGGGGCCGCACGCGAGCCCGCGCAAAGTGAACGGTTTTTTACGCGTGTCAAATGCTAATTTGACACACCCCGGGTACATTTAGTGGAATTTACGCTTCTATTTACAATGCAAAATCCCCCAAAAGCTGCCGGGAACTACTGATCAATTAATGTGGCGGTGATTGTCACCGCGATGACACTCAATTTTCTCGCGGTGACATCCCAAAAGCAGGCGGTGACAATCACTGCGTCACCGCCACATTTTTCGTCACTGGCTGTGGGAGGGGTATAAATCTAAAATTTTGGAAATGTGTTGCCAACACCATCCCCTACTATACACTAGTGATGGAAAAGCGCCAGAAAAAATGGCGCCGGGCGCCAAGGGCGCCATGGCGCCATTCGGAAAGTGGGCGCCAAGCGCCAGGGGCGCCACAGAAAAAGGGCGCCATGGCGCCATTTAGAAAGTGGGCGCCACGGAAAGAGGGCGCCAAGCGCCAAGGGCGCCATGGCGCCATTTGGAAAATAGAGCGCCAGGCGCCAAGGGCGCCAGGATAAAAAAGTGCCTACAACACCATGTGTGTGCTAAAAATGTTTCTCCAGCACCATTGTACGCGCATTCAGATCTTAATTCGCGTTCTCCAGGATGTAATAACCAAAAACAAGGCTAGGAACAAAATTTGTTTGAATAAAATCCACATGACAAATTCAAACGTAATGGAAATTGTCATTTGACAACAATCCATTCATTACAAATATACCTTTCCAAACAATGTTTCCTAATTGCAACGATTTAAATCCATTTATTTATGATTTTGCAAGTTAGACGGTCCATCATTCTTGTCTTCTGATCCGATGATCTGATGAACCGTTGGACGTAAGATTTCCACCCACTCACACCACTCCGTCCATTTTTCTGGCAAATTTAGATCATCCACGGATGCGGCTTTCATTTTTTTTCTGTTTACACAGCACTCACCGTGAAACCTTGATGGCGCCTTTTTGGCGCCCTTCTAAAGCAGGGCGCCAGGCGCCAAGGGCGCCACGGAAAAAGGGCGCCATGGCGCCTTTCAGAATGTGGGCGCCAGGCGCCAAGGGCGCCACAGAAAAAGGGCGCCAAGCGCCAATGGCGCCATGGCGCGGCGCCCTTTGGCGCCCTCAAATGGCGCCAGCGCCATGGCGCCATTCCATCACTACTATACACTGGCCAGACGGTTTTTGGCAACTCACCACAGTGTGGGGTGCAGCGTTTAAAATTTATCAAAATGTTAGTGTCCCACACAAGTCCAGCACCCAATTGAATTTCAAAAAATGAACACTTTTGTGTTGTTTTAACACTAATGTGGTTGACAATGTGAAATAAGCATGAAATATCCTCCAAAAATATCTTATCCCACCTAAAACAGCCCACCACATGAATCCCTCCACACAAGTGCCTGACAAAAAATCACTTTTTCAACTTTTTTTATTCAAAACTTGAACTGCTCATTTACAATAATTTATAGAGGAGGGTTAAAGATTTCAAGTTGTGTAAAAAAACCTTACCTCCAAAATGTCTTCAGGAGAAAATTTGCTGGGGGTAAATTTAAAATTGTAAATTTTGCTTATTTTTGTTCCTGCAATGATGTCATTTTTACAATTTGAAATTCACCCCCAGCAAATTTTCTTATGAAGGCATTTTTGAGGTTATGTTTTTTACACAACTTGAGACCCTTAACCCTCCCCTATAAATTATTGTAAACTAGGGTGTCAAAAGAATTTTTTTACGGAAAACGGAGACGGAAAAAATTTTTCAACGGCTGGAAAACGGAACGGAAAACGGAAAAAAATTTGCACTTGGCGGAAAACGGAAACGGAAAAAAATTTTCAGCGGCCGGAAAACGGAAAAAGAGGCCGGAAAAACGGAAACGGAAAAATCAAATTTGCACGGAAATGGAAAAACTTGCTGGAATTTTGATGGAAAACAGATAAAATTTGCTGAAATTTTGCTGGAAGTGGAAAAAATTTGCAGTAATTTTGCTGGAAACATAAATTTTTTTACATCATTGACAATCTGCATGAATTTTTGCCAGTTTGGCTGATCAGAAAACCGAAAGTTGAGCCAGAAAACTGTAAAATGAGGCGGAAAAATGGAAAATTGAGGCGGAAAATGGAAAAAAGGCAGAAAAACTGGAAATTTAGGCGGAAAACGGAAAAAGGCGGAAAAACGGAAAATTTAGCCGGAAAACGGAAAATGAGCCGGAAAAACGGAAACGGAAAAAAATGTTGCCGGAAAACGGAACAGAAAACGGAAAAAAAATTTCAGCAGCCGGAAAACGGAACGGAAAACGGAAAAAATTTGCCTGCGGAAAACGGAAACGGAAAACGGAAAACGGAAATTTGACACCCTATTGTAAACCAGCAGTTCAAGTGTCTAATAAAAAAGTTGTAAAAAGTGATTTTTTTGTCAGCCACTTGGGGGGAGGGGTTAATATGGTGGGCGGTTTTGAGTGGGATAAGATATTTTTAGAGGATATTTCATGTTTATGTCACATTATTTCAAACACGTTAGTGTTAAAACAATGCAAAAGTGTTCATTTTTTAATGCAATTACGTGCTGGACTTGTGTGGGACCATAATGTTTAAACAAACTTTTAACGCTGCACCCCGCACTGTGGTGAGATGCCAAAAACTGCCTGGCCAGTGTATAGTAGGGGAGGGGTGTTGGCAAAACACCCCCAAAATTCTAGATTTATACCCCTCCCAGGTAGTACCCCTCTAGCTGGAGGTACAGCACCCGCACTGAAAGAAATCAGTGGGGGTCGGAACTGTGTTGGACACTAAAAAAGCCACAAAAAAATTTTGCACTCAGGGCGACCCACCCTGTAGGGGGTCGCCGCGACCCCTCCAATTCATGCGAGGTAGAGGGGGGTCGCGCCAATATCTACCCCAAGTTTCAGCTTCTGGCGCGTTCTAGAACTGTAGATAGGACGTCAGAAGTAAAATCAAAAATGGGGGGCCGGACTTGATCGGGCAGGTGTTTACTAAGTGTGATGATGTCCGCCGAGTAAACAAAATTTGTAGAGAAAATAAATTGAAAGAAACCTGCTCAAAATCGACGTGGTGAAAAAATCTCGATATGTGGAATGCTCGGAAAATAGAAATGATGTCCACGTTGTGCCAAGTACACTTGTTGGCTCTTCCATTATGATTTCATGATTTAAGCACTTTTTAGCGGGATTTTTCAGCGCAGTCACGGTGAAATCGTGCAGGATTTTGTCGTATGGCATGATTGATGCCAAATGAGCATCAGAGTTGAGAAGCTCCGCCTGTTCACTCGAATACCGCACGTAGATAATTGAACCCGGGCTGAAGGGAGCACGAAACAACGTAAGCGGGGTTTGAAATAAAATATTTGATTTGCCAGGTATCCAAAAATCTGCTCCCTCAATTAATTGGTTTTTGTCACTGTCTCACATATTTGTAAAATAATTGGTCACTTACTTTAACAATTGACCGCTTACAATATGAGTCCGTGAATCGCGTTGAAGCGGACTGAATGCGCGTGAAGCAGCGGGCTTCCACAGACTTCTACAAGCATCACAAAATTTCACGTGAAGTGTCTTCCACACGCTTCATTTATTTTCACAATGTGCTTCAGTCACAGTTATAGAAAACTTTGTCGGTCTCGGTCTTAGAAGAAGTCTCAGAGAACATGTCGGTCTTGGTTTCGATTTTCATCTCGAAAAGCAATTCCCATTTCAACCACAACAACAATGCAAAAATACCTTGTTCTATTCCTTCTTCCTATCATTGTGTAGGGCCAAAAATGTGCATCATTTATTCTACGTGCCACAGAGCCGTTCCTGTCATCGAGAACCAATTTGATATTTCCCTCCCCAATTTGGTCCAAAATGTATTTGAGCAGGTCCTTATCGGGCCTGGGGACAGTTCCGCAAGATGAGAAGTGAGAAGTGAAATGGCAAAGGCGAAGTAAAAGCGCAAAGGCGAAGTGAAACGGCAAGTGAATTGGCAAAAGCGAATAAAAAATAAAAAGTAATTTCTCCTCCTTTTTGCCATTTCACTTACCAATTCACTTGCCATTTCACTCCGCCTTTGCGCTTTTACTACGTCTTTGCCATTTCACTTCTCACTTCTCATTTTGCTGAACTGGCACCTGGTGTCCAGTAGATGTGATGCCAGTAGGGTACTGCTATATAATGGAGCAAATATCAACATGAGAATGCCGAGCATCAGTGCCACCGTGTTCCCCGACAAGGTGTGAGTCTGAAATAAATCGACAGTGGTTACTGATTTCTTTTGATAAAAAACTGTGAACAGGGTTAGGTTCGGTGGGGGAAATTTTGTCCCCGGCGCCGCTCCCAGGTCCCGTAAAATGTCAAATGCATGCAGTGTCAAAATAATGTACAGACCCCTGTGAAATCTCAAATGCATGCAGTGACAAAAGTCATGTAATATGCCCAGTAAAGTGTCAAATGCATGCAGTGTCAAAAGTCATGTAATATGCCGTGTAAAATGCCAAAAAAACTTTTTTAGTTTTTTCAACATTTCTCGTGACATTTCACATGACTTTTGACACTTTGCATGACATTTGACATTTTACAGCGCATTTTACAGGGTCTGGGAAATGTATTTATAATTGGTTCAATCGGAAATTTGGTTGAAATGCTACAATTTAGAATCACTAGCATTGATGATAATTACTACCTAGTGAAAACTTCAAGGGTGTTGCGCCGTTTCCCAGCGGCGCCGTGATTTGCACCGTGGTGAAATCTGGGATCGCATACCTTATATAAACTTGGCACGTTTCCAATTCTGTATTGGATACGGTTGAGTAATGTACGTACAAGAGTTAAAGGCGCATGATTTCAGTTTGCGTCACATAACATGGCCCGGAATTCGATTAAGCGACCGGAAAGGGTCGCTAACTGCGGCTAACACGCTAATTGACACGTATATGTCAACTGATCTCTGAACGGTTGACCGACAGGCGCAGGGTTGGTTTTATAAAAATCATTTGTATACAAATTGTATAAAAATTGTATAAAAATGTATTTTATTTTTATTTTATTCTTGTTTCATTTTATTTTATTTTATTCCAAAATAATAATAAAATGGACCATTTTACAAAAATTTTACAAAAATTTTACAGAAATTTTACAAAAAATAAAAAAATTGCATGCAAGGTCAGAAAAATGTGATAATTAGACCTAAACATGAAAAACGTGTGACAAATTTTTCCATTACTTTGCAAAAGTTGCATGCAGTAGGTATTGTTAGCTAGTTGCAAGTGTTAAGTTACAATTATTGATAATAATGGTTTGCATTTTCAGTAGAAGGATTACTGGGGTGTGCTGGGCGCATTTGTAAAACATCATGCGAAGTGTCAATTGTCATGACAAATGTAGTAAAGAGTCAATTGCCATCTCAAATGTCAATCAAAGTATAATTGTCATGACAAATGTCATGCAGAGTGTAAATTGTGTATCTGAATATTATGTTTTGGTATCCAAACCTTATATTTTGGTATTCAAATCTTATGTTTTTGTATCCAAATGTTCACATAAGATTTGGTTACAAAAACAACAAGATTTGGATACAAAAAGTTAAAATATGGATACAAAAAAATAAGATTTGGATACAATTTGCTTTACAGTTTCCACTTTAATTTATATTTGTCATGACAATTGACACTTTACTCAACATTTTCATGAAAATTGACACTTTCCATTTCATATGACATTTTGACACTTTACTTTGGCTTGGGACTGCCCCAGCTCCGCGAATGAACAGGTTGAACTATAAACAACAGAAAAATTTTTTTACAATAAATATGAATTTTTATACAATTTTTACAAAAATATGAATTTGTATACAATTTTACAAAAATTTTACAAAAATTCGAATTTTTATACAATTTTTATTTTTATTTTGAAATTTTCCATTTTATTTTATTTTATTTTATTCTTCAATTTTCCATTTTATTTTTATTCTTTTCTGAGATTTTGCCAACCCTGGACAGGCGTATACAAACACTTTTTTGGCACGCGGTCAAGTTTATATACGGAACGTCCCCCTCTGTATTATACCGGGTACATACTTAGCGTTCTGGTACTAAGTTCTGCTTGTGCCGGCACCTCTTCACGGCCGGAGTTACTGCACAAAGATAAATAGAAGTTGAAGCGAACGCTTCGAACGCGAAGCGAAACACACGAACGCTTAGGTATTCATCCCTAAATTGACATGTTGAAAGCGCTAACCGATATCTACGTCGTGTAAAACAACTATCGAAAAACCCCCAGTGATTCTTGATATATAAATTTAAATTGAAAATTTCGCTATTTGTCGGCAACGTTTCTCGTTGAGGTTGCCGACAAATAGCGAAATTTTTGTTTTGGATTTATATCTCAAGATTCAAGAACCACTGGAGCTTTTTGGATAATTTTTGGACACGATGTAGATATTGGTTAGTGCTTTCAACATGTCAATTTATGGAGGGGTACCTGGTATCTCTGGTATCTTGAAGCGTTCTTGTGTAATCTAATTTGCGGCGACATGTATTTGTCGCTTCAGCTTCTATTTATCGTTGTGCTGTAACTATCCGGCTTATTAATTACCGAAATTGATCGACAACACTAAAGATCTTGCCTGTGCTGTGGCCGGTGCCTGGCTAGGTATCACACAGCACAATACCCTGCTGAATTCCACCCATTTTTCTTTGTCCCTGATTACTATCCTCGGCATGACGTAGATCAACGAAACTATGCAAACAGCGCTGGTACAAATGCAAAGCCAAACTTGGTTTGAAAAACCCTTCAGTTGCCCCATCATGGTGTCCAGCGGTGCGTAATCATTTTCATAATGCTAGTGTAGTCAAATTTTTCACAAGTTTTGTCTTTTCATGGACTTCAAAAAGAACCATTGCAATTCCAAGGTTAAGCATAAGTGTAGAAGAATTGACGATACATTTTGAAATGTAAATAAAGTAAAAGTTTATTTATTTTTTTAAATAAGTTTATTTAGGTATTTATTTGATGAATTGGCGTATTTCCTCGAAATACACCCCCCTCGAAATACACCCCCCTCGAAATACACCCCCTCGAAATACCCCCCATGAAAATGGGCACTATGAATTTATTAGCCCCCTCGAAATCCCCCCCCCCATTTGGAGCGTAAAAGTAACGTAAACGACAAAAGCTACGGTTTGTGATCCGGGCAATGCAGAACAGACGTTAAAAACAGTGACTGTGTTACGTTAACACCTGTTTTATACCATCTACATACTTATGTAAGACTCTATAGACTCTTATACATGGTGCTTATTGTTGCGTTTTTCGACGTCTGTGTATGTTACATACAAACAACAAATTACTACTGGGATTTCAAAAAAATTCTGGCAAAATAATAAGCTTTATAATAAATAAATAAAATACCTATAAGGTTTTCTGAGATTTTTATTTTTTCCACAATTTTCCAGAGAGATTTACCGTATTACCCCGAATTATCCCCCCTTGAACTAATCCCCCTCGAATTTACCCCCCAAACAAATGGGCTTGGGAAATAATAACCCCCCCCCCCCGAAATACCCCCCTCCGAAATAATGTACATCATACATGCAATGTACATGATGTATTCATGTTCAAATAGCACCAAATCAATGGACCAAAGCCACTAAAGCACATTCTATTTATTTTCGTGGCCCAAATTATGTCAAAAAAGTGTACCTAAAACAGTTTTTACCTTCTATTTGAGACGCCCTTCTATTGGAGACCTGCCCTTCTATAGGAAGAAATACGGTATTTACTACGAAATAATAACCCCCCCTCGAATAAGCCCCCCCTTGAATTAACTCCCCCATGAATTAACCCCCCTCAACTTTTGCAGACTAAATAATAAACCCCCATGGGGGTATTTCGAGGTAATACGGTAATTATATTTCCTTTTCGAGAGATTTTAAAAATATCAGAGTTAAAGTTACTCAGATTTTCGAAGTTTGGTATTATAAATATCTATATTTATTTATATTTTTTCTTGGTTTTTGTGAGAGATTTAATTATATTTTTTCCTGAGAGATTTTCTGAGTTTATTTTTGATTATAAATATTTGCCAAAATCTGATGATTTTTTTCAATGCTAGTAGCCATCTACGTTAACATGTCTAAATATCACATGTAATGTTTTATCGCATTTATCATTTATTTTTTATCACCCAGTTTCGGTATGTAAAAGCCCATCTTTAGTAGGACACATCTCGGAAATATCTGGGGAAAAAATAAACCCCCTCTCGAATAACCCCCTCGAAAAAAACCCCCAAAAGTTTTACTCTAAAAAAATAAACCCCCTGGGGCCAGATTTAATACTCCCTACAGATTTGTAGGGTAGGGCGTACGCCCGATAGATTTTTTAAAGTTCAGCCGCATCAACGCACATGCGCCGAGAGCAAGGCGGTTCGTAAAATATACGAAACTATCTCTTAAGGTCGCCGATATTGCAATATGACGTATATCGCTTCGATTTTGGTCCGGAAATCACGATTTCGTCACTTCTTGGCCGTCTGCCAATTCGTTTTTTATTTTATTTTGTCGGGCGGGTTACTCGCATAAGTCGCGCTTTTGTATAGTCAGGTGGTCACTTTTTTAGTGTTCACTGCCTACAACCGAAACCATGAGGGCAGCGACAAGAAAGAAATGCATGCACGAGTGTACAAAAGCGCGACTTATGCGAGTAACCCGCCCGACAAAATAAAAAAAAAACGAATTGTCAGACGGCCAAGAAATGACAAAATCGTGATTTCCGGGCCAAAATGGAAGTGATTAGTGATGGAAAAAGCGCCAGACTTTTGGCGCCAAGCGCCAAAAGCGCCATGGCGCTTTTCTGACCCCCACCCAGCGCCAAGCGCCAATGGCGCCAGAGCAAAATAGCGCCAAGCGCCAAAAGCGCCATGGCGCTTTTCTGGACCTCAGCGCCAAGCGCCAATGGCGCCACAGACTGATGGCGCCAAGCGCCAATAGCGCCAGCGCCAAAAATTTTTCTCTCAATTCGTTTGTAGGGTAATAAATTCATAACTGTGACATACCGCTGATGTCGCAATAGTCGATTAAACTTTTGCCATTAAAGTTGAATCAGCCACTACATCGTTAAAATCCCAAGCAATACACCTATTTTTCAGCCAAACAGCTGTACGTTGATAGGTCCTTAATATTATATCCCATTTAACCATGTTTTTTACCAGTTATGGGTATGTAAATACCTATTCTTGACATGATACTTTACGAAAATTCCTGGCGAAATAATAAACCCCTTCCCTCGAAATACCCCCATCAAAATTTACACTCTGAAAAAATAAACCCCCTGGGGATATTTTGAGGAAATACGGTATACACATTTGCTCCAAATATTATTACCTGATCAATATTTTATTAATATAAATGTCCCCTTACACCCTTATATTTATCAATATTTATTCAGTTATTCTCAAAATTGAACAACTGGCTTGTCGATTTTCACTGAATCATAAGAATTTTATAATAATGGTTGGCGCTTTTTTGGCGCTATTTTAAATGCCGGCGCCAATAGCGCCACAAGAAAATGGCGCCAAGCGCCAAAAGCGCCATGGCGCTTTCTCAGATCCCGGCGCCAAGCGCCAATGGCGCCAGAGCGTTTTAGCGCCAAGCGCCAAAAGCGCCATGGCGCTTTTTGCTTTGGCGCTAGCGCCAGGCGCCAGCGCCGTGGCGCTTTTCCATCACTAGAAGTGATATACGTAATATTGCAATATCGGCAATCTTAAGGGATGGTTTCGTATATTTTACGAACCGCCGTGCTCTCGGTGCATGTGCGTCGATGCGGCTAAACTTAGAAAAATCTGTCGGGCGTACGCCCTACCCTACAAATTAGTAGGGAGTATTAAATCTGGCCCCGGGGTATTTCGACGAACTATCGTAATCACACATTTTTTCACGGTGAAAAATTGGACTGGAATTTGGCATTTAAAGTTGATGATGGATCCAACTGCCATGACGTATGGAACAGATATCATAGGTGTTGAATGAGCAAATTGTCTGGGGCCAGTTCCGCAAATTGAGACGTGAGAAGTAAAATGGCAAATGCGAAGTGAAATAGCAAAAGCGAACTGAATTGAGGAGTAAAATGGCAAAACCGACGAGTAATTACTTTTCATTTATTTTTTACTTCTCTTATCCCAATTTACTTGCCATTTCACTTCACTTTTGCCATTTTACTCCGCTTAGTCCGCTATTGCCATTTTAATTCTCATTTTTCAAATGGCGGAACTGGCACCTGGCTGTCTGGTCCAGAATTTTCATTGGAAAAGCGGGCATGTCGATTTCATTCCTCCTCAATGCCTCGAATGTGTTCCTTGTGCTTGTCCCATTTCCAGATGGGATTGGCACAAATTGGATCGGAATTCTGGTACTGAGAACCGTGACCGCAAACACCTGTGACAAATGACGATTAGCTTTGATTGTACTGGAAGTTGAAATTTTGCCAAGTTTTGATTACCGTATTTCCTCGATATACCCCCTTCGAAATACCCCCCCCTCAAAATGGACACTATGAGTTTATAACCCCCCCTCGAAATGCCCCCCCCCAAATATAGTGTATAGAGAACGTAAATGACGAAAGCTACGGTTTGTTCTCCGGGAAACGTAGAACACATGTTAAAAACAATGACTGTGTTATGTTAGAACAGGTTTTATTCTGTCTACGTAAACACCTGCCCGATCAAGTCCGGCCGCCTATTTTTTTCACTTCGCAGTCCATATTTCCGATTGTGGGAGGGGTGGAAAACTAAAACTTGGGTGGTATATAGGCGCAACCCCCCACTACTCCTCATGAACTACCCCTCATGGGGCAGCGGTGACTCACTGTAGAGGGGGTCGCCGTATATGTGAAACAAATTCGCGGCGTTTTCACTGTCCCGCACAGGTTCGGCCCCCACTTGATTTCTTACACTGCGGGTGCCATATCTCCAGCTGTGCGAGGGGTATAAATCTAAAATTGTTGGGGATGTGCCACCAACACCCCTCCCCTGCTATACACTGGCCAGGCGGTTTTTGGCAACTCACCAGTGTGGGGCGCAGCGCTAAAAGTTTGTTAAAACATTACGGTCCCACACAAGTCCAGCACCTAATTGCATTTCAAAAAAATGAACACTTTTGTGTTGTTTTTACACTTAAGGGTTTGATAATGTGACATAAACATGAAATATCCTCTAAAAATCTCTTATCCCACCCAAAACCGCCCACTTTTTACAACTTTTTTATTAGTCACCTGAATGGCTGGTTTACAATAATTTATAGAGGAGGGTTAAAGGTCTCAAGTTGAGTAAAAAATTTACCTCAAAAATGCCTTCATAAGAAAATTCGCTGGAGATGAATTTCAAATTGTAAAAAATGACATCATTGCAGGAACAAAAATAGGTGAAATTTACCATTTTAAATTTACCCCCAGCAAATTTTCTTATGAAGCCATTTTTGAGGTAAGGTTTTTTACACAATTTTAAACCTTTAACCCTCCACTATAAATTATTGTAAACCAGCAGTTCAAGTGTCTAATAAAAAAGTTGTAAAAGGGATTTTTTTGTCACCCACTTGGGGGAGGGGTTCATGTGGTGGGCGGTCTTAGGTCAAATAAGATATTTTTAGAGGATATTTCATGCTTATTTCATATTGTCAACCACAATAGTGTTAAAACAACTTTTTCAACAAGTGTCCTTTTTTTGAAATTCAATCGGATGCTGGACTTGTGTGGGACAGTAACATTTTAATAAATTTTAAACGTTGCACCCCACACTGTGGTGAGTTGCCAAAAACTGCCTGGCCAGTGTATAGTAGGGGTGTTGGCGACACATCCCCAAAATTTTACATTTATACCCCTCCCACAGCTGGAGGTACGGCACCCGCAGTGTAAGAAATCAGTGGGGGCCGGACGTGTGTGGGACACTAAAAAAGCTGCAAAAACATTTTGCACTCGGCGACCCACCCTGTAGGGGGTCGCCGCGACCCCTTCAATTCATGCGAAGTAGAGGGGGGTTGCGCCAATATCTACCCCAAGTTTCAGGATCTGGCTCATCCTAGAACTGTAGATAGGACGTCAGAAGTAAAATAAAAAATTTGGGGCCGGACTTGATCGGGCAGGTGTTTACATATATAAGTCTATAGAGTGTTATACATGGCGGATTTTGTTGCATTTTTAGACGTCTGTGTACGTTACAGACAACAATTTAGTACTGGGATTTGAAAAAAATTTTGGCGAAGTAATACCCCCTCGAAATACCTCCCTCGTTTAACCCCCCCCGCCTAAAAATCTCACTCTGAAAAAATAAACCCCCTGGGGGAAATACGAGGAAATACGGTATTTTGGAAATATAAAAATAGGAACCTGAAGATTCAATATCCATCGCCTGTGCAGGTTGCAGGTATACACGAAATTTCCGCCAACATGAATGGTGTCAGTCAGACATTTCAATACGTCAGTCGGTAAGCAATTGTCCTTTATGCCCACTCTCAGCAGGGGCAACTGCTTGTGGGCACTGCGGTAAGCATCCATAACTCAGAGGCACTGTTGTTAAAATGTATTTACATTTACTCGAAAAATATACAAACTCAAGTTCTTTGTAAATACATAGGTACACATACTTTTAAAAAAGTACCCGTACTCACCTGTACGCGTACTTTTGAAAAGTACATGTGTACAAAAAATGTATGTTTGTCGCTAAAATCACAATTTTTTGTTGCTAAAATAAGAAAATCTTGAACAAATTATATCATTTTTCTGAATAAATACTAACTAATCATTAAAAAGTACATCTAGATATTATGTCTTCCAGTGTAAAAATCGCTCTCACATGTGAAAAAATACTAACTTTTACATTTTCCATGAAAAAATACACACTTTTACATATTCTATGAAGAAAAGTACTCGCTTTTACATTTTCCCGGGGAAAATCACCCGATTTTACATTTTCCTGGGGAAAGAAGTAATTTACTCGCATCTACTCATAGTCATGAGTACGGGTAAAAAAATATATTTTACATTTTCTGTATTCGGGTGTGAGTTAAAAAATCTATTTTACATACCTACCTACCTATACATATACTTTGAAAAAAGATCAGTATATATAACAACTCTGCTCAGAGGTCGGAATAGTGCCAATAGTGCGAAAAATAGTAATAAACATGTGCTACCGAAACGCCATGATATTTTTTATGTTGGTGACTTGGAACACCTGTACACAAGCTGACGCTGCATGCTTTCCGTGCGTTGGTAATAACACAGAATATTTACATTACTGTAGTTCGCTCCAGATGGTATTTGAAAATCATTAAAATAGGTGCAAAAGCTTCTCATTTTCTAAAAAATATTGTATGCATGAGAAATACAAGAGATACAAAAGATAGGTTAAAATAGGTATGCAAATATGATAAATAGGTAAAATACCTAGGTAGATAAATGTGTGCTGAAATACAAAGAACGAATATGTCCTTTCTGATCGAGTGAACGCATTTGAATGCACAATATAATGAAGCTTCGCGACATGCTTGTTGTTGGGGGCAGTTCGTTTTAACGCAGCAACTGTGGCGATCCCACACTCTCTCAATTGCTGAATTTCAGATTCCCCCAAACAAAGCTTAATTTAAAATTCCTTGAAGCGTATGTGAAACTGTACGCATTGCTTGATGATTGACATTGCATGTGAATATTTTTCCGGAATCCATTTTCTGTTTAAGTGAGTTCTCGAACTTTGACAATCTGGCATCTTGCCCGGGTGTGGGATTGGCACCTGGCCAACAAAAATAGGGCATCACATTTATTTATCAATTGGCAGGCGTCGCGCGTTGTGTTCAACGCCAGAAATTGTGTTGTTATTTATTTACACGACAAACGCATACAGACCCGAACGCATGCACGTGCTCGTGTGTTCGGCGGTCGGCACCTCCGGCGGCAAGCAAACAGACCATGTGATGTCAGCAACCCTAATATTTGTAGTTTATATTAGTGATGGAACGGCACCGGGTCACAGTACACAAAATGAAAAAATACATAGCATGCAGAATACAATATTTCTGACATCATTTGTAATAATTTTTATAACCACATCAATGGAATCACCAACAAAATCCGATAATTTTAAGTGCTCAACCATCAAAATCGGTTGAGATTCCACTGAAATATTCGTTTCTGAACATGCGGAACACTGCGGTGGCTTTCAGTTCTAGCACCGGCAACTCAGCGGTGCTCTTCGGTGCCATTGGCATTGCCATTTTTTCATAATGGTGTCCGTGTGGTGGTGCCATGTCCCTTTTTCCCCGGTGTCCCAAAATTCCAGGTGCCCTTTTCATGCACTGCCGTTGGTGCCAGTGCGGTGCGGCGCCATATAGCCGGTGCCTTCTCCACCACTACGGTAGTGTATTTTCATAGCGTTCGGAAGTAGTAATTATTCTCTTGAAATTTTGCGCGCGTTGTGTCTAATTCGGGTCTATTTTGTTTGGCATTTTCGCCACGATCTACACATTTTCAGACGGAGGGAACTTCAGCCAGTAATCGGCCGTTCTCACAGATGAACAATCGCAACCATTTCGGCATTTTATCAATAATCATCGGACACATTTTCTCGACAAATTGGCACTGCGCATGCTAGTTTTAGTTGACCTTCGAACAGCGGTCGCCTAAAAATGTGTTTTGACACACTTTTATTTTACCTAGGTGGTGTGACATTTCAGTTTTTGACACAACTCGATTCTCGTTATTTTCAATACATGTAAAATTATGTCTGGTGGTCTCAAATGATTAATCATTGTCTTTAAAAAACCCACCGGCACCGGTATCTGAAAATATTTCGGCCGCTAATTGAGACGTAGGTATCCATTTTGCATTGGCATAGCTCTTTTACCCCGGTACTGGCACATCAATACTGTTCAAACAAATTGCTTCCCATGTGGAATGATAATTGCTATTTCATTGTAGAGCCACTCTCTGCGCTCGTGGTATTCACCATTTTTTTCCATTAGGTAGATTTGGTCCCAATAGCGAGAAGCATAATGTCGGTACCGTGGAAGCAAAGCGAGGTTTACATTTTGGCGAGAAAATTCACAAATGGCCCTACTCGAATTTATCAAGCATTTTCTAGGACATTTTACATGACTTTTGACACTTTGCATGACGTTTGACATTTTACAGGGTCTGGGACTGCCCCCAGTTGCAAATACGTAGCTATCTTCGTTGAATCTGCCAACATGGAAGCTAGTGTCTTTGTCCTCACACGTCACACCTTCGCGGTTTAGTTTTCATGGGGATGATATCTGAGAAAGCGCTGCGGTGAAATGGAACAGTGTTTTCCACATCACCGTTTGATGGAGTTTCTGGTGAAATGAAAGTCTGATATGAGTCTGCACCGCTCGGCATCTAAACCTGCATGGCATCTGGACCCGCGTGGCATGGATTTCTGCCTGCATGGCATCTAGACCCGCGTGGCATCTATCATCCCATAGATGCCAAGCGGGCTACATGCCTGCACATGCCATGCGGTCTCCATGCCGTTTGGGTGTAGATGCCAAGCGGGCTGAACCCCCCCCCCACACACCCACCAGACGGCCTCATGGCCTCTTTGCCTCATGGCGGGCTGTTGCGTGCCTGTGCATGCATGGTGTCCCAAAATGAATTCTGACAAAAAATGTTGTTTTTTCAAAAATTCATGCTGTACCTTTACTTGCACAGCTGAAATATTTCTCCCTGAACCTGTCACCCTGCAACTTATTTTTATAGGAGTACACCTGTTTATCCAGTCCAGTGTATCATGTGCACAAAAAAATGAACTCAAAATGTGTAAAAATTTCAATGTTTTTCCCAATTATTGTTTTCAGATGTCAAGTGTCTCTGAATTTTTTTATTTAAATGCAAATATGAGTATTGTGTGAAATGGGGAAGAAGGCAAGTTTGGCCATATGCACTAAACTAGGAAACTAGGAATCCACTAATGAAGGCCACCCTGTAAATGAGTTAAAATTCCATGTGAACACTGCTGGAACTCAATGTTGAAAGCCACTTGAACAGGGTGGCCCAATACACATGGAAGTTTACAAAGCTGTTTCCAAAAATGATCAATCAATTTGAGTGTTGCCCCTTAACACTGAGGTATTTTACATGCATGGTGTTCCAAAATGCAATTCCCACGAAAAAAATGGCTTGATAAAAATTTATTCTAGTAGCCACTCTTACAGGGTTACTAAAGAATTGTATTTATGAATTTACATGGGCATGCATGTATCTACCCTTCTTCCCCATTTCAAATAGTACTCATATTTGCATTTAAATAAAAAAATTCAGAGACACTTGACATCTGAAAATAATAATTGGGAAAAAGAAATTTTTACACATTTTGAATTCATATTTTGTGTGCACATGATACACTGGACATGTAGACCCACCCTGCCCCATTGGCATCTGGCCCTACCCGCCCGTTTGGCATCTATGCCACAGTCCGCTTGGCATCCAGCATTGGATAGATGCCAAGCAGGTCTAGATGCCAAGCAGGCAGAAATCCATGCTATCCGGGTCCAGATGCCAAGCGGATTAGATGGCATTTAGGCCTGACCCGTCTGATATTCATTAAGCATATACTTAGACAAATTCATATTTGGTTGAAAATTCCGTTCATGTCAGCTATGCAAAATACCAAAGACATTTTTCGAAAATGTAACTTAAACTTAAACTTTTCATATATTTACTTGCATCGCAGCACTTGGCAAACACCACTGACAGTTTTATGCGGGAACGCTGCGCCTTGTAATGCCAGCCCGCCTCCACAAAATCATTGGTGGAAATTGAGTAATTTATTGTATTTACTAGTTCGTTCCCTTCCAACGTGGTTTATGCACCGTTTTGGCAGCCACAGTCACAAGATTGTTGTTGTTTTGGCGATTTAGTTTTGGTTTTAGAGTTTTGGGTGGCCCAGATTCAGTTGCACGTAAACAACAACGGCAAAGGCACTTTGGTGACTAAAGCTGTAGATGAAAAAGCGCTGTCATAAAAAATGAAGAATATAATTCATCTTCATTTGCGTAGCAGAGCGATGTCTAAAGATGACATGTTTCACATTAATCATTGGTAAAATTTCTGTGGTGTATTTTGGCAGAATATCCGAAAATCCTCAAGAATTTTTTTAGTACTTTTTGAGTAAGAAACGAAAACTTTTTCTTGAATATTTGTCATCGTTCGCCGAGCCGTGGCCACGTGATCGTTTTTTGTAAAAGTAAATCTTGACATTTATTTGTTCATAAATATCTCAGGTGTGCCAATAGAGGTTTTCTGCCGTGCGCGCAGTTAAGATCGGCAAAAAGTTCATGTTTGTTATTTGTAGGTATCTGACACGCTAATCCTGGCCGGTTACCACGTAGTTTCCATTTTTTCGCTTTGAGACCAATCCTATGCACGCACCTTTGTGCACTTGGGATATTTGAGGTGTACTAGGTATCATTCAATACGCGTTTGATTCAATGGCGGCCCACACACCCACTTGTGTGTCAACTGGTCTGTGTCAACTTAGAGATCGGCTTCACGTGTCGCAGAGCTATCTCCAAATAGATGCACATGGGGAAATGTTGAAAAATAAATATTTCGGCAGGTGCATTGGAATGGCGTAGGCCTAGTAGTCATCTAACCCGCTAATCATCTTGACATGCCAGTCATCTAACCCGCTAGTCATCTTGACATGCCAGTAGGGTTCAAACGATATCACTTTTCGATATCGATACACGATATTCGATATTTTTTCAAAATTTTCGATATCGATATTCGATATTCAATATTTTTTCAAAATTTTCGATATCGATATTCGATACGATATGGACCCTCGATATCGATATTCGATACTAAAAAATGGTCGATATTCGATATCGATATTTTCGATATTCGATATTTAGCTTTTGGTATAGCAAGGCATATTTCAAGCAGCATATTGTATTTTCATATGGTTGCAAACATGGTTGATTATCTCTTTACTGAAAAGTACAATTGATTTTCACAAGGTTTTGCAATTGGTCAGAATGAGAAAACCGAAGAAAAAAAATGACGAATCAAATTGTATCAGACAAACAAAAATTAGTAGATATTACAATTCATACTTATAACCCAATTGATTGAGGGCATGTTGCAAAAAAGCAGCATATCAGCATTTTCTGGCTTCAAATTTGAGGTAGGTAGTTCAGTAGGTATGTGGCCAAGCCAAATACAAGAAATGTGGAGTAAGCACTCCAACAAAGATGACATTAAATACTTTACTTTTACCCATCAACTTAGATAATATAAGCAAATCAAATTAATCACAAATATCTCAAAACAAAAATAATAACTTAATTAAGGACATTATACAGGTTCGATATATCGAAAATATGGTCGATATTCGATATCGATATTCGATACTTTTTCAAAATTTTTGATATCGATATTCGATATTCGATATTTTTTCAAAATTTTCGATATCGATATTCGATATAAAAAAATGGTCGATATCCGATATTCGATATTCGATACGATATATCGTTTGAACCCCACATGCCAGTCATCTAACCTGCTAGTCATCTTGACATGCCAGTCAGTCATCTATGGGGCACAAGGGATTAGCGACAGCGGGTTTTGTTGAAGACAGCACTGGCGGCAAACACAAAGGCCCGACAACAGTATGTAAATGTGACTTTGTGTTTACCTGCCACACTGAGTGAGGCTGCAAAATAAAGAGCTAGGTTTAATCTAGTTTTATACTTCTTGTACTGTACTGTACTGCACCATTTACAACTAAATTGAACATTTACTGTACCCATAATGGCTATTCCCACTTATCTACACCCCCCCCCCCCTGATGACTAGCAGGTGGCAGGTGTAGATGACTAGGGGGTTTAGTGAGATGACTAGGGGGTTTAGTTAGACGACTACTGGCACAAGTTACACTGGAAGATAGCTCTGCGACACACGAGCTAAAATCTGAGTTGACACAAACCAGTTGACACACAAGTGTCAACTAGTGTGTGGGCCACCCATAAATAATTGTATACGTAGCAATGTAGGTAAACAGTCCCCAGGAGGGACCCAATGCCACTTTTGAGACCACCGTGTTTGACGTTATTCTGGAGTGAATCGTTTCCGTCCCAGGCCGTTCTTCTGATTGACAGCCAGCATGCTTACCTATCTTAGTTATATTTTTTAGTCTTAGTTATATTTATGTACCTATTTATCTTAGTTTTATTACCTACCGTATATGTAATATTTTATATGCAAATCTACGAAAATCCTGTCTGCTGGAAATAGTCGAAATAGGGTGCCAGGATTCTGCCAAAGTGAAGCTCTAGACCCAGAATATTTCTTCAATTGAATCAACCAACCAAATCGGGCCTCACTTAAAACAATACGGCAAAATTTGTTTCGTCCCAGGGGGTGTCCCAGACCCTGTAAAGTGTAATGTAAATTAAAAAATATCACGTAAAATGTCAATCAAAACAAAAAAAAGAAAAAGTGTTACTGAACTCTTCATGACAATTGACACTTTGCATGACATTTTACATGACATTTAACACCTTACTTTACACTTTACAGGGTTTGGGATTGGCACCAGATCTCAACAAACTATTTAGCACTGGCATTTCTATTACCAACATGTTTTTCTCAGCTGCTCGAAATTATCTCCAATAGAATTCAATCAATAA
This sequence comes from Sphaerolaimus hirsutus, assembly GCA_964036195.1. Taxonomy (NCBI): domain Eukaryota; kingdom Metazoa; phylum Nematoda; class Chromadorea; order Monhysterida; family Sphaerolaimidae; genus Sphaerolaimus; species Sphaerolaimus hirsutus. The sequence continues at coordinate 12,403,505 of OZ038450.1, forward strand.
GTGTGTATGGAGTGCATAAAAGTGATTATAAATACACGTTTGCATCACGTGCACATGAATATTTTTGTCATGTCCCTTTGTGTTGTATCGCTGAGCGCGTAGCGCGCATGATTTTCGCCCCATTTGTAAATACTTGTATATTCCATTTTTGTGTAAACAGAATCAGATTGCATGACATCAGATAATTTACATGCATAAAGAGAGAAGATCTATTTATAACAATTTTCTGAAAAAGGTGAAAATTTCCATTGCACTGCAGCCATACCTGTGTTCCAGATTGATAAATTTTCGTTTTTCATGACGTGAAATCGAATCCTTCGGTGCACTTAAAATAGGTATTATTCCAATATCTTTATCCGGGATTTGCTGACTGGCGCAGGGCTGATCCAGTCAGATTACAACTTTGTTTGCTTCATTTTACATCGCTTTGCTTTGCATAATGCGGTCGCTAAGATTCGTTCCAGTGGCGTGATTTTCGCATACCGATTTTACCTGTATTTTTTGTTATCTGCAGTTGTCTATGCTCATTACGCCGCGATCTATCAAATTTATATAATCAAATAAATATTTAACTAACAAACGCGCGCGCGATATGGCTGTGAGACGGATGTCGGCTCAATTCTACTAGTCATTTCAACATTTTCACATTTTTGCACAAATTTTCCAATCTTACGTCGCATCATTCGAACAATGGAGAAAGAGAGAAAATCGGGGCCGATTCCCGGCTTAATTCAAGGCCATTCCAAAGTCGCTTTTGTAAAGTACGCTTTTCTAATTGGTTTGAGGAGAGCTTTTCGCTGCATCGGGAGATGGGTGGGCGCCAGGCCGGCGCTCAATATCTGTGAGTTGACGGGTCGAAGAGTTTGTTTACAGCACAGGTTTTTAGTGAGATTTTAATGCTTAGTGGGCGTAATTTTTTGCGGCATCACTGTGTGCAAATAAATAAAAGTATTTTGAAAAGTAAGTTGAGTAAATATTGTACTTACCGTATTACCTCGAATTAACACCCTTGAATTAACCCCCCCTCGAAATACCTCCCTCAAATTTTGCCGGCGAAATAATAAACCCCCTGGGGTATTTCGAGGTAATACGGTAGTTATTTTTACCTTCTACCATTTTTTATATGAATACAGAAAATGCTTTTCTAGACTTGGATAGGTAATTTAAATAAGAATGCAATAAATGCTGATAAGTAAAAATACCAGTAAATATGAATTATCAAGTGTGCTCCAGGTGCCAATCCCAGACCCTGTGAAGTGTAAAGTAGTTCGTCAAATGTCATGTAAAATTTCATCCAAAGTGTCAATTTCCACGACAAATGTAAAGTAAAGTGTCAATTGTCATGCAATTGCAATTTTCAATAATAAAATCTTTTGTGTCTGATTTAATTGACATTTTACATGACATTTGACACTTTTATATATTTAAATTTACATGAGATTTGACATTGATACCATGCTTTTGCTTTTGCGAAAGCTTGGTTTTGCGCTCTTGCGGTTATTGTTTCGCAATTCATTTTCCTGAATGTCAAGGCGCCTTATGAAACGATCTCTTTCGATGAAAAAAATCCTTTCGACACTCTTGCAGTACTGACGCTGGCGTTGGCCGCCGCCGCAGCGACCGGTCTGTACGACGCGCACAGCGCCCAAAGGGCGCAGGATGGCTACACCCCGCTGGGCAAGTCCACTTCACCATTGTTGGCACGCTGCCAAGTCTCGCCAAGCCAAGTCTGAAAAATAGCACATTGCAGACGCGCCGTCTCGCGGGGAGCGTGCCATCCACTCGCAGTTTTTCTACGGCAGCCAGGATCCGAGCGAACAGCCGGTCAGGACGGTGGTGCTCATCCACGCCAGGGACAACGGCTCAGTGCTCAGGTGCGTTTCAGGTGACACTTCCGGACCCTGTAAAATGTCAAATGTCAACATGTTTGCCATTTTACACGGCATTTTACATGACGTCTGACATTTTGCATGACATTTTACATTTTACAGGGTCTGGGTACCCCAGCACGTTCCCCGACAATCTCTGAGCTATCCATAAATCTATCTATCTATCCCGGAGCAAATTTTCCAGACCGGAGTACTTCGAGCGAGTGGCTTTCATCAGCAACTACATCTCCAACGTGCTCAATGTCACTGTGGGCAACAGAACGTACAAATTCACCGACTTCTGCGGCTATCTGTGTCCGCTCAACGACATTGTGCAGGGATTTGAGGTGAGCAGCTATATTCTAGTTTGTTGTGCTTGGTGTCCTAGTGGATTTTTGCCCACCTCTTTAAATTTCGGGCGATCTGTTGGAAATAACTGTTTTCGATGCGAAAAGCGCAATTCTTTTACATTTACAAAGGCATTTGCCCAGGGGGGTATTTTTACCCAGCTCGCTCAGACCTGGGGATTTTTCGAGGGGGCTAGTTAATTCGAGGAAATACGGTGTTACTGCTCTCTGTGACCCACGTGGTTTGGTGAGAACTTTACCAAGCACGTGGCATTTGATCACGTCTGATCGCGTCCTATTGCCAGTTCCTCACCGTGTAAAGTTTACATTTATGTCATGTAAAAGTGTCATATAAATTTGTCCATTGTTCTGCAGTGTTAAAGTAATAATAAAGTTTAACTTCGTTGATAATATAGTTTATTTATTTATTTCAATTGACAGTTTATTTATTTGACATTTGACACTTTACGTTCGGGACTGCGCCCAATGCACGTTCACCTGTGGTTGATCAATCGACAATCCACCAGCCAACACGAAAACGTACACTTGTCATAAATATGCTTCTCGCACTTCACGCAGAACGCGCTGAGCACGCCCCAGCCGAACACGCAGCTCGCCTACCCCAGGTCGACCATCAACGGCGAGTCGATCGACATATCGACACACTTTTTCGGCGTACACCAGACCGAAAATGAAGCCGATTACAATCGACTGCAGCACGTTTCACTGGTCGCGCTGTATTTTCGACTCTTCATACCCGACCATTTTAGCGATACTATTTCAGCTAGATGGGAAAGGAAATTGTCTAAGTTGGTTTATTGGTTGGATACATAAAATGCCTCTTGCATGGGTGATGTTTTCTCGTTTTTATATCAGGGTATGTTGTCTGGGCCCGTTATTTTTTCTCTTGACACTTGAAAAGATGCGGAAACGGAACAGGGGTAATTCCATAAGTTGAGGTGAAAAAAATTAAAAATTGAGGTGAAAATTTATAAAAACTAGTAAAAAGTTAAGAGAATTTAATTTCCTTTTAAATTTTACTTTTCACTTCTAATTTTTCTTCTTCTCAAATTGCGGAATTGGCCTAGTTTTCAACCGAATTTTCAAAAAACTTATGAATCTGCTTTGAGCGCATTTGAGTCTTCTTGACTGAATGATTTTCAATCTCCAGCAACTGTAGTTGACGGACACCTCATCCTAGAAAACTCAAATGCCTTCAAAGCTGATTTTTGAGTTTTCGAAATATTGATTGAAAACTAGTGCGCGCAGGCACATTGTAACCAAATCCGTCTCCCACGACGCAGATGGATCTATTTCGAGTACAGCGATTCATTAGTCGAGGTGGCGGCCATGGGCGACCGCATGATCATGGACGAAGTGCAGCGGGCCGAGCTGGGCGTCGTGACGCACTTCGCCGCTGGTTTTGGACTACTGCTCGGATTTATACTCTTGTCCGGTGCCATTGGCTCCTTTTATCACGCTGAGGCATCCTATACCAGGTGTGTTACTCATTTCTGCTTCATTGGCGGCCCACACACTAGTTTACGCATGTTTGTCAACTGATTTCTGTCAACTCCGACTTCGGCTTCATGTGTCGCAGAGCGATCTCCAAATGCAATTGCCATAATATTTATTTTTCAACATTGCCGCATATGTAGATCGTTCTGCGACACGTGAAGCCGAAATCTGACTTGACACAGACCAGTTGGCACACATGTGTCAACTAGTGTGCGGGGCGCATTGGGTTGTGCCATTCTCACTGTGCCGCTGGTGCAGACTGCTCCTGGGCTGGGCGGCGTTGCTGTCGCCGGTGCTGGCGAGCGTGGCCGCCTTCGGCATGTGTTCGTGGCTTCAGTTCAGCTTTTACCCCATGGTCGTGCTGGCGCCCCTGCTCATCATGGCTATTGGTGCGTGTGGACACTGTAGACCTTGGGGGCAGTCCCAGTGCCGTATAAAATGTCAAGTGCCCTGTAAAATGTCAAGTGTCCTGTCAAATGTCAAGTGCCCGTATAATGTCAAGTGCCCTGTAAAATGTCAGTGGCCCTGTAAAATGTGAAATATCATGCAATGTGTCAAAAGTCATGTAAAATGCTCTGGATTTTGCCATTTTCCAGGGCATTTTACATGTCTTTTGACACTTTGCATGACAGTGTACAGTTTACAGGGCGTTTGACAGGGTCTGGGATTGTCACCTGTGCTCGTTGCCAGTTTGCGCTATCCCACTGCGATTGCCATGTGACCCAGGCGTGGACGACGCGTTTCTGATGATGCACGCGTGGCATCGAGTCCGCGTGCCCGGTGCGCCCGTTGCCGAGCGTCTGGCTGCTGTCTTTGAGGACGTCGGCCCGTCCATCACGATCACCTCGTGCACCAACACGCTCGCATTTGGCATAGGTCTGTTCGGGTGGGGGGGCAATATGAGATCCTTTTGTATCCGCATAACGTTTTCAACCTGCAAGCCACTGCAAGCCAGGGTCCCTGTCCGGAATACCGCGTTTGTTCGAGAATTTTCACCGCCCATACCGGTAAACCGCGAAGGTCCAAAAATGCCGGCCCCAAAACTCAGTCCAAACGAACCCTACGTAGCCCAGGCTAACTGTACTAGATTTACATAAACCACTCAATCTCAAACATGTAAAATACCGCAGGCGCCACCACGAACACGCCCGTGATCCAGGTGTTCTGCCTCATCGTGGCCCTGGCCATGGCCATCGATTTCATATTCGAAATCCTTCTGTTCGGCTCCGTGTTAGCTTTGATGGGCAGATATGAAGACCGCCATACAAAGACCACGGCGCTGGCTGGTGCCAGTCTCAGACCGTGTAAAATGCCCTGTAAAATGTCAAATGTCTTGCAAAGTGTCAAAGTCATATAACTTCTTAGTCTTTTGACACTTTACATGACATTTGACATAACCGGGGCATTTTACAGGGTCTGGGACTGCCCCCTGATGTAACTTTGAGCGCTGACGAGAGATTAGGCGATGTCACTGAGAAGTTGAAGCGGCAGGATTGTGCCTGTGAAAATGGCCGGGGCGTTAGCGAGAGTCACTGCCCTGGGTGTGACAATAAAGTTGAAGGAAGCGCTCTAGTCAGTTTGTACTCGGTGCTTCCCTTTGTAGCCTCTGGGCTCACACAGACTAGTTGACATGAAAATTCGTGTCAACTAATTTCAACTTCAAGTGATTTCAACTTTCCTATCTGACAGCGCATAGTTAATTTTATATCGTGACACTTAATTTTCGTCGTTTCTGTTCAATGTCGTGCCTAGGGTTGGAAAAAAACGTTTTTTTTAACTCGATGTTTTAGAAAAAAAACGTTTTTTTTAAAAAACAACGTTTTTTTAAATAAAAAACGTTTTTTTTAAAAGCTCCCAGATATGACCTTGTGTCAACATATATACCGTATTACCTCGAATTATCCCCCCCCCTTGAATTAACCCCCCCTCGAATTAACCCCCCCTCAAAATGGGCTGGGGAAATAATAAACCCCCCCCATCGAAATACCCCCCCCCCCTTCGGAATGATGTACGTCATGTACATGATAAGTACGTCATGTATGCAATGTACATGATGTATATTACTGTTAATTTGCATTGCAGCTACACTTATACGCTCATTTGTGTACAGATGTACATCTATAGCCCAAATATAACCTATTTTCTCACGTTTATTACCGTTTTTGTGTATGACTAGCAGGATTCTCTCCGACCTTCGGTCGGGTTTTGTGGTTCTCTACAATTAATACCATTGGAGAAAATATGATACTTTAGTTAAGTTTGCCCACATGCTAGGCATGTGTTTTGAAATGCAGTATGTAATGTACCAACAATAACAAGACCAATACCAAAGATGCAATGTTTTGGAATGGATTTTTGTAAACTTGGTTGGTAAAATGTAAAACTGTTAACTGTAAAATGGTTGGGCATGAAACTCGGTAGTAAAATGTGGACAGTTTGCGATTTGGTATGATGGTGTGCAGTGTGCATTCTGTGTGGTATAGGTTTTGTGATATGATAGTGTGGTTTTTGCAAGGTGTCAAACTTTGTTGTAATCTTCAATTGGTTACATTTGTGCTTTGCTGTTCTTTTTGTGTTTGTAAATCCTTGTGGTATTAATTGTAGAGAACCACAAAACCCAACTGAAGGTTGGAGAGAATCCTGCTATAGGTACCCACTACTCAGAGGCTTGCAAAAACTGACACCCCAATGGGGACCCCCCCTCCAAATGGCACCCCCCGGGGAACCCCCCAAAAGTGGCACCCCCTGGGAACCGCCCAAAAATGAGACCCCCTAGGGCCCCACAAATATGGCACCCCCTGAGGACCACCGAAAAATGGCACCCCTTAGGGACCCCCCAAAAATGGCACCCCCTGGGACCCCCCAAAATAGCACCCCCTGGGGACCCCCCAAACATGGCACCCCCTAGGAACCCCCACAAAAGTGGCACCCCCTGGGGACCCACCCAAAGTTGGCTCCCCCTGGGGACTCCAAAAATGGCACCCCCTGGGGACCACCCCAAAATGGCACCCCCTTAGGACCCTCCTGCAAAAAAAATATAGCACCCCCCTGAGGACCACCAAAAAATGGCACCCCTGGGGACCACCCAAAAAATGGCACCCTATGTGGACCCCCCTGAAATGGCACCCCCATATGTACCTCCAGAAAATGGCACCCCCTGGAGACCCCCCAAAAATGGCACCCCATGGGGACCCCCTCTAAATCCTGTAAACACAGCCCCTAGTTTGGAAACTCCTGTAAACTGAGCCCCTAATTTGGAAACTCCTATAAACTCAGCCCAACTTGCAAACTCTCGTAAACTCAGCCCCTAACTTGCAAACTCCCATAAACTCAGCCACTTTTTTGTAAGCTCCCATAAACTCAGCCTCTAATTTGAAAACTCCCATAAACTCAGCCCCCAATTTTGGAAACTCCTGTAAACTCAACCCATAATTTGGAAACTGCTGTAAACTCAGCCCTAATTTGGATACTCCAATAAACTCAGCCCCTAATTTAGAAACTCCCATAAACTCAGCCCCTAATTTGGAAACTCCCTTAAAATCAGCCCCTAATTTGGAAACTCCCATAAACTCAGCCCCTAATTTGGAAACTCCCGTAAACTCATTTTCAGGTTTATGGTAATGTAGTGTGAAAATGGTATGAATATTTCAAAAAATCACTATCATCAATCCACAAATGCATCAATTCACAATTTTCAAGTTTTTAGCCCCAAGGGTTAGACTTAAAAGGTTATGGTAATGTAGAGTAGAAATGGAGTGCACATCTCAAATCACTGCAATATAAAACCCACAAACGCATCATTTCACAAATTGAAAGTTTTTGTGCCCAGGGGTTCATTATCAGGGTTTTAGTAATGTGGTGTCAAAATGGAGTGCATATTTGAAATCGCTACAATCAGAAACCCACAAACACATCATTTTATGATTTGAAAATTTTTGGCCCTGGGGGTTCATTTTCAGGGTTTTGGTAATGTAGTGTCAAAATGAAGTGCATATTTCAAATCAAGGCAATCAAAAAGCCACAAATGCATCATTTCACAATTTCTAATTTATTAGCCCCATGGGTTCAATTTAAGGCTTACAGTAATGTAGAGTTGAAATTGAGTCATTTCAAATCAGTGCAATTAGAAACCCACAATGCATCATTTCACAATTTGAAAGTTGGCCCCAGGGATTCAATTTCAGGGTTATGGTAATGTACTGTCAGAATGGAGTGCATATTTCAAATCATTGTAATCAGTAACCCACAAATGCATCATATCACAATTTATATTTTTTAGCCCCGGGGGCCTCACTGAAGGATTATGGTAATGTTATTGTTAACTCCCATAAACTCAGCCCCAAATTTGGCAAACACCCATCAACTCAACTCCCATAAACTCAGCCTCTAATTTTTAAACTTGTGTCAACAGCCCCTTATCTTTAAACTTCTGTCAACTCAACCCTAATTTATCAACACCCATCAACTCAACCCTGAATTGTAAACTCAGCCCCTAAAAACTCAAGTCAACCCCCTATACATGTGCAATTGCATTCTTGGGAAGCAACTTTGCCATCTACTAACCCTGTTTGTCAAGATTGTGGATCGTGTTTGTAAAGGGCATTTGTACTAATAAATAGTGACTGCATTGTGTGCAAAAACACACACGAATCGGGCACAATGAGGCCTGTGATTGTGCCTCCTATCTTTTGCATTGAAGCATCCTTAGCGTGCAGTTCTCTCGAAATTGTATAGGTGGAGAAAAAGCGCATTCTTTACTATGAATTTCACGAAAATTTCTGACGAAATAATAAAAAAAAACCCTCGAATAAACCCCCCCCTCGAATTAACCCCCCCGCAAATTTTGCTGGCGAAATAATAAACCCCCATGGGAGTATTTCGAGGTAATACGGTAGGTATATCAGACAGTGGCAATACTCTGTGATGTTATATATGACCATATAATGTCTGTGGAGCCATGGGATAGCATTATAAGTGGTGATTTGTGTCAAAAATATCCATTTTTCGTCGACATATCGTTTGTATATCGCCTTATAGTTGAATGTTCGTGACTTCAGGTAAAGTTTCGCACGGAATGGTGATCAAACAAGGTTATAAAAGGAGGTTGTTACTTTGGGAGTGAATTTTCACACTGTGGAGGTACATGGAAGCACATTACCTCAATATTATATACTACAGCAACATATGACGGCTTATTAACCCATGGTAGCACATAGAAATGGATACTTTGATACTAAAAATGCCACAATACCAATGAAAACAACCACCAATGTCAATTTGTGTGTGAAATTGCGCGCTTGCGGACAAAATTTTTTCAAAATACCCAGTGCTTAGTACTAAAAATTTTGGCCGATGTTTTTTTTAAAAAAAGAACATTTCGGACGTCATGTTTAAAAAAAAAACGTTGTTTTTAAAAAAAAAACATCGGCCAACCCTAGTCGTGCCTTAGATTTTTTGTGTTATTTGGTTGACATTCACTCGATACAAATTTGCGATGTCAACTAGTGTGTTGTGTGGTCCCTATCTAACACAGGCAATTTATCTCGAACCCTGCAGGCAGCCGAACTACGCTCTCGCCTGCGCGCTTTCTTGTGCACCTGCCTGGACACGTACGCGATGCTGCTCACCAAGCGCGCGTGCGTCATTGTCATTTGCGCATTCGGACTCGTCTGCTGGTGCCAGTCTCAGACCATGTAAAATATCATGTAAAATGTCAAATGTGATGCAAAGTGTCAAAAGTCATGTAAAATGCCCTGTAAAACGTACGTTTGCCATTTTACCGGGCATTTTACGTGACTTTTGACACTTTGCATGACATTTGACATTTCACAGGGTCTGGGACTGCCCCCTGGTCGTTCGCCATTTTGGGCGCGCTCGGCATCGAGACCGTGGTCGATATAAGGAAAATACTGCCGGCCGACTCGAAGATGTTCTTGGCTGATGATCTTTTGGAAGCTTACGTTTGGAGCGAGTACTACCCTTCGACGCTGATTGTTAACAACAGCCCTGATTTGTCCAATGGAACGGAGGTTGGTTTCGTTCATATGTACCTCACTGAAAATATTTATGGATGCCCCCCCTTGCTAGTGCGTATGCAAGCTCTTTCATGTAAAACGGCTATCAGCCTTCATTCTCTCGCATCCATTTTAGGGGAAACAGCGATTTTTGAACGTTGAAAACTTTTCCTAATTAGCTTGATTTATGACTTAATGACTTTCCAAAATCGTCGAATTCCTAAATCCCCAGGGAGCTATTTTTTCGTCAGAGTTTTTGAGGGGGAGTTATCCAGGTATTTAACAGTTCGATAAAAACAAAAACATAGTATCCATTCTAAAATTCGTGTTCATCTGCGTCGGATTCATTCAAAAACATGTAGGTAAATATGTGTATACTGCGTACACATTACGTAAATATATGTTGTCTTCGCTGTATTCTAACATCTTTTGTATTTTTTGTAATTATTGTAATTTTCCCTGTTTGTTTTCTTCGATCGTTTTGAAATTTTTGCGGCATCGTTTTCAGCGGGATGTTATTCAAAGGGGGGAGTTATTTTTTGCTCACCCAGCGAATAGGGGGGTATTAAAAGGGGGTGCTACTCGAGGATTTACGGTATCTGAAATTACATGAACGTATCATCTATGCCTATAAGAATTCGTCGATCATGCACCGAGACTTATTTCAATCATTAAATATCATTTTCCAGCTAGAAAAAGTGTACGACATGGTGCGCACGTTCGAAATGGAGCCAGACTCCCTCGGTCCGGATTACACTTCGTTCTGGGCTAGAACTTACGAAAAGATGCAAGATGCGGGCGACTATTTTTTGGAATTTGTCGGCTTCGTTGTCGATGATTATGACGACAGCGCGGACCAAAACACTGGACTAAAAATGGATGGCGTTCAACAGTTTTTGGATGACAGTGTCTACTATCGGAATGATGTCAAGTTGAAAATGGACGCTAAGTTGGTGGGGTGCTGATCTGCTAACTGCAGCATGCCAAAGCCGCCATCATTGGCATATAATTTTCTACGGCTGACTGAGAAACCGGTGCCACCGGCTGGATTTGTCCAACTTTCTGTCTGGATTTTTTATCAATAAAATTGCCTACCCGAACCGTGCAGTTGTTAAAACGTATATACGTTTACTCGATAAATACGTATACTCAAGTACTGCGTAGATACGTTTACGTTTTCTTCCGAAAAAATACCGGTACTCACCTACCCCCGTACGTTTTGAAAATACGCGAGTACAGAAAACGTATTTCAGATAGGCTTTTATATAGGCTTTGTCAAGGTATAAAGGAAAAAGGGAGAAAAAAGCTAAAAGTTTGGAAAACTTTCCAAAATAGCTTTAAAAACAGGCATAAACACATTAATTAGTGAATTTGAGGGTAAAAAGTTTGGAAATTACTGATTTTGAGCATAAATACCCACTTTTTCCGGGGACAAAAGTAATTTACTCACGTTTACTCATGTCATGAGTAAAAGTAAAACAATTATCTTTCAGTTTTCTGTTCTCAGCGGTGCGTAAAAATACTTTACGTTTGCGTTTGCCTTCAAAAAATTTCAGTAATTTTAACAACTATGACCCGAACATGATCGAACCTCGCCCATTGAACATTTCAGCGGCACCGTCTCAGTGGACTCGTTCGCCGTGCACTTGGCGTGGCGCAACGCGAACAGCTGGCACAAGCGCGTCGCCATGCTGCAGAACTGGCGCCGGCTGGCCGCGCAGTACCCCCAGTACAACATAACCGTGCACACCAGCAATGCGCTCATCTGCGACGCCATTGCCAACTTGAAGGTGAGTAAAGGAAGCCATGGGCACTTTCTCGATTAGCTGCAGAAACGCTTATAAATTCCTACTGTATTCACTCGAATAATTCCCCAGTCTTGAATGATTCCCCCTTGAATAATTCCCCCTGCCAGACGAGTGAGAAAAACACAATCCCCCGCTCTCGAATAGTTCTACCCTTAGTTCTACCCAAGACCATGATAAATTTTTTTTGCAAATTTGAACAAAAATGTTATGTTATGCTGTTAATAAGGCATATTTCATGAAATGAGTTGATAGAAACATGCTTGAAGATTTTGACGAAATAATAATTCCGCCTTGAATAATTCACCCCCTAGAATAGTCCCCCTCCTCAAAAAAAAGTCGTGCGGCAAAATGATTCCGGGGGGATTATTCGAGTATATACTATATGTGCACTTATGGCAGTTATGTAAATATTTGGCCCATCACAATCATTCATCACTCGATGTAGGGTGTGACGATACAATCCGTGGCGGTGACGCTGTGCTGCATGGCGGCCGTGTGCGCCCTCTTCATTCCGTCGATCGCGGGGGTTGCCGCCGCCGCCCTGGCCATCGCCTCCACTAGTCTGGGTGAGTTTTTTTTGCGGGGGCTGAAGTAGGGATGGCAAGCGCTTTTTTTCAAGCGCTTTTTTTTAAAAAAACGCCGCTTTTTTTTAAAAAAAAGCGCTGGCAAAGATTTTAGTACTCATGCACTAGGTATTTTGCAAAAATTTTTGCGCGCAAGCGCATAATTTCACATGCAAATTGCCATTGGTGGTTGTTTTCATTGGTTTTGTAGCATTTTAGTGGCATTGCTTCTATTCCTGCATGGTATCATGTAATAATAAATTGCGGAGATATGTCAGTGGAGTAAATAATATCCAGCCAATGTGCTTCCACTTTTCTAAAGTGTGAAACATCACTGTCATGTATTAGCCATCTTTTATAGCCAAATTTAAGCACTATTCCATGCCTGACTTCACTTGCAGTCAAGAAACATTCAAAAATGGCGATATACATAAGTAGTCAACATAAAATTGGATTTTTTTGGCAGAAATCAGCACTTATAATGCCATCAGATGATTACATAGAGATTCTATGGTTATATATCATCACAAGTACTGCCACTTGTCTGATATACCTGTATATATTGACGCAGGACCATATTTGGGAGCTTTTTAGGTAACGTCTTGACAATTTTTGAAAAAAAGCGAAAAAAGCGGGGTTTTTTTAAAAAAGCGCTTTTTTTTAAAAAAAAGCGGGGCTGTTAAAAAAAAGCGCTTTTTTTCCATCCCTAGGCTGAAGGTTCGTGTTGGCTTTCCGGTGGCTAAAACCTTTGTGCACAACATCTAATAAGCAGAGTTTCGAAGACGTACCTACATACGTTTACCCGGGTACTCGAGGTGTTTATACTTTTTTACGTTTACGCTTTCTAAAAATACCAGTATTTTATCAACTCTGCTAATAAGTTTGCTCTATGCATCGCGAAGGCGTGTTCGGCTCGCTGTCCTGGCTGGGCATGGATCTCGACCCGATCACGATGGCGGCCATCCTGATGGCGATCGGCTTCTCGGTAGATTACACGGCGCACACGTCGTATCATTACCACAAGGGCCAGTTGGCGCACCTGCGGCACGACGACGCCAGGCGCTTGGGGAAGTATGCCGCCTATGGCCGGCCCACGGTCACTTGCAGACGGGTCAGAGTGGCCGAGACGCTTCACAGTGTTGCTTGGCCGATGTTCCAGGTGAAGTTGTGGTCTGGGACGTCTCCCAGATTCTGTAAATTGTCAAATGACATCCAATCCATGTAAAATGCTATGACATCCAATAAAATGCCCTGTAAAATGTCACATTTTTTCAAATTTGTTAGGAATGTTACTTTTTACTTGACATTTTTCATGACTTTTTACACTTTGCGTGACATTTACATTTTACATGGTATTTTACAGTGTCTGGTTGTCGCACCTGGTTGTCAATTTTACAACCTTAGCTCTAACAAACATTGAAATTTCTGTCGAGGATTATTCGAAAATCGATATTTCCCATGAATTTTTCATCAATTTCATCAATCATCCAGCGTTACCACCGCCTATATAATTCCCACTAATCCACCATCTCATCCTGTTGGCAGGCGGGCGCATCCACCATGTGCTGCGTGCTGCCGCTGTACTGGCACGACGACTACGGGCCATCAGTATTCGTACGGGCCATCTGCCTGCTCGTGCTGTGGGGCTGGCTGCACGGCTTGTTGCTGCTGCCCACGCTGCTGGCGGCGCTGCCCGACTGCTGCCTGCTGCCGCCGCCTACAGCTGCTGAGGCCCTGTACGACGACGGCGATGGCAATGAGCCTGCTACCCCGACGGCGCAGTTGACCAGAAGACCCACGTGGTGCAAACTTGGTTAGTTGGTTATTATTGCCAGAAACCTGCCTGCGTGGCATGCCTGCTGTCTGGTGCACTTTGAATGAGCGTACATTTGGGAGTGCGACAAATGCACAAAAAAATTTGTCCGATTATTCGACGTTTTCTGTAGGCCAGTTGAAAAGCGCGGTCTGAGTCTGACCACTAACTATGGCAATCAAAAATTCGAAAAGTCGAAAACGTTTTCGATTTTTTTTACTTTTCAATTTTTCACTAGAACAACATTTGAAAAATCGTGAAAAATGTCTGGAGAATTACATATTCCTTATCATGAAAACGTCAATTGGATCTATCATAGCTTGGACAGGCCGTAAAATATAAACATGTATATATTCAAAATTTACCAGTAAAATTCTAAAATGCTTTAATTCAATTTTTAAAAAATTCTAAAATACGAAAAGTATTTTTTATTGATAAGTATCCAAAAAAAAATAAAATTCGTAAACTCAAAAACTTTTTTCCAAAAAAAATCTAGCAGTCATTTTAGAAAAAACACATGGAAATTAAAAACTTTTTCCAGAGGGTTTGCCGTCGTAAATGACAACTCTACAAACGGTGCTCAATAAACCCAGCAAGGCCAGCTGTCGCCCAACAACACTTAAGAGCTGAAAGCCCCAAACCAAATCCCACAATTACACGCAATTTTTTACGCCGCAGGTGCGCAGTGCTCCGACTGCGTGCGCGACAACAGCTTCGCCATGCTGCCCGGCACCGGCCGCACCGACGCCAACGTGGAATCGGCATCGCCCCTGGTGCCCAAACCGGACGACACGGCCGTGTCTTTTGCCATTCAAAAGGCCCACGAGGATTACGATTTGGAAATGGACGACTCCCAGCTGGTGCCACACCCAGACCTTGTAAAAAGCCCTGTAAAATGTTAAATGTCATTTAAAGTGTCAAAAGTCATGTAAAATGCCCTGCAAAATGACAACCTAGTTGCCATTTTGCAGGGCATTTTCCATGACTTTTGACACTTTGCATGACATTTGACATTTTAAAGGGCATTTTACAGGGCCTGGAAGTGCCCGCTGGTGGTCAAGGCTGAATCGAAAGAGAAGCTGAACGATGAATCTTCTGGCAGCGGGCTGGTCGTCATGGGACAGTGATTTTTTGTGTTGTCTATTTTTGTGAGTGGAAATGTCCAATTGCACTCTTAGATGCACTGCGATGGCTATCATCTTTCTCAGGTGCCGAATTACGCATTATGTGGTGGAGATGTTTGGTTGTCTTGAGATGCTTGTAGATTTGCATATGCAAAACCGAATTTGATAGTTGACTTTTCAGTCATTGCGTGGTTACGTTTGTCAACGTACATGGTGCTTCCGCACCAACTTTTTTCTATCAACTTTTTTGTGGCTGATAATGTTTGCTTGATGATGATCGAAATTAGTTATATATAGGCGCTATGGCGCTGGCGCCTGGCGCTAGCGCCACAACAAAACCATGGCGCTTGACGCCAGTGTCCTGGCGCTTTTTACGTCACTAATCGAAATGTAGGTAGTTATGGTGAAAGTTCGGCTGGTTTTGCTTATGCGAGTGTACGTCGCTGCGGATATCATACACGTATTCAGTCAGACCACACCACGATAGAAAAAATTTCTTGTCGCCAAAACTTACCAGGGTATTTTACCTCGTACTTTTGTCTCGGGCTTAGAATGATGACAGAATTTATCAGCTGGGCGGGGTGTTTGGTCTTATCCGAATGTTCCATAGAAGTAGATAGCAGCGTTACGAAAGTGTATTTACACTTACCCAAAATACCCGGGTAAATGGGTATTTATATTTACACTGACACTTTCATAAAATAACCGTACACTTTATTTACACTTTCCTGGGCAAAATACCCAGGTACAGAAAGTGTATTTTTTCTTTCAGATGGCCCTGTTTTATGCTTTTGAGAAAGCATAAAACAGGTTCATGTAATTACAAAAAATAGCTGCACAGTGCACATATTCAGTTATGCATTGAATGTAGAAAATATGGCAAATGTGCAAACTAGCACTATCTCTGACCTTTGAACAGTACTCATGGTATTCTACAGTTTCGTCATGCTTTTGTAAAATTGACAAGATCAATTGAAATTCACCAGCTGGACACAAAGTCAACTGGCATTGATTTTGCTGCATGTATTTACATTCTTGCATTTCAAAAGGGTGTATCACATTGCTTAATCAGTAAAATATTAACACTGAAAAAGTGCCATTATTAGGCAACTTCGTACCACTAAATTTGTTACAGTCTGAAATGTTACATAATTGGCAGTAAAATGTGAAATAATGAATGAAAATGATAGATAAATTGACCTAAAGGTGAAAACAGTGGTGTTTTCTAATGCTCAACAGTGAGAGCTCTTTCTAAAAAAAATTTTTACACTTACACTTTTTTTACACTTTCCTGGGTATTTTAAAAATACCTTACACTTTTGGTATCCATACTTAAAATTTGGAAAGTGTATTTACACTTACACTTACACTTTCCAAAAATACCAGTATTTTAACAACTCTGGTAGATCGGTTGATAAAAACTGCCGCACCTCCCTCATTTTTCAAAATGTTTATCAAATTGAATGAGTTCTACCTTTTATGTACACGTCCAATAATTGTGAACGTTTTACCCGGCAGCCTTTTGTCGGCTTTTGGCGGTTGTTTCCGTTTTTTCGTTTTTATGCTTCCATGTCGCTTTCATGTCTCCAAATTTTCTCTTCTTCCGTTGTTGCGGCCTCCGATTTTCACTTTTCACTTCCCAAGTTTGTTCGTGTTGCCATATTTTTGTTTATCGCAGCGATGGCAGGTACTGCTCTGGGCTCGATGGAAGAACGTTTTATCATATTTAGCTTTCGCCAATTCACTTGTCGTTCCAGTTTCACTTAGAAATTTGTGTCTCTGGTTAACTGATGGCTAAAACCAATAACTCATTTGTGGTTTAGCGGGTATATCCATACTGCACGCTGTCAACTGGCAAATTTCAAATGATAGTTTTAGAATACCGGCAATTCCCAATAATATACGGCGCTGATAATATTTACATGTCACTTGTCAAATCGAGTTACAAATGCGTTGCGTGTGCATGTTAACATTCTTTTACGAATTATTAACGTATTTATTATTGAATGAAAAACAACAAGTCTCCAGTCTGTGCATATTGTATTTACCGTATTAGCTCGAAATACCCCCCCCCCCTCAAAATGGGCACTATGAATTTGTGGTCCGGGAAATGCATAACAGACGAAATCCCTTAAACTCATAAATCTCATTTTAACACATTTTAGTTTACCACAATCAACTGCAGTTGACGGACCTATCATTCCGGTAAACTTGAATGCATTCGCAGCTATCTGTTTCGGATGTAAACTAAATAGTGTTCAATTAGACGCCCATCTAATTCTAAACGACAAGGTGAATGAAAAAGCCACAAAACACCTAAGCTGACAGAAAAATATGCCAGGCGCGTTTGATACGGCGGTTCTACGATTAACCACAATTGTGAAAGACAAATAGAATATTCATTGCCAAAAAAAAACAATTATGTTGACAATTGATTTTGACAGGCAGAGGACGTTTATCTATACTTTCTGAGCAATTTGGAATCGCCAGTTGGGCGGTTTTTCTGCGGCAGTGTGAAAAATTTCATCCTGCCTGCTTTTGGCATGGATTTCTGGAACGCTCCAACTTCATTTTGATGTTTATTTTTAGTATCATAATTGAATAACCTACGTAGGTATACTCGGCGGACATCACACTTCGTATGGAAAACTACCAAAATCCTACTGAATACGGAACCAAAAGTCTTACAGTTTTTCATCATAATTTTTCGTTTTTACTATGGAATAATTAATTGCAAATTTTATCAAATGATTTTATTCATTAAATTATGGTAGGATTCTGAGCATACTCTGCGGTGCGCCGAGTATACCTATATTCACTCTATGATCATGCCTTTGAGAAATAATATTAAAAAACATACACGGA
This sequence comes from Sphaerolaimus hirsutus, assembly GCA_964036195.1. Classification (NCBI taxonomy): domain Eukaryota; kingdom Metazoa; phylum Nematoda; class Chromadorea; order Monhysterida; family Sphaerolaimidae; genus Sphaerolaimus; species Sphaerolaimus hirsutus. The sequence goes on from OZ038450.1 coordinate 12,421,425, forward strand.
TTCCTGGAACTGAACACGTCGTCATTTAGAAAGTGAATGGAACCGTAAATTGCAGATAGCGGGGTTGATTTACGACCCATAAAAAAATCAGTGCAGCAATAAATCAGGCACATTTAGAAAAAGTTCGCATTACGCGTTTGATACTATGAACTGATCATCTAACTTAATCTACTCGATTCGATGGTAATAAAATAAGTAAATATTGGCTCATTGATCGACGCAGTACGGCGACACCCCGTTGCCAAATTGTTGCAACATTGGATACCCGCTGCGCTTATCCCCGCCAATAACTTATTATTACGTATCCTTGCCTAGCCGATATACTAGGTAAATAGGTACAAATTTAAGTGAAATATGTTTGTCATAGTGACACCGCAGAATGTGCAGCGACTATTTTATCTAGTTGAGTGTTCACTTTTTTGACGCTGGTGCTGTCAATTATGATTTAGATATTTACCTTCTTTTCTTTTCGTCAACTTTTTTACCGTCCTTCTATTGGAAGCCGCCCGTCTATTTGTTCGCCATTTTTTCAGCCAATGTTTTTCAAGTTCTGCCAAGGTCTTTCAAGCTGATTGAATGCGTAAGTGTTACACAGAACGACATTGCATAGAGTTCATTCAACATTTGATCTTAAAATAGCACCAAATCAATGGACCACAGCCACTAATTTAATTACCACTGACTGAAATTATTTATTTTTTAGGCATTTGGTACAAACTCAGCAGTTTTTAACCCTTCTATATTGGAAACTGCCCTTCTATTTATTCTGTTGCCTAAACAATGTCAAAAAGTGTACTTTCTATTGGAGACCCAGCCTTTTATTTGAAGAAATACGGTACTTGTCCCTCGTGTTGTTTTCACCATCCCATCTAACCATCAACGAGCAATTGTATCAACCCTCGATCAAACACATCACCATTCATCACAGATCACAACTTTTTATCGAGCCATGAAGTTCGGTGAACAGTTGACTTCACGGCTGACACCAGAATGGAGAACCCAGTATTTACCTTATGAGCAACTGAAGAGGCGAATCTATGAAATTCTTAATGGAGCGCCAGAAGTGCAGCCGGGCACCGAGGACAGCGTCACGTAGGTTTTAGCACTGTCACTTTGGCTGCCCGCACACTAGTTGACACACGTGTGTCAACTGTCAACTGGTCTGCGTCAACTCAGATTTCGGCTTTACGTGTGGCAGAACGATCTCCAAATGCACATGCGGCAATGTTGAACAATAAATATTACAGCATGTGCATTGGAAGATCGCTCTGCGCCAGGCGAAGCCGACACCTGAGTTGACACAAACCAGTTGACACACATGTGTCAACTAGTTTGTGGACCGGCTTTATCTGCCATAATTATTCTTTTAAAAATTCTCTCAGCGCGAACTACTTCAACCGCGCCATAACGGACTACCTGAGCACCTGCAACGAAGAGCTGGTCAGAATCAGCCTATTTTTCTCCATGAAACTCGCGGAAGCAAAGCAAAAATATCATGAACTGGAACACGAGATGGAGGCGTTCACTGCCGATGAAAAAACTGATGCTGGACAAAATAGAAGTTTTCTCGGCAAACTTACTGTCAAGGTTGGTTCCAGATTTGTTAAAAGCACTGAATATTTTTCAAAGTAAACGTAAAAGTAATTTATTTTATAGTACAGAAAGCGTAAAGTAAATCTTTTTTTCACTTTTACGCTATCCACTGCCATTTTCACACCCATTTCAATTCCTTTGGGTAATTTTTTGCTTTTTATGCGCCCCTTTAACTTTCTGAATTACGTTTTCTGTACTCGCGTACATAAAAAACTACTCGTAAAGGTATTTTTACCAGTATATTTCCGAAGGAAACGTACCTAAACGTATTTACTCAGTACTTGAGTATACGTAGTTTTCGAGTAAACGTAAATACGTGTAGCTATGGTTGTTTCACTGTCCGGGAATTCTATTTTTTGATTGTCTGAAAATTGTCTCATTTACCCAGGATCACCAGAAAACGTTGAACCAGCTTAAATTTGCCTACAGCGAGTTCTACCTCAGTCTGGTTCTGTTGCAAAATTATCAGCAGCTGAATGGCACTGCGTTTAGAAAACTGCTTAAAAAGTTCGACAAGGTACTGCAGACGGATCGCGGCCGCAACTGGCACAGTGAGCACGTGAAAAAGTCGCAATTTGTCGTGAACAAGGATATTGATAGCCTTTTGGTCAGCACTGAGGATGCGGTTATACATAAACTCGAAGGTGGGTGGAAAAATGGTAAAATGAGGAAAAAATGGAGTAAGTGTGTGATCGTAAATCATAACCTGTTCTAACTTAACACAGTCATCGTTTTTAACGTGTGTTCTGCATTGCCCGGGTCCCAAACCGCAGCTTTGTCATTTACCTTCTCTTAATAATTTAGAAGTATTTCGGGGGGTCGGTTTTTATTCATTCATAGTGACCGTTTTGAGGGGGTATTTCGAAAGGGGGTACTTGGAGGATTTTGAGGAAATATGGTAAATCCATTGTCTGATGTTTAACTCCCACCACTATGACCACCACAAACAACAATCAAACACCGAACCGCAGGCGGCGACCGTTCGTCGGCCATGAAGCGCCTGCGAGTGCAGCCCATGACCGAGGTGCAGAGCGCCTGGACCACCTTCAGGCTCGGCCTCTACGTGGGCTGTTTCCTCGTCATGGCCGTGCTGATCGCCGTCACTGTCGCTGTGGATAGAATTATGGAGTTCCGGTGGGTACTATTTATCTAAATGCACATTTTATTGCAAGGTATTTTAGTCACAAGGGCCCTGTGCCGGTGCTCATGTAAACCCGCTGCTCATGTAGGCTTGGGTGTACTCGAGGGAAGAACTTTTCAAAATGGAATTGCATATTCAAGTAAATTCGGTACTTGTCGTTTTAGTTGCACGATGGGCACTTATTCAAAGTCAAGCTGCCAGTCAGAACCACATTCGAGCCTGGCGTGAAAATAATCAGTCGATCTCCGTAATTTTTGATCCCGATTCAAGTTATCATGATTGATATTTGCGGTATGCTTGTGCAGTACTAAAGTTTGCAAGTTTGCATAAAGTATCAAATTTGCAACCGCAGGCCGCGGGAACCGCGATGGGTCGGTGTCCGGCTGTTCAGAGGATTCTTCCTGCTTCTATTCAATATTTGGCTGATGGGCCTCAACGTGTACGTTTTTGAAACCTCAATATTTTTTAAAACGTGGTTAAATATTTTATGTCAAGTCTTTACGAAACACACATGCAACCGCAGGTGCGGATGGCAAGGCGCTGGTGTGAATCATGTGCTCATATTTGACATTAATCCCAGGGACCATCTCACATATCAGGTAAAACTCTGACATTTCAGATTACCGTATTTCCTCGAAATACCCCCCTCAAAATGGACACTATGAACTTATAACCGCCCCCCCCCAAAGTTAGTGTATAGGGAACGTAATGCGGTTTGTTATCCGGGAATCGCAGAACACACGTTAAAAATGATGACTGTGTTATGTTAGAATAGGGTTCATACCATCTAAATACGTACTTATACAGGTCTATAGTCTTATAAATGGCGGTTTTTGTTGCATTTATCGACATCTGTGTACGTTACAAACGACAATTTCGTACTGGGATTTCGAAAAATTTCTGGCGAAAAAATAAACCCCCAATCTCGAAATACCCTCCCCCTCGTTTAACCCCCCTCAAAATTTCCACTCTGAAAAAATAAACCCCCTGGGGGTATTTCGAGGAAATACGGTAGTTGACAAGACACACTTGAAACATTTACGTTTGCAGGGACTCATGGAATTGGTATCATTTTTCTGCGTCGTTTGGGGAGTGTGCGTACTTGGTTACCTGTATGGCTATGTAATTTCACTGCCGCCATTGTTGTTCCCATTGATATTTGCTACATTTATGGTGCTGTGGTTGTTTTGGCCGTTTGAGTGGCCGAAATCAATGTCCAAAAAATCAGCGAGGTAAACTCGACTTACATGAAACAAATCAGTGTTGTTTGACTTATGTTTCCCTTCGCTGAGCGTCGACTGAGGCGAAACGTAAGTTCCGACTGCCGATAAAAATAAAAATAGAAATAAAAAAAGAAAATTCTTCTGCTGGTCTAGCCGTATCCGGTAGTTATTCACCCCAGAAAATGCTAAGCCAAGCCAGTAGCTTGGGAACCTTTTGATTTGTTTGTTTTACTACCGTAATCTACTACCTTGACTTGGAATGGTTTACGCTGTGTGTTGTGACTGTTGTAATTTGAGGGGTCGGAACGGCGCAGATCAAAGGACTGTGTCTACTGTGTTTATGCCATCGTTTGTGAGGACTTAATGCCGCATTATTTCATGTGTATTTGAGTTTCAAAATATGTCGCTTTTTCATTCTTATTGACACTTTACCGCCACACTTTACCGGACTTTACCTTTACCCATATTTGTCGCCAATTAACACTTCATACGCCGCAAACAAAAGGTGAAAAGTTACAACAGATGGGGATTATAGATGCTGTATGCTGACCACGTGTAATACGCAACACACGGTGCAGTGATGATGCGCAGGCTCGCATGGCGCCTGTGACAACAGCTGAAAAAGAGTCACCCAAGCCACTTGAAGGCGTCTGTTTTACTGGGGTGAATAGGTATCGTAATTCGGTCTAGCATTGCTCCATGTTGCAACGTTCACTTTGCACTAATGAGGAGATTAAATTGGTAAATTAAATTACAATAAATGTAGTTTTCCATGTAAGAACGTTGATTTACTTTTCACTGTACAATTGTATGTGATAAAACAGTCCGACGCAGCGTGGACGTTCCCTTAAAACGTACCAGAAACATTTTTGGCACAAATCCAAAAAGACATATGCAGAGTTTTCTCCTGATTGAAAAGTCGGTCTGAAAAAAGTAATCCCAAAACCGAATGGAATCAGTCCGTTCAAATTCTAAATTATAACGTAATTAATCGTACATCGACAGAACAAAATTGTATAGTGACAAGTGCATCGACTTTGAAACGTGTGATGATTTCGTCATTCTCATTGCGCGTTTTACGTTTTTACAATATTTAACCCTCCATTTTGTTCTGTCAACGTTCCAAAATAATTGTATAATTGTATACTGAAACTTTGATCGAGGTTATAACAACCAAATTCACGTTTGCATTGCGCATTTTATTTTACCTATTTTTTATTTTTGGCCGAATTCCAAAAATGACGTCATGCATGGGTTACGGTCAGCAGAATTGACTGGCATAAAGTAACCCGAGTTTACGTTTAGATACAATTTGGCACTTGTTCCACACACTAGTTGACACTTGTATTTATGTGTCAACTTGTCTGTATCAAATGCGATCTCCAAATGCACGTGTGGCAATGTTGAAGAATAAATATTACGGTAAGTGCATTGGGAGATCGCTCTGCAACACGTGAGTGAAGCCAAAATCTGAGTTGACACAGACCAGGGGGCAATCCCAAGCCCTGTAAAGTGTAAAGTAAAGTGTCAAATGTAAAGTCAAATGCAAAGTAAAGTGTCAATCAAAACAAAAAAGAAAAAGTTTTATTACTGAAATTTGCATGACAATTGACACTTTACTTTGCATGACAATTGACACTTTACTTTGCATTTGACTTGACATTTGACACTTTACTTTGCATTTGACTTTACATTTGACACTTTACTTTACACTTTACAGGGCTTGGGATTGCCACCAGTTGACACAGTTGTCAATAAGTGTGCGGGCCGCCATTCGGTATTTATTAGCATTTGAATAGGCAGTTCTTTTAATTTACGCCTTCCTCAAGCTGCAAAGAAGCCCTTGCGGGTGTGCAGTGCAGTTGTTACCCATTTCTTAAATATCATCCACCAATTACTCAGGAAATGGTTGTTGTCTCATTTGTTCACTTGCTGCACAGCTCCATTTCAACATGTGACATTCCCAGACTTTTGGTTGGGAGACCAAATGAATTCTTTGGTTACATTCTTTCTTGGTGAGGTTTTTATATCCTGGTTCAGACAGGGGGGCAGTTCCGCAAATTGGGAAGTAATATGGCAAAAGCGAAGTGAATTGAGAAATGAAATGGCAAAAGCGAAGTGAATTGAGAAATGAAGTGGCAAAAGCGAAGTGAATTGAGAAATGAAATGGCAAAAGCGAAGAGAAATTACTTTTTATTTCGCATTTGCCAATTCACTTGCCATTTCACTTCGCTTTTGCCAATTTACTTCGCATTTGCTAATTTACTTAACACTTCTCAATTTGCGGAACTGAGACCAGTTCACCCAATTTTGTTTAACATCCACCTTCAACAATTCTCAGATGTCGATTACTTCATATGCTTTTACGCAACCGAAGTGGTTTACGGCGCACCACAAAACGGCACTCAGTGGATAGATGTCATTGAAGCAAATGCACCAAGTGCAATAGCGAATGAAACTGCGAATAATCCTGTGCTGGAGTTATTGAACATCACAAATTCACTGGCAAACTACACGGAACCCGTGTCTGAAAATCCACTGCTAGTGGTCGGGCAAGAGGTGAATGGCGTGATTTTTGCCACTGGATTTGATCAGTGTTCTGGTGGACACAGGATAATAAGGCCGATTATTTCACTGATACCTGCACTCGTCAGGTTTCTACAGGTATATTTTTACTCACTACGCAGCAAAAATGGGTGTGTGGAGTGGATGCCGGGTGAAGCGCCGTCAAGTGTCCCAACACTTCCCGACGCTTCACCAAGCAAGCTAGCACTTTCACACACACCACGAAAATCTGAGTAAAAACATTTCACGCTACTTAATATGGTGCGGCCACGCAATGTATATGATCGTGAAGCGTGTGCAAGCGGTAGCATTGTGAAGTGTCTTCCACAATTCTAGATGCGCGTGAAGCGCGCGGTGAAGCTAGGTGAAGCGTGTGGAAGACACTTCACCTGAAATCGCGTGATGCTGGTGGAAACGTGTGGAAGTGCTTCCAGGCGCATAAGGAACCCATTTTTTCTGTGCTTCTATTCATCTTGAATAAAATTACATACACAAATGCCTTTTTCCAAATGCAGTGTTTGCGGCGTTTCTGGGACAGTGGTTTTAAAGACTTCCACCCGCACCTGTCGAATGCGGGCAAGTACAGCACCGCTTTTCTGGTCATCATCACCGGCACCCTGAAAACATACCACGGAAAATCGTCAGAGGTAAAGACTTAATGGAAAATGTGCCTAAGGCACAAGGGATTAAAGCAGTTTGATAGATTATTATACATTCTAATTTTATTTGGGGCATAGCCATTGTGGCTGCGCACACTAGTTTGCACCAGAGTTGTTAAAAGTACTGAACTTTTTTCAAAGTATACGTAAACGTTAAGTATTTTATTTTTACTCACACCCTGAGTACAGAAAACGTAAAGTAAATTTTTGTACTTTTACTCATGAGTAAAATACTTTTCTGCCCAGAAAACGTAAAAGTGAGTATTTTTGAGGAATTTTGCCCCAATTTTCACTCAAAATCACCAATTTTCATACTTTTTGACCATTTTAACCTTCAAATTCACTAGTTCCTATGTTATTTGCCATTTTAAGCTATTTTTAGAATTTTTCCCCTTTTTTCGCTTTTTTCTCCCTTTTCCCCCATCTATCCCTTGAAAAAGCCTATAACAAAACCTATCTAAAATACGTTTTCTGTACTCGACTACTTTCAAAAAGTATACGTAAAAGCGAGTATACAGGTACTTTTTCCCCAAGTATACGTAAATGTATTTACTCGGTATATGTACTTTTTGAGTGAACGTAAATACGTTTTAACAACTATGGTTTGCACCGTGACTTCAGTGAAAGCTGAAATGGCCACATGCCGCCATCCACTTTGCAATTATTGTATGCTTTGTATTTTAGTTTTCAAAATTTCAAATGTAAACTTTTATAAATTTCAATTCAAATTTTAATTTAATCAAATCATTCAACCGAGTTGATTCAATTGAATTTGAAAAAATGTCAGTTGTCACCAAAGTCAGGGTGCAAACTAGTGTGCGCGGCGCAATTCCATCGCTAATCTTTTTGACCAAAACGCCCACAACAAATAAATACCCAGGTGGTCACATTGGAAAATCCATTGTTTTACGCGTGGGTGGTGGCTTACGTGCTCAGCTACGGCTACACGCTGAGTTGGGATCTGTTCATGGATTGGTCGCTGATGAAAAAGGAACACGGATTTCTGAGAGCTGAGCTGGCTTACAGTAAAAAATGGTAGGTATACTGGTCGGAATAAACGCTTTATAAAGTGTGCAACCGCATTTTTATGAATGAAGTCACGCGAAAAATTACGCACCAAATTCACCCATTGTGGGAGAGATGTATTGTTATAAGAAAAATGATAGCTTGTGGGTTTTTATTCAGGTGAGATAAGGTTGATTTTATTGTAATGTGTACTGTCGGTGGATTGTACTACCAAACACATCGATGCTTTACCCAAAGCAAAGAAATAGGAAGAAAGTTGTTCTCCTAGGTAAGAAAAATGTTGAGAAAACGTGGCGTCATCTGAATATTGTTGGGAACACACGCATTGACCCAAACAAATATCTACCCGAAACTTCTTTGGTAAATTTTAGGCCCTCATACCTGATCCAGCACTTTTGGGACCGAAACACGATACCCAACCCTCCCCACAACTGTAAATACGCAACAACTCAAAAATCGACACAAAAACAGGTACTACTACATGGCGATGTGCATGGACGCGCTGCTGCGTCTGTCCTGGGTGCTCAACGTGTCCCTGGGCGTCGCCTGGACCATCGAGGCCGACATCATGCTGTGCATCACCGGCCCGCTCGAGTGCTGCAGGCGGTTCATGTGGAATTATTTCAGGTGGATTTTGGCTCAGTTTTGGAGGAAATGCGACGATTGTTGTTATTTCAATGGATTAAATGGGTCTGATTAGTTATGTAAAAGCGTCATGGCGTTGGCGTTAGCGCCAAAGCAAAAATTCCATCGCGTTTTTGGCATTTGGCGCCATTTTGTTGTGGCACTATTTGTGGTGGCGCCACGGACAAAAGCGCCTGACACTGGCGTTTGACGCTAACGCCAGCATAAAAAGCGCCATGGTGCTTGGCGTCATTTTGGTGTGGCGCTTGTCGCTTTTTACATCACTACTAGCATTGAAAAAATCTCTGGGAGATTTATATTTAAAAAATCTGAGAAAATATAAAGATTTTCTGAGATTTTTAAAAATTTAAGAAATTCTCTCAAATTCTGGTATTTGTATTTATTTATATTTTTTCCGGACTTTTTTTGAGAGATATAATTATTTTTTTTTCTTGAGAGATTTTCTGAGATTATATTTTATTATATTTTCTAAAAATTGACGATTTTTTTCAATGCTAATCACTACTCCTGATGCACTGCAGGCTAGAAAACGAGCATCTGAACAACTGCGGCAAATTTCGTGCCGTGCGCGACATTTCATTGAAGCCGATCAGAAGCGGCGAATTGGAAAAGGCCATCGAAAAAATGGACCAAGAAGATGGCGTCGATCACAGGTAATAAAAAATTTCCATTGACCTTATTTCCTCGAAAACCCCCCAGGTCTTTTCGAGTTGAATAAAAAATACCCCCTTCGAAATACCCCCGCCCCATCTGGAATAACTTACATCATGCACGTTGATATGTCTGAATATATCCTATTTTATCACGTTGATTACCAGCTTTGGGTATGTACAAGCCCACCTTTACTACGATCCGTCTCAAGATTTATGGGAAAATGATAAAGCGCCCTCGAACAATTCCCCTCAAAATATGTCCTCTGAAATTCAAAATAAATCCCCTCGAGGAAATACGGGATAGTGCTTTGTTTGCACAAAATTTTTTCCAACAGAGTTCACAAATTTCTCAGGCGCCATGACCACATCGGCACGGCAAGGAAAAGAAAATCAGCTGATCGAGTAAAGAAAGTCGCCACGATCCCGGTTGCCTTAAGTAGAAGGATTACAACTGCGCTGAGGAACTATAAAAGTGAACAGCAAAGTCGAAATAAAGTAAGTGTAGTCAAAAGAAACATATTCAAAACACAAATCTTTATAAACACCTTCCCAGCAAAGTTCGGCACCCATTTTTAGACTTCACGTAGGACGAAAAATCTCTGGCTATGGAAGTAGTAGAAAGCACTTCCATAGCCAGTGGTAGAAACTCTGTGAGTATATGGTCATAACACACCCTATGCATCAATGGGAGAGGCGCGGCGACTCACTACAGGGTGGGTGCCACAAATGCAACTGTTCTTGGTGTCCCAAAAACAAGTTCGCCATCCACTAGATTTCTTATACTGCATCTCCAGTGGACCAGTTCTGGATTGGGTAGAAAGCTGAAATTTCAGGGAATGTTTCCAACACTTCCCATGCACCAGCAAAATTGTCTTAATTTTTCTCGCGCAGTTCTGGCACCTGCCCTGCGGGTGTATAGTGTTGGCAACATTCCCCCAAATTTCAGCTTTTATTCAGTCCAGAACTGCAGATACTGTGTAAGAAATCACGTGGATGGCAAACTTGCTTGGGACAAAAAAAAAGCTAAAACATTGTTGCATATTAGGCAACAAACCCTGTAGAGTCACTGCACCCCCCCCCCCCACCAGTGATGCGAGTAGGGGGGTATCACCAACCGGAGATATTGCGGCAGAGTTAAATAAAAGTGGGTGGCGAACTCGGCTGGGAAGGTGTTTACAAACATACCTATTTATCATCCCGCACCTTTTCGATTTCAGAGCCAGGCTGCTGTTTACCCTATTGCAGACAGAAACTGCGATAAGTTTGAGCCATGAGCTATTTGCATGACAATGATCAATGACCAGTGATCTGTTGTACATATTATTTTTGACGGTGTTTACCGTATATTGTTAAATAAGTTTCTCAGATATGATTGCTTTGTTAGACCTTTAACGTTGTTTTAAGGGGACCACTTTTCAATGTGAATCTCCAGATCTTACTTACAAATTTCCAATTAATCAAGATAATGGTAAATACATTTCGTTCACCATATTCACACTGCACTATATTTAGTTGCATTTTGTTGTTTACATGACTGATAATTATCTGCATAGACCAAATGTGAATATAGTTTGGTTGCATCTACCTAAATATCAAAAATGAAAAATAAAATAAAATCAAAAAAATTAAATCAAAGATACCTAAATATAGTTTACATCATTGTTTCCACATGCATCGTGTGATCACAGTGTTTAAATAGTGGCGTTTTTGGAAAACGTAAATATAAATGGTTATACCAATTCTGAATTTCGAGTATAAATATACTAGAGTGTAAAATATTTTTAAAATACCTGGGAAAAAGCTAAAAAATAATTTAAGCGGCGTTTACACTGCAAGCTGTGCCAGCAAACTTTTTTCTGTCGGCTATGGTCATTTTGTCACGACAACGCACAAATTTTTCAAAAATTTCGCGGGTGCCGACAAAAAAGCCTCGTTATCGGCGTTTGTCGGTTGGGTCTCGTTGAATGTTTTACTCCTGACTGTTGTCGTCACAGAAAAACCGTTCACAGCTTGTGACGGCAACGTGACGACAAACAGTCCCATGATCGACGGGCCGCTGTCATTTTCGCTCAATTTGTCGGTTCGGGTCTCGTTAACGAGACCCAAACCGACAAATATATAAAAACCTAAAAATTGTTGCACCTTGCTCGATTCTGTTGCCGTTCGAGTATGTTGGGGTTTGGGGTCTGGGCTATGACGGATTGTTTTGGTTTGCCTGAATAATCCCCCAGTCCCGAGATAAGGGGGGTCTTGATATTGACTTTGAAGCCTAATAACTCGGCCATCTCTGGGCCGATAAGAATCGTTCAACACTTGAGATAATCAGGACGACTTGCAGATTTGATTTTTGATGATGGATTAGTGATGTCTAAATTCTCTATGCTAATTTGGCCTGGTTTTTAACATGAAAAATAACCATAATAATTTTTTAAGACAGTTTTTTGAACATGCTATCATATAAACACCCTCCCGGATCAAGTCCCGCCCCCCATTTTTGATTTCACTTGTGACATCCTATCTTCAGTTCTAGGGCGCGCCGGAAGCTGAAACGTGGGGGAGATATGGGCGCAACGCCCCTCTACTTTGCATGAATTGGGGGGTCGCGAGATCCCTTACAGGGTGGGTCGCCCTAAGTGCCAAAAACTTTATTGACTTTTTTGGTGTCCCACACAGGCCCAGCCCCCACTGATTTCTGAGCTGTGGGAGGGGTATGAATCTAAAATTTTGGGGATGTGTTACCAACACCCCTCCCCTACTATAAACTATTCAAAAATGTCAGATTATTGTTTAAAATTTCTTAAAATTTCACCTATTCTCTAAAAAAACACCACCCTCCAATAATATTTTGTCATCCATTTATTGGGGGGTGGTGATTTTTTAGAGAATAAGTGTAATTTAAAGAAATTTGTCACAATAATCTGACATTTTTGAAACGTGTATAGTAGGGGGGTGTTGGTAACACATCCCCAAAATTTTAGATTTATACCCCTCCCACAGCTCAGAAATCAGTGGGTGCTGAACCTGTGTGGGACACCAAAATAGCCAATAAAAATTTTGGCACTTAGGGCGACACACCCTGTAAGGGGTCGCCGCGACCCCCCCAATTCATGCAAAGTAGAGGGGGTTTGCGCCCATATCTCCCCCACGTTTCAGCTTCCGGCACGCCATAGAACTAAAGATAGGACGTCAGAAGAAAAATCAAAAATGGGGGGCTTGATTGGGAAGGTGTTTACTTCAGACAAAAATAATTAATCTAGCTAGTGATGGAATGGTGCCATTGCGCTGGTGCCATTTGAGGGCGCCGCGCCATGGTGCCATTGGCACCCTTTTTCTGTAGCGCCATTGGCGCCTGGCGCCCTTTTTCCATGGCCTGGCGCCCTGCCCTTCCCCTGCCCACACCTCAAACTTCCACCTCCAAACCATAAATATAAATTGAAAACAATAAATATAAATGCAGAACAAAGCATGTGAATTCATCACTCTACATCTCAGCCATTTCTAAGCCGATTTTCACCAATGAACACTTGAAATGATCAGAATGACATGGGGATATCGCTTTTATTCTCTATTTTATTTTATTTTATATCTGTATGCATTTTCATGAGTCCATATTTAATGGTGCCATTGTGTGTTTTGCCATCATTGCTAGTGTGTGGGCTAGGGTTCGAACGATATGACTTTTCGATATTGATATTTGATATTCGATATTTTTTTCTGAAACTCGATATTCGATATCGATACAATATGGAACCTCGATATCGATATTCGATATTGAAAAATGGTCGCTATTCGATAGTTTGATATTTTCAATATTCGATATTGCAATTTGCTTTTGGTATAGCAAGGCATATTTCAAGTGGCATATTGTATTTTCATGTGGTTGCACACATCGTTAATCATCTCTTTACTGAAATGTGAATGGTACAAGTGATTTTAACAAGGTTTACATCATTCAAAAGTAGAAAATGGCAGAGAAACACGATGAATCAAAGTGTATCAGACAAATAACAATTGGTAGATATTACAGTTCATACTTATAACCTAATTGCTTAAGGGCATGTTGCAAAAAATAGCATATCAGCATTTCTAGCTTCAAATTTAGCACTCCAACAAAAATTACATTATAAATACTGTACTTTTACTCATCAAATACAATACTATAAGCAAATCAGATCAATCATAAATATCTCAAAATGAAATTGATAACTTGATTTATGGACACAATGCAGGTTCGATATATGAAAAAAATGGTCGATATTCGATATCGATATTCGATATTTTTTCAAAATTTTCGATATCGATATTCGATATTCGATATGAAAAAATGGTCGATATCTGATATTCGCTATTCGATACAATATATTGTTTGAACCCTAGTGTGGGCCACCATTGAGTTTTTTTGAAGCTAAAGGCAGTGTTCTTCATGCAGTTATTCATTTTTATGGTTGCGAGGAGGGATTTAAAACTTCTATTACCCATGATTGGAAAGAGATATTAAATGACTTATGGACCAGATAAATGTGTTTTGTCAGGGGATCATTTTGAGTGCTGAACGATCTAAATTGACCTGAAAATGACGGAATTTTATTAAGCTTCAAGTCGAGAATCAATAATCTGGTTCAGCCATGCAAAATGACCACCTTTTTAGAACCCCATAATCTTGGGACTGGGGGATTATTCCCCCTGCTAGACTCCTGTAATGTTGTGTCAAAATGGAGTGCATGTCAAGCATCAAATTACCACCCTTAAAAGCACAATTCTCCATGTGAGAGAAGCCAAGTAACTGTTACATCAATTTTACTTTTCTCGGAATACACCGTATTTCCTCAAAATACCCCAGGAGTTTGTTTTGTTCAGAGTATAAATTTCGAGGGGTTAAACAAGGGGGGTATTATTTAGCCAGAAATTTTTTGAAATCCCAGTACTAAATTGTTGTTTGAAATGTATGCAGACATCAAAAAATGCAATAAAAACTGCTATTTATAAGACTCTATAGACTTGTATAAGTATGTATTGGTCTGTCCGGGAAAGTTTTTTTCCATTTCTGGATCTTGTTGCATTGGAGCATCCTGGATGATCAGTTGGGTTTAAGCCGGGTATATAAGCTGGAATTTTTCAAATTGTAGTATTTTACCATGAAATTGATCATGTAAAAATGGATCCAGTAATAATTTATCTATCAGAAATGTCCAAAACTCAAAATGCACAGTCCATCTTTTGCGGAGTTTTTGATTTTTCAATTAAATTTTGATGTACTTTTATCCACTGTTGTGTAATCAATTTTGCGGTAAAGTTTTATGCTTGAATTTTTTTTCAAGCTGTGATTCCAGCTTACATAGCCCAGCTGAAACCTAAACGGTGCAGGACAATCCAATGGAGGACAGTGTGGAAACTTTAGATGGCCAACTTTAGATTCTGAACCAACAGCCCAAAAGATGGTATAAACACTGTTATCACGTAACACAGACATGGTTTTTAACGTGTACCGTACTTCCTCGAAATACCCCCTGGGGGTTTATTTTTTCAGAGTGAGAATTTTGAGGGTATTTCGAGGGGGTAATACAAGGGGGGATTATTATTTCACCAGAACTTTTTTGAAAACCCAGTACTAATTTGTTGTTTGTAATGTAACGGAAGTGGAAACGGAAAAAAATTTGCACTTGGCGGAAAATGGAAATGGAAACGGGAAAAAAATTTCAGTGGCCAGAAAACAGAAAACAAGGTTGGAAAACTGGAAACGGAAAAATGACATTTGCACCGAAATGGAAAAAATTGCTGACATTTTGCCAGAAAATGGGAAAAAATGTGTTGAAATGTGCTGGAAATGCTAAAATTTGCTGAAATTTTGATTGAAAATGGAGAAAATAAGCCCTCACATAATTGAAAACCTGCATGCATGTTTACCAGTTTGGCTGTAACAGAAAACAGACAATTGAGCCAGTAAAAGGAAATATGAGGAGGAAAAAAAACCAGAAAATGTAGCCGGACAATGGAAAAAAGGTGGAAAAACATAAAATTGAGCTGGAAAATGGATAACAAGGTGGAAAAACTGAAATTTTAGCTGGAAAATGGAGAAAGGTGGAAAAAAATGAAAATTGAGCTGGAAAACAGAAAATGAGCCTTAAAAATGGAAACGGAAAATTTAGTGGCTGGAAAATGGAATGGAAAATGGAAAAAAATATTCAGCAGGTGGAAAGTGGAAAGGAAAATGGAAACAGAAATTTGACACACAGCCTCCTGATCGGGAACAAAAAAATTCAATGTCTCCCCTGCTAATGTGCAACCTGCATTATCACTTCACAAATTTACATTCAAAATGGCATATGTGGTGGACTTGGTACTCTGCACTCACACTGATTTCTCATCATGTTCACAATCATCTGCCTTCAGTCGTATGACAATTATCAACCGGCATGGTGTGTAGGGTTTGGACGATATAAACTTTTCGATATCGATATTTGATATTCGATCTTTTTTCAGAAACTCAATATCGATATTTGATATTTTTTCAAAATTTTCTATATTGATATTCGATATGAAAAAATAGTCGATATCCGATATTCTATACGTTTTATCATCTGAACCCTAATGGTGTGTATTTTTGACTTTATGAAAAAAATGAAATTTTGGCACCGTGCCAGCTGACAGCCACGCGCATCTAGCAAAATGTAAAAAAGCGACAAAAAATCGCTGAAGGTGCTGCATTCACTGTTAATGAAATATTGACTATGCATGCAGGAGAGAGACCAAATTTCTACTCTAGGGGGTCAACATAATGACCCTCCCTATGTATGAGTTCCATCCCTCAGTGACCCATATTTAATGTTTGGTTCACCATTGAACCAGAAAAATCATTTTTCCTAGAGTGTATGTCGATGGTATAAACAACGTTATAACATAACACAGTCATTGTTTCAACGTGTGTTATGCATTGCCAGTTCACAAAACGCACCTTTTGTCATGTACATTCTATTTACACCCAATTGGGAGGATATTTCAAGGGGGGTTTATCAATTCATAGTGCCCATTTGAGGGGGGTATTTTGAGAAAATACGGTATTCTACATTGCCAAGATGACAAACTGCAACTGTCATTTACGTTCTCTATACACTCAATGTACCGTATTACCTCGAATTATCCCCCCCCCCTTGAATTAACCCCCCCTCGAAATACCCCCCTTAATTTCGGCTGAGGAAATAATAAACCCCCCCTCGAAATACCCCCCCTCAAATTGAGTGTAACGGGAACGTACACAACAAATACCGCAGTTTGTGATCTGTACTATGCAGAACACACGTTAAAACTGATGATTAAGTGACGTTAGGGAAGGTTTTTTGTGTATATTCAGTAATATATGCCTATAAACACATATAAATCTACATGATTGTTCGACTTTTCTACGTCTGCGTATGGGGAATTTCCAAAAATTTCTGGCGAAATAATAGACCCCCCCCTCGAATTATCCCCCCCTCAAATTTTGCTGGCGAAATAATAAACCCCCTGGGGGTATTTCGATGTAATACGGTATACACATTTAAAATTTAAAAATTTACTCATTGTCGTCACAAAAAAACACGTTCGCAGCTCATGAGGACAAGCTAGAACAAAAAACAACAACAAAAAAAACTCCCGTGATTACATTGTGTCTCGTGTGACGACAAGCGCTCATCGTCGCATTGTCGCCAATCAAAAGCTTGTGCCGACAACAACATTTTTTCGATACAAAAAAGCGAACCGACAACGAAATATTTTTTAAATGCCTTTAACTCGCAAACGAAATGCACGGTTTATCTGAAATTTGGCATGTGAGTGCACTTAGCTAGGGAGTATACTTCACTGTTTTTTCTTGCAGATATGGGACTTAATACTGAAATTATGGAACTTTTTCACTTTTTGATTTGTCGGCACATTTTGCAGTGTAAACGCCGCTTTAATAAAAAAGTTGTTTTTGTGATATTCCCACCATTTCAGCATTTCAAAACCCATTCTATTCTAACCGAAACGGCGGCCAAAATGTGACCGTGGAGACCAAAAAGTTAATGGAATGTTACGATGTTGTGCGACCCCTGGGAAGTGATAACACCTAGACTTTAAGAGAGTGGCATCAAATACCAGAGAGAACAGAGTAATAACGCTGTGATAAATTCAAGAAAAGACAGACTTAACAAATGCAACATTTTGTAATTAGTTTCTACAATTGACATTTCTCTTCGATGCATAAATTTGGACGTGCACCTGCACTGATCTATAGATAAATCCAAGAACTTGAATGTTTAAGTGCCTTCTTTTAATTCTCATCACCAGATTTATTTGGCCAAACGGAAACCCCATTCAAAATATTAGGGTGTAAACTAAGTTTCTTATATTTTTTGCGATCTCATAGAAATGCATGTACGTGTGTCCCATTCTGTTGTACATTGGCCGATTTTGATGCCCTTCGAGTATGTTGGGGTTTGGGGTCTGCGCTATGCCGAATTGTTTTGGTTTGCTCGTATAATCCCCCAGTCCCGAGATAAGGGGGGTCTATAAAATGGTAGTCATTTTGCACAGATTATCTGTACATTGAGTTTGAAGCTTAATAACTTGGCCATTTCTGGGCTGATTTGGATCATTCAACAATTTAAATGATCAAAACCACCTGAAGATTCCATTTTTGCGGTCGGATTAGTGATGTCTAAATTCCGTATGCCGATTTGACCCAGTTTTTAAACGTGAAAAATAGTCATAATAATACTTTTTATAGACGGTTGTTTTGAACATGCTATCATATACTTTAAACAAAAATAATAAATCTGGCACAAAAATTATTTCAATATCTCTTTCCAGTCAAAAGTTACAGCACTTCAAACTTCCACCCCCAAACCATAAATATAAATTACCGCATGAAGAACAAAGCATGCAAATTCAAAACTCTATATCTCGGCCATTTCTCTGCCGATTTTCACCTATGAATGCTTAAAATGATCATAATTCATTTTTAGATTTAGATTAGAGTTCATTTTTATGTTCTGATTATCTGTATGCATTGTTCTTCATGCGGTTATTTTATGAGCGGTAGGTGAAAGTTCAAAGTGCTATAACTTTTGATTGGAAAGAGATATTGAACTCATTTTTGTTTTAGATCAATTCTCGTTGCCTAAAGTTTATGATAGCATGTTAAAACATTATTTTTTCATGTTCAAAAACCAGGGCAAATCGGCATACGGAATTTAGACACCATTAATCCGACTTCAAAAATGGAATTTTCAGGTTTTCCCGATAATTTTAAGTGTCGAATGATCCGAATCGGCGAAGAAATGGGCAAGTTATTAAGCTTGAAAGTCAATGTGTAAATCATCTGTGCAAAATGACCACCATTTTATAGACCCCCCTTATCTCGGGACTGGGGGATTATTCGAGCAAACCAAAACAATTCGGCAAAGCCGAGACCCCAAACCCCAACATACTCGAAGGGCATCAAAATCGGCCAATGTACAACAAAATGGGACGCAGGAATGTGCATTTCTATGAGATTTCAAAAAATATAAGAAACTTAGTTTACACCCTAATACAAAACAATCCTTCGAATAGGTGCTGTGCACATAGCACTTTTGCGCTATGCATCCGACAATTTTGGTTTCACAGGTGCGAATTCCGCAAGTGGAGGAGTAAATTGTTTTCTTATCATTTCACGTCTCATTTCTCATTTTATTTCTCATTTCGCTGCTCACTCGGTTTTTGACTTCTCCACTTGCGGAACTGGCCCTTGATATTACCAAAAATTTACTTTTGGAAGAATGCTCATTCCTCATTGCATTTGCGATTTCGTGTCCAAAAACGTTCAGATGCATAACTTAACAAAATTCAGTGTGCGTAGCGCCATAAACAATGAAACAACGCATAGAAATCATCTCAGTTTCCATCGTTACAACAACTCTCACCATTTTCGCACTTATCCAGTTTCTTTTTCCTGAAAAATCGCGTTTGATCTGGATCAAAGCCCTGCTCAGGTGCACCAAAAATTGCCCAATCGGGTGTCAAAGTGCTATAATCCAGTGAGGAAAAGTCTGGTTCCTGGCTATTTGCCAACTCGAAAAATCGGTCATAATCTATCCACGTGTGCCATCGCCCATCGATCAGGAACTGAGTAATGGAGGCTCTGTTGATTTAGGCATGGTGTAGCTGACGGTGCACTATTCCGCACTTGGCCTATTACGCATTTTAGCTCATCCCGCACATTATGCTACCCATCTCGCATTTTGGCCTATCCCGCATCTTGCCGGTGTAATGTGCGTGATAGGCAGTGTGCGTGATGGATTTGTGTGCGGAATGGTCCGATATGCGATGAATGGTCCGATATGCGGGATGGTCCGATAAATGTGGTTTTGCAAATGTGATTTTTCTGGATCATATGTTCATGTGCACATGTGCGCTGCACATGCAAATCACACGCGGCACATGTCAATTGCCCCCCCCCCCAGTTGTCAAATACCTAATTGCGTGTTGCGCAATTAAGTGCTTATTGTGTGGGCAGTTCACGGTTGGCGCTGATCAATTAAAAGATTATCGCCCGGTCAGTTCGCGTGTGGCAATTACCCAATTGCAGTGGAATATGCGCCTAAATGCCAAGTTGCCGGCTGATAATCTTTAAATAATAATTGGGGGGGGGTGTTAATACGCAATGTGTGATCACTGACCCATCCCGCATACCGGACCATCCCGCACACAAATCCATCACGCACACCACACTGCCTATCACGCACATTACACCGACAAGATGCAGGATAGGCCAAAATGCGAGATGGGTAGCATAATGTGCGGAATGAGCTAAAATGCGGAATAGGCCAAAATGCGGAATAGGCATGACCCGGTGTAGCTTAATGATGCATCGTCTAATGCGCAAGGTCCCAGACCCAGCAATGTGTAAAGTAAAGTGTCAAATGTCAATCAAACCAAAAAAGATTTTATTACTGAACTTTGCATACAATTGACACTTTGCATGACATTTTACACTTAACAGGGCCTGGGATTGGCACCAGGATTGTCATGACGTGTCTCTGTCTGCTTCAAAAGTACACACATCTCGCGTCATCACACACAGTCCTCCAATAGATACCCAAAAAACATCAACCAACCTTATTGTGGGCAATCAGTAAACAGTTTGTATGCTCATGTTCACATGCGACTGCATATGTATTCGGGTCAAGACATTTGGACAACTCTAGCACAAACTGACGCACCTCTTCATGCCAAGGCACATTTTGCATGGTCATTTTTGACTGGGCTGATGTGCCACAGTAAGTCACACCCTGAAGTATAAATAATGCCATTTGCTGTGGCTTCGGGCATATTCCGCAGTGGAGAAGTAAAAAACAATTTTTAAATGAGAAGTTAAAAGTTAAAATCAACGTGAATTTATAAATGATAAGTAAACTTATAAGGAACGTAAAATTATAATTGAGACGTGAAATGGCAAGTAAAACGTTACAGAAACCAAAATTTACAAATGAATAAATGAAAAGTAGTGAAATCGCAAATATAGTCAACGGCCTTGTTATTGTTTTCTTGTCACTTGCCATTTGTCTCCTCACTTTTTACCTGACATTTCGCTTCACACTAATAAATTTACCTATCTTTTAACCTTTTACTTCTCACTCATAAATTTGTAAACTCGGCAGACATGAAACGAGTCAGCTTTCCTTCTTTTATGTACGAGTAAGATATATCTCAAATTCGAACGGACGGATTCCGTTATTCGCAGTATATTTAAATCGATTGAACATTCAAATATGAAAAATAAATGGATTAAGCACAGATATAAAAATACAGAGTCAGAAAGCTAGATATCTCGCTCAAACAGTGCTAACAAATTCCTAAAAAGTACAAATGTGATAGATATCCGGTATTAGGGTGTCAAAAATTTTTTTTTACGGAAAACGGAAAGGTAAAAAATTTTCACTTTACGGAAAACGGAAAACGGAAAGGTAAAAAAAAATTTCTGCCGGAAAACGGAAAGGTAAAAAAATTTCACTCAGCGGAAAACGGAAAACGGAAAGGTAAAAAAAAATTGTTGGCCGGAAAATGGAAAACGGAAAAATGAAATGCCGGAAAACGGAAAACGGAAAGCAAAATTTTCACGGAAAATGGAAAAAATAAAGTGAAATTTGCCTGGTAATAGACAAATTTGCAGAAGGAAAACCTGCATGCAGGTTTGCCTGTTTGGCTTTGATTGTGGTAGCTGTACATTCTGCAACTATGGATCATGCCAGTAACTTCACTTGTAGTTCAAGCTTAACTGAACCAACAAAAAATCATCAAAAGGTAGCAAAAATACACTACAACAACAATAAGAATTTTGCAAAAGTGAACTTTGATGTAACTGAACAGTAAAAAGTATACTCAGCTGACTGCAAATTTGAAAGATAATGTAAAACGTGAAAGTGTCGAATCTTTAGTTCAGTGAAGGGTGGGGGACCCTTGCCCCCACGGCTACTCAGTTGAGGTTTGGCCGACCTCCAAAAATGCATAACTAAATGTCGAGCCGGTGCCTCGCACCAAGGTATAAGCGCTTGACCCTCCAACGAGCTTATGCCACCAAAAATCAAAAATCAAAAGTCGAAAAAAGTGAAATTACCCTGTAATCGCCCCAACGTTGCTTCTGTGTCCCCGTAAAATGGTGATCTTCTGCTAACTGCACAGGTGCGCCATGTCCAGCACCACCGCGGCCGCCACCACGTCCACCTCCACGACCACCGCGAGAAAGCGACATTTTTCAACGCTGCATGAAGTTTTTATCGGTGGGTCGATTTTTATTATTTATAATTAAATATCGATTGGGTTGAAGGAGTGAATTGGGCCAAAGTGTATGATAACAGAGATAAAGGATAACCGGTTTTTTGGTGATCACGTGAAGATCAGCAATTTCGTAAGAAATATAAAAAAATTTTAAAAATATTTTTAAAATACATTTTTTACCCAGTTAATTTTATTGTCATTCGAAATTATTTCATATTTATGTAATAAAATGTCATATTTGTTTACAAATGCCATTAACGTATGATAAATCTTCGTTTTATCATATTTGTTACTTATCAATATTTTAATAAGATTTGAAACACGTTCTGTAACATCTTTTAAATTGAAGCATATTCTACAGTATCGAATACACTGTGAAAACAAAACATTGTAGCAAATCGATTCTTTTATATTCGAGTACATGTGTGGCATACTGACAATATGGAATGCATAATCATCCGTTTTATTGTAAAGTTTAATATTGAAACCTGATTTAATTGAGATATCTAGATCTAAAAAATGACAAATTTTGTCATTGTCATTGTGTGTAAATTCCAGTGAAAGTGACTTGTGATAAATATGTTTACTTATAGCTTCAAATTCAGGACAATTTACACATAAAGTATCATCGATATACCTAAAAAGTTTTGTAGAAATTTTCCTTGTAACACCAGAGTTTAATCGATTTTTGAAAAAATTGAACTCCATCATGGCCAGAGATAAATTGCATAGTTCTGGGGATACAGAACTACCCATTGCGATACCTCTAATTTGCTTAAAGTACAAGCCTCCAAAACTAACGTATGTGTTATTGAGCAAGAATGTTAAAAGGTCAATAATCATGCTGTGGTCGTAAATGATCGCATCTTTGTCATTCAAATGTTTTCGCTCCTTGAGCCAAGCTTTTTTCCTGGAAAGGGTAACTACTTTGGTAGGTTGTACAATAAGTAATACTAACGAGGTGATTTGTTCCCTTATTTCACTTAAATCCAACGAAGTATATGCTTGAGAAAAATTGGCACTGTATAGATTATCTATTGTAGTAAATTCACTCAGTTTTTTGACCACTTGACTACTATTAGACACAATTAAATAACGATTGGGGCCACCATTTTCAACTATTTGATCGCAATATTGTTGAAATTTCTGCTGTAGTAAAACTAAAATTAAATGTAAATTCCAAGCCAGACCGTTAAGTGACGATTTTTTGGCACCTGCTATAAATCGAAATTTTATTGGGAACTTGTGGAATTTAGGGGTAGCGTAAATGATAGGCACTGTTTCCGTGAAACGTTCCATATCACAGTGTAAATTTACCGACTCAGTTTTGTGTAAAGTAAACATTTTACAAATTTGATCGCTGTTAAATGGAATAAATTCATATGTAGAATTACCGAAAGTACTAGTATCATTTATGTCATAGATCCCAAATTCTTTACAAATCGTCAATACGTAAAATTTTTTGCAGATAAAAGCATATGTACCTGCGGCTTTATCGATGCATGTCACCACATATGCTTTGTGCAGTTGATCCAAAGCCATGTCGCATTCAGAATCCCAGATCATGTTGTTGTGTCGTGACGCATGGACTTTGAAAGTTTTCATTCTGCAGCGGGTGGCACGCAAAACTGAACTTTTGTATGCATTTATCTTGTCATAAATATCAATTTTGCTACGATTTAGAAGTTTATCAATAATTGTATCTATTAAGTAACAAAATTTATTGTATGTTTTATTATAATTTGCTTCACCAGACACTCGAAATTTAGTTCCAAAGTCTAGAAAAGTTTTTAATTTAATATTTTCACTGATATTAGTATCTCCAGTGATAACATGTTTGTGAAAAACATTTGTGAAAGGTGAATGATGACATTGACATGGTGAATTTATTATCGATGCAAAGTCTCCTATTTTATTTGATTTTAAAAAAGATGAATAATTACAAATTTTAAGTGACAGTGGTGCATCGTAAGACCAATTTATCATTATTTTTGACAAAAAGTCAATAAGCTTATTGGGTAAATACTTTTTGGGTTTAGCTCGAAAAAACACTGACATAGAAATAACGTCATCAGAGTGAGTTTCGTATTTAAGATTTAGGGGAATTTTTTGACTAATATTTTTAGATTTAAAGTAAAACCGTCGTCTTCTAGCTTCAGAGCCATATTTCAGGCATTGAAAAATGTTATATGAGATCATCTTTTTCTGATAAGCAACTGATGCAAGATAAAACACAGTAGAAAGTTCAGTTTTCCGTATGGAATGAAGATACGTGTAGACGTGTCGTGGATGAGTGAGTTCTGCGAGATGTGGAAGTGTTAGTTTGGATATGTGTGGGTGCTTTACTTTTGAGCGAAATTTTTTGAATCTAATCAACGAATTGTCAAAAAATGGTAGCTGAGCATTATTGCTGTTAAAATCAAAATTGTTGATAAGTCCCAGCTTTTTGATTTTTTGATTAAGACCGAATGGATATGCAGTGAAAAGTAGACTTATCCAGTTGTGCTCAAATTCGACAAAATTTTTTGATTTAGATTCTCCAGAGTTATCTATTTTTTGAATGATTTGAACTGAAATGTTATCCGCAGTACACGTATTTTTGAAGTGGCTATATAAAATGTTGTTTGTGCATTTTTTCCTAATATGTGACATATGTTGTTGAAAACGTTTATGTAAACTATGTTTGGTTTCACCAACATATTGATAGCCACAAGCGCAGGTAATGAGATAAATTATGGATTTTGTAAGGCAATTAAAGTTTTCGTTGGATTTGGGCACAAAATTGATACCTGTAACTGTTGAAGTGAAATAGTTGGAAGGGTTCAAATGTGGGCAAGTCCGACAGCCAACCTTGCCACAATTGACAGTTTTATGCCCCAGGTACTTGTCAACAATGTTACACTGTTGATTTACAAGATCAACAACGTAGGCGGAAACCCGCCTACCGCCCACAACAGACAGATTGGAACCAATTAACCGGAATAAATTATCCTTGTGGGTTCCAATCAATATTTTGCCAGTGGAATTGTCAGTAGTGCAGCTCATTTGAACACTTGGTGCATCGGTTACGGCGGATGCCCTAGCATATGTCTGAGCTGTATATGTGCGTGAGTCCATGTTTGAAAGTGTGGCTGTCTAAAAATGGGGGTAACAAGTAAACACTGTACAATAAGTACCAATGTGGTTATCAACCAACAATAGTGTATAAAAGTAAATATCAAAATCGGGTAACAATTCATTTCCAACGTCAACTGTTCAAAAATATAAAAATGCGAATGCCAGTAAACGTACAAATTAAATCACTAAATCGTAGTGTCGGGGTTCAGGCGTCCTGAGTGGAGTGCACGATAATCTTTTTTGGGTTTTAATTTGAAGCGAGAACTAGTTCGAATTGGGGGTGGAGAAATGCTAGTGCGACGTAAATTTTCCGTGCAAATTTCTAAATCATCATCCAAAATATCATTCCCTGAAACCGCCACGCCAGAACAAATCGGAAAGTCAGGTTTGAGAGGCACTTTGCAAGGCGGAATTTGTTGCACAAAGTTCGAATCTTCTGGGGTAGATTCAACTGATGGGCGGGCACGGCGTTCA
The DNA here is from genome assembly GCA_964036195.1 of Sphaerolaimus hirsutus. Classification (NCBI taxonomy): domain Eukaryota; kingdom Metazoa; phylum Nematoda; class Chromadorea; order Monhysterida; family Sphaerolaimidae; genus Sphaerolaimus; species Sphaerolaimus hirsutus. The sequence continues at coordinate 12,447,295 of OZ038450.1, forward strand.
CCCCTTTTAGGTGTCACAATTGGATCCTATGTGAGAGGTCTAAGTTGTCTAGGCAAAATGTAAACATAAAAATGTGTACCTGTCTCTCCACTTCATTATCAACCAAAGGGCTGATCATCGCAGGTGACGCCGGTGCGTGGTCCATCGTACTTGAGCTCGAGCTAGCTTGCTGTTCGACCACGTGTCCAATCACGGTTGGTTGTTCGAGCGGTTCGCGTTTTTTGGCGTGCACATCCCGACCGATGTCTGTGTACATGTAAAACAAATGTAAAATAATGTGAAATTAAGTGCAAGTGCTGTATCAATGTAAAAACTCATTCCCAAAGTATGTGTCCACAATTACTTTTTGTTTTTTTACAGATTTGGATACAAATAAAAATTATGAATGACAAAAGAACTTGGTAGTGAAAAACACCATAGTGGAAAAAGATAAATACCGATTGGAAAAACAATGGAAAAATGCCAGAAAACTGAAAATCGAGCCAGAAAGTGGAAAAATCGCCTGGAAAAATGGAAACGGAAAGGTAAAAATTTTTCAGCCGGAAAACGGAAAAATGGGCCGGAAAAACGGAAACGGAAAGGTAAAAAATTTTCGTCTGCCGGAAAACGGAAAACGGAAAGGTAAAAAAATTTTGGCTGCCGGAAAACGGAAAGGTAAAAAATTTTCCTGCGGAAAGGCGGAAACGGAAAACGGAAACGGAAATTTGACACCCTATCCGGTATGTTAACTTGGCACGCGTCGGGTTACGTATTATACGAATGAGGTGAAAGACGCAGGATTTACGTTTGCGTCACTCATTACGTCTGCGGAATCCAATTAAGTGACTGGAAATGATCGCAAATTTGTCAACTAGTGTACTGGCCGCCATTTGTGATCATTTCATTTATTGCATTCCGCAGCCATAATCAGTGACGCGAACATAAAACCTGCGTTTTTCGCTCTCATTTGTCTGAAACGCAACGCGACTTGGACGTGGGTCAAATTCACATGTGACCCTATCATTAGTTTATACCGCACTTGTACAAAAATTCCTTAGAACATTGACTTCTATAATGTCCGCCGAGTTTACTTCCCCACATTGGCAGCAGATCAGATTTTGAATTTCAATAAATTATCAAAACTCATTTTATTACCTTAACTTCCACAAAATCAGGCTGGCCTCTCTGAATTAATTCGGCATACCTCCCTATATCTTCAGTGTTGTAATCTTTCACAAGTGTAAGCCGATATACTGTTCGTTGTTTCTGCACATCCATGTTAACAAATAAATATTAATGTAATTTCTATAAAACACAAAAATCATAAAATCACCTTTTCCCGCAGAGCGTCTAAACATTGCAAAAGTCTATCCCAAAAGTCTGTAAATAATGGACGATCAACTTTTTTCAGCGCATCTTTCGTTGGTGCGTCCACGCTCACATACAACTGCGTGACTGGCAGTAAATTTCTGAAATGAAAATTGAAGTAAAGGCTTTGTGGTTTATTTAAATCATTAGAGAATAAGAAAAGTAACCTAATTTGCTCCGGAAATTGCGCATTGGTCACCATGAATGTAGATATCCGTCTTTCATGCAACATTTCAACCAGCTGATTTATTTTGGGGTACATTATTGGCTCGCCGACGAGCGACAGAGCGCAATGGCGCACGCGATCGGCCATTCGCAAACGTTCAGGGTCGGCGCCGGGCACACCTGCGATCCGGTTCCGTATGAACAGTCAAGAACGTAGCCAGAATTTTTGAGCGGGGGGGCGGATTGTATACGGAGCCCGGCGAACGGGGCCCCCCCCTAAAATTTGACCCCCGTGGTAAAGGAAAGGCGTCTTGGCGCCAGCGCCATTCGTAGGCGCCACGCCATGGCGCCATTGGCGTTTGCACTGGCGCCAAATACTGCTGTACATTTATGTATTTTACATACATATACAGCGACGGGGACAGATTTTGGGTCCGTTTTTGTCCGAAACTATAGGTATAAATGAAATATACTGTACGCAACCGAAATGCGCAAAATTTTTCCGAACTACCAACAAAATGGTTTTACGGAAGTGCCATTTCCGGCAAATTTTCTTGTCCGACCCAGGAAGGGGGGGGGGGGGGCGGCCGCCCCCCCCCCCCTGGCTACGTCCTAGTGAAGAGTTTCATTCCAAAGTGCATAAGGGCCAAAATCGGGGATTTCAGGGGGAGCCAGGGCTTACGAGGGGAGTTATTCGAGGAGGGTTTCAGGGGGAGACAATGCTAACATAGGGGTTATTCGAGGGGAAATTCAGAGGAGAAATCGCCAACCGGGGGAGTTATTTTAGGGGAAAAAGACGGGGTTAACCAGGGGAGTTGTTCGAAAGGAATTTCAGGTGGTGACAGGGCTAACGGGGCGAATTACAAACCTTTCAGCTGCCTGACCATTTGCAGGTGATTTTTCAGAATGCCATCTAAAATGATTTCTGGTTCGTCAGTGGACCATTTCCATTCGGTGCCGACTGGGTTGGAATGGTGCCTGTATGCGTGTGGGGCGTACATTTCGTTATGAAAAAATGTTAATATCAAGTTGAACCATAAGCTTTCCGGGATACGCCCCAGTCCCCCCACCTAACTGGCGACGTCCTTGCATTGTGTACATAATACATTTATGAAAAGTTAATTATACAATTAATCCCAAAATTACTGATACATTTACAGATGAATATAAAGATTCTTTTTATGGCATATTTCGAAATAATTAGGATTGCATAGGATGTATAGATGCACTGGGGCGTAGTGCGGCGCTGCGAACATCTTTGATTATGCCGTTGCGCTGCCGTAGCATAGGGTGTATAGATGCGCAGAGTTAAAATGCGTTGGGAGCAAATAAGATGCACTGAGAGCTCAGATGCGCTGAGGGTTTCCCCAGTCACATCTTAGTATACAGCATTACACCAAAAAAAAAACCGGCGCACAAACCTCCAGCAAAACACGCATTTATTGGCACAGGCCAAACTGGGCGTGGCCTCCATGCACTGGTGCGACTCAATGCCGTAAAACGTGTGCTTGTAGCACCCGCCGCGGCCGCGCACCGACGCCTGCGCCAATACGGATTCAATTAGGCGATAAAATCAAGCAGGGTCTGGGGGCAAGTGACGATTGGAAGAGCCAGGACGACGCTAATGGTTGTGCAGATAAAATGGCTTACAAATCAGGGGCCACTCCCAGACCCTGTGAAATGTCATGCTGTTTCAAAGTCATGTAAAATGGCAAACGAACACGGCATTTTCCATAACATTTAACATTTTAGTGTTTGGGGTTACCCTCAGAGGTTTTAAGGTCAAGCACTGCCAAAAACTCGCGATCGACTGAAAACCAAAAAGTCACATCAAAACAACCTTAGTCCAACGACACAATTTGACAGCTGAATGTGATCCGACAATTTTGTATCCTTGTTTCGTTAGACTGGCACGGATGACAGGATTTGCCATTTCCTTGGTGCTCTGTAAATAGAAAATGAAATGGCAATTTCTAGGGGCATGCAAAACTAGACTATGGGACACAAACGACGCTACAGACAAGCACAGACACGACAACACTAAAATTTTACATTTTTGACAGCTTAGGCGTAGTGGTGATATTTATTGCAATTAGTCAGCGTAACTCAATTTTATAATAGCATCGTTTGTGTGAGAGACTTTGTAGGCCTAACGTTAAAAACTTTTTACAAACATTGAATGGGAATACAATAAATACTGCACACATACTTATGATGTAAATACAATGGTGAACTTTTAAGTTTTCAAAACTACTATACAATGTTGAATAAGTGATGCTTAAATTCGAGTGATTTCAACCCAACAATTTCACAAAATGCAACCGCTAGTGAATAAACCTGCTTAATAAACTGCGAGCATGATCGCTAATCAAAGAACTTTACATGTTTAGTCTCACAATTTGAGTGTATCGATGCGATTTAACACCGCCGCTCTGGGCTCCCACAGAACTAGTTGACATCAAATTGATGTCAACTAAATTTTGGTTAATTATGTTATTTCAACGTTCCTATGTGATAGACCATTGTTAATTTAAAATCGCGACACTCCATTTTTATCGTTTCCGTTAAGTGTAATGCTTTAATTTTTTTCACGTTATTTAGTTGACATTCAGTTGACATTTATTTGCGATGTCAACTAGTGTGTGGGGGCCCTATAACGCGATATTCACAACCATCGTTTTCAACCTGAACAAACTGTAGTATTTTGTGACGACGTGGGAACAGGCACGATATCTTCCAAATCCATAACTTTGTCCGCCTCATTTTCAGATGCACTCGATGCAGCCTCACTATCCGACGCTTTCGCCTATAAATATTTTAGTGTATTATTTTCCTTCCAAATTTGCCCCTCGATGGAAAAATCAAGGCGTGAAAAACGGCACCTTTTTCTTGTTCTTAACCACCTTCACTTTGGGCGCGACTTTTTGCACTTTTCTGCCGCTGCGCTGAATGGCGGCGCAGGCGCGCTCCAAACGTTCACCGTTGGAAATCAGTGCCAAAACGTTGCGAGTCCAAATTGAAAATTGGTGCTGTATGCCTGGTGAAATGTGTAAATTATTGAATTTGTAGTTTTGCCTCATTCATGATCTCTAATTTAATCTCCGTCAACATTTCTAGACGCGTGAACCAACTTTCAGATTTGCTCTCATCGCTGAGTGCGGCAGACATGAAAGGGCGGGCGCCGAGCTGTTTCAGTGTTTCGTGCAACCGTTTGCCAACCTGCGAAGGACAACAAAGTTTTCTTGTATTTAAATACCTGGTGAGCTCTTAAAGTGACCACACCGTAACTTGTTTACCGATGACAAAAACGTGCTTAATTTTGATCACTCTCGTGGTCAAAAATATGAGTCCACAGAAAATTAACGAAATTCTGAAAAAAATGACTTTAGAAACAAACGAACAACGCTGCGATAATTTTTATCGGGTGGCTTAAGTCGAGTTAAGTGGCTTAAGATCGTAAAAATTCAAGTAAATATGTACACAAAAAAAAAACGAAAAAATAGAGCTAACTGTGTTATAATTCCCCTCATACATTGAATTTCCCAAACCAAAAACGGCAAACTTCATTTTTGACAAAGTTCCGCTGCCGTAGCGAAAATCTTGACTGGCGTCAGCGAGAAAATCGAAAAACCACTTGGATTTATCGGGTGGCTCACCGTCGACAAATGTTGATGCAATGAATATGCAGATGCCCTGAAATACGTATACCGAATGTGTACCGAAGGGGGTGTTCAAAGTGAGACTAATTTTTCATCAGAAATTTGAAAAAATACTTCGGAATGCATTCGTACAATGAATAAAGTGCAAGTCCTGGGAAAAAACTCCCCTTTGAATAACTCCCCAATCCAAATCTTATGGCGAAAAAATTACTCCCCTGGGGTCTTATTCGAGGATATACGGTACATCAATCAAACTATCATTCAAGCTATAAAACTGAATTTTAAACGCGACTATAAGTACTATGCGACTACCTATCCGTCATAAAATTTGACCAGCATCATAAATACCGATTTGATTGTTGTAAATTTCAGTGTTGTCAATTTACTAAATTATCGCTCTGTGCATGGATTCCAATGTCTGACTTATGGGGAGTTATTCGGGGTGAACTTCGTGAAGGAATCTCACCTCAGTACTAATGAAAGCGTCCGGGTCAACGGTGGCCAAGTCGACGGCGGTGGATCGGTACGTGCACAACTCGTTGCTGACTAGCGACACTGCCAAATCCTGCAGGGGTGTTTAGTTTCAGATTGATGCAAAAACATACAAGTATTTACGTGATGATTTGAGAAACATCTTTTAAAAATTACGAATGTGTACAGATTATGGATGGACGGAGTTTTTTATAACCGTTTTTACATAAACGGTTAGACATAATCTAGACGGGTTTTTTCAAACGGCAGTCTAAATTTTCATTACCGATCCATTACCTAGGTATTTTGCAAACCTTTTGCATTTTTTCCGCTTTTTCACATAAAAATAAAAATTGGTATTTTAATTGGTTATGTGGCAATCTTGATTTAGACATCCTAGCAGGACTTGCAGTGCACAAAATCTAGCAAACATATGTGCTTCCGCATGTTTCTGAACTCGGTACACCTGGATTAAAGAAACCATTCCAAAAAAGCCACCTTCGCAGTTCCAGTCTCAGACGCGAAAAACACATTAATTGTCATTATTAGGTCATTTTCGCCAGCACAACCATCATCGAAACCACTTTCCTCTCTGCGCATTTGCACGCGCCTTTTTTCCGCCTCAAAAAGTGACGTCTCCGTGTGCTTATTTGCCGTATTTTCACCCGCCGAACTTGGCTTGGGTGCTGTTTTTGCGTTGGACTCATCCTCACTGTCACCGAATGGAGCCTGCTGTCGTCTGGAAACGTGAGTGGTGGTTTTTTTTGTGGTGGGTTAATTAGCGAGAAGAAACGAAAAAGAATCGAAATCGGTGATGTGGAGCAAAATCACACAAAAGTAGTCTCAAAATAAGGAGCTGGGTGACCGATTGAAGGGGGGGGGGGGGTAGGTTTTCGTTCAATTTTTCTCAAAACATCGACAGATAGATACGTGCCTAGCCGTCATGAACCCTCACACCGCCCCCTTCCATACTTATTCGATTTGACAAACTGGCCCCTCCAGCTAACCAACCTCGTATGCCACCATGTGAAGGCCTTCGAGTACACCATATACATGCATCCCGGCAAAATTATCCCAAGAATCGCTGTGAAGTAAAGCAACAGGTCGTCTCTGGCAAAGTGCCAAAATCCAGATGAGACGGCGGAGTGGTCGACCCGACCGGAGATCGATTTCTGCGATCGGATACTATCTTGCTGTAAATAATCGCCAAATTTGAGAATATTCGATAAAGTGGAGATTAGATACCGTAATGCGTCTAACGGGAAGGAATTATACAAGAGGGGAAATTATTCAGGGTGGGGAAATATTCGGGATTCGTCCCTCCAGAGACCTACTATAATGCATGAAAATTCTACATGATTAGCAATGGGCAAGCGCACTCCAACTGTGCGAACAGGCGTTAAGCAAGTCAGCTAACGAAGAAAAACGCAACGGCAACCAGGTGAACCTGGGCACTCACCAAAGGCGGGCCGCCAGCCATTCCGCACAGCTACTCGGACACGCCCAGCAAACTATATTCCAGCTTGCTACTGCACTTTGTGATAAAAACGAGGTTGAAACGAGTTCTTTCTTCAAACTGACTGAGATGTAAATATTATATTACCGTATTTGCTTGAATAATTCCCCTGGGGAATTATTTTTTCGTCTGATTTTTTAAGGGGGGAACTATTCGAGAGGGGAACTAATCGAGGGGGAATTATTCAAGGGGAGGAATTATTATTACGTCAAAATGTTCATGCATGTTTCTTTTAACTCATTCCACGAAATATGTTTTATTAACACAGTAACATGTCATTTTTCTTCAAATTTGACACTACAAATTAAATAATGAAATATGCATTAAGGTTGGATTTTTCGAGGGTGGGGATTATTTTTTCTCACTCGTCTCACGGTGAGGAATTATTCAAGAGGGGGATATATGCAAGGGGAAATATTCAAGCAAATATGGTAGATTGTGCCTGCGCACACTAGTTCTCCCACGAAATTTTGAAAACTCATAAATCAGCCTAGAACGCATTTGAGTTTTCTACGATGAGGTGGCTGTCAACTACAGTTGATGGAGATTAAAAATGACTCATTGTGGAAAACTCAAACACGTTTAAAGCTCTTTTATGAGTTTTCCAAATTTCGTGTGAAAACTAGTGTGCGCAGGGCCATTAATGTCGATGCTGTTAGCAACAATAAGAAAAGGCTCTGAACGGAACGCAAAGGGTCAAAAGCTGAATACTTAAATTTATTATGTGTCCAATTCTGTAGAAATCGTCTCGACTATAATTGAGCTAATCAAACCTATCGCAATAAACAATCGAACAATTTACGCTATGTTGTTAAAATCCGCATCATGAACGATCACTTTTTCTTTTCTTAGCGCCATCCGTTTTCTCTGAATCTGAATCGGCACCATCCGATCTAATCTCCTCTTCGAAATCTCTCAGCGAAATGCCATTTTTCTGCAGTTCTGCTTCTATTCTCTCTCGAGCGCGATAGACCTTTATTTAAAAAAATTAGTTGCGAAAATTACGGAAAAAATGAATCCTAATTTGTTGAACTAAAAACAGATTGCAAACTGACCTTCGATTGTATATAAAATGAGCCTCCTTTAGCTTTTTCATTCATCGTAAAAAGGTGGTTGTATCGCTCGAGAATTTTGCTGGGTTCAGCATCAGGCGTCACGTTCAAAATTTGTGTAGCTTCCTAAAATTGAAAAACGATTATTAAAAATACTCAAATCACCAGAAATTAAATTCAAACACCTGCAAGGTCATCCCGTGAACATAATTAGCTGTATTTTCCTGTTTACTGGTCTGACTGCCGGCGCCACTTGAAGTTGACGCTGGGGCGCGACCTCTAGCTTCCTTCATTCCTGAAAATGTCGAGAGATGTCGAGAAAAATCCGATTTTGAGTTGACAGACAGAACAACTAATTGTGCGAACTCACTAAGCATTTCATCCTTGACAGCCTTCGATAGAGCCCTGGACGCGGCAGCAGCTGTGCCCACCAAAATTTGGGCCAAATTTCGCCACTGCAAAAAATAAGGGTGATGAATAGAAATGCAAAAAACACGTCTTTATTGGTTGAAAATTGTTAGTTTCCGAGAGTACAGTTCCAGCCAATCTTCCATAAAAGTTATAACGATCCAAGCAGGGACGTATCCAGGATTTTTGAGCGGGGGGGGCTGCTTGTTTACGGGGGCCGGCGAACGGGGGGGGCTCAGCCCCCCCCCCCTAAAATTTTTCTCTATATAGGGACGGAAAGGCGTTTTGGCGCTAGCGCCATACAAAGGCGCCACGCCATGGCGCTATTGGCGTTGGCGCCAGCGCCAGGAACCGCTTTGTATGTATGTAAATATGCATACATATACAGCGAAATTTGGAAAAATCTGTTCATTTCCAAGGAAATTGGTTTTCAGGGGCCGATCCGCTGAAAATACAATGCAAGGGCAAGAATTGCGCGCTCGCGCGCAAAAATTTTTAAGAAACATCGAAAAATATATCGAAAAAGTGGCATTTTCCGGGACGTTTTAGGTCTCACCCCGGGAAGGGGGGGGGGCTGCAGCCCCCCCCGCCCCCCCCCCTGGATACGTCCTTGGATCCAAGGATCAGTCTCTATGTGGCAGTTCGAAGCCCTGTAAGGTGTCAAATATCATGTAAAATGTCAATCAAAACAAAAAATAAGATTTTATTACTCAAATTTGCATCACAATTTACACTTTTCTTCACATTTGTCATGACAATTGACACTTTGCACGACATTTTACACACGCAGTTTACTTTACAGGGCATGAATTTAAGACCGTCTGGTTAACTTAATCGTGATACCCAAAAAGCCAGCGCATCAAAGGAACAGACACTTGGGTGTGAAAAATGACCCACCACCATTGCTATTCAAAAACAGGATACCCGCGCCGCTAAAATGGCCTTCACGATCGTGGTACACTCTAATCCATCTGAAGGGGCCCAGCGCTGAAAGGAGATAGCCACATTGAGACATAAGTACAACGAGAGTTATGACCCATCACCCGGGGAACGGTAACAGCCATCGATGATGGCCAGTCGATTGCAAGGTACTATTTATCGTGCTTTTGCCATTTGCACCACCACCACTAGCAAAAGACATGGATCAATTTTTCATTCATTCTCTTGTAGTGTATTTAATTTACAATTTACTTTCAGCTATCGCGAATGTAGATCCGGATTAACAAATTGCAAATTACTACTTACTGCACGGAAATGATATTGCAAATGCGCATGTAAGTACATATTAGCACGATGGAAGAACATGTGTAAAAATGGATTCTCGAAAACACTATAATGCATTGAATGTAAATACCGTATTTCCTCGAAATACCCCCCCCCCTCGAAATACCCCCCCCTCGAAATACCCCCCTCAAAATGGACACTATGAACTTATAAACCCCCCCCTCGAAATACCCCCCCCCCAAATTTAGTGTATAGAGAACGTAAATGACAAAGACTGCGGTTTGTCATCCCGACAATGCAGAACACACGTTAAAAACGATGACTCTGTTATGTGAGAACAGTGTTTGTACGTCTACACACTTATAAATGTCTTTAGAGTCTTATAAATGGCGATTTTTGTTGCATTTTTCGACGTCTGCGTACGTTTCAGACGACATTTTAGTACTGGGATTTCAAAAAATTTCTGGCGAAATAATAAAGCCCCCCCCTCGAAATACCCCCCCCCCCCCCCTCGTTTAACCCCCCCTCAAAATTCTCACTCTGAAACAATAAACCCCCCGGGGGTATTTCGAGGAAATACGGTAGTATCATCACTGAATGGATTGTAAATATATTGATCGCACCGCATGCTTTACAGAGAATCTTAAGGTATTTTCATGCAGCGTGTCATGATGAATTTTTATTAGCTATTCACCGAACGTGAAGCAGTGAAGATGTGATACAAAAATTGTTGTTTTTTATTTAGATCGGATTTTCCACACTTCTCTGTAAAATATGCAGTCTGTAAAAAATTCACAGGTAGACCATTCGAAAATATTTTGAAAACTTTTGGAATGGCGGCAAAACAGTAATTGAATATGCGACATACTCGAAAATAATATACAGCATAAGTTCACAACAAATCAAACACACGCATCAAGCAGATTATTCACAACCTCGGGCATGTATTGAATCAAATCCATTGTTATCAATGAACGACCCTTCTGAGTGAAAGCCATTTCAGCACAGCAACGGGTAAGAAGTGACGCGGTATAAGCAGCCATCACATTGAAACTGCAAAATTGGGGTGAGGTGAGCAAGGGTCTCCAAGGGGGCCGCCCACCCCCCAAATCGGCCAAATTTTTTTGGCTACTATCCCCTAAGCTCCCAGCCAAATCGCCCAGCTATCAATCTATCTGCAGCAATTTTTTGAGAAATTTCTTCCAATTTTCGTTCAAAATCCCCCAGAAAATTTTTTTAAGATATATATCCCTCCGAAGGAGCGATTTGCTATGTATCTATCCAGCCCCCGCGAGGATCAAATTTTTGGAGACCCCCGAAGGTGGCTAGTTGACTACCGTATTTCCTCGAAATACCCCCAGGGGTATTCAACCTTCCTGAAATTTTAGTTTTTGACAATGGAAACAACTGTCCACATCGCCAAAACCCACCTAGCATCGGAACCACTATCACAGCTATTTTTTTTTGTGAACTTGCGCGCCCAAGCGGCAAACAAAGCGCTACAGCCGGACAAAATCTCGTTCATCCCTCCGCACCGTTTCAGACTACCGCCGCTGCTGCACGTGTACTCTGCGAATTCAAAAATGGAAAAAGTAAATACTTGATTTTTGTACAGCGAATGACGAAAGAAACTAGAGCGGGAAGTGAGAAAAATTGTCTATTGGATTCGTGTGTGGATTCACTGTGTTTTGTGAAGGCTGTATTGGTGAAAGCGAATTTAGGGCGACCATCTCAAACCGGTACCGAGTATTTACATGGAATGGCGTCTTTTTTAATGTGTTTTTATATTTGAAAAAAGGTTGTTTAAAAAACACAGGCATCGAAACCGTTCTTTAAAAATAACAACAGGGTCGTTTTTCTCCACTTTTACTTAGTACAGGCACCAAGGTAAATGTCCACTTACGACCCAAACACACTTACCAGTTTCACCATTGGTCACAAAATCGCTTGATCCTTGTACCACTATAGTAATGCCATCGTATGCACGCGCTACAGTATCACACACTTGCCGAATTGACTCACTGTCAGATTCAAGTCCCTGTTTTTGCATCAAAGCGTCATGCAGCGTGCGAATGTTTCTTTCAGTGGGCAAAATTGTGCACGGAACGCCTGAATTCATCAAAATATCAGACAGTGAAAGCAGCAGAAAGCTCGCATCCTGTAAAGTAAGAGTATTTAAGTTTGAACATCGCATTTAAATTTCGTAGGACACGATAAATAGTGCTGTTTCATTACATGAAACAGAAGCACGTGAAACACATTGACTGATTTTATAAACTACATTAACATATCACGGCTAATCGTATACCATGTAGAAATGGAAGGTAAAAAATATAACATAACATAACCAATGACAACAATCGACAATGATGTCAATACGTATGTGAAAGTAAGAGTCATCTTTGTCAACAAAAATGTTTACTGGGGAGTTATTCAAAGGCTGGAGATAATTTTAGTTTGGATTTAAAAAAAATTTTCCAATTCATTGTAGAAATGGGTGTCCGTTCACCAAATATTTAATACCGATACCGACAAATGAAATTAAAATCACCCGACCTACACCAGAGAAAATAATCGGAACAGCCGTCTGCACCGCTGGAAGCAACATTTGAGTAATGATCTCCGAATTTTGCGGTTGTCCACACGGCGGGGTCAAACCTGGACCGAAAATTATTGCATCAGCAAGTGCCAGAATTTCATGGGCGGCGTCACCAAGCGACGGGTTACAATCGGTAATAACAATATCGTCTGGTCTGCGCAGTAATGATTTTTTCCTAGATTATTTATGCAATTTAATCAAACGGGGCTGCGTGAAATGACACTACCATACCCCCAAAAAGTGCCTCATTACGATTAGCGTTCCAAAAAAAGGGATTTTTAAGAAAATATAATTAAATTTAGAATCAAATATATAATAAAATATTAAAACTCAGAAAATCTCAAAAAATAGCATATAAGTAAATCTCTGTGAAAAAGCGCAGGGAATATATTTAAAAAATCTAAATCTAAATAAGAGATTTTTATGTAGGTGTTTTATTCTCATAAAATACGTATAATAAAATCTCCCCTGAACAAAAAAAACACAGACATAACATAAATAAATATCAGATGTTTTATCTTTTCTTCCTATATCTTTTTCTTTGTATCTTTCTTTATATCTCAGATAATATTTTATAGATACCGTATTTCCTCGAAATACCCCCCGGGGGGTGATTGTTTCATAGTGGTCCCGAGAGGGGGGGGGGGGGTTAAACGAGGGGGGGGTATTTCGAGGGGGGGGTTATTATTTCACAAGAAAATTTTTGAAAACCAAGTACGAAATTGTCGTCTGAAACGTACGCAGACGTCGAAAAATGCAACAAAAACTGCCATTTATAAGGTTCTGTAGACTAATATTAGTACGTAGATGGTATACACACTGTTCTAACGTGATTCCGACATTGTTTTAACGTGTGTTCTGCACTACGCAGAACATAAACTGCCGTATTTGTCATGTACGTTCTCTTTACACTCAATTTGGGGGGGGGGGTATTTCGAGGGGGGGGGGGGTGATTGTTTCATAGTGGTCTCGAGAGGGGGGGGGGTCAAACGAGGGGGGGGGGGTATTTCAAGGGGGGGTGGGGTATTTCGAGGAAATACGGTAAATATAAGATTTTTTCAGTGCTCTACGATACGAAAGGCAACTCACAGACACGCGGTCACATGAATGTCGACGGACTGGCTGATTGACGCTAGTTCAATCTTTTGGGCCGCTTTGTCCCCACACAGCACGTGCACGCTGGCAGCACCCTGAATAACAAGAGATTTTACTGGATGGAAAATGTATTTTTAGGCCGTCGCCCAGTCACCAATGAAGATAATAAAGAGACAAACAACCGACCGTTCTCAAAGCGGCCAGAGCGATAAAATACAAATTCGATGCCGCCCTCCCAGCAATACCACCAACAATAACTAGATTGGCGCCATTTTGGCACGCCAAACTTTCATCCCCACCATCTAGACTTGGCACACAATTCTGCACAAAATTGTGCACCATCTCTTGGTGTTCATCTTCGAAATCGCGTGTCTGCTGCCAACTGGCGCCAGCGCCATTTGTTTGGTGTGAAGGTGACTGTAAATTGCCATTGGCGCCATGAGATGCGACCGGACCAGCTGGGATGAATTGAGTGACAAGTTGTAAAAGTATGTAAAATACTCGCTGGAATTTTGAGAAATACTCGCTACCTTTACACATATTTACAAAACCAGTTATGCAAGAGTAACGATACTTTGCAATCGGACATTTCCAGGACATTTTTCGAGAAACAAAATAACTCAGGTCGAAAAGACATCCCTAACAATTGCGCAAGCCAAAATCTGGCAACAAACCAAAATGATGCAACGCGTAACTGGAGCTGGTGCTGGCGCATTGGTCCGCGTCGCAGGAGTCCTCACCGAATGGAGTCTCGACGCTGTCGGCGCGTCCAAAAGCCACGCTGCAGCGCGGATACACAGATTATTTCCAATTTGGGCGACAGACAGACACAAACCAAAGGCATGGGCGATTTAATTACCGACCAATTTAATTACCCCTCCCAACAACACTATACGATCAGGGCGGTATCCAGGAAGGGCGGGGAGGCTGAAGCCCGGTGAGACCTGAAAACCCCGGCAAATGCGGATTTTGCCATGAATTTTTAAGGCTATGTATGAAAATTTTGCGCGCAAGCGCGCATTTCCCCCTAAACACATGTAGGGTTCAAACGGGATCCCGATCCCGGATCCCGTGAAATTCCGGGATTTAGCAGTCCCGATCCCGAAACTTTTCAAATCCCGATCCCGATCCCGAGAAACTCCAAAGTCCGGGATCCCGATCCCGGAAAAATTAGTGGAAATTATCAAAAGTGAAAAAACGACGTTTTTGCATGCAAAAATGTGAACGCAAACCCCCAGCGTTCATTTTATGCCACGTTTCTGGCATCCAACAGTGTTTTTAAACCTTTATGAACAACTGTGGATGCCAAAACATTGGCCAAATTCTCTATCCCAAGACCCGAAACCCGATCCCGAAAAAATGCCAATCCCGATCCCGTGACCCCAATCCCGGCCAATCCCGATCCCGATCCCGTGACCCCAATCCCGGCCAATCCCGATCCCGATCCCGAAATCTCAAAAAACAAATCCCGATCCCGAAAGTCAATCCCGTTTGAACCCTAACCACATGGTATTCTCAGCATTTCGGTCCCCATAATCAAAAATCCCTGACTTTCTACATAATCGTGCACCTGTCGATGTATATGCACATATATTTTTATACATATAATTCGCCATTCCGTCACTGTGTAGGTTAAATTTTAATGGGGGGAGGGCTAAGCCCACCCCCCGTTCGCCGGGCTCCGTAAACAAACAGCCCCCCGCTCAAAAATCCTGGGTACGTCCCTGAATACGATTACCTCACGTCCTCGCGAGGGGCCATTTTTCTCCTTTTGGGGACCCCAGGTTCATTTTTTCTGATAATCTCGGGCCCTTGTATAGCATCGACACCGCCGGCTTGTTGAAGCTGCGCCGCAATTTGATCCACTTCTAGTCGTTTGTGAGTGGCGCGGTAGCTCGTACGGTTTGTGCGACCAGGCACCTAAATGGTGGTTGGGTGGGGGGGGGGGTATTATGTGTGTATATCGGGTAGGTATCAAATACAAGTATGGCGCCCCCCAGGGTATTTCCTTGGCAATGGTCATTTTCCGATTTTTAGAATCCAAGAATCAGGGTCACACGCTAATGATTTTGTGTTCAAACATTGCTGACAATGACAGAATGCGTTCTACAAAAATCGCCACAAATAACTCGTGCCCGAGTTTACCGAGCTACACATACCTTGTTTGATTTGTCTTCTTGTCGAATTATCCGCTGCACAGAAGATTGCGACATGTGCAACACCTTAGATATTTCTTCGGCGGACAGCTTTTTGTCCCCTGCAACACATTTCACGTTGAAAGGCACTTCGTTTCACTTTCGTTTCACGAAACTACCACCAGGTTTCAACACGAGACATAAAGGCGCACCGCACACTGCAAAGTGGCACGGGCGGTTTGGACGTTTTTAATTTCCGCCCGGGAGGAATTGTAAAGTCGGTTCGGACGATTTTATTGACGACAAATCTAAAAAACTACTGAAATTTGGGTCGGTTCGGACGATTTTTATTTCCAACCCTTTTAAATTTCGCCTTTGAAACAAATGCAAAAAACGTCCGAACCGCCCGTGCCACTTTGCAGCGTGCGGTGGGCCATTCAAAGTAAAAATACAAATATTTGCGTATTAGCACTATCTGCAACCAGTTTCTTAAATTCATTTGCAAGCATTTATTTACGCTTGTCTCTAGCTACAGCTAGGCCCACTTCCGAACTTCCAATACGTTCACACTCTCAGCACTCAGCCGACCTTCGAACAACTCCTTCACAAGATGCCGGGCGACCTGCGGCCGGCTGCGCGGCCCCGGTTCAGTCGAGAGCCGATGTCTAGCATCAGACGCTTGACCGCGTTTGAATTGATTCACCCATCGATACATCGTGCGGCGGGATGGAACCGTCTCGCCGGCGTAATTCTGGCTCCATGCGACGCTGTGATGACAAAAAAACGCTGATGACAGCTGAAACGCTGAAAAAAAACGCTGAAAAGTAGCGCCGCAACTAAAGGAAAATTGCACTAGATTTCTTAGCGCACCTAATATCGGCGATGGTTTTTCCTTGTAAGAGCCTTTGCACGACGAATGATCTTTGGGCGGAACTGTGTACAGCACCGCCAAGGTGTTTGGCTATCGCATCAGCTGCACTGCTGTCGCTGTCTGCCATCGCGTGAGACAATGTTGGCAAGATGCCAGGCGGAAACGCACGAAATTTTCCTTTTTATTTAGTTGGCACAGAGCCAACGGCGAACCGCAGAATCCATAAAATTATTCCCTTGACAGGCAGAATCAGACAAACTATCAAGGCAATGCGCAAGCGTGCACAAACACAATTTTACTTTGAGTAATAGAATCTTTATCTCATCGCATCACTGTCAGCAATGTTTGGACACGCTTTGTTTAAACCTTGGGGGTGGTCAGTTGGCGCCCAAGTAGATAATAAAAATGGGCTTAAATCGAGTAGATAATTAAAATTCACCCGAAACCCATACACCAAAATGAACGTACCGTATACTGGCGAATGAGCTTGCTCACACTCGACGGGGCGAGCTTGGCGTACTTGTTGCTGAACAGCTTGTTGAACAGCTCGGATGCCTCCCGGTAGCTCAGATTCGGTTCCACTGCGAACAAAGTGATTTAAGTGTTCTGGAAACTTATTTCATTAATGTTGAATTTTTGTGGTATACAAATCCGGCAAGGCCAAAGTGAAAATGAATTTTT
Source organism: Sphaerolaimus hirsutus (assembly GCA_964036195.1). Lineage (NCBI taxonomy): Eukaryota > Metazoa > Nematoda > Chromadorea > Monhysterida > Sphaerolaimidae > Sphaerolaimus > Sphaerolaimus hirsutus. Next base: position 12,464,518 of record OZ038450.1, read on the forward strand.
AACGTCGACATTCGATGGAAACATTTACGTTACAAATAGTTAGGCGTCTGAGCATCAAAAACCGAAAATCGAAAATATCACTTCCCACAGCTTAAAACACTTGAATAATTCCTACAACTTTTAACACCACTCACACTTATACAGCGCCAACAGTGCTTTCAGTGCCGCCCCTCTCACAATGGGCCTTCTACCGCAATTTCCCCTGCCCCTCTGGTCCCGGTAATCGTTCAACGTTTCAAATCGATTTATGGTCCGGTAAATGCACGATGCGGTCGGTATGGGCGAGTTTATGCCGTATGTGCGCTTCCAAGCTGAAATCGGGCGTTTGAGGGTTTTTTAGGAGATAATTATGATTTTTTTCGCCGTTTGTTTCACTACATATAACTTTTATAGTCACTTGACAAGATGCAGAAATAACCGCATACTATGATAGTTTGCGAACAGGGGCCACTCCCAGACCCTGTAAAACATCATGAAAAGTGTCACAACTAAAAATTCGTTTATTTATTCACTGGTCTTTTCGTGACGTTTCACATGAGTGGCCCCAGACAGAGTAAAGGAGTCGTCATTAGCGACATGGATTTTACCTCAACAGATGTATTTCCAACATGTTGAACTCAATCGAAATCGAAAATAACATAACGACAGAATTTCCGGGTGCGCGTGGCCTTACCCTTAGCCCATGCCCTGTGTCAAATTTCATGCAAAATGTCCATAAAAAATTCATTACTGAACTTTGGCATTTGACACGTTACAATTTACAGGGGAGCGGGATTGCCACCTGGGGTTGGCTGGGGTCAATTCTGCAAATTGATAGTAAAAATGCTAAGTTAAATACTAAAAGGTGAAAGAGAAATGTTAAGAAATTTATACGTGAGAAGTAAAAAGTCAAATAAATTCGAAATGAGCTGTTAAAACAAGTTGTCTACTTCACACTTCTAAATTTACTTATCTTAACTATTCACTTCCATTCACACACCAGTTCACCGGAGTCAATCCAAAAAGCAAACTTGATGAATATAACCAAATCCACCTTCAATCACGGCGGGTCGACTTCTGCCGCTGTTCAGGAACGTGCGCACGATGAACGCGCGCTGCTCGTCCGTGTAGTTCACACCGGATTTGCCAGACATTGTCGTCATATCGTTCAAATCTATCTATCTGTGTGCAGGTATGGTAAATTTATGTAGCTTGAATTTACTTCGTTTTTTCCCCACGAGGAAGACTGCAAATTTCAGAACATACAGGCTATTGAAAAGCAACAATACATTCGACCGGGGACGGAATTTAGTGAACACAACATATTTTTAATGGCGGCCAGATTAATCGTTCTTATTGGCGGCCCGTACACTAGTTGACAGATGCGTCAACTGCTGTGTTAACTCAGATTTCAGCTCCACGTGTTGCAGAGCGATCTTCCAATGCACTAGCCGTAACATAAGCTTTTACGACATTGGCGCATGCGTATTTTGACATCGCCCTGCGACACGTGAAGCCGAAATCTGAGTTAGCACAGGTCAGTTAACACACAGTATTAACTAGTGAGCGGCCTTAAGTTGTTAAAAAAAAAACAGCATGACCGACTGCGGTCAGCGGTCGTCGGCGAGCAGTAGTAATAAAATGGCGCCATGGCGCTGGCGTCAGCGCCATTGTTTTGAAACCGCTATTATCACAACCAAAATACGTTCATCTAACCGACCCAACGTGCAGATATGTATTTAACTGAACTTTTTTAAGTGGTAACTGGGCAGCCACTTTATGATATCACAAAGAATAGCAATGTTTCAGGTAGACTTTATTCAGCAACATCAGCTGTTTAGGACAAAAATATAATTATGGCAGGAAAAAGTATACAGACAATACAAAATTGACAACAAATGCTAGATGCAAATAAAATACTCAACATAAAATTTATGAAAAATAAAAAGAATGCTATTTCGTAAAAAAATATGTAAACAAAAAGTCTAGGGATGGAACTAAAATAATATTTAAATACTGCAATCGTATATAAATTCACATAAAAACGTGTCGAATATAAATTGTGTGAAATGGTGTGAATTGTATGAACTGCACACTTTTAATCGGATTGAATGTTGCGATTAAAAACATTGAAATAAAAACCGAAAAACTTGAAAGAATAGCTTGTCAACCCTAGAGTCAACTCTTCCCCCAACAGCGAATGACTACACGTTTTGTTCATCGCCTGTGTTAAAATACTAAAAAACAGTTTCGACCCTTTCTGGCCATCTTTGTTATTACAGACGGCAGACATCCAAATTTACAATATATAAATAATATATGATATTTAAAAGCTCCCAAACATGCTTATGAGTCAACATATACCGGTATATTAGACAGGTGGCAGTTATATCATAAATAAAATGACTGGAGCCATGGGATAGCATTATGATTATTTCTACCAAAAAATCCAGTTTTGTGTCGACTCGTTACGTATTTATATAGTTCTTTGTCAAATGTTTGTTATTTCGATTGAATTTGGCATGGAAAAGAGCCTTAATAATGTTATAAGACAAAGCTAATACATTGATAGCGCGAAAACATGGTGTTTCACATTGCGGATGTACCTATATTTGGGAGGGAACACATTGACTACACTATACAAATATCATGGCTAATTATTACACAAAAGCGTGAACAGGTAGATTCATTTAAACTGAAAATACCACAAAACCAATGAAAACCACCACCGATGCTACCGTGTATTATGTGAAATTTTTTAAGTACGAAAACTTTTGACAGTGGTTTAAAAACGGTTTCGATGCTTGCCTTTTTTAAAACAACGGGTTTAAGAAAAACTTTGAAAAACACTGGCCATCCTTACTCCTTTTATCCCTAGACTAAACTATTGCGTGTTAAAACTGTCAAATTATCAAAAAAAATCTGTCACTCGTCACAATCGCAAACAAGCTCGTCACATTTGTGACAACGAAACATTACAAAACTGACAGCACAAACGGAGTCACCATTGTCAGCCCCGCCCATATCCGTTTCCAAAGATTTCGCATATCTCGAAGGATTTCGTTTTCGTATTGAGCGTCTGGTGGGCTGCATGTTGGTTGCCTGATCGCCTGGCGTAATTTCTACATTTTCATCGGTCAGATCGACTGCTTTTTGAGCCCTGAGTTTTTTTCAAAATTTTTTTAAAATGTATTAATTAACGGCAATTAATGCGTGTGTGGTTCACCAGACTCTCGCTGTTTAACTGTGTAGGGACAAAATGGCGATGCATTGACGCACAGCCCCATTAAGAAAAAGGTCCCAGTTATCGAAATGACAGTGAAACAGGGGTATCCCATATTTGGACCCTCAGGGTAGATAGCAAATCGCTTCTCACGAGGGAAATTTCTCATAAATCGCTCTGGATAGCGAGATAGCTTGGCGATTTGGGGGGAGGGGGTTCAGGGGACAGTAGCCGAAAATTTGCATGCAGGATAGATAGATAGCTGAGCGATTTTGAGGGGCGACCCGCCCCACATTGAAGACCCCTGCAGTGAAATCCAGTAAGCACGGTCTAGCAACGTTTAGATATTCATCACAAATACTCACCCGCGTTTCCGTTTCGATGTTGAAAGTTCAGCTTGCGCCATCGGCGCCTCTAAATTCGGCTCCTCATCGCTTGGCTCGTTTTTGACTTTCTCCGCTTTGACGCGAACCCGACCGCCCTGGCGGCGACCCTGAAACATTACGTTGATGTCTAATAAACTTCAGCGTGAACGTGGAAGTGGACAAGAATGTGTAAAATATACTACGCTTACTCACACTTGTCAACTAGGAGATCATAGATCAGTAGGGTTCATACGTGATCCCGAACCCAATAATTATCAGGATTTAGCGATCCCAATCCCAAAGCCTCAATCCTATCCCAAATTTTTAAAATACAAACCGGATACCGAAAAATGCCCTAAATCCCGAATTCCGGAATCCATCCTCAAAAAATTCAAAAATATAAAAAATGACAGTTTGTATGGAGAAATGTGAATGGAAAATTCCATTGTATATTTTATGCCACTTTTTTGGAATCCAAGTGCGTTTTCAGATCTTTTTCTGAAAGATTAGGAGAAAACCCAAATCCCAGACTTTTTTGGTCAAAATCCCGACCCCGATTAACAGCCCACGCACATAAATATTATAAATCGATAACAGATCCTCCTAAACTATTGGGCTTTGGCTCACCGTACTTCTAAACATACACACACATTTAACTCATATACCAACCCTGGACGCCGATGGCCCAGCACTGTCGCCGGGAATTTTGTCACTGTCCGTTTTCATTTTCTGCAGCGCTTCGCGACGCTCGCGCATCTGCTCTACTTCTGGCGTGCCGTGCTGCCGTTTTCTGCGAAATTGGTGCAACGAAATTCACTGGGAAAGATAAATTTCGGCTCGTTTTGTTAACTCATAAAGCAGGTTGATAGTCGTTTGCAATTTCAGAGTATTTTACATGACTTTTGACAATTAACATAACATTCGACATTTTACAGGTTCTGGTAATGGGGAAGGAAAAAAACGTTCTTCAACAATCGCATTTCAAAAAACCTTGAAAACACTGGGAAACCCTAGGTACAGGGAACACAGATGAGCAGCGCGACCCAACCAACCTATGAGAAACCATGTATCGCAGCCACATGGTGCCGTACTTGCAGTCGGGGCACGTGTACCACTCGCCGCTGTCCGCCGTGTGCTTGTACAACATGTGCTGCTTCAACCTGTACGGCCGCTTGGCCGTGTACTCGCAATGGTCGCAGTGCAGCGTGCGCACGTCGCCCTGCACCAGGTGCTGCTCGCGCTCGTGCCGCTTCATGTGCGACGGGTGTTTGGCTCTGCGAATTAGGGACTTGATTTGGGTGGGTGAGCGAATCCTGCAAAACGTGGCACCGTTTGCAAATGCGGATAATGGGAGGTCCCCCAGCGATTTTTGCACGGAATGTGATTAATTTTGAATCTATTTGTGCGTTGAAATGTAAAATTACTCGCAACAGCCGTCATCTCGCATCGGTACCGCTGCAAATCCGCTTTGGAAATTTGCCAAAATAGAACCCTGTGTTGAACCCTGCTTTTTATTTACCTGTAGGGGCACAGCTTGCAATAAATCCAAGGCACATGACCGGGTTCCGTATGCCTTAGAATCATATGTGTTCGTATGTCGGACGGCCGTCGTGCCACGTACGGACACAATGCGCATTTGTGCCGCTTCATATCGGATTCAACGCGCGCGCGGCAAGCTGAACTTTTTCTTTTTTATTTTGAGCTAGATTTGCATACGCGATTACGACATTTGCATACATGCATACATGGCATTCGTTTAATGTTGTGACCAGCACCGTTTAAACGTTCGTTTGAGGGGCTACTTTTGGGTAATTTTCGGGTTTAGATATGTTTTTCGGGTCGAAAATAAAACGGTTTTTTGGATAGCCCCATTTACTTCTCTAAAATAACGCTGCCAATTTGATGTGCTACTTTTCGCAGGGCTCTCAATATTTACCAATTGCATTGGGCTGCGCTCTACTTTCAATTCATCCAATTCATCAATCAGCCCGTTTAAAAAATTTGTCGTGCTACAGTAATTTATTTGGGTTTTGCAGCACCATTTGTCTATTCTTGCATCGAAATCCGTTTCGACCCAAAACCATCATTGCCCAGGGGCTAGTTCCGCCAGTGGAGAAGTTAGAAGTAAAATGGCAAAAGCAAAGTGAATAGAGAAGTAAAATGGCAAAAGCAAAGTGAATAGAGAAGTAAAATGGCAAAGCGAAGAGAAATCACTTTTTTTCGCTTTTGCCAATTTACTTACCATTTCACTTCGCTTTTTCCAATTTACTTCGCTTTTTCTTCTCACTTCTCCACTTCAAATTGGCAAAAGCGAAGTGAAATGGCAAGTAAATTGGCAAAACCGATGTAAAAAATAAAAAATAACAAGTAATTTCCCTTCGTCTTGCCAATTTTCATCTCAATTCACTTCTTACTTCTCAATTCACTTCGCATTTGTCATTTTACTTCTCACTTCTCAATTTGCGGAACTGGCCCCTGATCAGCTATTTACTAAAATGTTTCAACACAGCACCAAAAATGGTTCCACATCGAATCTGCTCAAAAACATCGAATTTTCGTCAAATAATACCAATAAAAGTTCCAAAGTCAATATTGTGCGTTCTTCCGAGGGCCGTCCAGATAACAGACTGTCACTAAAACGACCTAAGTACAGTTATAGTGCGCAGTAAAATGAAGGTGAAATCGATGGATTCGAGTAAAGGTGCAGCGGCGGAAAATTTGTGTGCAATTTTAGTTGAACTTGTTATTTTATCTTCATTTCACTACCTACGTGTGTTTTTGATTGGCAGTGATTCGTAATGGAATGGGGCTATTGCGACTTGCGTCATTTCAGCGTCTGGGTACCATTCATTAGAATCGCGTCATATCAATGTATTTTTGCTTTTTTCATCGCTACTTGAGATCAAATTTGACTTTTTAACGTCTTTACATGGTGAAATTTTATCAAATGTTGTGATTGTGGATCAAGATAAATGTGAATGATCAGATTTTGTGAATCAAAACGTGATGCAATTTGTTTTCTTCATGTTTGTTTATTGTTTATCTATAAACCAATGTTCACAGCTTTACCACATTTGCTTGAATAATTCCCCTCTTGAATAATTCCCCCATGTTAGAGGAGTGAGGGAGAAATAATACCCCTCTTGAATAATTCCCCCTTTTAAGCATGTGATACATTTTTTATGTATTTACAATCTGAACAAAAATGGCATGTTATGTTGTTAATAAAGCAATGAACTGAACAATAAAATGAACAAGATGCTTGCAAATTTATATGAAATAATAATTCTGCATTGAATAATTTCTCCTTCCTGAAATGTTTCTCTCAAAAAAGTCTGACAAAAAATTATTCCCAGAGGAATTATTTTAGCAAATACAGCAAATATATTTATGGCAAATTTTGTTGAAGCTTGCAAATAAGCATATCCTGGTAATCTGTTCAAATAAAGTTGATTGTGGCTGGTGCTCCTTTAAGCACAGCACCAATGGTGGACGTATCTTACCCAAATTTTGGCACATGACTGCAAATGGTTCCACCTCAGAACTATGGCAAAACAACCTCATTACCGCCTTCAATTCATTTACTTTTTGATCCGTAGACTATGGTTCACAGACAAAAAGTCAGGACATATCATCAATGTTTCAAAAAAGTTCCGAATTTCCCGCCGCTGATTACACAGCCAATCGCCAACAAAACTTTGTATGATGAAAGTGCACACGCGCCCCAAATCAATCGACTTCTAACCGCGCATCCCCCTTTGCGCGTTTTAGAACAGAAACTTTTCGCGTGGATATAACCTTGAACCTGAAAATGCCCACTCGCAATACTAATTTATTTTATCGGAATAGATCAAGAATGTCTAGAATTTCTTTCAAATGAGCCGAGATTGCATCAATTTTTGCGCAAAAGTGGCAACCTTGATTCGGAGAAGTGAAGGTTGATTTTTGATCTATCATCCTTGATTGATTTTGATTTCGGCTTTCATCGAATATTAACGCGGCTATAATTGCCCGTTGGTCAGGGTTAATCATCGATCAGATAGTGATCGGACTTTTGCACCTGAATAAAAGCCTCGCGCTGGGGCAAAGTTGGCATTCAGTTCAGCGTAGGATTTTTCGCGGTAGTGTTTGTCTCTGTCAAACTGTGTTAACTTTTTTCTTCCATTGTATACTCGGCCGACTTGATACATTGCACTCGCACTTACCTATTTATGATTCACATTGGAAGCGTGCCAATGATAATTTAAGCATGCGACTTTTGTAAAGAGATGAAAAATTCATTGTTGTGAAGGCGGTAACATATAATGTTGTAGCAGCAACGAAGTTTTTAAAAATTATGAAAATTGCATGTGTTAAATATCATTGGCTTGTTTCCAGCATGCATCACGCGTGCAAGGTGTTAAGTCACTGGGACTTACCTAGGTAGGTAAATACTTTCGTGAGAGACTTTTATCATCAGTAGAAACGCTGCAGTTTTACACATTTTCCCAAAATGTTGTTCCAAGCCTCGTGATAAGGCGAATTTTCAGGTAAAACTGAAGCTGAACATTGAAGTCACGCTTCAAACTTTTGTCACTATCACTGACTCATGTGAAATGGGCAAATTTGATAAGAAATATCACATTTTGTCGACCTATTTACCAGGTTTACCAGGCTTATGTGCAGGTGTAGTAGTAGGATGGAATATTTGCACTAGTTTTAACACTTGGCTGGCACCGTTGGCCACTGTGCATTATTCGTCTTACGTGCGCGCCACAGCCCCTCGAAATACCCCCCCCCTCAGAATTATCACCCTTGAACAATCACCTCGGGGGGGGGGGGAATTTCGAGGAAATACGGTATGTATTTTACTGCTGTAGCTCCTTTCCCGATCCCTAAGAGCCCCAACTCAGGGACCAATTCCGCAAGTGGTAAGTGACGAAAATGGTCAAAAAAGTCATAAATTAAGTTATAAACATGTCGAGTGACAAACTAGTAAATCCACTTAATTATTTACTACTTTTTTACCGCTGATCATTTATCACATTTTTGTCACTTACAAGTCACTTGTGGAATGGGCTGGCACCGGGTGACATTACTACAGGTAAATTTGGTAAGAATCCTCCCCCCCTTCATGTGTACACAGAAAATGTCCTGTCTTGTGCGCCTACTCGCTGAGTGATCATATCTTTTCACATTACGTGTACAAAATTCCATTTTTAAGAACAGTTTTTTTTGTAATTGAAATCGTATAGATAGGCGGCGTGCCTGCAGAACTAACAATAAATGTTAGACCCTGTGCACACTTCTTTTCCATGACCGTTTAATGGTAAAGAAAATTGTGAAAATTTCCTTTTTCAGATTTCGGACACTTTACACACTTTTTGTGGAGTAGTGAAAAAGTTTATGGATTTACAGATGTATTTACATTTGTAAATTTCCCTCGCATAAACAGTGTTTTCAGCAAATGACATATTTTTCCATTTGCTATCTTTTTGAATAGGTGTGAGTGAAGTGTGATGGGGGTCTAATTGTGTTCTAAACCTGAAATTTTTGACGAACGGTCGCCACCCGCCTTGTAAAATACATTGTCCTCCCATTTTATTCACACAGTTTTGAGAAATGTTTCTGAGCGATCCTTAGTAAGTTTTCACGCGTATATCATTTCATTTCATTCTATTTATTTACCTACCTATTTATTTGTGTCATTGTTTTCACAGGTTATTTTTCGCGTCATTCCACATTTTCTTTTACAACAATGTGAATTTTTTAAATAAAAATCGTGAATTGTTTCTTTTGTGCTCGCAGGCTTGGGTAGAGATCGCAGAGTTCTATGTAATTTCTATAATGCCGCAATTTTGCGGTATTTCGTATTTGGACAGAAGAACTTCGTAAATAGCTTGGACTAATGTTGTAATCTACAGGTGAGAAGAGTTTTCACTTTTGTATTTTCAACATCATGTACAACAAAAATGCCGTGGTCTGTGCACACATCACATTGGGTAATTTAAGAAGTTCTCGGCCAAATTTGTTTACACATAAAATACCCAAATTTGCTCATGGGGAAATTGAAATTAAGTACCTTGATTAACAATGGTACCTAACTCACAAAAGTTATGATACATTTGAACATTTTCTGGCACTAGACGTTTGCAAAACACCGGGATGTAAATATTTGTCCTTGGGTCAAAAGGCACTCGTTGTGCGGTAAAGACTCCTGTATAAATATCGGAAATCGGATATTTTATTTGTCGGCGTCTTGCCTGCATTTTACACCTTTTATAGGGTGGTCCAATTTATTTCAATAGCACTGAAATGTACGTGCGTGATTAAAAAACACAAGGTCACCACAAAAAATTTCGTTTGTTCTGCTTCATGAATATGATCACACAAAAAGTGTCGGGTGACGAATTTTCACCCCTTTTTACTAATAAATGCACTGCATATGAAACATTTCTTATTCAATGAACCACCCTGCATGTATGGAATGCCAATTTCATCATACAAATGTCACCTTGCCCGTAAATGGCCAAGTACGGGATTTGTGCCAGTCGAGACGCTGTTCAAAGTGTGTATTTTATATCACTGATGTAATCTCGCCACTTACTGTGACCCAAGGACAAATTCTGACGAGAGAAAAGGAGAAAATTCAGTTTTTATTATTTGTTTTCAGTTTGGGCTCGAAATTCGAGTGGTCATTTGATCAGACGGATCAAAAGTGCCGCAGATATTATACAATGTGAGAATGTCACATGCCAAACGGCAAGTCGTATATTCATTTTATAATTCCTGAATTGTGGGAACAAACAAAACGGTTCAATGTGTTTCTATATGTGTGCATATTTATCACATTTGCAATGTCACATGTTTGGTGTCTTCAGTTTCCCACCAGCGCATTTTCGTGATCATTGAATTATGGTTGGTGCCACTTTGTTCTGACCGTGAAAATGCAAATGTTTATAATTTAATTGGTAAGACAGTAAAATAAGTATTTCGAGGTGTGCCTTTTTGTTGTAAGACTGAGGTCAGAATTTCACAGGTTGAAAAGTCGTTATAGAGCGCAAATGATGTTTTAGAGGGGGTTTATGAAGTTTTATGCATACCTTACACCCTCGAAACACTCCAAGGATTGTTTATTCAAGGGGTGGATTTTTTTTCGTCAGAAATTTTCGCAAAGGACAACAGTAAAGATTAGGCCTTTACATACCTGCTAATCAATGTGCCCAAACAGGTTATATTTGTACATGTATACATATATTTGCATAAATTAGTCAATGTGTAGCTAATTTGCAGCAATTAATACATCATGTACATTGCATACATGATGTACAATATTGCAGACGGCGGGGAGCCTTTTTCCTCAGCTCGCTTAGACATGGGGGTATTTCGAGGTGGGGGTTTATTCAAGGGGGGATCACTCGAGGTGATATGGTACACATACTTCGAAGTTCGAACTAGGGAAAAATAGTGGCTATAATGCCGTGCCATACTGGAACCTATTGCAGTGTTTGTTACTTTTTGCCAGTTGATACACTCTGGGCTAGTGACGTAATGAGCGCCATGATTTGGGCGACCGAGGCCAATATTGGCGCCATAGGCCAATAGAACCACACAGCAAAATAGTGACATGGCTTTTACACAAATGTCCTGCATACACAAAATCTGACAAGCTCCGTAGTTTTCTTATCCCATTTCAATGAAAAAGTTCCGTCTTTTGGGATTTCATTACATCAAATGACATGGTAAAATGTTCATGGAGTTCAGGTACTGATTAATTCAGCTTTGTTTCAATGTTGATTCAGAATGAGTGTGTCAATGGCAATAAGGCATTTGCAGACAAAGGCTGGCTGACATTCAAGCTTACAAAACATAAACATACATTTTGCACCCGACAGTTTGTGTTTACTTCACGGGTGCTTAATATTTTTCGCAGGTGTATATTTATATATAGGTATACATTTTTACGCTTTGCGTATTTATATTTATAACACCTCTGTTTATACTCTGTAGCATATGGCAAACAATGCCAAATTGAACATGCTACGCAGACTGCACACGTCAGGTGTAGGTGGGTTATTACAGGTTATAAGCTAGGTAGTATCCCCGCCTTTAGCTGAAGCTGCATGGGAACATGAATAAACAATGTGTTTCCATCATCGGTTATCAGCATTGTTATCCTGGCGCCTTCCATTTCTGCAATTCATGACCCAGAATTTCATGTTGTCTGGGCTTAACGCATGGAATCCATGCGTTATCATGGCAAATGGCATCAGGAATGCAGCTCATTTGAAATTTAGCGCGCGTATTTACTTTGTACACTTTATTCGTAAATGCTAAGTGGGTAACCTGAAATTCGGAAGTGTTACGTTTTTAAATGAATTCAGCACTCGGGGTTAAAGTAAGCATCATGAATAGGTAGTATACATTTCCCGTGCTTTCTATCTGCTCCATGACCACCGCCTACCAAATTTCGAGTTGGCTATGTTTGCATGCATTGTAGCCAACAGCAACTGGCTAGCAAAGAGCGCTCGGAGTTTTACCTCTTGAGTTGTTGTTCCGTTATATATACCTACAGCATTTCAACAGAATTTTGAGTGTTTGAGATGCAAGACCACGACATTTTGTGTTTCCGAAATTTTACAAACATTCGCGAATGATCGCAAACATTTTAACAAAATCATTGATTTGCAGGATGTAATCTAATGATATGGGATGTCTGTACAAGGTAACAAGCGACTACAAACGGAAACATTCTAGCAAGTAAAATGGCTCGACACAACACACCGAAAATTCCTACAAAATCTACATTTTGAAACATAATGGTGAGTGATTTTTTGAGTGAGTCTTTTCATTTATTCAAAAGTCAATAGTTGCAATAGTTTTGGTATTTGCAATGTGACTGATATTTGAGTAATTGTATTTATGTACCTACCTACCGTATTACCTCGAAATACCCCCATGGGGGTTTATTATTTCGCCAGCAAAATTTGAGAGGGGGCTTAGTCGAGGGGGGGGGGGGTGTTATTATTTCGTTAGAAATTTTTCGTAAGGATCGTAGTAAATAGCAGGCATTTGCGTACCCAAAACAGGTAATAAATGTGCCAAAACAGGATGTATTTGGACATAAAAACATAGATAGCTACACAAACTAGTCTAGGTGTAGCTGCAATACAAATTAGCAGTAATAAATACATAATGTACATTGCATACATGATGTACATCATTTTGGGGGGGGGGTTATCTCGAGGGGGTATTATTTCCCGAGCCCATTTTGAGGGGGGATAATTCGGGGGGGGGGGGGGTTAATTCGAGGGGGGATAATTCGAGGTAAATCGGTAGTTGCAAAGACAGACAAACCTATCCTGTATAGCAATTAGTATCTTAAACAATTCTACCCAACATTACAGGCAACCACCACAAAGAGAAGAAATGATGCAGTTCAAACCAATTTCCAATAGAAGAAAGTGTGAAATAACCCAGAAAGCTATGCAAAATACTCTATGCAAGTCACACTTACTGTAGAATTCCCAGGTACAGAAATGTTTATGTGTATGTGGATTTTTATTAAAATATGTAAGGTGTGAAGGTTAGGTGTTTTTTTAGATAGGTATGCTGTTTTTGTTTTCATTTTGTTCCTTCATTTCCCACTGGACCAATAACTGTGTCTGACTCCTGCATTCGATGTGCCTTATTTGTGTACAGAAGTCACTGTGCAGACATAAATGTTGATGATCATTTGATACAGTTCAATTGCTTGTAGTGTTTTAACTTAGACAAAGCACATTGAAGAGAGTGTGTTTTTCAAAACTCCATTTCCAAGTGATTTGAAAGGCATAGAAATGTTTCGAAATGACCATTGTATATGCACATGTGACATTCATTATAGCCCATATTTGCCAATCACACTTCCACTCTTGCCATGAGGTGTACAGTTTTCAAACTTTTTTACTTTTTTTTAAGAATTCACTTTATGAAATACTGTTGTAAAACGCGTTTCTGTTTTCTGAAGTTGTATGGTGTTGCACCTCAATGCACACCAGTTGAATCTCGTCATAATATTTATTTTACCTTTCTGCAACTTCAGAATTAGAAATTGGTTGTAAAATGGTTGAAAAAACTTAAGAGCTTGTGCATTTTGTAGGGTAACTATCACCACATTTCATCATTTTCATGCACATTCCATTGTGGCAAACTTTTCACCATCAACATATTTATTTTTAGGTATTTATATAAAAAATTATAACTGTTTTTATCATACCTATTTTACTTGTGTAGCCAAGAAGTGGTAGTTCTAAGGGATATGCATTTTGTTGGTATTCCCTGATTTTTAAACTTGGATTGTTGCTGTGATAGGTGTACAGGAAAATGTAGCATTTTCAAATATTGTTGTTCATTTTAATAACCTACTATATTTATTTGCACTATAGTAGACCATCGCCATTTATGTTTTACTTGTTAAATATAAATATAATCATTCGCTTTCACATAAATACTATTTACATGTTTAGTATGTTGTTTGTATTTACAACTTGAATTGCTTGCATACAGACTATCATTAACTTCAAAAATAAATGGAGAATAATTAAAAGCTAAAAGTATATGTTCTAATGACTCTTCAACAATTCACACTGATATGAAATACAATTTTGACACATAAATACAACCATTCTCATAAAATTCTTTTTAATCACCCAAACCAGGGACAGCAAAATCATTCATCACCCAAACTGTGGACAGCCAAAAGCATTTTTTTGTTCTGGAGTGACCAAAAACATTGAGCCATGGCCAGGTAGGATCCAGTCAGCATCACACACAACTTTTTGCCTTGACTGGATCAGATCGTTTGACTGAACCTGTTGGCTATTCTGTGATCAATGGTTTAAAAAAATTTTAAACATTTTTGCAAGAAGGAATCTGGCCTTATGTGACAAAGAAGCTCTCTTTTTACACCTGATTTTTGTAGTCATTTTCATCCATGACTGTATCACCTGTCAGGATGACAGTTCCCTTTGCTGGCACATTTCTTACAATCAATGAAGTATCTTGAGGCGTATGACCTGCATTTTAATTCAGATGACTTTCAACATCACAATCCAAAATGGCTAAGTACTTTACGTTTTGAAGTACGGTTGACGATACAATACCTGGAGTGTTGATCATTTCAAGATTCCTATCATTAAACAAGAACTCCTGCTGCACTGGCTGTTGCATCAGTGGGTTAGCTTTGTAGCTGCAAGAGGAACGTTTAAAGAAAGTGTAGTAAAGCGTGAAAAAGCACATACTGAAGTTACAATTACCTGTCACCTTCCACCACAAATCCACTAAAATGTGTGGTAACATCAGGGAACAGACCGTTGTTGCTGTAGTGGTCAGGATGGCCTGAAGTATTTATGTTCTGTGGCTTAGTGTGCCAATAAAAATATCCATAAGCTAAATTCATTAAAAATTAACCATGTGAATTGATAACCATATCAATATCATCAAGTGTTAATCCATTATCTTGTAATGCCTTGATCAGTTTTGGCCCAATATATGAATTTCCAGTGTCGAAAATTATATTTCTGCCATTGCTTTGTACCAGAGCAACTGAGCCAGTGAACTGAAGAGCACTCAATTCATGTTGCACTTAAACGTTGATGTTTTTATAACAAACACAACAAAACAAAATAGGTATGCGCCATGACAAAATTGCGCCATGGTACGCGGCCCAAATGCATAGCGTCATTGGGCCCACACACACTAGTGTACATCGCAAATATCCTCGATTAAGTCCTCCCTCTCGAACCCTGTGAGCTGACTGAGGAAAAAAACACCCCCCCCCCTCTTTAATGGGTGAGAACAGAGACGTCCATGTATGAAAGACGTTTTTGTGTACCGTATTTCCTCGAAATACCCCCCCCTCGTTTGACCCCCCCTCTCGAGACCACTATGAAACAATCACCCCCCCCTCGAGACCACTATGAAACAATCACCCCCCCCCCTCGAAATACCCCCCCCAGATTGAGTGTAAAGAGAACGTACATGACAAATACTGCAGTTTGTGTTCTGCGTAGTGCAGAACACACGTTAAAACAATGTCGTAATCACGTTAGAACAGTGTTTATACCATCTACGTACTACTATCAGTCTACAGGAGTCCATACATGTCAGTTATTGATGCATTTTTCTACCCCAGTGTACATCACAAACGACGATTTTGTACTAGGATTTGAAAATTTTTGGCGAAATAATAACCCCCCCGCCTCGAAATACCCCCCTCGTTTTACCACCCTCTCTCGGGACCACTATGAAACAATCACCCCCCGGAAGGTATTTCGAGGAAATACGGTAGCTATGTTTACCTCAAAAGCCATGTATTTTTTAGCAGCTGATGTTCACTAGCATTGATTTCATTGCACGTATTATGAAATTTCGACCCTATTCATATAATATATTGATCATGCATGTTACTTAATATTCTGAGTTAAAATAACTCCCCCCTGAATAACTCCCCCCTCTAGCATAAGTCCCCCTCAAAAAGTTCTGACGAAAAAATAACTCCGCAGGGGACCAATTCGAGGATATACGGTAAATGTCAACTGAATGTCAAGTAAATACCAAAAAAATGATTTAAAGCATCGCATTTCGCCTAACACTAATTTTGATGTCAACTAGTCTGTGTGGGCCCATTGCACCCCACAACCCCCACATCCAACAAACCGAGTACTCCGCGCTGGGCGGCCCCCTGACTTGTCTGTAAGTTCCCGGCACCAGCTCAATCACGTTCGGCTGCGCTGGCACCCGCTCGGCTCTGACACACCTGGTGAGGCCGAAAAAGCTGCTGGTGCCATCGTTGTTGCAGCAGCGTTCACCAGAGGTGCAGTCGATGTGAAACATGCACACTTTGCCCGGAGATACCGGTCCGGCCTGGGGTTTATGGGGGGGGGGGGGTGTTTGTTTTGTGAGGGGGTGTGTAATGGGTGCAGCAAGTATAATAGCATTGGGATGATGGCTGATCTTGAGGTGAATTGTATTTTTTCAATGAGACAAAAATATAATAAAATCGTTCTGAAAAATCAAGAAAAATATAGGTATTAATATAAAAAATCTTATGTTTTCCGATATAAATAGGTATCCTAGTGATTTTTTTCTATGCTAGCTGCAATCCTTCGTCTCCAGCCATTGGCTGGGTGTAGTGATGTAAATAAAATTCCATGGTGCTGCGCCTGGATACAACGCCAAATTAAAAAGAACAACGCAAGAGCTTCCAGCACCAATTTTGTGTGGTGTGGCGCAATGGTATTTACTTGAAGCGGTTCTCGTGGCATCCAGTACAAAGGCACATGTTGACGCCAGCACCCAGGGCAAAATGTGTATGTATGGACATTTGCCTTAACAGCGCCCATTCATATCTGGGCTCTAACCCGTGTTCCCCTCTCGTTTCCGCGCTAACAACAGCAAGCTCTTCACTTTTCCACTTGTTTCCCGTTTATGGGGAAGATGGCCAAACGCACCCTGCTGACTACAGACGCGAAGGTCCTGGGACATCTGCCCGGCCTGCGCTCTTTGGGATTGCCTGGCACATTGCTGAAGCAACTCTTCACCCCCACGGCGCTGGGGTTGTACATGCAGGCATAGCCTGTAAGAAACTACCTATAATACCTATTTAGTGCAACACGAAGAGACTGCCTTGTATTTACGTATTCATTTAAAGCAATTTGGGTTAAAGGTGTTTTTTTATTACACTGTGCTCTTGTCAACTTAGGAAGCAGTCCCAGAACCTGTAAAGTGTCAGATGTCATGTAAGATGACATGTAAACTGTAATGTAAAGTGTCTTGTAAAATGTCATGCAAAGTTCAGTAATAATTTTTTTATTGACATTGAACATTACATTTGACGTTTTACTTTACAGGGCCTGGGACTGCCCCTGTCCAAAACGCCGTAAAAAGCCCAGACGAAATTACGAAGTTTCGAATTTTAACATTTATCACCACCCCCTCAATGTCAGTAGTGACACTAAATTTTTATATTCTCTAGAATACTTTACCGAGAATATGAAAATTGGAAATGTGAACGTCAGAGAGCGCACAAGAAATAGCGGCACTGGATTGACTAAAATTAACGGAGCCAAATGTCACACGGAATTTGCCAAGTGCAGTGCAAATGGCAATAAAATAAAGACATTAAATGAGCATTCTATATTTTACAAATTTTTCACACATTTTACAAAGTAGGGAAATGCAGCAGGTGGCAATTTGGTGGTGTACACCGGAGTTGTTAAAAGTACTGAACTTTTTTCAAAGTAAACGTCAGCATAAAGTTTTTTTTATTCACTGCAGAGTACTGAACACATAATGTCATTTTTCTCTCTTAAACACTGCGTTAAAGTCGAGTAAATGACTTTTCTTGTAGGTAAAACGTAAAAGCAGGTATTTGCACTCTCAGAAAACGTAAAAGTATTTTGCCACAGAAATCGTAAAAGCAAGATGTTTCTCACAGAAAATGTAAAAGTGAGTATTTTTTTAATTTTTACTCTGGAAGGCATCAAAGATGCGTTCATTTTCACTTGTTAAGTATTTCATAGGAATATGGTATGCCATTATCAAGGTTTCTTATTTTCGAGTTAAGGCAATGTTTGTAAAAACGTTTTCAGTACTCACATATAGGGTTCAAACGGGATCCCGATCCCGATCCCGGATCCCGTGAAATTCCGGGATTTACCAGTCCCGATCCCGATCCCGAAACCCCAATCCCGATCCCGATCCCGAAATCTCAAAAATACCAATCCCGATCCCGATCCCGAAAATTTTCAAATCCCGATCCCGATCCCGAGAAACTCCCAAGTCCGGGATCCCGATCCCGGAAAAATTAGTGGAAATTATAAAAAGTGAAATAATGACGTTTTTGCATGCAAAAAAGTGGATGCAAACCCCCAGCGTCAATTTTATGCCACTTTTCTGGCATCCAACAGTGTTTTGAGACCTTTATGAACAACTGTGAATGCCAGAAAAATGGCCGAAATCTCTATCCCTAGAACCCAATCCCGATCCTGGAAAAATGCCTATCCCAATCCCGATCCCGATCCCGTGACCCCAATCCCGGCCAATCCCGATCCCGATCCCGAAATCTCAAAAAACCAATCCCGATCCCGATCCCGAAACCCCAATCCCGATCCCGATCCCGAAATCTCAAAAAGTGAATCCCGATCCCGATCCCGAAAAGTCAATCCCGTTTGAACCCTACTCACATACTTACTACTACTACTTTCACATCTTCTAAGATAATAAAGGTTTTTTCGTGTAAAATATCGTGTAATAAACATGAATGTATTCGCATATTACGCGAGTATACGTATTTTTCAAGTAAATGTAAATACGTTTTCACAACTATGGTGAACAGAAACAATTTATCGGACCCCCCCCCCCCCGCGCAAAATGTTCACCATATGGGCAGGGATTGTCGTCGTTGCACGTAACACCACTGAGCATGGTCCTTCCAGGAAAGCCCTGTTCTATTGCGATGTTGGCATTCTGCTGACCGAAAACACTGCTGAGCAGCTGGCACAGTGCCAAGCATTTAATAAAAACGGGCGGATGCATCTTGACAAAACGTTTTATTGTCGTGTGGAAAATAATTTTTTACAATTAGCAGTGGATAGCTTTCTCGCAGCTTGTCAGTGTCAGGCGATTAGGTAGAGTTCTTCGGTGCAAAAACGTGTATTATAGACAATATTTATTTGTGCAGTTTTTAGGTTGCGCGGAAATCAGCTGAGCAGTCGCAGTGCAAACAAAGTCAACAAGTGCCAAAGAAGGACAGACAGCACATATTTGTGTAAATATGTATTTTATGCATCTATTTGAACTTAATACTAACGGGCTTTGTCTCACCTAATCCGCAAAATCTGTCAAGTCAAATCCCAAAAAATCCCATCGTTGGAGTGCGGTATTTATTCGAAGATACACACGGCATTTATATTTATTTACATAAAAAAAGGGAAATAAGTCATTATGATTACTTCAGGAAATATGAAAAGTTCTGGACGACTTATTGTAATTCTGTATTGAATAGATTATACACAGCGACGAATGATACAGTATTACTAAATTTTTTTCAAAAGGCGTATTTACTTCAAAATGCATCAGAATCTTCAGCAAATAAATCTGCCAATCTAGGTCGCTTAGCTGACATTAGAGGAAAAACAGTTCCCAAAATAGGCGGGGTCAGCTTGCAGATTTCTCTCTTGTTCCCTCCTCTAGTTTCTGAAATATGTTGTACGTAAATGTGCTAACCATTGGAGGGAACAAAACAACAAGATGCAGAAAAACTACGAATGAAACCCCCAGGACATTTTCGCGCAATGGACATCTGCGCTTAGTGGACATTGATGGCACATGCGCCGCCGCCGCATGGTGCCAATTAGGGTGTCAACTTTCTGTTTTCCGGAGAAATTTTTTTACCCTTTCCGTTTTCCGGCCGCTGAAAATTTTTACCCTTTCTGTTTTCCGGCAGCTGAAAATTTTTTACCCTTTCCGTTTTCCGGAAGCTAATTTTTTTTACCCTTTCCGTTTCCGTTTTTCCGGACCATTTTTCCATTTTCTGGCTAGATCCATTTCCGTTTTTCCGGTCCATTTTTCCGTTTTCGGGCTAGATCCATTTCCATTTTGATGCCTCAAATTGATTATTGTTACACCGTTTGATTTTGATGCAGTGATCTTTTGTGGCACTATGTGGCATTATATTGTCTCATATACTCTGCAGACTGCATGCCATGTATGTTTCAGAAGAAAATGTACCATAATGATACCATCTCCATGAAAGATCACTTGTATCAACTAGGGTTCAAACGGGATCCCGATCCCGGATCCCGTGAAATTCCGGGATTTACCAGTCCCGATCCCGATCCCGAAACCCCAATCCCGATCCCGATCCCGAAATCTCAAAAATACCAATCCCGATCCCGATCCCGAAAGTTTTCAAATCCCGATCCCGATCCCGAGAAACTCCCAAGCCCGGGATCCCGATCCCGGAAAAATTAGTGGAAATTATAAAAAGTGAAATAATGACGTTTTTGCAAGCAAAAAAGTGGATGCAAACCCCCAGCGTCAATTTTATGCCACTTTTCTGGCATCCAACAGTGTTTTGAGACCTTTATGAACAACTGTGAATGCCAGAAAAATGGCCAAAATCTCTATCCCCAGAACCCAATCCCGATCCCGATCCCGTGACCCCAATCCCGGCCAATCCCGATCCCGAAATCTCAAAAAACCAATCCCGATCCCGATCCCGAAACCCCAATCCCGATCCCGATCCCGATCCAGAAATCTCAAAAAGTGAATCCCGATCCCGATCCCGAAAAGTCAATCCCGTTTGAACCCTATATCCAACTCAGCCCTGACATTTTGGTTGCATACATTGCAGTCTGCTGAGTGTACTCTTTTACTCTTTTGTTTACTGTTATGTTACATCACAGATCCATTTTTCTAAATTCAGAGTATTGTTTTTACCTTGATTCTTTTGTAATGATTTTTGCTGGTTCAGTTCAGATGCTCAGTACAAGGTACAATCAAAAATTCAAAACTATACAGCTACCACAATCGCAGCTAAACAGGCAAACCTGCATGCAGTTGTTTCATGTTAATTTTTCCATTTCTAACAAAATTTTGTTCACTTTTTCTGTTTCCGTGCAAATTTCGCTTTCCGTTTTCCGTTTTCCAGAGCTTCATTTTTCTGTTTTCCGGCTGATAATTTTTTTTACCCTTTCCATTTTCCGGCAGCTTTCAAATTTTACCCTTTCCGTTTTCCGTAAAAAAATTTTCTTGACACCCTAGTGCCAATAGCGCTGCTGCCGCGTCGCACACCCAGATGGCATCACCTCTGCATGCACACAACATGCACACACGCTATTGTTGCATTACGGTGTTTGCGCTTTGCCTGTTGAATGATGCATCCAATTGTCACTGTTTCCCATTTTGCCCACAAAATGTTGTGACAACACAAAAAATAAATGCAACATGCGACAGAGTAAATGTTGGTTTGGCGAGCACTCCGCTATTGTAGCAAAATTCAAATAGTTGACAACAATGGCGCCAGCTTGCCAGGGCCATTCAACATAAGCACATGCGCTACAGATGTCCACTGAGCGCGGATGTCCACCGCGTGCAAATTTCCACAGCTGCTGAGACGGAAAAATACCCAGCTCACCCTGACTGTCTGAAAAATCTCCGGCTATGCATTCAATTTGCACACGACCTGACTTGGCTTTCAACCGCATGCTGTACAGATATGAACCGACATTTGCATTGGTTGAAGCTTGTGCGCCGTCTAGTTTTTCTGGTTTCGCCTGAGCGGGAATTGTAGGGATTATATGGAAGTAGTGGCACTTGGCGTCCGCAGTCAATATAGGCGTGACCGTGACAAGGGTGGCAGAATTCACGGCACCGTACCGTAAATTTAGAAAATTACCGTACCGTACAGTTTACCGCAAAATTGAAGATTTACCGTAAAGCCCGTTTTGCCATTCCAACCAGTGGTGCCATTCATTTATCTGGCGCTTGAAGCTACCGCACATTTAAATATAACACTAGCTAATCAAAAAGTCCAAAAACAAGGCCGAACAAACTCACAGCGAATTTCGGTGGCCTAAGGCAAACCTCAGTTCCGTGAGGTGCATGAACTAGCAAAACCTTTTGTCGTTTGTCCGCACTCTTCTGGAACACGCTATACGTGCTCTCTTTTTTAGTGAATGCCAGTCGTTGGTTGTCCTGCTGCTCGGCGACATTGCGCAGCGACTGTGCGGGGATGCACGACAACTTAAAAGGTATTCTTACATTCAAATGTACCGCAAATCCTCGAATAAGACCCCCCTCGAATAACTGTTTACGAGGTGAGGAAAAAATAAACCCCCTGTTGAATAACTCCCCCCTATAGTCGAAAAGGATACAATACAAAAATACAAAACAATATAAGACTACCACAGCGACAGCAGATACGTGATGTGTATGCAGTGTTTAAGCATCTCTTTGTTGTTGGACAGTTAAATACCTGAGTTACATGAGTTGACAGACTGCATCCATACAATGAATTAAGTCTAAATTTTCTGAGGAAAAAATAAGACCCCCTCGAATAACTCCAGATCAAAAACGTCTGACGAAAAAATAACTCCCCTAGGGTCTTATTCGAGGATTTAAGGTATGTGAAGACTTTCAAGAAGCCTAAAAGCACGGACATGTCGTAGACAGGCGACATCCTGATCGAGCTGCGTGTGCAGACTGTGCAGCCGCAGCAACTCCACGTTGAGCTGAAAGGCGCGCGCGTCACTGTCTGCGTTTTAAAAAAACACATTTACGGTGGTAGGTTTCGGTTCGGCACACAAAACATTTTCCATATTGATTTTCATTATCTTTTCAATATTTTCGATGCTAAACAGGCTCTGAATATGATCCGATATGCAGTCCTAAAGTGAAATGTAAATGACACCCAACCCCACGAACCTGGGCTCACCGCCCTCCGTTTTGATAAGCTGTCACCCCGCCACACAACGGCATTTTTCGCATTTTTCTCAATCAAACCGATCCCTTCCAAAACGTTGGTTATGTCGTACATGCGGCGTTTCTGTCGTACTTGCAAAGCGATCGCAGCCTGCGACCGGAATGCCATTTACACTGCGCCAACGAAAATGAACTACTACAAAAAGGCGGTACCTGATTCAAATCAGCTTGCCCGCCGCACCTTTCCAGGTACTCGACAAATTGCTGCGCCATGACGCCCAGTGATTTCGTTGATCGGCCGCCAGCGCCACTGGAGATAAATGAAAAATTGTGTGATTAAGACAGTTTGGTGAAATTTCAGTGGAGGTTATATTACACATTTCGATGGGTACATAAATATTTACATAAATATAGACGATTTTGTTATAGCTAGAGTTTTTGACAAACTTTTACTCCGATTTTACAAAAGAAATTCGCACATAATTAAACAACGTTGATCTCTATCAGCCTGGAGGCAATCCCAGTCCCTGTAAAGTGCCAAATCTCATGTAAGATGTCGATTGTCATGAAAGATGTAAGTGGTGTCAAATGTCAATTGCCATGCGAAGTTCAGTAATAAAATCTCCTTTGTTTTGATTGGCATTTTACATGACATTTGACACTTTACTTTAAAGGGTCTGGGACTGCCCCCTGGGCGACAAAATTCTAACAATCAAACGCCACTGAAAATGCGACAACCCCCTCCCCCCACAAACGCCGCATCTCCGCCCTCATCCATGGCATCAAAATCGTCCGGTTCATTGTCGATAACATGGTCACCGTAATCCATCGATTGATCGTTGACAACTTCGTCACTTTCCAGCACTTTGGATGTACTTTTGAGCTGGCCGGCGTTGTTGCCGCGCGACGTGCTCGCCACCTGCGCGGATTTCGACAATGTTTATTGCTTCACAGTGTGGACGCGCAAAACTAGTACACCACCGAAATTTGGGAAACCTAAGAATCTGGTTTAAACACATTCGAGTTGACCAGAATGAGTGCTTATTGATGACAGGCTCCACTTTCTGGTGAATTCAAATGTGCTCAAAACAGATGGTTTGTAGTTTCCAAAATTTCGGTGCATTTAAATGTGCGCAGAGCCAATGGCGCAATGATCGGTGCTCGGCGTGATTTAACTTTAGTGGTGTTTGGACTAAATAAGTAAGGAGCAGTCACGAGCCCTGTAAGCTGTAAAGCCCGGTGTCGAATGTCAATCAAAACAAATAAGATTTTATTACTTTTACATACTTTGCAGGATAATTGACAAATTCACTTGACGTACACTTTACAGGGCTCGGAGCTGGCACCTGGTCAAGGACAGGGACCAAGCCCACAAACGTTAATTTTTTCGATGAAGCTGGCGTTTTAATTCGCATAGACTTCCTTTTACTTTAAGTTGCACCGGGACGGCGGTACAGGTTCAGAAAGAAACTGACCAGTCTGATGACGTCCAAGGTTCTGTCCATTTCGCATGACACAGGAATTATATTCATCGGTGCCGTGTCCATTACGGGTGACGCTCTCTAAAAGTATTTCTCAGGTAAATAATCTAAATTGCGAAAAATTCACAATAGGTAATTAGAATATCGCAAAAAAGTAGTAGTTAAGTGGCATAAAGAAACCATAGGCCGTTCAAATTTTATGCATGCAATTTGATAAATGTTGCCCAGGCTCGCAAGAGAAATAGCATTCATTTATTCATTTACTTTAAGAAGCTAAAAAGTTTTATAAATACAACAGACAAATTGGTAAAACCTTGATCAACTCAAATCACCCAACTCAAATCAAATGTAGGTAAATATGTACCTAGATCCAGTCAAGTTTAAAAATGTGCAGCCACGGGGCAGGGCAAACGATTCAAAAACTTCTTCAAAGGACACTACAATGACGGAAAAATACAACCACGCGCTTTAGGGTGATTCTATCAGGCACAAAAATTCAAAGGTGTAATTATACAAACCCGAATGTCTGACAAATGAGATGAAAAAAAACGCAACGGGGGTGCGATATATATTGTGAAGTGCTGATCAAAAAGCTCATTGGGTTGGCATGGCTCATTGGGTTGGCAATATAAGCATCTATACTCGGCGGACATGATACTCTGCCCTCGTCTCATTTATGTCTCACGTTGGAAGCGTGCCAATAATGATAAAGTTTGCGACTTTTGTATAAAAGATGAAAAATCATTGTTATGAATAAGTTAACGTATAGCGTTATAACAGAGAAGACTTTTTATGAAAACCGCATGTGTAAAAAATCGTTGGCGCGCTTCTAGCGGGGACCACGCGTGCAGGGTGTATAGTGACCGGAGTATACGAAGTTAAGAAAAAGGGTCCGCACTGGTCTTATTGGTGCGGTTCTAGATTTCTAGATACTAGATACCTACTAAATTATGCATTAACATGTTCGGTATGAAGAATATTATCACAATCATTGCTGCTGCCATACAATGTTTCTCGTTCAAAATTTTGCTTTCTGGACACTGATTCGTTTGTTTGTTACTGGAACCGTGTCATCTTACTGGGAGACTTTCGAACGGCACTTTGCAGTAGATATGCATCGCATGACAAAAATTCACGAAATGTCCAAAAATCAAAGATAAAAAATAAAAAACCGGGTATTTCACAAACTAGGTGACTGCAATATTTCCTGCCATCTAGAAAAACGAAATGAAAAACCGGGTATTTTACAAATTAGAACACTGCAATATTTCCTACCATGTAGAAAAACGAAACGAACGGGCCCTTGAAAATTTTACTCACACCTGTAATAATAGAAACACTAAGTGTGAAGTAGGGTTGGGACGATATGACTTTTCGATATCGATATTCGATATTTTTTCTGAAACTCGATATTCGATATCGATACGATATGGACCCTCGATATCGATATTCGATATTCGATATTAAAAAATGCTCGATATTCAATATCGATATTTCGATATTTTCGATATTACAATATTTTGCTTTTAGTGCTTTTATTTTGATAGTGATGTTCAATTAACCAGTGTGCAAAATGAATTATGGCGCTGATAAAAACTTTTAAATGACCATCTGGGTTTCATTCATGCTAACTTTCTCCGGAAAGTTGGTACGAATGCTACCTTGGCGCCTTACCTTGAAATATTTGAAAATATTCTGTTTTTTTTTGGCAAAATAGAAAATTCATTGTCACACGTTTTTTCCGTGGAAATTATTTTACTTTCGTTGCTCATCTAGTCCATGAATACAGATTCTTTGATCGACGCACATCGCCATGCCGAACGCCAACAGCAACGACGCCAACAAGCGCACCAACAAGCGCAAGAACGGCGAGCGCGGCAACAACACGGGCAACAAGAAGAGCAGAGTCAGTCAGCGCATCAACAGAGAATTCGTGGACCTACTGTACGACGAGCTGGCAAAACGCAAAGCGAGGCAAAATTTCCACGACAAAATGCCTGTTAGATTTTTCACTTTGTCGCTAGTTGACACTTTACTGATCCACTTAGTGCCAGCCTAATGGCACACAACTCGATGAGAGGATGGTGGTTTCATCTGACTTTTTCACTTACAATTGTCTGGAACCCCTTTTTTGCAGTTTGGAACCCTTTTTCTCGACCCTGACTGCCTGCCTTACGTGTTACTACCCGCCTCCACAGCCTAGTACTCACGTCTGGCACAGTAATTGACCTTAACCCCGCCGATGCTGCGACCTAGCATTTGGTACAGTTTAATGTTTGATATGTGTTACCAGGTGGTCGTCCAGGGTGGGGCGGGGGGTTGTGAAGCATTTACAGTTGACGTTACTAACGCTGATTTTCCAAAAACATCCAAATATACATTTAAATGTAAATATTTACATTGGGACAATGCTTACAATTTGTGATAAATTTATTTGGTATAGCAGGGCATATCTCATTTGGCATATTGCATTTCCATATGATCACAAACCCAACTGATCATCTCTACTGAAAAGTAGATGATACAAATTTAAATGGCATACAATGATCAAAATGAGACAATGATTTAAAAATGTGACAGATGTGGTAAGGAAAAGGTGCCAGCCCCATTTATAGGTGTCATGTCATGGTGCCATTGATGTTTCCATGGTGTAAGTAGCTATTAAACATACATATACTCTTATGTGAACATCTGAGAGAGCATTTGCACAAGATTTGATGCTGCCGCAAGTGCTGAAACAAAAATACCTGTCATGTGAAAACAAAGTGCGCGCTTGCGCGCAAAATTTGTTAAAATTGCTTATGAAATAGCCTTCTAATAGTGCCATTCCTGGCTTATTTGAAGCCAGGCCCAGGGAGTATAGAATATTGAAAATATCGAAAAAATGGTCGATATTCGATATTCGATATTTTTTCAAAATTTTCGATATCGATATTCGATACGATATATCGTCCCAACCCTAGTGTGAAGATCGAGAAAAATAATGGAAGACATGACAACCCATACTTTGGACCCAGGAAATGCAAAAACAATAACAATCCAACATAGCTTTCCCAACTTTATTTTAAACATAACCACGGCAATACTAGCCCAGAGTTTTCCTCCTTCCTTTCTTTGTAGCCGTCTGCCGCGCGGCCGGTTTGCGCCTGTGAAGCGTACTGATAAAGAAAACTGTGAAGCTTTGATAGACCAGATAAAATCGATGAAAAATATTTACCTTTCTGAGACCCTGCTAGTGGACGTCCCCGACAGGCTTTTCGGTGTATCTGAAAATGGAAAGAACAGTCATCAACATTTTGAGCTCACGCACAAAAAAAGTAGTTTTACGTTTTTGGCGGCCCCTACACCAGGGGGCAGTCCCAAGCCCTGTAAAGTGTAAAGTAAAGTGTCAAATGTAAAGTCAAATGCAAAGTAAAGTGTCAATCAAAAGAAAAAAGAAAAAATTTTATTACTGAACTTTGCATGACAATTGACAGTTTACTTTGCACTTGACTTTACATTTGACACTTTACTTCGCATTTGACCTTACATTTGACACTTAACTTTACACTTTACAGGGCTTCGGACTGCCACCAGTTGACGTATGGGTGTCAATTCAGATTTCGGCTTCACGTGTCGTAGAGCGATCTTCCAATGCACTTGGCATAACATTTATTTTTCAACATTACCGCATGTGCATTTGAAGAACGCTCTGCGACACGTGAAGTGAAATCCGAGTGGACACAGACTATTTGACACACACGTGTCAACTAGTGTGCGGGCAGCCAGGATGGAAGAATCAATTTCTTTAATTACTTTGATATTTAAAATTGTCCAAGGTGTTGTAACGGATACTTTCTACTCCAGTGTGGCGCGATCTGACAGCTACAAGAAATCACACAAAACACACACCGTCAATACGCGGCCGCTTTGCAGCCGGTTCACTTTTGGGAATCTCCGACCCACCGAAATCCTGTTCGACGCCACTCACGTCTGAAAAATACAGAAAAAATGATAAAAACAACGACATGGCTGTAAAATCACACTGCAGTCAAAAACTGAATCAAAAACAAAATCTCACCCGTAGCCGCAAAATGAAAATCCACATAGCCCACGCTCTCCGGCGAGTATCTGTCTGGATGCGCGGATGAAACGTGGCGTCCCAGATGGCACGGAAACCGGAAAACGCGCGCACATATAGCGCACACGCGAACTTTGCGTAACACAGGGGACTCTGCAAAGACGGCATTAAATGGGGGGATTAAACGAGTAGGCATTCTAAATAGCCATGCTTATATTTTAGGTTCAGCTATTATTTAAGGCTATGCCGAGAGTGAAACCGCAAGAAAGCTGTCAACAAAATATTGCTAATGCTTTTGTAATGATTTTCATCCAACTTTTTTAAAAGCCGCTTATCCGCTGTTCTCGATATTATTTTTCACCCGTTTTCACGGTTAGCATTTCAACATCTACATTTTAATGCTACAAAAGAACCCTTATCCACCTAGCAACTAGGGTTGGAAACAAATTTTTTTTAAAGCCTTGATTAAAAAAAATAGATTAAAAAATCAATTAAAAAAAAAATTTGATTTTTTAAAATAAACATCAGATTTTTTTAAAATCGCCCAAAATGGGGGTATAAAGAAAAAATATGCGTGTTAAGTGTCAGACACTGTATTGTTATGTCTGTTGTGGTCATATTATGACTGTGGAGTCATGGAATAGCATTATAAGCAGTGATTTCGTTCAAAAAGATCCATTTTACGTCGACTTATTACATATATTGCCTTTTGTCGAATGTTCATGACTTCAAGTAAAATTCAGCATGGAATAGTGCTTAAATAAGGTTGTAAGAGAAGGCTAATACATTGACAGCGATGTTACACACTGTAGAAGTATGTGGGAGCACATTGGTTTGATATTATATACTACACTAGCATATCACGGCTTATTATTACATGGTAACATAAATAAATGATTGATTTTACACTAAAAATGCCCCAAAATCCATGAAAACACCACAAATGGTAATATGTATGACAAATTGCGCGCTTGCTCGCAAAAAAAAGTAAAATACCTAGTGCAAGTCTACCAGAAATTTTGCCTTTTGATGTTTTAAATTAAAATCAGTTTCCACCCTTTGATTTAAAAATCAGATTTAAAAAAAATCAGTTTAAAAAAAATCAAGTGCCAACCCTACTAGCAACCCTTATTTTTCAGCTAATTATACCTCTAGTAGTCAAGTATATCCCAAAAGTTGCCCACACCATTTTTAGTTGACGTTGCAGGCAGCGATTTGCGCGACTTTGATCTGCCCGCATTTTTGTCAACTGGTAGCGATTGCGGAGGCATTTTCTGGGCCAATCTCGTACTTTGTCGGCCGGTTTTCGGTGTAGGCGAATTGGAAACTAGCGTATCTGAAAACAAAGAGAAGGGTGAAAATATTTTTTAATTGACAGTTAACAAAAAAATTATTTTCACTTTATTTTTATTTTTGTTAATTTATATTTAAAAGCATATTTTAACGGGTAGAGTACAAAGAGAAAAGCTGCTATGCTAACGCACTGGGGGGGGGGGGTTACCCCCCCCCCCCAAATCCGCCCCATCTATCTATCCCGCAGGCCTCTCAGTTATCTATCTATCCGGAGGCAATCTTTTTGGCTTTCTATCACCAAAAAGCCTATTTATTTAAGCCTTCAGCTATGTATAGCTCTAATATACCGCAAGAAGTATATTTACACCTTAGGAACCTCGCAATGCAAATGGAAAGTTGACCCCACCATATTTCGTAGACGTTGCAGGAATCGATTTACGCGACTTTGAAGTGCCAGCATTTTTGTCAACTGGTAGCGATTGCGGAGGCATTTTCTGCGCCAATCTCGTACTTCGTCTGCAGGTGTTCGGTGCAAGCGTACTGAAAACTGGCGTATCTGAAAACAAAAATAAGGGTGAAAAATATTTCTTCATTTAAAGTTAACAAAAATATATTTTTTATATATTTAAAAACATACTTTAACGGCTAGAGTACAAAGAGAAAAGAACACACCGTCTTTCGGTGCGATTTCGGAAGCTTTGACACTCGATCCTGATTTCCTGGTCGATCCTGATTTCGGAGTAATCTTTGCGCCGCATGCAACATTTGTGTTAGATTTTGGCCCATTAGCAGCGAGTTTTCGCGTTGAGTCGACCACGGGTGTGATTTCTGTGGTACAAAATGTGGTTTAAAACCCCGTAGAAAAATACCGACAAGAATGAAACTTTTGGATGTTACAAACCTCCGTTCGCTGAAATGGCAGGCATCGATTTTCGAGACTTTGGCTTCTCCGTAACTTTACCACGCGGTGTTGCATTCGATGCAGCTTTCCCAGCACCGCGTGCAACTTTAGGAGTCACTTTAGCACTTTCTGAAATCGTTTTCGGGTGTTGGGCAGCACTGACAGCGCGGATTAATACTGGGGATGGGGGGCAATGCAATTATTTATATCATAATAATACATATGGCAATGTATTTCAATAGGCAATAGAACAGGTACCACTCACTCCCAGACCCTGAAAAGCCTAGATTACAGCTCAGCGTGATTTTGGCGTAAAATGTAGACGTAAAATTACGTCATAAAATTACATGAGTGTGGATCATGCTACAGGTCCATGTACAGGTATATTTTATGTCAGGGAACTAATTTTACATTTTACGTCAATGGTTGCATGCAATTGTTGACATAAAATGTAAAATTAGTTCCCTGGCGTAAAACTATGATGTAAAATGAAGAAAAAAATTTAATTTATAAATTCGCTTTAGCTGTGGCTGATAACACTCAGTATTGGATACGATTAAGGTATTGATACATATAGTATCCATACAAAAATGGAGACCTCTAGCATGATCCACACTCATGTAATCAATTTTACGACGTAATTTGACGTCGTCATTTTACGTCAAAATCACGCTGAGCTGTAATCTCGGCTTGAAATGTCATGCAATGTGTCAAAAGTGATATAAAATCCCCTGTAAAATGGCAAAATGTTTCCCATTTCACAGGGTACTTGACATAACTTTTGACACTTCGCATGACATTTGAAGTTTTACAGGGAATTGTACAAGATCTGGGAGTGCCCCCAGCCAAGGTGACAAACCACTCATAGCAGGATTTTCCGGCAACGATTTTCGCATCCTCAGCTGTCTCGCGGCCGGCTTCACTGGAACGGACTTTGTGGGAAATTTTGTGCCGCCATTGTCCGCGGTTTTATCGCTCAGTTCGGACGCGGAGCCATTTGAAACCACACTACCCGATTTTCTCCTTGTCCTGGAAGCTACCGGGTCGCTAAACGATTCTGCGGGAGAAACACTAGCAGTCGGATGATTGTCGATGGCTGTTTCTGCAGTTTCTGCACCGTCCTGCAAAGTGAAAAATAGCCTCGAACTAGGGATGGGAAGAAGGGAAAAGTTTTTTAATTACCGTATTTCCTCGAAAAACTACCAGGTGTGAGGTTGGAAAAAAACGTTGTTTTTTCAACTCCATGTTAAAAAAACAAACGTTTTAAAAAACAACGTTTTTTTTAAAAGCTCCCAGATATGGCTCTGGGTCAACATCTATAGGTATATCAGACAAGTGACAATACTCTGTGATGTTATATATGATCATATAATGGCTGTGGAGCCATGGGATAGCATTATAAGTGGTGATTTGTGTCAAAAATGTCTATTTTTGTCGACATTTTCGTATATCGTCTAATAGTCGAATGTTCGTGATTTCAAGTGAAGTTTCGCACGGAATAGTGATCAAACAAGGTTATAAAAAGAGGTTGTTACTTTGGGAGTGATGTTACACACTGTGGAGGTACATGGAAGTAAATTACCTGAATATTATTTAATACAGCAACATATGGCGGCTTATTTACCCATGGTAGCACATAGAAATGGTTGCTTTGATACTAAAAATGCCACAAAACCAATGAAAACAACTACCAATGTCAAAGTGTGTGTGTGAAATTGCGCGCTCGCGCGCAAAAATTTTGCAAAATACCTAGTGCTTAGTACTAAAATTTTTGGCCGTAAAAAAAAACGTTTCGGACCTCGTGTTAAAAAAAACGTTTAAAAAAATAAAACGTTTAAAAAAACATTGGCCAACCCTAA
Source organism: Sphaerolaimus hirsutus (assembly GCA_964036195.1). Lineage (NCBI taxonomy): Eukaryota > Metazoa > Nematoda > Chromadorea > Monhysterida > Sphaerolaimidae > Sphaerolaimus > Sphaerolaimus hirsutus. The sequence goes on from OZ038450.1 coordinate 12,497,125, forward strand.
CCAGGTGGTTTATCATTTCGCCGGAACAAATTGGGGTATACAATTTCAGAGGGGACTATTGCGAGGCGATGGTTGTTTACGCGAAATTGAGCGAAAAATTACAAATTACGTATCAGTACTCAACATTAAAGCATTCGTTTGTTAAAAAAAAAGTTTGATGCTTGCGTCTTTAAAACATTGTTTAAAAACGGTTTAAAAAACCTCGCGCAATCCCCACCTCGACTATAAAAAGTAAATGCGAGGAGGGAATGCCACTAACAGCAATAGACAAGGGCTCCGTGATCGGTTCTGTCATATCCGGGGCATCCGCAGTTGCATCCGAGTTCGCCAATCCCGACCCTGATACCGGATTTCGGGTATCTAGGCTGCACTTCGCATGGTCTGGAGCTGAGTCCTTAGACAAACCGCTCCCAACAGACTGAAAGTTGTGACGAGAATAACTAGCGATATAAAAAGCGCCAATGGCGCCACAGCAAAATGGCGTAAAGCGCCATGGCGTTTTGTCTTTGGCGCTAATATCATCAGGCACTACTGTACTGAGCAGCACGGATGAATATTGCCAACCACGAAAACGGCACGGCGTTTATCACAGACATGGCGCCACGCGCAACAGCAAAATGACGCCAAGCGCCATGATGATTTTTGGATTGACACTTCCATATCACCAAAGAACACCGGCAGCTAACCATCAGAAAATCGCAATCACCTAATACATAAATTACCAGGGATTACCAATTTTGCATTTTAATAATAAAGGAGGCATATTGTATTGTGAAAATTGGCTGATAAAGTGGGAAGAGGCATTCCAATTTTTTTTTACTTTTTAGGAGACCCAGCGTTGGATGATGAATACCCCCCAGTCGATTTAAGTGAATAACGATCAGTGGTTGGCGTTTATTTAAATTATGTTTTATAAAGTATGACTTAACACAACACAGCACAACCCCCGGTCCCAAAAAAGCACCTTTACTGTATCCGGAGCTGTAATAGCCAAAACGCTGCTACCGCCGACAGTATTGCCCCTCAAATAATTTTCATATCGCCGCAGCCAAACTCGCGGTTGGCAGCTAGCCAAATTTGTGTCAGATCGAATCCTGTCCAACACTGAAAGTTCACAGATGTAAAAAATGTGACTGATGTGCTCAGTTGATTGGCAGTACCACTGTGTTGTTAGCCTGTTGAACAATAAAATAAAAAACACATCGATTGGATCATTGGCGTAGGCAGGATTTTTGAGCGGGGGGCGGATTGTATACGGAGCCTGGCGAACGGGGGGGGGGCGGCGCCGCCCCCCCCCCTAAAATTTGGCCCTATGATAGCGGAATGGAGTTATGGCGCTGGCGCCATTCGTAGGCGCCGCGCCATGGCGTGATTGGCGTCGGCGTTGCCGCCAATGGCTACAATATAAGAAAAGTTTTATACCTAGATGTCTGAAAATTTGTACCGCATTGAGTAATTTGAAGCTGTATTTATACTAATGCGACGTACATAACAACGGGCTAGGCTCATTACGCACATAAACTCGTTACGCACATGCGCCCGTTACGCACAGGATCAAAACCCGCCACGCACAGATGCCCGTTACGCACACAACTGGGTCTGTGTGCGTAACGGGCCCTGTGCGTGGCGGGTTTCTGTCAAATTTGTGTAAAACTTTTCTGAATTTTTGAAAGGCAGTTAGCACGCCACTCCATTAGAACAAATACAGTAAGCGGAGTAGGGTAATTTAGGAAAATGTTCAGAAGTTAAAGACAGACTGAGGCACTTGAAAATGAGCACTGATGTGAAATACTAGTAGTCCATCTAAATGTGATAGATTAAGGCTTTCCAGCTAACCCCCCACAAGAAGTAAACCGGGATATTTTACCAATGCTAGTGCATGTTCGCGGAACAATGCGGCACTAGCGTTGGCAAAGCCAACCCGGTAGTTTCGGGTACCGAATTTCGGGTCTGCTTTACAAACGCTAGTGCCGCATTGTTACATGAACAATGCGACAAACTCGGTACGCACAGAAACTCGGTACGCACATGGCATCAGCTATGTGCGGGCCGAGTTTCTGTGCGTACCGAGTTAACTTCTGTGCGTAACGGGCCTATGTGCGTGCCGAGTTTCTGTGCGTACAGCTACAGGCTCCATAACAACAAGAGAGATTGTGAAGGACGAAATGCGCGCTTGCGCGCAAAATTTTTGAAAACGAACTACAAAATCGGTATAGAAGTGCCATTCTCGGCAATTTTTATGTGCGGCCCGGGAAGGGGGGGCGGCCGCCCCCCCGCCACCCCCCCCCCCTCCTGGCTACGCCACTGGATGGGATCGCCAACCAGCACAATCAATGTATTTAAATTACTGGACGGTTTCGCAAAACTTAAAAATATGCTATACAGAATCTCGAATTTCTTTATATCGATATTATCGTAACTTTGTCGCGAAAAGCTACAGCAAAAGTATTATCCATCGAACGAAAACAACCAAATTTGGGCAAAAAAACGCACATTTCTTGATATTGGCCTCATCTGGTCCATTTTTCGGCAAACGTCCGGAATTTCTGACTTTCAGCTGCGTGGCCAACGCGGCGCACATCAGTTCGAAGTGATTCGACACTTGCTTCGTTACATCCAAAAGGTATGCCTGTGTTCAGAACTTTCATAGCTTGGAAAAAATGGAGCTAGTTCAGATGGATGTTGTTTGAGATCTTATTGATTCCACTTACTGGTACACTACATAAGAAAATTATGTATACGAAAAAGTCAGCAAATTGGATGAAAGAAGACTTATAATTGGGAATAGTAATCATTTTGCCAACATGTTTGTTTTTTGTGACACACTAACGAAATAAGAATGTGGTCGAGGTATTTGGCAGGGACGTAGCCAGGATTTTTGAGCGGGGGGGCGGATTGTATACGGAGCCCGGAGAACGGGGGGGGGCGGCGCCCCCCCCCCCCCTAAAATTTGACCCTAGTGGTAAAGGAATGGCGCATTGGCGCCAGCGCCATTCGTAGGCGCCACGCCATGGCGCCATTGGCGCCAAATACAGCTGTACATGTATGTATTTTATATACATATAGAGCGACGGGGACAGTTTTTGTGTGATTTTTTAGGCCTGAACTATAAATATGAAGGAAAAATACGGTGCGGCACCGAAATGCGCGATTGCGCGCAAAATTTTTCCGAACTGCCGACAAAATAGCTTTACGGAAGTGCCATTTCTGGCATATTTATTGGGCCCCCCCCCCGCCCCCCCTGGCTACGTTCTTGGTATTTGGTATACATGTGTTGCTAGTAACAATGGCAAAAAATTATTGTCAAGTGTCAAAATTCAAATTTCACTCAGTCAAATTTAAAAATAAAACACACTTGGCACTATTTTTTGCTAAATATTCAAAAATATCGAGATGTTAAAACTATTTTGAAACTTTGAAAGACAGTTTTACATGATTATCCGCTGGACGCTAAATACTAAATGCCAAAACATATAAACCTACCTCAACCAGTGGACGAAGGTATAGCCAATTGGTGAATCTGTTCATGGCGGCCGCCTCGGAAGTTGACAGACGCAACATGTGCCTCAAGGCGGCGTCGTGTCTCCCTTGTCCACTTTCATGCCCCAGTAGATGTGCATCGCAATCGAAGCGGATTTCGTGAATCTACGAATGCGATTGAGCGCTGCAATTGAATTCATTCATTTGCAGGGGTATCTTGAATTTTGACCCTCCGAGTGGTTAGATAGATAGCAAATCGCTCCTCCGGAGGGATAGATAGCTGAAAAATTTTCTGGGGGGGGGGTTGGGGGAGGGGGGTTTGGGGGGGGGGTTGTGGTGGTTCGATATATAGGCTTTTTCGGGGCATAGAAGGAAGAAAAGGGAGAAAAATTGCTAAAAGTAGGTGTAAAATAGCTCAAAATGAGTATACAAGAGCATATAGTACTTAAAATAGCTGAAAATAGGCAGTTAGATGCATGAACCAGTGATTTTGGAGGTGAAAATCTATATATATGTATGAAAAATAGCGATTTTGAGCGAAAATTAGGGTATAGTTTCTGAAAAATCGCTCCAGATAGGTAGATAGCTGGGCGATTTGGGGGGGGGTTTAGGGGGTAGTAGCCCAAAATTTTGCCTCCGGGATAGATAGATAGCTGAGCGGCCTCCGGGATAGATAGATAGCTGGGCGGTTTGGGGGGGGGTAACCCCCCCCCATTCGAGACCCCTGTTCATTTGGATTATTTGCATTGAGAATCGGTTTATAAGAATCGTGATTAGGATGGAGTGTAGGGGAGGTCGTTTCTGAAGTCAAAAGAAAATCAGGAGAACTCAAAAATGCCCAAAGCCTATTTACGAGGTGTGGAAGTTTTTAGAAATTTTGGTGGAAAACAAGTTTATTGGAAAAACATATTTTTGAACAACACGTTACATGTGTTTAAAAACAGAGACGTTGAAATAACTGGTTTTTCCCATTACTAATCAGACCGCAAAACACTTTATTTACACATATTCACAGACAAAAATTTGCGTGCGTTTCAAAAACATCAATCACCGACAAAATGGTAACAAAACAAACTGTGGATCGACCCAGCATCGTCTGCATGCGTTCAAAATTCCGAAATTCGCTCTGCCGCTGAACTAAAGCGTTACTGACGGGCACAAGCGCCCTGGAATCGTCTCTCGCGCTGGAATTTGCCGCGTCAGAAGTGCCCAGCGCTTGCCGCCGCCGCCACTCTTGGTATCGCTGTAAAAATATTTTTTTTAATTGTCAAAATATAAAAAGTTGCCCAAAATGCGTTTTCAATCATAAATTAGTGTCCAGAAATTGAAAAAGTAAGAACCTTTTCAGCTGCGTTTTCGGTCGCTTGCAGTTGCTTATTTTCCTGATTTGTTCGACCCACAACCGACACGCGTCCTTCCATAAACTTTTTGGACACTTTTTTAATTCGACTTTCGTCTCCTTCACGCACTACCTGCATCGAGAAGAGGACTACGTAGCAAAATGCAAATTTTGTGAGAACTAAAATTTGCTATACTGGACAAACATAAGGCTGTACAATCGATGATAGCAAGTCTTGATGAATAAGGCCATGTGAAAAACTGCGTACCAAATTAATGTTTAAGCTCGGTTCGTTTTTTCAAATAGAATACGGTAGATTTCGTTGTAAAGTTTGCCGTTAGTAGACTACGTGGGGACTTCCGTTCCAAAAGTTCACAAGCGCCAAATCCAGAAAAATCGAGTTAGCGGTGGATTCGACATCCACGTATAATTCTGCCCATTTTGGTGAAAAAATCAGTGTCATAGTCCATATCGTTACAAAATTTACAAAATAAAGTTTCATTTCCAAATGTGCATACGTGAATTTCCAAATTTTTTTTGTCTATAAATCGAGTACGGGTATAAATATAGATCTGAAAATTTAGGTTTGTGTACTTCTCGAAAAGGGCTTCTCAGTGGTGTAATTGGTTTTGCCCTGCGATGCACCGTTAGGAAGTTATTTACATTTCAAGTTCAAATTTTCAAATTTACTCCTTATTTTGGGTGGTTTACAAAATATGACATAACTCCCAAAATATTTACCAGCCGACAAAAATTGTAGACAAATGTTCGAGATATCTGAAAAGTGCAGGGCAAGCTTTGTCGCCCAAACATGGCGCTGCCGGACCAGCGCCAAACTTTAAAATGCGATTTTGAAAAATCGAAAAATCTGGATATGTTAACTTTTGGAATGAAAGTCCCCATGTATCGTTCACTATCTCCGCCCACGGTAAACTCGCCCAGCTGTCTACATATAAGAAGCTAATTTCAGTGATTTTACACTAATTTTCAACTCATTAATTTAAATTTAATTTAATGTTAATTTTTATAATATTTTTTCGCCAATTTTCAACCCTCCATTTCTTGTGCTTTCCTGCCTATTTTTGGCAACCTATCAATAAAAATAATCAAAATGTTACACCAATAACACAGCCCCCTTCTCACCCTGCCATCGGCTGCAGAACGCTCCTCGAATGGAGCCACCGCACGAGCGAACTGCTCCAGACGCTCTAATGAAAATCTGCATGCAAAATGCTATGACACCAGGGATGCTCCATCCAGGATTTTTGAACAAGGGCCAGGGGGATAGGTGACACTCCCTTTAAAAAAAGTGGCAAAATTGCACCGTGGCACTTGCGTTGTATTCATCACACATTTTTACCTCAGAAATAAGTTCGGGTGCCAATCTCGGACATTGTAAAGTGTAAAGTAAACTGTCAAACGTTATGTAAAATGTCGTGCAAAGTGTCAATTGTCATGACAAATGTTAAGTAAAGTGTAAATTGTCATGCAATGTTCAGTATTAAAATCTAGCTTTGATTGACATTTAACATGCCATAAAATCATGTTTTGATTGACATTTACTTGACACTTTACTTTAGACAGGGTCTGGGACTGCCCCCTGATGCCAGGCACATTACAGGTTAATGAATCGTAAATGCAACTAGGTATGTATATAGCTATACAATATAAGACGAACAATGGCCTGACTGGGGTTAGCCGATGTTTTTTTTAAACGTTTTTTATTTGAAAAACGTTGTTTTTTTTAAAAAACATTACGTCCGAAATGTTTTTGTTTTTTTTAAACATCGGCTGAAATTTTTAGTACTAAGCACTAGGTATTTTGCAAAACTTTTGCGCGCAAGCGCGCTATTTCACACACAAATTGAAATAGGTGGTTGTCATTGGTTTTGTGGCATTTTTAGTATCAAAGCATCCATTTCTATGCGCTACTATGGGTGAATAAGCCGTCATATGTTGCTGTAGTATATAATATTGAGGTTATGTGCTTCCATGTACCTCCACAGTGTGTAACTTCACTCCCAAAGTAACAACCTCCTTTTATAACCTTGTTTGATCACTATTCCGTGCCAAACTTCACTTGGAAGTCACGAACATTCGACTATAAGGCGATATACAAACATGTCGACAAAAAATGGATATTTTTGACACAAATCACCACTTATAATGCTATCCCATGGCTCCACAGTCATTGTATGGTCATATATAACATCACAGAGTGTTGCCACTGTCTTATATACCTATATATGTTGACACAAGGTCATATCTGGGAGCTTTTTAAAAAAAGTTTTTTATTTAAAAAAAACGTTTTTTCAACAAAAAAAACATCGAGTTAAAAAAAAACGTTTTTTTTCCAACCCTAGGCCTGACAGCACTATGCCGACAAATAGTGTCAGCCCCATAGGATCATTTCATCACAACAGGGCACAAAACTTTAGAGGGTGCACCCTGGCCCTTCACCCAGACCCATATACACCGTCCTACCTTCCCGTTTAAAAATCTTAGATAATAAAAAAAACCCAGCTAAACTGCCCAAAAAAGCAAAAACGCTGAACAGAGGAACAAGTGGGACATTAACGTGATAAAATATGCACACCTCAATCTACAGCGGCCGTCCAACGACATCTGCGCAACTTCCATGTCCGATGGCCACTGGACATCCGCATGCGAGTGCTGCGTCTGAAAAACATATGGCGTCGCTTAAAACCGTTTTGGCTCATCGCCAAAACACTGTGGACAGTTGCGAAAACGCAAAAGCCTCGGCAAAACGATGAAACACAACCACAACGCCGTCTAACCTGACAAGGCTTTTTAGCCTGCGGTGCCGTCTGTTTTTTGCGCATGTTTTCGCTAAGTTAACGCAACTTCCAGTCTTTGAACATCGGCGACACCCCACTTTAATTTTTTTGAATTTCGAAAACGCTTTTGGATACACGGAAATAAAATCAAATGTGATAAATGGTCTCGTAGTTCGTGAGTTTTGCACAGAAATTTGCTATTTTTGGCTGAATTACTGGTGTCAATTGGCAAAATGGGTAACCAATTAAACACCTTCACATATATCTTAAGTTTTGGTTTTAAAAAATCAGGGGCCGTCTGCTTAGCAGCTGCCAGTTCCGCAAGCGGCAACGTAAAGTGTTAAAACTTAGGTAAACTCTTCACTTTACTCTTTACATTTAACTTTACTCTTAACTTTCCGTTTATCATTTTACCTTATTTTTCACTTTACTTTTAACTCTTTACTTAAATATCAAGTTTCCTTTTATCAGTTTACTTCATTTTAACTTTATACTTTGCACTTTACTTAACAATTTTTACATTTTTTACTTTTAACTTTACTTTTTACTTTAAAGTTTTTAACCTCTAAAATATTCGCCACCTTTTAAGGTCTTCTCTGTCTACCTATAAACCAAACCATTCAATTTTTTTTTAATTTCACCATGTTTCATCGACATTAAAATATGTAAAATTTTGTGAAAAGGCTAAAAGCTGACCCCAAAGCTAAAGCGAACAAGTCGATAATCCAAAATTGTTTAAGTGGCTAATTCCTCAAGTCCCAGCATACACATGCCTACAGCGAGCACATGCATTGCTGTGTAGTTGCCAGGCAACAGTGCACAACGTTTACTCGGCTGATATCACACTTTGCATGGAAACCTACCATAACTTATCTGAATAATGAACCAAATATTAGGTATACAGTTTTTTCATCACAATATTTTGTTTTTACTATGGATGAATTGATTACGAAATTTATCACAAGGTTTTATTCATCAAATTATGGTAGGATTCTACGCAAAGTATGCGCTCTACTTGAAATACATTCACATAGATTACGTACATATTTACATGCTTAAAGTAATGATTCTACACTAGGTATCTAGAATCTTCAGTATAGCAATTCATTTGAAGCCAAAAAATGCAACGATACACAATGGCAGACAGGATGGACCATTCTGGCAATGCGCCAGTGACTGGGGGACTGCTGGCAATGTCTTTACTTTTGAAATTCCCTCTGGTGGTGCGTTTAAAAGTGACTTTTGAATTTGACAATATTTTACCATCGACTGTCGTGTGGATGAAGATCCCCCCCCCCCCGGCCAGTTATTGTTATCAATTTTGTTCAAATTTAAGTAGATTTTCACAACTTTTACGTGACCGGTGTTGTATAACCTTGAATTTTAAACATGCAACTAATTGATACACAAAACACATTAATTTAAACAAACATTTTACTTATAATACCTACAGATAATCTCAATAGCGATCTGGGTGCTCGTATCGCCGGTCTACTCGTCCTGGTACAACACGCTGCTTTTCTACGGCATTTCCGTGTTCACAGTTCTTTATGTGCTAGCCAGCACTGCGCTGTATGTTTTGGCAATGAATCAACTGCCATTTGATATGGCCAATTGTGCTATCACTGTCAGTTGTTTTGCTTTTTGAGGATTGTGGAATATTGGTTGTAAAAAATCTATCACTTTTACCATATTTCCTCAAAATACCCCAGGTGCCTATTCCCAGACCCTGTAAAAGTAATATGTCAAATGTCATGTAAAAGACTGTGTAGTATGTCAAATGTCTTGTAAAAGACCCTGAAAAAGTTTCATGTGTATCCAAATCTTATTTTAGCGTATTAAAATCTTTTGTATTTGTATCCAAATCTTACTTTCTGACATAAGATTTGCATATAAAAAACATGAGATTTCGATACGCTAAAATAAGAGTTGGGTACACATGATATTTACTTTACAGGGTCTTTTACATGATATTTGACACTTTACAGGGTTTTTTACATGACACATGACATTTTACAGGGTCTTTTACATAACAAATGACATTTTACAGGGTATTTTGCACCTTACAGGTTTTTACAGGATCTTCTGCACGTTACAGGGGTTTTTTTCCAGGGTCTGAGAGTGCCCCCTAGGGGTTTATTTTCTCAGAGTGCAAAGTTTGAGGGGGTATTACGAGGGGGGGCATTTTTCCTTAGCCCGCTCATACCTGAGGGTATTTCAATGTGGTATCACGAGGAAACACAGTAATTTAAATGCAGGAAGCAGTGTGCCTGTCGTGTTTGATAATTGGCTGGCTGCTGGTCTGCGCGGTGTGTGCTGATGTCGCCTGGCAGACTGCCATGAGCACTGGAGAGGCCTTTGGATGGACTGCTGTCAGTTTGACATGAATTTTTGAATATATACCATACCATATTTAGTTGAATAATTCCCCTTTGAATACTTGCCCCCCTCAAATAATACCCCTCCGTTAGACGAGTGAGGAAAAAATATACCCCTATTGAATAATCCCCCCTTAATGCATATGATCAAGTTGTTTTTGTCCAATTTTGTCAATTTTGTCCTATGTTATCCATTTTGTCCAATGTTGTTGTACAATAATATCATATAGGTAGATTTGCGAATAAAGCATATTTTTTTAAATGACTTGATAGAAATATTGCTGAAAATGTTGACGAAATAATAGATCCTCCCCTTGAATAATCCCCCCCCTCGAATAGTTCCCCCATCAAAAAATTCTGACGAAATAATAATTCCCCAGGGATATGGTCATAGAATAAATATTTTGTTAAAAATATAAAACATTTGTATTCTGTTTCTGCGTTTTATTCATGCATCTTCAGCCTAAAATACTGAAAATTTGTGAATACACTTTTCGAATTTCCTAATTTTCGAATTTTATGGAAAATCGAAGTGTTTTTTGAGAATTCGAAGGTCCAAAAATGGAAAACTCGAAAACGTTTTCGAAGTTTGTTTGCCATCGTTAAATATATACCAGCCATCACCTCGCCCCTGCATAAAAAAGTCAACCCGTCTACAGTTTCTCTCCGGTGTTGCGATACTGCTTTGCTGCGGTCTGCTCACACTCGCCTGTATCCAGCTGGCCAAACACCAGCACCAATTGAAACCAGGTGCCAATCCCAGACCCTGCCAAATGCCCTGCAAGATGTCAAATGGCATGTAAGTGTCAAATGTCATGTAACATGCACTGTAAAATGACAAACGTTTGCCATTTTGCAGAGCATTTTACATGAAATTTTACACTTTGCAGGACATTCGACATTTTACAGGGCATTTACAGAATCTGGGACTGCCCCCCAGCTGGCATGGTGCCAGCTGCAGGACCAGTGCAGCAATATGATAACGTGGCACAGGCAGCGTATTACAATCCGGTGCTGGGCGGCCCTGCAGCTCAGAGACCAGTTGATTTGCAAGGGATAAATGTTGTCAGCTTCTCCAGGGCGTGAATTTAATATTAACTATTGTAGTCCATCATGCGTTTTGCATTTTTTTAATACGAAAATCATGTTTAGGAAGTTAATTTATTCAGCTTTACCATGAGGCCATGTTGTGGGCCATTGAAACAGAGGCGACATGAGTCATATAAAAAAATCCCGTTACCTATATTTTATATTTTATGTACTTTATTTATACCTACCGTATTTCCTCGAAATACCCCCCCCCCCTTGAAATACCCCCCCCTCGTTTGACCCCCCCCCTCTCGAGACCACTATGAAACAATCACCCCCCCCCTCGAAATACCCCCCCCCCAAATTGAGTGTAAAGGGAACGTACATGACAATAACTGTAGTTTGTGTTCAGTGTACTGCAGAAAACACGTTAAAACAATGTCGGTGTCACGTTAGAACAGTGTACATACCATCTACATACTAATATTAGTCTACAGAACCTTATAAATGGCGGTTTTTGTTGCATTTTTCGACGTCTGCGTACGTTTCAGACGACAATTTTGTACTTGGTTTTCAAAAATTTTCTTGTGAAACAATAACCCCCCCCCTCGAAATACCCCCCCCCTCGTTTAACCCCCCCCCTCTCGGGACCACTATGAAACAATCACCCCCCGGGGGGTATTTCGAGGAAATACGGTATGTATTTATGTTTTCATTCCGTGCATCTGTTTACCCTCTATTGTGTTCATCCAATATCACCACCAACAACAGCAACGAATACTCGTTATATTTATGTCTGGCTGTTTCTAATTCACAATCATTTTAATTGCAAGGCGCTTGCTAAGGGAAAATAAGAGAGTTAAAGAGCTCGAAGGACGATTGTTCAGCTCATTTACGGAACTATTTAAATGCTGTAATCTCGCCACAGGCACAGCGTAATTTTCCTGGAAGCCAGCAATTTATGCGCTCGCTCGCGCGTCGGGCGACGTACGCGACGTACGTGCAACGATGGGTGAGTTCTCAAAATAAAAACACTTTCTGTATTTTGAGTTTTTCAAAAATGAATATCTGTGTTTTGAGTTTCTGTGTTTTATTTCTGTGTTTTTTGAAAAAAACTTGAGTTTTTTGGTAAAAACTCAAGTTTTTTTGATAAAAACTCATGTTTTTTTAGTAAAAACTCAAGTTTTTTGTTAAAAACTCAAGGTTTTTATAAAAACTCAAGTTTTTTTGGTAAAAACTCAAGTTGTTTTACAAAAAGTTACGTTTTACAACATTTTACCGTTGAAACAGTGGTTTTCTTATCAAATATACCCTAAATCCTCGAATAAGACCCCAGGGGAGTTATTTTTTCCTCAGACGTTTTGGAGGGGGGAGTTATTCAAGGGGGGGAGTTATTCGAGGGGGGGAGTTATTTTTTCCTCGTAAACTTCCTCGTTATTCATTGTATGGGTGCAGTCTGTAAACTTGTGTGATTCAGGTATTTAACTGTCCAACAACAATAAAAAGATGTGTATACATTGCATACACATAATGTACCTGCTTCGCTGCTCTAGGCTAATATTCTTTTATATGTTTGTATTGTATCGTTTTCATCTAGAGGGGGCGTGATTCAAGAGGGGGGAGTTATTCGAGGGGGGGAGTTATTTTTTCCTCATCTCGCAAACAGGGGGGAGTTATTCAAGGGGGGAGTTATTCGAGGGGGGGTCTTATTTGAGGATTTGCGGTATGGGTTTTGCATACGTTTTGGCGTGTATTGGAAAAAATTTCATTAGTTCACTGGAGGTAGGTACAAATGGGTGACCAATACCTTTGACAGTTTTGGGGGTGAGGAGCCCTCAGCTCAATTGTGTGAGCTAGCAGACCCTGGTGGACACTCCTCAACACTTCAATCACAGTCCCTAATATTGTCGAAACCACCAGGAGATGTGGACACCATTATATTTTGGATACTTATTTCATTGTTAAACTTGGATATGATGTACATATTTACACACTATACATACATGCATGCCTTATGTATGCACATACACACATTGTTCAGTTCAAATTTTGTGCCTTCAATTGCTTGGATAAAAACAACTCAGAAAACATTTCAGTATTTTCTGTGTTTCCGTGTTCTCCAAAAAAGAACTCATTTGAGTTTCCATGTTTTTCAAAATTGTTGAGTTTCCGTATTTAATATGTGTGTTTTTGCCATCGTTGCGTACGTGCACCTTACTATCTGAAGGCAGCCCGCACGCTAGTTGACATCTGTTTGTCAACTGGTCTGTGTCAACTCAGATTTCAGTTTCACGTGTCACAGAGCTATCTTCCAATGCACTTGTTGTAATATTTGCCGTGAAGCCGAAATCTGAGTTGACACAGACCAGTTGACAAACATTTGCCAACTAGTGTGCGGGCCGCCAAACAATTGTATCTGGGCGCAGGTATAACGGATTAAATAGCGTCGCGCTGCCTTGTGGCTTCCTGGTGCGATCTATTTTAAGTTTCCAAGTGTAGTAGTTGATAGAACAAGTTCAATCAACTAAAGTCGGCAGACGTATCGCCCTACAAACATTTGCGTCAGTCTCTCCAGTGGAGAATGCATGACGGCATTAGGTAATGTGACGCAATATTTTAACCATGGAATAGATTGGGTCACGTATGAAAACTTGGCCCTTATCCCAGTTACCAGTTGCGTATTTTACAAATGAGAGTGAAAACTGAAAGTTAGCTAAAAATCGTTAAAATTTGCTTCGCTTTGCCAATTTCCACCTTCATAATCGCTATTTTGGTTTATATACATGATTATATAGCTATTGTGAGCCTATTTTATTCATATAAATAGCGGATTTCGAAATTTTGGCCGGCTGCCAAGTTCTCTTCTGTTGGAACAGAGCCAACGAATGAAAAATAAAATAAAAACAAAAACGGTAGTTTGAACGGTAAAACGGTAGTTTGAACGGTCAAATTCTTTACGAGCAACGTTGAAAATGTAGATAACTTGAGCGTGGCACGCACGGACGCAGCGAAACGTCCATTTTTCTTTTAATATGATTTTCTTTTTCAATTTCTAGCGTCCGCGTGGGACACAAGTTTTGTTGTTCGCTCTATTCACGAGCGAATTCTAACTCTCCGATTTTGTAGGGTGAAATGTCCGCCGACTTTACTACACAAGTATTGTTGGTGGGCTAGCTAGCGCCTGGTTGGAAGTTTGCCAAGAATTTGATATTGTATATATTTTGAGTTTTGAGTGACCAGCACCTCGCACCTGTTTAAGCGTTTACCAGCTTGAATCAATTTCAAATCGAGCTCAAATCGATACATATGTCGATTTCGCGTTCACCCGCCACACCACGTTCACCCGTCTCCGCTCTTCAATAAACTTTATCGCTGCTTCCGGATCGTTTCTATTTATGGGAAACACGTAGGAACAGAAAGAAAATCAATGGAAAAGCAACGATGTGACCTTTTATATCCGTTCGAACAGCGAGACACACACAAAATATGACGAGACAAAATTGTATTGCGCTTTTTTAAGCCAAATTGGAATAAAAACAACCACTGCGGCGACACAACTCATTTTTTTGCCATTTAATTCTGTACCCTATGGCAAGGTCGGCAACAAGTTTAGTTTGAAAAAATCACCATCAAAATAATTCGGCCATCTGAATCTGGCGAAAAACACAAATAGTTTAATCTGCGTTGTTTGTGGGCAGTTCCAAAAATGGCGGCCGGTGCATTATGAAACGTTTGCTTGGTTTTCCACCGTGGAATGCGCCTTCTGAGCCCAACTTCATTTTGGCTTCCTCGGCTTCTGAAAATATTGAATTTGTTTTGAAACCATAAAATGGCTTGATCATCCTGGTTGATCGTCCGTGTTGATCAGACTTAACATCGCGGGTGTTATAACCAATCCAAAATGAATTTTCGTTTCGTTAGATACCGTCCTTCCTCGAAATACCCCCCCCCCCTTCTCCCGGGGATTTATTTGTTCAGTGTGCAAATTTTGAGGGGTTTTCGAGGAGGTTATTATTTCTTCTGAAATTTTCGTGAAATTCATAGAAAAGGTACCCAAATCCGGTAAAAAATGTGTCCAAATATGATGTATTTGAACATATTTATGTACATCGCTGCAAATTGGCAGCAATAAATACATCATGTACATTGCATACATGATGTATATACATCATTCCAGACGGGGGTTATTTCGAGGGGGGTTATTAATTCATAGTAGCCATTTTGAGGGCCGTACAAAACCGATCAAAAAGCCGCGCCGACCCACCGCATCAACAAAAAACAGCTAGCTATGTGAAGGGCAAATCAACGTGAAAACAAGACTACAATCAACTAACGGGCAGAGACGACTAGCTGCTTGATGCCGTCCTCGACCATGTTCGCCAGCTCCGAGTTCAGCGCGGCCGACTCGCGCAGCTGGCACAGGAACATCAACATGTGCCCATCCTGCGAGTTTCCGGTTATGGAGAGATTGTTTTATTTGTTTGTATTTATGTTAGGTATCTATTATTGTACCCATGATTGTGTTTTGCATATGGAAGCGTGGACTTGAACTGTTGTATTTTGTTGCCACTTGCACTACGCCGTGCAGATATTTTACGCCCCAAATTACCCTCAACTGCATCGAAACTCGTTTCAATGGGCTTGAAGTTGCCCTACAAAACAACTTTTTCAAAACCCGTTTTACTTCCTATAAAATATCTGATGATACCTATTTATTTTTGATAAGTTTCCAGTCTCTATATTTACGCAGTGCCGCTGTATTTTAAAAAAATTTTTGCTGGTGGGCGAGCTGTTGTGTTAGCGCCTTTTACCTAACCAGGTTCCAGTTCCGCAAAATGAGAAGTGAGAAGTGAAATGGCAAAGGCGAAGTAAAATCGCAAAGGCGAAGTGAAATGGCAAGTGAATTGACAAAAGCGAAGTAAAAAAAAGAAACAGAAATTTCGCTTCGCTGTTGCCAATTTCCTCCTCAATTCACTTGCCATTTCACTTCGCCTTTGCGCTTTTACTTCGCTTTTGCCATTTCACTTTTCACTTCTCATTTTGCAGAACTGGCCCCAGGTAGGTAGATGTCTTAAGACTAGGTAGCTTAACATAGATTTAACAAACTAGGTAATTAAGTCTACAAAAAAACTTTTCAAAAAACGCAAATAACCTCATGAGCCAGATGACTAGCGCAGTTGTCTTTTTGTCCCGCGCTGCAACCGCACGTGACTATCACTAGAACGATTAGTGATTTGAGACCGATTTTTGCAAAGCGGGTAGTGCTAGACATTTTTGCGGTTGTGTTGCGAGGTGGATTTGTTGGATATTTAGATAAAAAATAGTTGAATTTGAGGCGACTCCTGTTGTTAAAGGGGGTTCAATAGAGTAGGGATATTTCAAGATGTATTTGTCATGATCTGGAATTGATTGTATAGCATCTACATGGATAGTGCCTGAACGAACTAACCTTCACTTGGAAGCTGAATCAATTGTATAGCTAACTAGAAATTAAAAATGCAAATAATGATTACATTTAAACCTACTTAATATTCAGTTAAATGTGATGTGATGTTTATTAAAGTTATTTAATATACAGACTGACGTGTGTGGGTACAATAATTCGTTGTTGTTTTTATAATGAGATGACATTTCAAAATGTATAACTGATTAACCACCCACACTTGGTGATGGAAAAGCGCCAGAAAAATGGCGCCAGGAGTTCCGGCGGCCAATTGTAGTAGATGAGTGAACTGAAAACTACTACACAATGGTGATATGCGATAGGGCGATATGATAGCTTCATGCAATTTTTCAGAGCCATATCGCAGGGACCAGATTTCGCTTTCACTTTCTCCACACCCAGAAAGTTCAAGCAAGACAAGCAATAAGTGAACATCGAAATTGACACTTACTTCTGTATTGCAGGCTATGAATTTCCATTTAAATTCTAAGTTTCAAAAAGCTTATACTTAAATTTTTCGGTTTCTGATTCATTCGATGGACATTTGATCCAAAATTAATCCATTTGGCCCGACAAACACTAGTTTTCACCGTGACCGATGTGAAAACTGAAATGGCGACATGGCGACATTCAGCCTACTCATATTGTATGATGTGTTTTAGTTTTCAAATTTTCAAATTTCAACTTTAGTCAATTCAAGTTCACATTTCAAAAAAATTAAATTATTCCACAGTGATGATTAATTTGCGTTTAACTTTTTTTCAGTTTTTACCGAAGTCACGGTGAAAACTAGTGTGTGTAGGCACAGTATGTTCAAATAGCAACAATTTTCAGCAAGCGGATTCGGAGTCATAAGCTGCGCGGACCGCTCACCCTAAAATGCCATGCTAGAGAGTCACACTGAAAAATTACACCAAGCGCCAAAAGCGAGACAGGCGCCAATGGCACCATCGAAAATGGCACCAAGCATAGAGGGACACAGGCGCCAATGGCACCAGAGAAAATGGCACCAAGCGCCATTCCATGCCATCACTACCGACAATTTTGACACAGACGTCACAGACATTCTGAAGTACCACACTGAGCTTATTTCTAGCTGTATAGTAGTCAAACCTGTGGGAAATGCGATAGACACGTAGATAATACCTACTATTCTCCAGTGGACACCCTATACGCGCAGTTTTTATGTCTCATGTTGGAAGCTTGCCAAATATAATTAAAGCACGCAATATTCGTAGAGAAATGGAAAAATGCATTGTTGTTAATTCGTTAACGTGAAACATTATAACAGCAATGAATTTCCCAACTTTTTATGAAAATCGCATGCGTCAAATATCTTTAGCGCGTTTCCAGCGCAAGGTGTAGAATCTGTGGAGTATATTTTGGTCGGTATAAAGATCCGTTGAGCAATTAGGTATATAAATCCAAGACAGATGGATTTACAGTAGTAGCAGTTTTATGTGATGAAGTAGCGCCGCTGCCATAAAACTTTAGATGGGAAATTACCAGGAAAAATACATTTGAAAATTGATTTTCGAAATTCATAATTTTCATTTGGATACTTTAATGCCAAAAATGAAAAGTCATTGGAAATTGAGAAGAAAAAATATCGAAAACAATTTTAGAACTTTTGTTTCCATCATTGCGTGGTACTTTTGTTAGCTCATGCTGATTAGCATTTAAAAATCATCAATTTTTGGAAAATATAATTAAATATTATCCCAGAAAATCTCTCAAGAACAAAATATAATTAAATTCTCCCCAAAAAAACCCTAAAAATATAAATAAATATAAATATCAGAATCTGAGAGCTTTTCTGATTTTTTCTAAAATCTCAGAAAATCTCTCAAACAAACTATAATTAAATCTCTCTGGAAAATTGTGGAAAAAATATAAATCTCAGAAAATTTTATATTTTCTGAGATTTTTTAAATATAAATCTCGTTGATGTTTTTTCAATGCTAGTGCTGATCAATGTGTTTATAAATTACGGAAATACGAAAAAGCATTTCAAGATTGAAGCTGAAGGTGTCGGAAAATGAGTATTGAATTTTTTTTAACATTCAGAGTGGTATATACTGTGCATTTACGTAGGTATTTAGGTACCTAGATATCTATTGAGCATAATAACCATAACCTACGCCATGGACCACTGGGCCGATCCCGCACACTGTAGAAAGTAAAACTTCAATAAAATTTCTGTCGAGTGCTAAAAATAATCTTTTACAATTCACCAGGTATCGTACCCGCCATTTTACTCCGGCAAACCACGATTAGTTGTTAAAACGTCTTTACTTTTACTCGCAAAATACGTATGCTCGAGTACTGAATAAATAAGTTTTCGTTACCTCTGAAAAAGTAAATAGGTACCAGCACTCACTTCACGTATACTTTTTGAAAGTACGTGAGTACAGAAAACGTATTTCAGATAGTGTTTTATATAGACTTTTTAAAGGCATAGAAGAGAAAGAGGGGACAAATGGGCTAAAAATAGTTGAAAATGTGTATATAAGCACATATGTATCCAAAATTGCGAAAATTAGGTAAAAAGGTACGAAATTAGTGATTTTGAGCTAAAATTGTGGCGAAATTTCTCAAAATAGGTACTTACTTTTTCGTTTTCCAGAGGATAAAGTACGTTTACTCATGAGTAAAAGTATAAAAAATTTACTTTACATTGAACTTTGGAATGTAAACTTTGAAAAAGTTAGGTACTTTTAACAACTCTGGGCTGATGGTGGAAACACACCGAATGGAAGTGCGCAAGCACCAGTGATAGTCGGTTGCACTGTTATTTTTTACAGGTACCATTAAGAGTCAGGAATTTGTTTAAAGAAGGTACAGTTTTCTACCGCTGAACGGCTTCATGTTTCGGTGCATGTGAGTTCGATACTGAGTTATTTAGATGATATTTTACTTTTTTTGTCGGCAACATAAATATGTGTGCCGGAAATGATTATCTGTCTGATTCAATTGTGCCACACACTAGTTTACCATTATGAAATGCTACACCGTTTTTGTAAACTGTTTCAGAATACAGTACAAAACACTGAACAGAGTTGTACAGTGTTTCGTACTGGTTTGTGCAAACAGTTTACCAAAATGGTCGAGATTTCACAATGGTAAACCAAACTAGTGTGTGTGTGTGCCCGCCCAATATCTGGTTTCGATTGAAAACTTGGCACTTGAGGGTCGATTACAATCCGACGTAAATGCAGTGTCACGAAAACGTTAAATTTCACTGAAAATAAATTACGTTAGTGGATGATGATGCAGGTCTCCAATCTGTCATGGAATAAGTATGTACTGATCAGTAATACCTTAGTGGTGTACAAAACTCAGTGTTAACGGTCCACTATTTCTGAGGATATCAATTTTTCAGTGATTTCAGTCAATTTAATCATACAACACTCATTTGCAAGGCAAATAATGATCACAAGATCATAAAAGTCATAAAAACGCCATTCAGACAGCATGGTTACAATAAAATCATCATTTTTATCGTATGAATAAACTAAAATGTGTGTGTAAATTTCCTTAACGACGTGATGAGTCGGTAACTGAGCTTCATCAAACAGAAATCTAGGTAATCAAACAGATGCCCATCAATGCAGATCCAATGAAATTAGAGAACAGTAAAGGTATGTAAATTTTCTTTTGCGCCTACACACGCTAGTTTTTCAACCACGTTTTCTAAAACTCCTAAATCAGCTTTGAATAAATTTGCCTCTACCTGAATTAATTATTTTTGATCCTAATCGACTGTAGTTGACGGACACCTTATCCCGGTTAACTCGAATGCAGTCATAGCTAATTCATGAGTTTGCAAAGTTTCGGTTGAAGACTAGTGTTTGTAGAACCCCCGGCCAAGACAACAGGCTAAAGTTTTATCGCCAATATTTGGGCAAGGTGATTACCATCGTTGTGAAAACGTATTTACGTATACTCGATAAATACGTTTACTCGAGTACTGCGTATATACGTTCAAGTTTCCTCCCGAAAAAATAGCGGTACTCACTTACTCGCGTACTTTTTGAAAGTACGCGAGTACAGAAAACGTAATTGAGAAAAAATTGGGTGTGCATCAAAAGCACAAACTACAAAAACGAATTAAATCGACTGCAAGAATGGCAGCGCAAATTATAGAAGTTGCGATGGGTACGGACGCAGCGACTCTCGCTTTCACTTTGACACATTTTTACATCTTCCAAGCAGGGTTGGCAAAATCTCAGAAAAAAAAAAAAAAATAAAAATAAAATAGAAAATTGAAGAATAAAATAAAAATTAAAATGTAAAATTGATGAATAAAATAAAAATAAAATACAATTTTAATAAAAATAAAATACAATTTTAGTAAAAAGAATTTTACTTAAATCAATCCTGGTCACGAACTATAATAAAAAATAAAAATAAAATAAAAATAAAATGAAAAATTGAAGAATAAAATAAAAATAAAATGGAAAAT
This sequence comes from Sphaerolaimus hirsutus, assembly GCA_964036195.1. Taxonomy (NCBI): domain Eukaryota; kingdom Metazoa; phylum Nematoda; class Chromadorea; order Monhysterida; family Sphaerolaimidae; genus Sphaerolaimus; species Sphaerolaimus hirsutus. The sequence goes on from OZ038450.1 coordinate 12,518,057, forward strand.
TGAAGAATAAAATAAAAATAAAATACAATTTTAATAAAAATAAAATAAAATTTTAGTAAAAGGAATTTTACTAAAACCAACCCTGCTTCCAAGGTACAAAAGCGAAAAAATTTACTTTTACGTTTTCCCTGAGCAGAAAAATACCGGCATTTACTTTAACTCACTTTTTACGCAGCATAAAAGTAAAAAAAGTACTTTACGTTTTCTGTACTCTGGGGTGAGTAAAAGTAAAATACTTTACTTTGCCTTTAGCTACTTTGGAAAAAGTTCAGTACTTTCAACAACTCTGGTGATTACCACCGAAACGTTGTGTCTGCGACAGATAGATGGATAAAACGTACTGAAAGCATTGCTCCGGCTATCGCCAATACTGATAACAGCTTAATTTTTTTAAGCGCCAGATTTATAAAAAATGAGTGGCGCCATTTTTTATGAAAATTGTGTCCTTGGTGCTTGTCGTCACTCCTCTGGTGCTGTTTACTGTTTTATCGTGAAATCAGGCTAATGTAATATTTTTAGTTGTCATTGCAGAGGACCAAAATATTGTTGGAAGGATATTTTAGTGTAATGTGAAATGGCGAATGTCTCACCACCTTTTATACCTGCTATACAACGGGATTATTGAATGCCGAGTGGTAGAAAATTCTAGAGGTTTTCGATGGAGCGTGTTTACAGTTAGAGCCTAATAAAAACACTTGTATCGCAATAATATCATAGTTAACTAATATGTTAATTTACCGTTTGTCATTAAATAATTTTTACTTCGATGAGATCTCTTGAAATTTTCATTATCTCCACTCTCCAAGCATTCTGGAATGACGTGACACGAGAAATCTTTTCCTCTTAAAATATTAGCATATAGTTTTAATATGTAAATAATAGGTAGTTAATTGCACTTATGGTAAAGATAGAAAATTCAACCAACTGCTACAATAGGTGACGTCGAGTCCGGAAAAGTATTGAATAAACTTCTCACTTTTTCGCTTGACACCACAGTGGTTTTTGAAACGTATTTACTCACAATCACAACAGCGGAATAGTAGCGAAAAAATTCCCTTGATGTCGATGCGTGGCAAGCTTCAAAGTCAATCGGCTTGATCGGCCATGTAAAATGAGTATTTACCACTTTTATCGACTCCGCTTATCTCGGAGCTGGGGGATTTTTCAAGGAAACACACAAAAAATTTAAATCGCCGACCGCGAACCCCAGCACACTTGAACTGCATCGAATAGGACGACACGAAGGTCTGGTGGACCCCCCCCCCAAAAAAAAAAAAAAAAAAATTCCGCCCCCATATTTGTGCTCCCGATCGCGGACAGGTTACACAATTATTCCATAGTCGATACTACATCGTAGACATCCATCTTTTTAGGTATAAAAAATATATTTACAGGAGTTTTACGTCAAACGTAATTGCATTCGTTTTACGTCAAACGTATTTCTTTTTTTTTTGCAATATACCTTTCACTATAGTAACATTAATATTCATCAGCTTGAGTATTCACACTTCAGAAACTTTCTCGATAACTTCAGACAATCAAAACTAGCCATCGCAATTTCAAATGCGACGAATGATGACTTTTATTAACTTTCATACTAATGACCCACTCAACAAGCCGGCATTTATTCAATTACCTACTTCTGATGTGCAATAATTAAATCCAACTAGAAAAGTTATCGAGATAAAGATTGACAAGTGGTTCAGTTAAAGTGGTTCCATTCGATACGATTCGCGATTTTTCGATTGGCTTCCATAACGGTTCTTTTCGATCTAATTACATATCATTTAAGAATTTACAGTCCACTAAAGCTGGAGTAGGTTGGATGGCAATAAACTAATATAAATGTTGAGTACTAGACATTTGAGTTGAATCGGCAATGAAAACGGTACGGAAAACGGACGTTCCCATTTATATAGCACCCTCATTTCCGCTTGCTAACCGGATTCAATGTTTCATTGTTCATTATCGTGCCGAATGATATACAGAAGTGCTTAGCCTGTACAGGAGAACGATTTACGTATAAATTTCATTTCGGCCAGAAAAATCACATGTCTCATTTTATCACACATTCCATGTAATTATTTGTAAAAAAATGAAAATTTAAATGTTAATGTATAAATGTGCAATCGTTGCAGATCTGATTGCGGCAGCGCCACGATCTAAGCGTAGGGCTCGAAAATCGATTTGTTTCAAACTCGAGTTCGAGTCACAGCTGCCAAATTTTTCCGGTCCAGTCGGCGAGTCGAGTCGGGGCAAGTCAGTGAATATCGAGTCTAGTCTCAGCAAAAATCTATAGTATCGAGTCGAGTCCGATGCGTTATCCTTTGGTATGATCCTTGCAGGAATTTTGATTACTGGTTTCTTTACCAATGTTTCACACAGACTGTCTGAATGCCAACAATTCAGTTTAATATAAAAATAAAGCAATGTTTTGATAAATTTTTGCAATAAAGCAACAGAGGCACCTTTCAGATGAAGATCATCGGATACAACCAGCGATCCAGTATCTGCTGATCATTGTGTGATCAAAAATCTATGCTTGTATGCACTCAAAATTTCCACACATCTCTCAATATTTATACTAGAACTCGCATTCCCCCAAATCATGCATGTCTCACATTGTGCAATGTATTTGAGGTGGTGTGGTTTTTTCAGGTATAGTGTGTAGAATTGTGTAGCAATACAAAACTTGAGTTTAACCATCATTCATACATATTACAAGCCAATGAATGATACAAGCCAATCAATGATCAATATCGTGCATGTGGTATGGAAATGCGCGCTTGCGTTAATGCTGCGATTACAGCTCGGGTGTAAAATTGACCGGTCGTAAAATTGAATTTTGGGCGTAAAATTAATTACAGGTGAATGGATAAAGATATGGCGTTGTAATTTCAGTCAAAGAAAGTGCACATGCAGATGTTGCTTGTGTCCAAAGCTCATCAGTTTATTTCAATTGTACTAGAAGTTATGAATTTTGGCATGAATTTTTTTAATTTTACACCCTAATTTTACGCAACTTACAGCGCATAATTGACAAAATTGTGCTAAAATTCATAACTCCCAGTACGATAAAAATAAACTCATGAGCTTTGGACACAAGAAACATCTGCATCTAAGCTATCTTTGACTGAAATAACAATATCGTATCTTTATCCATTCATCTGTAATTAATTTTACATCCAAAATCAATTTTACGCCTGGTCAATTTTACGCCCAAGCTGTAATCGCAGCATAACGAGGCTTCCGGGAACAACACGAACCGACAACCTATGACGACAAAAATTTTGTTTCGTTTTATTGTGTATGATAACGTCATATATAAAAATTTATGTTTGTTCTAGGCAAAAAGAGTGATCGAGATCTAGGCGTCTGACACAAAAAATGTTCAATTTTCGTGACATAAAGAAAGTTGAAAGCCCAAAAAGTTTTGTCGTCACACGTGTCAGTGTAAACGCCGCTTTAGCATTTAACTATATGCGTATTTAGCATCGTCATCACCGGAAATGCATGAATGCCTTTTACCCAAGTCTCGACGCAACCTTTGGCAATCTGCCGTACTATTTATTTGTCGGTGTCAAATCATCGCATGAGTGGATCACAATCGGTAGACGTTGTACGAAAGAAACGGGGGCGTATATTTGCATTCAGCAATTTCGCACTCGAAAAATCACTCTAAACTACGGGTACGGTATTCGCGCGGATTACGGTAGTCGCGGGTCAGCCGAACCGAATGAAATCATAAGTTCTGCGGTGCGGCTGCGGCACCTGGCTGCGCTTGCCGAAACGGATGAAGTCGTAGCCGCGCTTGGGGGCGGGGCCGCTGCCGCCCTCTGCGGGGTGGACATTTATGATGTGGAAAATGATAAGAAAAATTGATTATTGGTGTGAATTGGTGATTGAATGTCGAAATAAGATCGATAATTGAAGAAATTCATTGCGTAGTCGGACATATTGAATCCGACGGCCAATTGCACGCAACACCGACAGAAGTATGGCGTTCCAGCTCACAGTTGTTAAAATGTATTTATGTTTACCCGAAAAATACATAAATATACTCGAGTACTGGGAAAATACATACCTATACTTTTACTAATAGTCACTGAACTCATCTGTATGCGTATATTTGAGAAGTACACGTGTACAGAAAATGTACTGCAGAAATTTCAAATTGCAACTTTTTGTTGCTAAAATAAAGGAACCTTGAAGAAAGCACACCATTTTCCTAAAGAAAAACTCAAAAATCATAAAAAATGACATCACTTATGATTCCTTCCAGTGTAAGAATTCACATGTGAAATTTATTAGCTGTTACACTTTCCATGAAAAAAGTACCTACTTTTACACATTCTTTGACGAAACGTACTCACTTTTACATTTTCCATGGAAAAAGTACTCGCTTTTACATTTTCGTGGATAAAAAGTATTTTACACGCATGTACTCATGAGTATTTACTCACATGTACTCGTGTTTAACATTTTGTTTATTTACTCAGGGTAAGATTTATTTACTCAGGGTGAGTAAAAGGTACCGTATTTCTTCTAATAAAAGAGCGCCGTTCAATTGGAGGCTGCTGTTCTATTGTTTTTGTGAGCGCAAAAAAAGAGCCAAAACCTGCCGTTTTATTAGAGGTGGCGTTCTATTGGAGGCATGCCGTTCTATTAGAAGAAATACGGTATGTAGAAATTTTATGTAGGTATACATATACTTTGAAAAAATGTTCAACAATTTTAACAACTCTGCCGGAGTCCAGCCATCGCGTCAGTGATTCACACTTCCATCACCAATCCACCATCATACACTCAAACTAACTCAAAGCCATTAAACTGTGACACAGACGAGCGAGCATCGGGAACGCCTGCACCAGCCCGTTTTCCTGCACGAAATTGTCGCAGTCGCCGTGCAAACTGCCCGCTTGGATCGAGGTCACGCCTGTGAGTCATCGCAGTTTGATGAAGAAAATGTTTACGGTAGCAATGTTCGATAAAAAAGTACCGTATGTGCCTGAATACGTCCCCAGGGGAGTTATGTTTTCGTCGCAATTTTCTGACTGGGGAGTTTTTCGAGCGGGTTATTCGAGGGGAAGAAGTTTTTCATCGGATTATTAAGTAAAATGAATGATCAATAAATTTTTTTAATTTGGGTTTTAATTAACTGCATAAAACTTAAAGGTCAGCATAGAAATTCATGCAATGAAGTCGATGCTAATGAACATCAACTGCCAAAGAAAACATTCTTTTTCATATGTGGAGGGGGGTTATTTTTCTTCAGTCAGCTAACAGGGGGGTTATTCGAGGGGACTTCGAGAATATACATATTTTTATTGTGGTGTTTTTGAGAAATTCGAAAAGGATAACCAACGAAGCTTTTGACGGTAAGTTTGCCAAAAATACTCGAAGGCATAAATATACCTGCTTTTCTGGTCTTTTACATCATTATCCAATGTATTGTATAATAATACTATGTATTTCAAACAAATTGGTGCCTTTTTACCATAGTTGTTGAAACGTACCGTATTACCTCGAAATACCCCCAGGGGGTTTATTATTTCGCCAGCAAAATTTGAGGGGGGGATAATTCGAGGGGGGGGTTTATTCGAGGGGGGGGTCTATTATTTCGCCAGAAATTTTCGGAAATTCCCCATACGCAGACGTAGAAAAATCGAACAATTACATAGATGTATATGTGTTTATAGGCATATATTACTGTATATACACAAAAACCCTTCCCTAACGTCACTTAACCATCAGTTTTAACGTGTGTTCTGCATTGTACAGATCACAAACTGCGGTATTTGTCATGTACGTTCACGTTACACTCAATTTTAGGGGGGGTATTTCGAGGGGGGGGTTTATTATTTCCTCAGCCGAAATTTAGGGGGGGTATTTCGAGGGGGGGGTTAATTCAAGGGGGGGGTTAATTCGAGGTAATACGGTATTTACGTTTACTCAAAAATTACGTATACTCGAGTACTGAGTAAATACGTTTACGTATACTTTGAAAACAGTACCTGTACTCACTTTTACGTATACTTTTTCAAAGTACTCGAGTACAGAATACGTATTTCTGATAGTCTTTGTTGTAGACTTCTTCAAGGCATAGATGGGAAAACGAAAAAAAGTGAAAAATATAATAAAATTGCCAAAAATAGGCACATAACACATGGAATAGTAAATTTGAAGGTTAAAATGGTCAAAAAGGTATTAAAATTTGAGTGATAATTGGGGCAAAAAATACTCATTTTTACTTCTTCTGGACGAAAAAGTATCTTACTCATGTTTACTTGTGAGCAAAAGTAAAAAAGTTTACTTTACTTATTCTGTACTCAAGGGGTGAGTAAAAAATAGATAGGTACCTTACCTTTACGTATAGGTACTTTGAAAAAAGTTTGGTACTTTTAACAACTCTGCTTTTTACTCCAACTCACCAAACAAAGAAACAATCAGCGTTGACACCGTAATAACATGGAATAGAGATCTTTCCATTTTTTAAACACAAGTGCAATTTTTCGCAAATTGTGTGAATAAAAAGAAATTCAGCCCAGCGTGCGCTACTGCAAAGAAAAGAAACAATAAATTTAACACAAAATAAAGACGACAAACTCTAAAACGCGTTGAACGATGAGTTCTGCTGCACATGGGTACATGGTGAAAGCAAATCACAACCATCGAAATATTGAGTTATTGAACTGGCACCCACAATCACGGAAATATAAATTCAAAATATTGTCGCTTTCCCATTTAAAGAACGTTCTTCCCACCCTTGCAGAAATTCAGCTCAAAATTGTTGTAAGCCATCACGAAAATCAAGTGTAATTAGGTGCAAATTTGCATATACCGTATTACCTCGAAATACCCCCATGGGGGTTTATTACTTCGCCAGCAAAATTTGAGCGGGGGTTAATTCGAGGGGGGGGGGTATTCGAGGGTTTTTTTATTTCGTCAAACGTTTTCGTAAGGATCGTAGTAAATACCGTATTACCTCTAATATTAAGTATACCTTAGATTGTTTTCGTCAGATTTTTAGAGCCAAAAGTTATACCTTATACTAGAGGGTACCTTCAATTTTTTCGCCAGATTTTGCATAAATTTAACATGCATAAATTCAACACAAAACGACCTGATCGGTATCGAGTTATCGCCGAAGAAGTCAACGAAGAGTTATCGCAGTGCATTTCGGCACCATTATCATCATATTCCGCCATGTTTAGCAACCGTTTTTAAGATTTTGTGCGGTTTGGCATACAGCCAGCTGTATTATATTAGAGGTATGCCTTATATTAGAGGGTACCTTATATTTATTTTGTCACGTTCAAAATAGCCAAAGGTTATACCTTATATTAGAGGGTACCTTATATTAGAGGGATGCCTTATATTGGAGGTAATACGGTAGTAGGCATTTGCGTACCCAAAACAGGTAATAAATGTGTCCAAACAGGATATATTTGGACATAAAAACGTAGATAGCTAACAAACTAGTCTATGTGTAGCTGCAATGCAAATTAGCGGTAATATACATCATGTACATTGCATACATGACGTACATCATTCCGAAGGGGGGGGGGGTATTTCGAGGGGGGTTTATTAGAGGGGGGTAAATCGAGGGGGGATAATCCGAGGTAATACGGTATTCTCGGAAATGTACAGTTCTAGCGGTGCAGAATGTAACCTCTTGTAGTTCAGTCGGTTGGAGCATTCACACGCAAAGGGAAAGGTCCCGGGTTCGAGTACCGGCCAGAGCGAAAACATTTTGTACCTTTACTGTACCTAGTATGAAAACGCTATACTCTTGGAGATAATAAAAAAAATAAAAATTTTCGAAGGACGTTGGCTATAGAAAATAAAAAAACACACACAAACGAATTGATTTTTGAAGGTTTTGAATTTTCTAGGTTTTAAATCCCCCCCCTCAAAACAAAAAAAAAACAAAAAAACAACAATAACAACAACGACGACGAAACGTCTCAAATCTCTGAAATGAGTCCAAAAGCGAATCGTTACGGCGAACGAAGGTATTGTGATTTGAAAGACCAATTCCAAGTCTAAAAATTCAAAAGTTAGGCCTTGGCTACAAAATGCAACAGGTTACGTCGTATGGTCAGTAGCGCATTCTCGAGGCACTACGCAAGTGAACAAATGACAAAATCTATCAAGTTGTATGGGATGTTATACCTAAATACATCAGCGGGCAGTCCTAGTCTCCCATACCCCGTAAAGTGTTAAGTAATGTGCTTAATGTCATGTATTTAAAAATGTCAATCAAAACAGAACAGAAAAGATTTTATTACTCAACTTTGCATGACAATTGACACTTTAGTTTACATTTGTCATGACGATTGACACTTTGCATGACATTTTACATGACATTTGACACTTTACTTTACACTTTACTGGACCTGGGATTCGCACCAGGAGTAGGTAATTATTATATTGTAGGCTTGTGAATGAGAATACTTCTGTCATGCATACCTATGTAAGTTTGCTAGTCAAAAGAATTACCTTACAATTTAAGTCACTCACCAGGGGCACTCCCAGACCCTGTGAAATGTCAAATGTCATGCAACTTACTGTAAAAAGTCGTGCATATGACTTTTGACTCTTACCATGACATTTACCATTTTACACGGTCTGGGAGTGGCACCGGTCCGGTCCACCACCACCTAACATGTCACAAGAATTTCCACCATTCATGTCACTTGCGGAGCGGGCATCTGAAATCGAATGCCACTCGAAACAAGTGAAGAAACAGTAGCACATGAAGCACCTATGTCCCTACCATTCATTCCAAACCAGGTAACCTCATTTAGTAATTGCAGTTGGTCTAGTGGTCGCATCAGAAGGTAAGCACAATAAAATGCCTTACATACATTATATTGGCCAATGTATGTGAGCGACTGCGCATGGCACTCTGTCAACTGATCTTTTTTTCGGGAAACTGAAACTTTAGGAAACTGTTTTCAATGGAACGATCTCATTTACAGTTTATGTCATTCCAAAGATTACATGTCTGTCAAAGGCAAGTGTAAAGCAACGAAAGACTTTTTGTCATTTTGTCAAAAGGTCATAATGTGAGAATATTCTTTTCAAATCTTTTCCACTAACACAGCAAAAAATGGGTTTGTGAAGTGTGGGCAAGCGGGCTGGATGCGGGTGAAGCGGCCCCCGTGAAGACACTTTCACACGTTTCACGAGATTTTTGGTAAAGTGTCTTCCACACACTTCACCCACCATTCATCATCATTCATTCACGCCATAAACTTCGTGAAGCGCACTCCCCGACGCACCAAACCGATGCCCAGACAATGTTACGAAGCATGTCAGTGACGTGAAGCGACTTCACTACGAAGTTCGTGAAGTGCCACGAAGCAGCAACTAGGTTCGTGACGCACCGGGAAGTGTCACCATGAAGCCATTCACGAAGCTTCACGACGCATCACAAAGCGATTTTTTGCTGTGTAACAGAATTTCAGTTTTCAAAGTCAGTCTTCAGAGTGAGCATGCGCAGGCGCTTTGGTGCTGAGTGCCCACGCGTTATGTATTTATTACTTTTCGGCCAGGGTTCAGTGAACCGCGACCGCACCATATAAAACACGCATTATTCACGGGATGGACTGACGAACCTTCCCGCTCCCAGGTAAATATATTCAGGTTCTTTTCCTTACGGCGCTATTTTGACATATCTTACTCCGTAAAGGTTCTAAATGCGGTTCCCGTTCAAAGATACATGTAGATAACACACACCGGACCATATTGAGAAGTTGGAATAAAAAACTACATGTAAATATCAATCAACCAAGAAAAAACGAAAATAGCTGTACCGTAGTGACAAATTATGAAAACGCATGCACCCGCCCACCAACAGGCAAACCGTGGTCAATAAACTCGAAACTTGAAATGGTCCGGTCAACACAAAAAGTAACTGGTTATAGAATCCATTTCCTTGATTGAATTTTTATGATCAAATGAAATGGGAGACATTTCCAGCGGTCTATAAAACGGTAACCCAAGACTTCGGTACGGGTGTTTGCCATGATGGCACCGTTGACGCAAAACAGTTGCGCTTGTTCAGCGACCATAATCCACCGCGATCAAGTGTGGCAGTCAGCGACACTGCCGGAAAATGGGTTTGTAGTTGTACCAACCAGCTGACATTGTTTTTACAAATGGACTGTTTTCCAGAGTTGTTAAAAGGTACGTACGTTTACTCGAAAAATACGCGTACGCGAGTACGCGGTAAATACATTTACATATACCTTTCAAAAAAATACCGTACGCACTTGTAAGCGTACACTTTCAGAGCGTACGCGTACGGAAAATGTATTTATGAAAATTCAATGTGGGACAGATTTATAAAGTAACTACACTGCTATGTATTTACAGAAGTGGTTCCATTGAATATTTTAGATATGCGGGGTAGTGCCTTTAAAAATTTCAAAATTCGCAACCAAATCGAAATGGTTGTGGAGACAATGGATGTGGTAAACGAGTCGGGAGAACGATGATTTTTATCTCCTAGAAAAAAGAGACCATGAAAACTATATGATCTGTCATTTGCTTATGGAAAAACATACGTTGTGCTGTACACGTATGAAAAAGTGCCCACTTTTACACATTCTATGAAGAACAGTAGTCGTTTCAACACTCTACTCTAAAAAGTACCCAAATTTACGCGTACGTACGAGTAAAAATAAAGTATTTCACGTTTTCTATACTTTGTGGTGAGTAAAAAAAAAATCCTCTACGTTTACATATACTTTAAAAAAAGTTCAGTAATTCGAACAACTCTGCTGTTTTCTCTACCTTATACAATGTCAAACTTGGTTGGAAAACTGGTCGAAGTGAAAATGTCAAAAAGTCAAAAAATGACAATAAAATGTAAAATGTCAACCAAAAAAAAGAAAAAGACTTTATTACTGAACTTTGCATAACTTGAACATGGCAACTTACAAATTCCTATGACATTTTGCATGCCATTCGACACAGCTTTACACTTTACAGGGCTTGGGACTGGTGGAATAGTTAATAAGGGCGACACTATATTTGGGCAGCCAGATTTCTTGCAAATATCAGAATAACATTTTTTACGCTGCCCGATTCAAAGTGATTTTAATTAGGAAGTCGGGTGTCACTGTCGGGTCGGCGCGCGCCAAAAACTTGTCGGCATCGAAAATTTAGCACTTGGTAAAATCTTAACTTCGCTCCGATTGCACCAAGATGACAGAAGCAATCACAAACGAGATTTGCTAGTGACGCAAGATGACAGAAATATCGCGTGAAGTGAAGCCATCAACATAACTTAGTTGAGTCATAAAGATGCTTACTGACTAATTAGGTGCCACTGAAAACAGATTTAAGTTGCATGATTACGTACCATTATGCAATGGGTGGGGGCGGTTTAATGAGAAATTGTCTATCGATGTTCAGGCGTAGATTGATTCAGGCTATTCAGGTATTGATGTACCCATTACTTATCATTAAAGTATTCACTGATAAGCTCAGCCAAAAAAAGAAAGTATTGAAAGGATTATTTTATGCTGGAGATTATCAGCTAGCCAAGTGACGTTTCTGATTTAACTCTAACCAACGCCGACTGCTTGATTGAATCGCGATTCGAGAGAAAGGCTGTTCGATTTAAATACCCTAAATCCTTGAATAAGGCCCCAGGGGAGTTATTTTTTCCTCAGACGTTTTGGAGAGGGAGTTATTCAAGGGGGGTTATTCGAGGGGGGGGGGGAGTTATTTTTTCCTTGTAAAACTTGAACTTTATTCATTGTATGGGTGCAGTCTGTAAACTCATGTAATTCAGGTATTTAACTGTCCAACAACAATAAAAATATGTGTGTACACTGCATACACACCTAATGTCTTTGCTGTCGCTGATCTAGGCTAATAATTTTGTGCATTTTTATATTGTATCGTTTTCATCCAGAGGGGGCGAGGGCGTTATTCAAGAGGGGGGAGTTATTAGAGGGGGGAGTTATTTTTTCATCATCTCACAAACACGGGGGAGTTATTCAGGGGGGGGACTTATTCGAGGGGGTCTTATTCGAGGATTTGCGGTGAATTGAAACGTCAACACGATGAAACGCTTCACTTCACCTCTCACTTGTTGTATATAATATAAAATGTCGTCACATTTCATTCACTCCACGCCCTGTCAGCCAGCGCTACGACTTCTGAAGTCGTGCTCAGCTATTCTGAAGGGAGAAAAGTGACAAAAGTAGCGGTAGGTATTAAAAATCCAAGTTGTTATAGGTATTTGATACCGACCCGCTGATATAGACCGACACCAGGCGCAGCACATAAATATGGTAGAAAAATTCACGTTGCTTTACAAAACTTCACCTGTTGCTTTTCAAAACTTCACCTGTTGCTTTACAAAACTTCACCTGTTGCTTTCTTGCTTACAAAATTTACGCTTTTTGCTAAAACGGCAGTCGAGTGAGTGGGCGAGTCAAGATTCATCGTTGTGTCATAGTTTTAGGTCCATTTGGTGTCGTTTCGTGAGCGACATTTCCGTGCCAGACGAACGAGTTTTTTAACGGACAAGACTTATTCGATGATAATGGGCCCACACACATTAGTTTACCGACATGAAATGCTCGACCAGTTTGGTGAACTGTTTTGACAAAACAGTAGGAAACACTCGACAGATTTGTACGGTGTTTCGTGGTGTTTTGTCAAAACAGTTTACCAAAATATTCGAGCATTTCGTGTTGGAAAACTAGTGTGTGTGTTGGAACGTATTGATAATATAAAAAAGTTAGTTGAAACGCCACAAGCTGCAGCAGATTTCGATGGTTTGTGCGGCCAATATTTTATGTTTTTGATTCGTTTCTCTTTCAAAAAGCTTCGACCAATTCCATGCATTCAAAAGTTCATTTGTTTCAATGAACCAAACTAAGGCTATAATAACATAAAAAAATATACATACTTGGTTCAATACCATATACCTATTCTATTTTTTCAAATTGGGTTGTTTGAGGTAAAAGAAAGGCATTTAAATGGACCGAACGGAAGACAAAAAAAGTGGTGAATAGTGAAAGACAAATAAAGTCATCACGATGAATCACAAATGATTCTACTGGAACACCACACACATTTCAATCAATGAAAACTGTGTGATTTTAAATGAGAACGAAAACAACAATGAATGTGCACAAAGTGAATACTGCCACAGTGTAGTGATGCTCACAAAATGAAAATGTTGCATTAAAAGTGAATTTCTAACTTGTAAATAGGTAAATACAATAACCTAAATATTAACATTCAAAAGTTGTATGCTACCAGAAGTACCTATGTATGTATATCGGTTTTGACTGGCAATTAATTTTAATTTCTTAATGGAAAATTAATATACAAAAAAGCAGCGTTTTAATGTATTATACCTACCTGTCATTCTGCTAATTTTCAATTGACAAGACAAGTTCCAGGGAACAAATTTACATAATACACCAAGCACAAGCGAAAATTCAGCTGGAAGTTTGATGTGCAGTAGTCGCTTTTTGTGAATGGTAATATAAATATGGTCGCATATCTTTTTGATCCTTGAAGTTTGTCTCTTGTCACTTAAAAATCGCAGAATCGGGATCACGGCAGGTCGAATAAATATAAACCAGTCTACTTCGTCGAAAAAATATACGTAAACGTATTTATACTCAGAGTTTCAGCTGCACATTGAGCTCTAAACTGTACACAGATCAGACGAGAATCATTCAGTCAATATTGCGAAGGAACAACAAAAAAACAATGGGAGAATCAAAATGCCGTAAATTCATCACGAACAGCACCTTGTTGAGCCCGACACCCGGGTCGAAATTACAAAAAAACACCACCATTACTGCACACTTTACCGCCGCTTGTCATCCTTGCCAGGAGCGTCGTTCATTTTTAGCCCTGAAAAGTTACCATAAACACAATTACCGTAATCCTGCATAATTAAGCTTAAAGCCCTTCGCTCGCACTAACTGAGCGCTCTCTTCCTTCTGACGCAAGTGCGGCCGACGCGAAGCGCCACCGGTTGGCAAGTGCAAGTCGAGTTCAAACACGTGGACAGGCCGGCGTTGTAGCCCATGCACTGTTGCGGTTGCGACACCTGTGGAGAGGATTTTTGGTGGTGTGGAATGTCAACAATTCAAATACAAAGATTTGACAACACTTTAAAATTTGAAAATTATTGATCACTCTGTTTTTGAACGCAGTTTCTACCACGGGAACTTTCATCACAAATTTTTGAGTCTCAGGTCAATCAAACAGTTCAATTTACCGATTCTTTTGCTTTCTATTTTCCTAAATGTTTACATTCACCCAAATATATAACAATCTGAACTTTCCTCCCATTTTTCTAACAACCACCCAATCTCTCACCCATTCTCCAAGAACCCTCAACCCCAACCCCCAAACACACCTGGCACCCAGATCCCGCGGGTATAGTCGGCTGCACCTGTCCATTCCTACAGCACAGCTGTCCCTGGCACTGGTAGCCGTTGGGGCACGTGTTCAGACCGGTCGAGCAGCTGCCCATGGGCATCGCGCCGCCCGGGCACGTGGCTGCGAGTGGGGTTTTGGGGGGTTTTGGTGTGAAAAAAGTGACTGAGGAGGATATAAATTAGATGGATTTAGGGATTGGGACTGCGGGGGCAGTTCAGAGTCCTGTAAGTGTGAAGTCGAGTGTCAAACGTCATGTAAAATGTCATACTCATTTGTCAATTGTCATGCAAAGTGTCAAAATTTCAATAATAATTTTTTTCTGTTCTTGGTTTCATTCACATTTTACATGACATTTGAAATACTCGGCGGAGATGATGCTCTGCCATCGCACTCATTTATGTCTCGCGTTGGAAGCGTGCCAATGATGATTAAGCATGTGATTTTTGTACAAAAAATGAAAAAATCATTGTTGTGAATAAGTTAAAGTTTATCTTATAGGTTATATTTAACAGAGATGACTTTTTTCAACTTTTTATGTAAATATCATGGGTAACAAATAGTTGGCACACTTCCAGCGGGAGCCACGCGTTCAGGGTGTAAAGTGACTGGAGTATACTTGACTTTACAGTTTACAGGGCTCGGGTCGGGACTGGCACCAGTTCTGACTTTGGGCGATAGAAAAAACAACATCAGAGACTGAATCGCTCTTTTGTGAATCCCAGTGGTTTGGGTGAGAATGTCTGGGCGTGACACATCTAAATACATATAATTCTGGTAGATTTACAGAAAAAGTACCTACCTAGATAAACATTCACATACGGAACTTTTTGAAGTGAAATCAACTGAAATTGAGTGCGCAGCTAGCATGCAGTGCACTCACAAGGGTACGTGGTCGGCTGTCTGCAGCAAATGTTGTTGCGCACGTCGCATTTGAAGCCGGCGCCGCAGGACTGGCCGTTGATGCATCGACCCAGTGGCTGCGATCCGTCCGAACAGCGGGGTGCTGAATGAAAGTGTGCAGTTGTGCAGCGTGGGGTGTGGAACTGTGCTCTAATTGACCTGGGAATATTTGTATCCACCCTGAAATTGACGATGACCTGACCATGGCTCCATCCGCTGTTATAGTCTACTGATGGCACACTTTACAATGAAATCTACCATATTCCATCTGAATAAAAGACAGGCATAACATTTTTTTCTCATCACACCACATTGCTCCCTCTTTTGGTTAATTTGGTGCAAAAAATTTTACGTAACCTTATTCATCAAAATATGGTATGATTCATTGTATAGCGTTATGTTCGTTCAGTATACCTCAATTTTATCATTTGATATAGTCCAGTTACTTTACACCCTGCACGTGTGGTTCCCCCTGGAACCGTGCCAACGATTTTTTTACGCATGCGATTTTCACAGAAAGTTGAAGGTCATCTCTGTTATAACGCTAAACGTTAACGTATTCAAAACAATGATTTTTTTATCTTTTATACAAAAGTCGCATGCTTTATCATCATTGGCACGCTTCCAACGTGAGACATAAATAAGTGCGAGGGCAGAGTATCATGTCCGGCGAGTATACCTACCTAGTATTTTGTATTTAATATATCAGTACAAATGAGAAGATGTAACTGACAAAGCGCTTCACTAAATGGAGCCATAGATCGAATTTTCTGTGTACATGCGGACACCAACACAAAAAGGGAAATGAAGCATGCAATCTAATGTTTGGAAGATTCTTCGCATTGTAAAGTGTAAACACCATGATGCGTTCGATTAAACTCACTTTGTCCACCGGTTCCCTGTTGTGGACAGCACAAATTTCTCTGCTGGTCGCACATGAAGCCGGTGCCGCAGGCGCCGTTGATGCACATGCCCACCGCCTGCTGCCCGTTGCTGCACACGCCTGCGCACAAACGGAATGCGTTTATGCATGAATGTTGCGGATCAGGGAACAATCCCAGAGGCTGTCAAGGTTTCAGTGAAGTGTCAAATATCATGTAAAATGTCAATCTAAACAAAAAGCAAAAGATTTCATTACTGAACTTTGCATGACAATTGATACTTTACTTTACATTTGTCATGCTCATGACAGTTGACACTTTGCATGACATTTTACATGACATTTTATACTTTACAGGGTCTGGGATTGGCACCAGAGTTAATGTGATGTTGGACTATATTACAGACCAGTCTGTCCACTGGAGGTCGATTTGCAGCATAGGTTGCGCTGGGTGTCGCAAGTGAAGCCCGTGCCGCACGCGTTGCCCGCCATGCAAGCGCCCACGGCTTGCGTGTTGTCGCGGCACTTGCCGATGCCTGTGATGGCGCAGATTTTCAATCGGTTGCCGCTATTGATGGAAAGGCAGCTGGGCACCGCAGGGCACCAGCACCGGTGCGGTGCCCTTTTTCGAGGGTGCTCTGCCGGTGCCGGTGCCATTTTGATCAGAATAGCGCCGGTGCCGGTGCATGCGGTGCCACTTTTTGCCTGTGATCATGGTGCCAGGTACACCCTTTCTGTAGACTGGCATATGGTGCTTGTGCGGTGCGGTGCCACATTTCTCAGTGCCTTTGCCATCACTAGTCACCGTTTGGTGTTTCATTGGAAATATTTTAACCCACGACAAAAACACAAAAGCATCCTTTCTACGAACCCTGGGTATTAAAATTGCCGCAGCAAAGATTTCTCTGAGTGTCGCAGGTGAACCCGGTGCCGCAAGTGTTCCCGTTTATGCACGAGCCCACGGCCATCTGACCCGACGTGCACTGTCCCAAGGTCGACCCGGTGTTCGTGTTGAATTGGGGGCAGCAGAGATTGCGCGCCGTTTCGCACACGTAGCTGCGTTGTTGTAGACCTCTCGTTTGAATTTGATTTAAAAAAACGAATTTGAAAGCAAAAAGAACCTACCCGCTACCGCACGCATTGCCAGCCAAACAGCCACCCACGGCAGTCTGGCCGTTGCTGCAGAGAATCTGTCCAATGCCGCCCACTTGGCCACCAGTGCTAGCGGTCTGTGGGCAACACAACTGGCTGCTGGTTATGCATTGCAGCCCGGTGCCGCATGCGCCGTTCATGCACGCTCCGATGGCTGGCTGCCCATTTGGACAGGTGCCAACGTTGCCTGAGGGTAGACAATCAGACAGTGATATGGTTCCATGTCGAAAATGTATTTGCTCGAATAATCCTCGTGGGGAATTATTCTTTCGTCAGACATTTTTGAGGGGGATATATTCGAGGGGAAATAATTATTTTGTCAAAAATTTTAAGAATATTTCTGTCAAGTCATTTCACGAAATATGCTTTATTCACAAAATAAAATGCCATTTTTCTAACGATAAAATAAAATGCCAAAATTGGACAAAACAACACGATCATATGCCTTAAGGGGTGGGGGGAATTATTCGAGGATATATTATTTTCCTCACTCATCAGGGGGAATTAATCGAGGATGAATTATTCAAGCAAATACGGTATGACATACCAGTGTTGCCCGTCTGCACGGCACAGCACAGATTGGTCGAACTGTCACATGTGAAGCCCACGCCGCACAGGCCGTTGATGCACGCGCCCGCGCCCGCAGCGCCATTTGGACACCGGTCTGCGATAATAAAGAAATTATGTACACCACGCCAACCACCAAAACATCACCTATAACGAGGAAAGAGCCAATTCTACCCACTGGGAGTGGTGGCGGTACCAGGACAGCACAAGTTATTCTGGCACGTGAAGCCAGTGCCGCAGAGCCCGTTCACGCACGGTCCCACGGCGGTCTGGCCGTTGGCGCATTTGTCCGCCAGTGTTGAGGGACAGCACACATTGTTGTAGCACGAGTAACCCGCCTGGGTGCACTGGCCGTTGACGCAGGCGCCGGATGAGGGCTGGTTGTTGGGGCAGGTGGCTGGGAGGGGGTGAGGATGTTTATTGATGTTATCTTGGCCAGTCCGGTAAAATATCAGATAAATTAATTTGTCAAATGTCAAATATTTTCTTTCTTCTATACCGGGTGTTTGACATTTGACATTTTAAATTGTGCACCTGCTCTCGGACGTATCGGAAATTATGAACAGCCGTGAGATTGGAACATAAAGCGATTCGAACTCAAATGAAAACATCGGTCATCTGCCCTAAAACTAAGTACGTTTGGCACATACCAGCCGGAGCCGGCGTGGTGCTGTCGCAGCACACGTTGTTGATGCACTGGAAGCCGGTGCCGCACAAGCCCGACACGCAGGGGCCGACTGCGGTCGCGCCGTTGGGACAAGTGCCCGTGCCGCCGGTCGCTGGGATCGCGGTGACATCAAAGTAAATGTAACGAAACGAGCAATCTATCTAAATAAAACAAAATAATATCGAACTAAAAACTTTTAAACCGAGAACTTAAACTAAAAAGCGTTCCGCCACATCAAGTGCAATGTTAGAACCAGACCCTGCAAAATGTCAACTGTAATGAAAAGTGTCTACAGTCATGGTAAATGTCACAAAAAAAGCTCACATGACTTTTGACACTTTGTATTTGACATTTTACAGGGTCTGGAAGTGCCACTAGGCCAAGCAAACTCACTGGGCGGGCCGCAGCACCTGGAGACGGCAGTGTTGCAGGTGTAGCCCACGGGGCACAGATTGTTCACGCATGGACCCACGTCGGATTGTCCCGCGGGACATGTCGCTGCGCGGAAAATCAATTTAGTGGTGGTAAATGTGTAGAGGGGAATGAGTACTGTTGTGTAAATATGACTGTGAGCAATCTGTTTAATAGATTTTAAAAAAGAACCAGCAGTCATTACTTCACAACTGCGTGTTAACAGTGTTCTGCCGAGAACAACTATGCCTTATTGTGGACGCTGTTGGTGCAATTAATTGTGTGTTTATGAGTTATGATGATCCTGCAAATTCAGTTGTGCAAATGTTTTATCTTGACTTCCATGTGATTTCTCGTCAGTGCAGAGTAGGATGTCATTAAACATATCAACCATCCGGTATATCACAGTAAGAAAATGCAGTGCCAAATCGTGAAATTAGACAAAAAAATCCCTTAAACAAAAAATACGCAAAAACACACTGGTAGCTGGAGTGGTCGTGGCGATGCCGCAGCACAAGTTATTGATGCAGTTGTAGCCAGCAGGGCACAAACCGTTGGTGCATGGACCGACGGAAACTTGACCCACGGGACAAGTTGTGGGCGCGGCTGCATGTGCAAATGGATTGGTGCCAATGTCACATCATGTGAATTGTGTACTTTTTAGATACCTACCTACTTGCGACTTTTTAAGTGTTGAAGAAGTCTTGCTTAAGTCTTGTTAAAGAATGTGGAGGTTATTTATTAGGATATGATGTTGTAGTTCAATGCTGTAGTTGCTGATGGATGTGAATATTGTAGTTGATTGTGAAATGAACGGGTCCAAACAGAAAAAAATGTTCAAACCATCTATTTTCGTGCTACCAATTTTCCACCATTTCAAGTGACAAATTTCAGACAAGTTCCACATACATCCCCTGAACAAAGTTAGATGCACTGCAGTTTGCAACCATCATTGATCTGATATTCACCTATCACTGATCTGAAATTTGTGACTGAACAAGGTGCACCAGCCAACGACATTTGTTTCTTCAACCCACAAAAACCGACACTGCACTCAAATCAAACCTAACCTCACTCAAAGTTAATCACTCACAAAAACAGCACAAAACAAACTGGTAGTAGTGACAACGGTGACGGGGCCGCAGCACTGCCCATTGATGCACTGGTACCCAGTTGCGCACAGGTTGTTGATGCACTGTCCCAGAGACTGTTGTCCAGCGGGACAGGTGCTCGCTATGGGTGAATTGACAAATGTGTTGGTTTGGGATTAGACTTTAGAAACGAAGGGTGTTTTGTGGATGGTTGACATGGAGTTGGGTTGGAGGGTTTAGATAATAATGGTTCTGCTCGCGATTGATTCAGGCAAAACTTGATTAATAATTTGTTAAGTATACTTAGTGGCTCAAATGTACGCAATCCACATTAGCTTTAGCTCATTTACACAGCGCCAGAGTGAACCGTCAGGATAAAAACACTGTCTCAATTCCATGTCAAATATGTGAACATGGGTCTAATCCGTGACAAACCATAAACACGACAAAACCAATCACCATAGACAAAGGTAAACCACAAATAAACCAGGATTTAAACACCATATCCAAAAACCACACCCAAAACCATGCCGTACTCAAAGTTCGTGGACAGCACAAATTATTGCTGCACACAAATCCACCACCACAGCCGCCATTTATGCAGTACCCAGCTGCCTGTCGCCCATTGGGACACGATGGCGCTGGACAATTGCAAGGGAAAGTGTCATTTTGAGGGTTCGATGTTTTCAGTGAAAATGTTTTAGATCAGAGCGTAGATTTGGCAAATCGGAACTTTTTTATAAAGAAAATACTGTGGGTATTTTCCTTGAAAACCCCCAGGGGGTTTATTGTTACGGCAGAAAATTTTGACGGGGAGGGGTATTTCGAGGAAGTTCATTTTTCCTCAGCTCGCTCAAACCTGAGGATATTTACAGTGGGATCAATTCAAGGGGGGAGGTAACTCTAGTTCCAACACAAACACACTTGGTTGTCGAGTGGGC
The DNA here is from genome assembly GCA_964036195.1 of Sphaerolaimus hirsutus. Classification (NCBI taxonomy): domain Eukaryota; kingdom Metazoa; phylum Nematoda; class Chromadorea; order Monhysterida; family Sphaerolaimidae; genus Sphaerolaimus; species Sphaerolaimus hirsutus. The sequence continues at coordinate 12,539,099 of OZ038450.1, forward strand.
CCGGGGCCAGGCACCAAGGGGCAGCACACGTTCCTGTAGCACACGAAGCCAAAACCGCACTGCAATGGCACAGTGCAAAAGCCACGCCCAGTCTGACCAAAGGGACATTTCAGCTGCACAGGTGCTACAAGGTAAGGTTTGTAAGTTGTGGAGGTTGAAAATGAGTTAGTGTGTATGATGTAAGGTGAGAATAGTTTGATAAAGATCATTGTGACCCATAAACACATTCAAATCAATAATTAAATTGTTTACCACCACCAACACCACCAGATAATTTAGCACATATTTTTTGGGAGATTGTTAATAAAACCACAATGTCTACGCACACTTTGGTGAAAACTGTAATTTTTCAAAATGCAAATGAGTCAACTTGATTGAATGAATTAATGAGAGTTTAAATTAGAAATTTGAAAACTAAAACACATATAACATACAATAACTGACACTGGATATCGCCACGTCGCCATTTCAATTTTCACCAAGGCACAGTGCAAACTAATGTGCGTAGGCGCATTATTCAAACAGAATCACAAACAAAATGGAAACACCAAGTAAAAAGTCATAAATGTGACACGCCATATTTACACTCACGTGTCACAGCGCCGGGACAGCACAGGTTCTTGGCGGTGTCGCACGTGAAGCCGGGCCCGCACAGGTTGTTCACGCAGGTGCCCACTGCCATCTGACCGTTGCTGCAGACAGCTGCAATTTGGGTGAAAATTGAGATACAGAGTTGTAATGAACGTACAGGAAAATGCACGGATTTTATTTTACATTTTCTCATGGAATTGTGTAATTTTCAATGTGTCAATAAAAATGCGAGGATAGAAAATAAGACCTACCTAGTTACATCTCAGATGCCGGATAAACATAGCGATGTAAAAGCGTCATGGCGCCTGGCGCCGAAACTTGAGCTCGTTTTTACACCACTAGCCAAGTATTTACTATCACTCACGCGGCGCGACATTGCCAGGACAGCACAGGTTCTTTGCCGTGTCGCACGTGAAGCCGGGCCCGCACAGGTTGTTGACACAGGTGCCTACTGCCATCTGACCGTTGCTGCAGACAGCTGCAAATTGGGCGGAAATTGCAATTGCGATGCAATCTTGTTGCATTCCATTATACATTTTGCTGGGTAATTAGCCATGTAATTTTGAAGTGTTGTTAAAAATTTCGTTTTAAGCGTCATCAAAATTCAACTGCACGTGCCAATGGCTGCTCACACACCAGTTGACACTTATGTGTCAACTGGTCCGTGTCAACACAGATTTAGGCTTCACGTGTCGCAGAGCGATCTTCCATGCACTTTCCGTAATGTTGTTTCAACACCGTACTACGGTGACCGTAACATGCACATTTAGACCTCGCTCTGCGACGTGTGAAACCGAAATCAGAGTTGACACTAACCAGTTGACACACATGTGTCAAATAGTGTGTCGGCCGAGTGTAGTTACATCTACACATTACGATAATTAGCGTCATTGTCCTCAGCTCAAATACCAAGTACCTATTACACGATTCACACCACTCACGCGGCGCGACAGTGACGGGCACGGGACAGCACAAGTTGGTGGTCAGGTCGCACGTGTAGCCCGAGCCGCACTGGCCGTTGATGCACGCGCCCACCGCCTCGTCGCCAGATGGGCAGCGCACTGAAGTGGGGATAAAATGATGGTATTTATGTTGCGAGAAGATTGGCCAGGGCGCTAGGATAAATAAGATATACGTCCAGATTGAATTGACCGGGTCTTTATGCCCAGTGATGGTGATTTTGACAATGAGCGTTAGATAAAATACAAACCTATCTCTCTTAAAATCTTCAATTTCGACATTCTAAATACCGTATTTGCTCGAATAATTGGGCATAACAAATTGATCGTATGCCTCAAGGGGGGATTGTTTCAAGGAGGGGAATTATTTCTTCCTTACTAATTTTACAGGGGTAATTATAAAAGAGGGGGCATTTTTCAAGGAGGGGTTAATCAAGCAAATACGGTAGATTGAATCCACAAACGAATATTACTGTAATCACTGACATGGCCTTTGCACGGGGCAGCAGAGATTGTTGTTCGAGCACTGGTAGCCAGCGCCGCAGAAACCGGCCGTGCTGCATCGACCCACCGGCATTACGTTTCCGGAGCATGCTGAGATTTTTGTTGATTTTTTGATGGTGAGTATAGGGTAGATGCATTGCCTTTTTGCTCATCGCACTAATGATTTTTTACATCATATTTATGCAGATAAACGATTTTTTTATATAAACGTATTTATGACATTCTTCAATTGTCTGCGGGCACAAAAGGTACAATCAATATTTCGGAATTAGCGTTCCAAAAATGGGTGTTTTTAGAAAATATAAATTAATATAATCTCAGAAAATCTCTCAAACAATAAAATTAAATCTATTTAAAAAAGCCATGAAAATGTGGCTATTTACACAGGTCCCGGCCCCGGCCGGGACCTGTGTAAATAGCCTGAAAATGTAAATAAATATAAAAAATATGAATGAGAGATTTTTTATATTTTCTCCACATAAAATTAACATAATTAAATCTTTACGGAAAAAAGCCAGGAGAAAATATTTATAACTAAATAGGTATATGATTCTTTATATTTCTGAAATTTGTAAAATATAAATCTCCCAGAGATTTTTGGAACGCTATTCAGAACACAACCCACGTTTCTTCTGAGCCACGCTGTACTTGCAGCAGTAGCCCGTCGAAGTGCAGTAGTAACCCGATGGGCACAAATTATACTTCCCGCCGCCCATCATGCACCTCGGTTGCGCTATTGCGGGCTGATTACTTGGACAAATGTCTGCGCATGATTAGAAGCGCATTTTTCGTGGCTACTACTTAGTGTCTACACGATTTGGAAGAGTGCCAACAGACTGTAAACTCCGCCCACAGATTTGAGCACGGGACAGCACTTGTTGCCCGTGGAACAGTAGAAACCTTGTGGGCACGTGGTCACGCCCATGGCGCAGTACGAAGGATTGCTTAACGCGATGCCGCCGCTGGGACACTTGGCTGCGGTAAATATCGAACGTTTTTCTCCATAAAAGTGTTCAAAATTGACAAAATTTTATCGGTTAGCAAAGCCAGAAATTTATTATGCGGCGCAGCGTCGGCGGCGTGAGCAATAAGGCAAAGCGTGAATCAGCGAAGCAAATAAGCACAAGCAATAAGTCACCACCAGCAAAGTTGACCGCTTGGAAGCACAAAAACCAAACAACAACGAGTAAAAGGGTGGATCTGGTGTAAAGTGTAAAGTAAAATGTCAAACATCATGTAAAGTGTCGATTGTCATGACAAATGTACAGTTAAGTGTCAATTGTCATGCAAAGTTCAGTAATAAAATCTTTTTTTTTGTTTGTTATAATTGACATTTGACACTTTACAGGGTCTGGGACTGCCCCCTGACTCACACATGGTGGTGGGGCAGCACCTGCCCTGTGTGCAGGTGGCGCCGCTGGGACACGAACGTGTGCATGGGGCCTGTGTCACTGGAAGCTGGTTGCCAGGGCACATTGACACGGGTCGTGTGGTCACTGCGTGGTGGGTGGGTTTTGAAGATTCCGGTGGGGTTAACTAACTGAGTGCCTATATACATACGCATACCTGTCTTGTGCAAAAACACAGCTTCACAACTAAACGTTTCCACTAGGTACAGCGACTGTTTGTCGCTGCACGACATCTAAATGAGGCGTCTAATTCTAAAAGTCGACAAGTTCACAAAATGCGATTTTGAGTAAATCGCATTTTAAGTTTCAAACCCTATAGCAGGCCCTAGGTGCGTGTCCAATTTGGCTCTCTCATGCTTACCATTAAGTTCCATATATTGACAATAAAGTGTCAAATTTTCAGCCGTTGCTCTCAACGTATATGTGAAAAATGGGGTGTCCATAAAATTCCATTCGGTCAGAGCAAAACTGTTTTGGGGAGGGAAATGGACTTGTCGCCTTCCTGCCCAATTTTTTTTGATATTCCCCAAAAATGTCAAATTTGACACTATCGTAAATATACAGGCATGTGAGGTCAAAAAAGTAATAGAAAATTTTAAAAAATTTGCGGGAGAATCCCCAAATGACGTTTCCGGGTCTAACTCAAAATTGTCATATTATGGACTTGTCGACTTTTAGAATTGGACGCCTCATTTATTATCGGGGTAGGTCGAAAGATGAAATCCCACACCAGTGCACTAAGTGAAAAAAGTGATAGTTTGAACCATCATTCGTTCATGACCGATACCTACCTACCGACATGCAACAATAACCCCCGAACCCAAACTACATAGGTATTTCCAAAACCACATTAACCTGTCTGCACGTTGACATTCACTTTGACATTGCTACCAGCCTGGGGACAGCAGATTCCTCCAGAAGTGCACGCCCATCCAGCCGGGCATTTGCATCCGTAGCTGGGCACTCCCGCCTGCCCGTTCGGGCAGGTTGTCGGGCGGGTTGGCCCTGCAGTGGGGTTGAAGTGTGCTAACGGGGACGATAAGTGTGATTTAGATGTTTTGGTTGACCCAAATTAATCGTGGACAACTCTAAGTCATTAAAAATTCTAAATTCTAGTGAAAATGAAACCACCACAGCCGAGAGCGCTGTGTCGCGCACAATGCACCTGTTGTGAACCCTGAAATGGAAGGAAACATTACGATAGTGTGAAATTATTATCTGCGATAATCGGTATATTGATGCAACTGAAGAACCGGTGCTGAAGGCAGTTGAAACGATATAATTGACATTTGACAGGTGGAAAACAGCAGCAGAGGAATAAAACAAGCGAGCATGCAAGCCAAATGGACAGCAAAAACGTCACCGATGACTATTTATGCCAAAATAAAAATATAAAGCAAAACAGCAAGCTCTCTGACCAGTGTAAATGTTTATCACGTGCAAAAAAGAATTCACACGCAAGTGAATATTTATAAATTGCAAATCAACAACAGGTGTTTCAACATGTCGCCAGCAGGGGTCTCGAAGGGGGTGGGCTATGCACACAGGAAAACAATTTCCAAAGTTTTTTTAATTAACGGCCCACAAAAATCCTGGCAAACCCGTGCACGCAACCCGACAACCCGTCAAACATACATTGCCTATCCACCACGGAAACCAACGTGTATCCGTTTTTCTGCAACACACAAAGCCGCCGCAACATTCGTAACCGGCCGGACAAGTGTTGTAAGTGCCACCACATTTTGGCGGTTGGGATAAGACATCCAAGCTATTTGTGTTGGTGTTAGAGCAGCCGGAGGTAAATGGGGCACTGGTGCTGGCCACGCCGCAGCCAGAATTGCCTGGAGCGGTTCGAACGAATGTGATAGGTTCTAGGTTTGAGCATAATTTTAGGTTCTACGTTTAAGCATATTTTTAGCAAAGCATTAATTTGTTATCGAAATTGAATTAGCCCAATAGATTTGCTCGACGCAAACAGGGTTGGTTTTAGTTGAAAAAATTATACTAAAATTGTGTACAGATTGTAAAAATATTGGAAGAAGTATTGTATTTAATTTCAATTCTATTCATGCTTCATTTTTGTTTATTTCAAGATGTCATCAATAAAAAAATAAACCATTTTACAAGATTCAAATTTTTATGCAATTTTTATTTTATTTTGAAATTTTTCATTGTATTTTATTTCTATTTTGAAAATCTTCATTTTTTTTATTCTTTAATTTTCCATTTTTAATTAGTTTTTTTTTGTTGAATTTTGTGGAAATTTTGCCAACTCTAGACGCAAACCGTGTTTGGGTAATCGAATTCCAACGAAAAACAAGTTTAGCAAAGCTCCACCAACCACCGCCAGCAACTTGATTCACTCTCACAGGCGCGACCACATTGGGCCTGTTATCCACGCTGACGCTGAGCGCATAGCAGCACCGTTCGATGGTCACGGCGCAGTACATCGTGTTGGGGCACTGCGCGTCGCTCGTGCAGCCGATGTCGCTGGACGCTTGCCCGTTGGGACACGAGAAACGGTTGCGATTGTTGTCGCCGGCTTGAAATGGACGACCTGTGGACATCGAGTCATGCGGCGAGATCGTTTTGGCATTTTGTGGGTGGATAAGCGATGATGCAGGTACTAGTGCCGGTCGCGCACCCCGTAAAGCGTAAAATAAAGTGCCAAATGTCATGCAACTTTGTCAATTTTCATGCAACGTGTCAAAAGTTCAGTAATAAAGTTTTACATTGGCATTTTACATGATATATGACACTTGACTTTACACCTTACAGGGTGCTGTATGGACGGTAAATAGGTAAATATATGCAAATTGAATGCGCGTGGTGGAGTCGTGGCACAAAGCGTGAATTTAATGCATTTAGGCGTGTAGGCAAGCGGTTTGCAACATTACGGGCAGTGGCAGACTTTGTTTGAACCGTTAGCTCATAGTTTGTATACGCAAACCAATGCAAAATCATGGCACTGCAGCAAAAAATTCAACCCCAAAGATTAGAACCATAGACACAGACAGTGAGCATGGTGCTGCAAAGACATAGACAACAATTTTGCAATTTTGATTTTGCGCATGCAAAGCTACGAGCTCGAGCATGCCCAGAAAGAATTTCGGACAGGTCTTCCCACTGTTCAAAGCGGTCAATCTAAAAGTCAGCTGTAAGCAAATTTCGTCTCTCACCCAAATCGACAGCATTCTTAACCCCGTCCAGTTTGACGCAGCACCGTTCAATTGTCAGGGCGCAGTACATGACGCCGGGGCACTGGGCGTCGCTGGTGCAGCCGATATTGCCGGCTGGCTCGCCCGTGGGGCACGAGTTGTACATCGAATTGGTCTGGCGGACGTTTTGGCGCTCTGCGGTTGTTTTGTTTGTGCAGGAAGAGGACCACTAAATGCACGGTGGATAAGGTATATGAAGCAGGGGTACGCAGTAAAATATAGTATACAGAGTGGATCGCATACTTTGCGCGGAATCCTACCATAATTTAATGAATAAAATCTCGTGGTAAATTCCGTAATTAATTGTTCCATTCTAAAAACGATAAATTACGATGAAAAAACTTTATAATTTTTCGTTCATAATTCAGATGGGTTATGGTAGGTTCCTGCAAAGTGTGATGTCTACAGAGTTTAAGCTATCGTGTCTGTTACATATTAACCTATTGCGCAAGCAATCCAATTCATAAGCGCTGAAAAAATCGTTTAATCAAGAACAAGCTATAAAATGCGGAAGCCGAACCAAATTTCGCAGCTCAAAAAGCAAAAACAAGCCAAATTCGCATACGGGGTCTAAGCAGCTGCGTTCCTCCGGCCGCGCCAAGGCCACCGAAGTAGTTGTAATTGTACACACTGGGCCTCATCGTGGTGGACACGCCTAGCTGTGTGCCGTTGGCGCAGCACAGGCCCAACGTGGAGTCGCAATACATCAGCGGCGGGCACGAACTGCTAGTGTATCTGTTGCACGAGAGTTGAGTCGCTGGCAGCCCGTCGGAACAGTCTGTTTGGTGGGGAGGGTTTTTTCCGCGCAATAATATAATGAAATTGACATTTGGTGGCTGTCCCGCAGTCCGCACTCTGTAAAGGTTCATCTCAAGTGTCAAATGTCATGCAGCGTCGATCAAAATCATAAAAAGATTTTGACAACTTGCATGACATTTGACAAATTTGTATGACATTTTACATGACATTTGGCACTTAATTTTACACTTTACAGGATGCGGGACTGGCCCCCGACCGCACTCACATTTAGTCACCCTCTGATTTGTCATCGAGTGAATCCATTTTCCATAAAATCCTTGATTTGCGCCAGCATTCGCACCAGCCATGTTATTGTTGACATTTCCGTGGTGTGTATCGATTCTACAGCACCTGGTGTACCCATTGGGACAGTAGTGGTGAACGGGACACACTTGGCCACCAAATCGATGTGAGCACAAAAACTGGGACACTGGCCGGCCGTCGGGACATGTGGGACGTCCGACTATAGGCCGATTGGGATTTTGAGGCTGTGTTTGTACGTTGGTGATCGCCATCGTGTAGGGTCGCATTGTTAAGGGTGTTGCGGGTTGGGTCGGCTCTGGGACTTCGACTACTGAAATAAGGGACGCAACTTTCGGCTAAGCAAGCACACGTCGCAAGCGTGAAACAAAGAAAGCGAAAAAAGAGACGCAAATCAACACTCACCGCTCGGCACCGGCACGGCGACCACGTCGATCGAGTATTTCTGCTCTGGACAGCAGTAACCCACAGTGAAATCGCAGAAGAACTCCGCTGGACATCCCCGCTCATCCCTGCACCTAATCGCAATGGCTCGATGTCCATTGGCGCACGTGGGGGGTTGATCCAAAATTTTGGAAGAAGTGGGTGCCGGTGTAGGTGGTTGCGTGGGGGGTGGCGTGGGGGAGGGTGCAACGGGACAGCAGGCGCCATCGTAGCATTCGAAAAGGCCGTTTTTGGGACAGTCGGACATGCTGACGCAGGCGATGTCGGCCAGCGGTCTGGTGCTTTTGTCGCGACACAGCTTCTCAGCTAATAGTGGTTCACGAATAAAATGGGGGTTTTGTGTGGCTGTTAGAACGGTTTGAGTGTACTCGGAGCCAATGGAATTAAACACTGAACCTGGAAGGAAGGAACCCATTCCGCAGCTTGCCAAGTGACGCGGACAGTGGAAATATTATTTCTTTTAATAAATGAACTAAGTAAATTGACACTAGCACTTCAAAAACTATCACCTGTAGCTTTTCTCAGCATTCTTGGCAAGACGCGAAATTGAATTCAACACTCCTTAACTCAAGGCATAAAGTTCAAACATCCCCCCCCCCTTTCTAACGTATAGTATAAGTTATCGGTCTGGCGGTTGTACTAATTATGTACTGGTACGGTCTGGCTGTAGCCGCAGTCATGACGGGGCAGCAGCTAGATTGTTCACACTGGAAACCTCTGGGGCAGCCGCCGATATTTTCCTGGCATTTGTATAGACTTGAGGGTGGTAGTCCCGAGCGACACGTTTCTGGTGGGAGGGGGGGTATGGGATTATTGTGAAAAATGGCAATTTTTTTGTAGAAATAGGCGTAGTGGGAAAAAAACACATAAAATATTGACAATGAAGCCGGAATTAGAGCTCAGCGTGTTTGGCGTAAAATGACGACATAAAATTACGTCGTAAAATTAATTGAATCAAAAAAGACCAAGGTACGAAGTCGGAATTTCAGAATTGGATAGTTCTAGTAATTGTGTTGTATTTCCCAAAATTTAAAAAAAATAATCAATATTGTATTAGTTATCAATTTTACGTCAAAATTTTAACATTTTACGTCAACATTCTACATCAAACATTTTACGTCAACAAAATTTTTAAATTAATAACTAATTAAATATTGATTATTAGAAATTAAATTTTTTTTTAGAAACATAACACATAATTACTATAACTATCTAATTCTGAAATTTCGACCCCGTACCTTGGTCTATTTTGACTTAATTTATTTTACGATGTAATTTTACCTCGTAATTTTACGCTGAGCTCTAATTCCGGCTTGAAGGCTGGATAATAGCACTGAAAAGTAGTAAATAGAAAAAACCCTTAGCCAAAGCAACCCAAATACACTTCAGATCTAAAAAACTCATCGGTAATAAACGTTTGCTGGATAAATTTTGAGAGCATTTGAATGGATAACGACCATTTTTGAGTGTATTTATGGTGGTCACAAATATCGCGAACTCAAATATTTACTCTGACAGCCATAGCGAGCGAAAGCAGTAAGGGGTATTTACAGTAACGAAAAAAGATGAAACGAAAAAACGTACATTATCAAATTAACATAAGAATGGATAAAGGTATGGCATTTTAAGTTGTCATGACGAAAGTGGCAAGCATTGCGTTATCTTTATCGTCCCCAAAAATCAGCCGGAATGGCCCATGCTTTCTGGTAAAATCGATTTTCGGTTATTTCAGCCAGATAGAAACTGATAAAAATTTATAGCAACCACAGAAAAAATGGAAATCCTTATTAGAAATTTGGACACGATAAAAAAAATAGTTGCCACTTGTTTCATGACAAATGCCAGAGTCTTATCTTTATCCCTTCTAATCAGGGTTGGCAAAATCTCAGAAAAAATAAAAAATAAAAATAAAAGGGAAAATTGGAGAATAAAATAAAATAAAATGGAAAATTAATAAAATAAAAATACAATTTTACTAAAATTCGAATTTTTGTAAAATTTTAATAAAATTGTACAATAATTCGAATTTTTGTACAATTTTAGTAAAATTTTACAAAAACTCGAGTGTCTGTTCAATTCTATAGAAAGTTTTCTATCATGTTGCTTAAGTTTCTTGCTGCCAATTTGCAGAACTAGTGCCTTGTTGTATCTTTCATTGTTGTGATTGAGAAATATTGTTGCTCAAAATTGCCAATTTTCACATTTTTTATAATTTTTTCACCTTAAAAATCACTAATTTGTGATTTTTTTCTTATTTTCTTCGTTCCATACCTTGAAAAAGCCTATAAATATATTGAATCCCGCAAGGCCCCCCCCCACCCAAAAAACAACAACCCACTTTTAGCTATCTTCCCTTGGGAGGAGCAATTAGCTCCCCCTGAGGGTCAAAATACAAAATACCTACCTCGCAACCCGTGTCACAAGTTTACAAAAAAAATTTTTTGTATTCATCTGCATGCTTCTAGCGTGCACATTGTTTTATGTCCTTGCATCCAAGATTTCCGATTTTTTGTAAAATTTTTGTAAAATATTTGTAAAATTTTTGTAAAATGGTTTCATTTTATTTTATTAATGACATTTCAGAAAAAAATAAAATAAAATAAACTGAAATATGAATAAAATAAAAATAAAATACAATTTTAATAAAAATAAAATACAAATTTAGTAAAAAGAATTTTACTAAAACCAACCATGCTTCTAATGTAATTAGTTTTATTCAAACGCTCAATTTTTCGTTTCAGCGCTATTTTTGTGCTGTAAATACCCCTGCACCCCTTGCGGTATGAAATATGAATACCGTATTTCCTCGAATTACCCCCGGGGTTTTTTTCAGAGTGGGAATTTCGAGGAGGGTAAAACGAGGGGGGTATTTCGAGGGGGGGGGGTTATTATTTCGCCAGAAATTTTTTGAAATCCCAGTACTAAATCGTTGTCTGTAACGTACACAGACGTCGAAAAATGCAATAAAAACCACCATTTATAAGACTCTATAGACTTATATAAGTACGTAGACGGTATAAACCCTGTTCTTACATAAATAACACACTCATTGTTTTTAACGTGTTCTGCGCTTCCCGGAGCTTTCGTCATCTATCTTCTCTATACACTGAAATAGGGGTGGTATTTCGAGGGGGGTTATAAGTTCATAGTGTCCATTTTGAGGGGGGGTGTATTTCGAGGCGGGCATTTCGAGGAAATACGGTACGTATAAAAGCGCTACGGCAAAACCCAAGCCAAGCAAACGACGGTAAAATGCCACCTTGCTATCTGCTACGACTGCTCGTCTGAAAATCTTGAGAATCACAATTGGCTACTAATTTATAAGGTTGCTGCAAACGTGTAGCTAGATTCCACAAGAATGAAAGCAGGCATTTAGCTATTGCTATGTATTTAGCGAATTTGCAAATCTATACCCCTTAAAATAAACATGCAACAGAATAAAGCCTCTACTCAAACTAAAAACTCCGCTCAACAGCCACAACACAAAGCCACATCAAACCTCTCATTCTCTTCCCAAACTGTCCACTCCCATTTGGTCCCGACGCGTCACCCATGGGAAACGAGGTGGGCCCCTGGACAACTTGATTCAGGCTCCTGGGCTTGGCGCAGCACGCGCGCACCTCCGACGGGCAGTAGTAGCTGCTTGGGCAGTCCGCGTCCGTGCGGCAAATGGCGTTGATTGAAATTGACCCGTCGGGACACAGCACTGGGATTGTTGGGACCAAATAGCTCGTGACGAAAATGGGATGGATGAAGCGATTTGAATGGAGGCGAGAAGAAATTATCAATGGCGATTTTCCCGCGGTGGTAAAAAGGATTGGAAATGAGCGATAGTCGAAAAATGTGCCTGCGCACACTAGTTTTTACACGAAATTTCGAAAACCCACAAATCAGCTTAGAACGCATTTGAGTTTTCTACAATAAGGTAGCCGTCAACTGCAGTTGACGGAGATTAAAAATAACTCATCGTGGAAAACTCAAACACGTTTAAGGCTGATTTATGAGTTTTCGAAATTTCGTGTGAAAACAAGTGTGCGCAGGGCGAATACGGCAAGTGTCGACATTTGGAAACTTAAGAAAACAGCTACCTTGCATTCAAAGCAACGAAGCGCACCATCTAAGCGAACCAAAGCATTTTCACAAACTTCACCAACTAAAAATAACAATCAATAAATAGAAAAAGAACCTACTGGCGGTCATTTTGCAGCAGGCATTAACCGATCTGGCGCAGTACCATCCACTGGGACATTCCTTGTCCAGAGAGCATCTTTCAGGCGAGCTGAGTGCCTGGCTGCCGCTGGGACAGTAATCTGAATAAATGGCTTTGATTTCATATCAAGTAGAAAATATGCAATGGTATTTACAATTTATTTGGAAAATAAGTATGAAAAATGTTCTAAAGGCCACCACCCAGAATTCATAGCGATGGAAAAAGATTCAGCAACCATTTCTGGCATTGGCTATAATAGCAACGCAACCCTTGCCAAATTCAAGTGGCAGCGAAGTGACAAATATCAGCATAATAGCCAGGGATCTCCAATGGGGGGGGGGGTTGGTGGGGCTGGGGGGCAGCTCCCCAAATCAGCCAGCTATCTTCTATCCTGGAAATGCTCACCTATCTTTGAGAAATGCCCTCCCACCCAGAATAGCTCAGCTATCTATATACATGGAGCAAAATTTGAGTGATTTCCGTCAATTTTCACTCAAAATAACTAATTTTTTGATCATTTTGTCAATTTTCGCTGCCAAAATCTCTATTTCCAGCCATATACCTTGTTTTGTATTTATTTTCGCTGTTTTGAACCTATTTTAGCCATTTTTCTGCTTTCTGAATTCTATACCATGAAAAAGCCCATATACCTTGCCTCAGTGAGCCCACACCCCTCTCCTGCAGAATTTTTTTTGCTATCTATCTCTCTGGAGGCACAAATTGCTATCTATCCAGCCCTTCTAAGGGTCAAAATCCTGGAGACTAGACAATAGCGGATAGCATCGGTTTCCTCTGGGTACTATTGACAATGCTATGATGCTGCTCCTTCACTACTAGTGATAGAAAAGCGCCATGGCACTGGCGTCTGGCGCTAGCACCAAAGCGAAAAGCGCCATGGCGCTTTTGGCGCTTGGCATATATATTGCTATGGCGCCATTGGTGATTGGCGCTGGGGTTTGGAAAAGCGCCGGCGCTTTTGGCGCTTGGCGCTATTTTTGTGTGGCACCAGGAACAAAACGCCTGGCGCTGGCGCTTGGAGCTAGCGCCAAAGCAAAAAGTGCAATGGCGCTTTTGGCGCTTGGTGCCATATTGCTCTGGCGCCATTGGCGCTTGGCGCTGGGGTTCAAAAAAGCGCCATGGCGCTTTTGACGATTGGCACCAAAGTCCTGGTGCTTTTTCCATCACTATTCACTACCATCAACTGACCCCCACTACTCACTCAATTTGCCAACCAAACTGGGCACAGGTGGCTCAGGTTGCACATACTCAGTCTGTGTGACCACAGATCTTGTTGGCTGTACCACATTGGTAACAACAGGCCTGGCTGTCATTGCTGGCACTTTACCACCCTGGCCCATCTGGCTGGCCCGGACGCAACAGTAGCCACTGCGGCAAACTGCTGGAGATGTGCACGGGTAGTCCTGGCTGCAGTTCATCAGCTCGCAGATGGTCGGGTCTAGGTAAGTATTTGTGGATGTGGTGGGCTGAGGTCAGAGTGTGGAAAAGTTCTAGCTATTTTAGAATGGAATGAAACTGTAATGTCTGATAAATATTGGTGAGTGCAGTAAGTTACTTTGTTGAAAGAATTGTGATGAAGAGAAAATAAAGAATAAGCATAATCAACTGTTCATATTTGGAAAGAAATGAAAAAGAGGAATTGGTGCATGCTTATCTTGAAAAAAAAAACCCAGCAAAAAGAACATAAGGGTAACTTCTTCAATGTGGAAAACAAGTAGTTCAATTTTTTACAACTCTTTATCATACAGTATCAGCTGAACATGCAATTAGTGACATTGGCATGAGATTTTTACGCAGCAAGCAAAAGAGCATTCAGTTAATTGACTCTAATCATTAGGAACCAATAAGCAAGCATGTTATCAATACCATGAAAACTGGTTGAATACAGGATTACACATGCAATCACTCTAGTCTTCTATCACAGCACATTCAAGCTAAAAGTAGTTGTAGGTACTCTACACATTGAAAAACATTCACATGGCCACATACATTAGGTAACTGTCATGTTGCCATTATCTTTGTGGTACTGAAAAAATATAGAAGATTAAATATTGAAGAAATGTTGTATTGATGAAACACTCCATGTGTAAAAATATGTGATATTTCACTCACTCGCACAACACCTGCTAATGGTGGGTGAGCACTTGTACATCTTTGGACAATCATTATCACCAACACATTTGACAGGTAGATCTAAAGGCAATGTGCTATCAGGACACAAATACCCACTATCTAGTGCCTCTGAAAAGGCAGAATAAAATGAATATAATTGAATTAGTGACAAAACAAAACATTCAAGTAAACTATTGTAACTAAACTTTAGCAGTCATCTGACAGCAACTGGATCTTATGCACATGTACCCATCAGGACACTGTGTGTTTTGGTCACATGCCACATCTTCCAGCTTTGTTGATAACTCAGGACAAGGATCTGCACATAACACATCACATTATCCTCATTACTGCACATATGTCAACATACCTAAGCAGTAGGAACCAGATGAAAATACCAAAGCCAAAGCTAACTTATAAGCTTCATAAGATCTTGCTTGTGTGCAACATCAATAGTCCCATCATGGCGTGCTGCCGTCAAAACCTCCAACAGAGTTTCTGCAAGGGTGATTGATTGTGTGCTTATAAATAAAAACAATGACAAAAAATAGATAAATTTGGGTAGTGTGGGGTAGGTTGCATATTATGAAAATCATTGAAGTATAAGCAAAGAACATAGCCCAAAGTTCCATTCACCATTTACCATCCTACAACAAAGTGAGTGGTCACAGAAGCTGCCATGTGGGCAATCATTGGTACTGACACAGCTGATGGGCTGAAGTAATGCATGGCTGCCATCTGAGCACCTTTTCCTGCAGCATCTGCCAATCACCAAATCACAGGAATATCCAGCTGGACATGGAAATGCTGCTGGGAAATTTAAGCCTGATGCACAGTTGGCATTACCCCATTTGAGACCAGTGAGTTCCTGCATTGTTGCCATACTCAGTGGGTCAGCTCCATCAGAACACTCATTGTGTATGAGTTTCTCGATATCCTGTGGACTGGCATCATGGTACCCAGAGATAAATGGCAGGCTGTACTTGTCTCTGGCCACCCTTGTAGGGACACTTTCATTCTTGTATGTGGATAAGTGATTGTCTACAGTACTCCATTCAGCTGTCCCAGGAACATTCATCTTTGTATGGGTTGATCTTATTGTATTCCCAGAACCTAGGGGATATAGTCAATTGAAAAGGCAAACATCAATTTTGACAGGCTAGGGTTACATGCAGGGTAAATAAAAATGGTAAAACACAAATAGGTGGGTACAGTGAAAGATTTGTTGAAACTTACTTTCATTCTGTTTGCAGCATAAATTATCAACACAATCATAAGATGGTGGACATGGAACTTTGTTGTCACAATAGTTATCAGAATTTAATGAAAATAGTGTCATGTATCCAGGCGGGCATTTTCTGTCTGAGAAAAATGCTGTGGGATATGGTGAATGGGCACCAAAGTCAAGTGAATTCTGAAAATATGGATGAAGCAACTGTCAATACAAGATAGTGCTGTGAAATAGTAAGATTTTGTGTTGTATCACCAACCAAAGTATCAACAAATCCAGCTCTAACATTGAATGGACTTAGGCCAGGTGGGCCAATGCCACTCCTGGTTTCCTGGATAACAGGTTCAAAATCTTCATGCACACAGCACATGCCATTTCCCTGTATGCCCTGGTCCATCACACAATTGTACATGGTACTTGGACATGGCTGCACACTGGTGCATGTATGTTTTGGAGGGGACCCATCAGGGCAGACATTAACCACAGCATTTGATGATCTGAGCAAAAATATCAATAATTAAGGATATTAAAAAGATTATCTACCATTTTAACATCACTTCAATCTATACAATCTGTTGAATACCTTGGTTGAAAGAATGTCCCAGAAAAGGTTCCATCATTACTAGCATAGCTTCCACCATAATTATTGTCTGTGTTTCCATAGTTACCATCAGTGTTTCCATTACCATTATTCCCTCCATTGGTATTAACATTACCATAATTCCCACCATTACCATAATTTCCACCATTGTTGTTACTACTGCCATAATTTCCACTATTGGTGTTGCCATCACCATTATTTGTGCCAGAACTAGGGCAACATCTTTCATTCTCACAGATGTAGCTCTGCAAATATAAAGTGAGCATAGACACTCACTAGCAATGAATACAAGATTAATAAGAAAAAAGCTAACAAATGGGCAATTTGAGTCAGTAGAGCAATATCCAGGGGATGAAAGTGGTTCTGTACCATCATAACACAATGTGCCACCATTTTGTCCTGGGAATCCTGGTCCAGGTGTGTATGGTGGGACAATCACACCAACTGTACAGCACAAAGATCCAACACATGATGAACCTGAACATGTGTATGTTTTATTTTTGCTTGGTATGATAATTTTGCATTTGTATATAAAAATTCTTACCAGCAGGGCATGGTGCACTGGAATGACAGGTGGGTGGATTGGTTAGGGCTGCTTGACCATTTGGACATATTCTCAATCTACAGCACATTGAATTGGTACATCCATAACCTTTTGAGCAGTCAGCATCAGTGAGGCAGATTTCTGGTGATGATAAGGCTTCTGATCCATCAAAGCACATTCGACTGAAACACAAATGTTATATCAAATAATTCAAAGGATGAACAGTTTTCAAGATGCACCACCTGATACAGCACTTTCCATCCTGGCAAGCATAGCCAGCAGGGCATGTGCTTGGTGCCCCAAGTGTACATGTAGTGAGTGCCTGGGAACCATCAATGCACTGACCACCACCATTTATTGGTGGTCTTGTGGGACTACCACCCAGGCAACAGAGATTGTTTATGCACTGGTAACCTACACAACAAAAATTTTTTTTTTGGCAAAGTTGCACCATGTATTGCAAAGGCAAAAAACTCACCACTTCCACAGCCACCTCCCCCTCCTCCATATGCACCCAACCCATTCCCATCAGTACATTGACCAACAGGCAATGCTCCACCAGGGCAAGCCCCACCTGGTGGGGCAGTGACTGGTGGACCAAATATAGGGCAACATTTTCCATTTTCACAAACTGTTCCAGCAGGGCAGGCTGCAGTGGACTGGTGTAATGTACCAGGACCACCATAGGATACCAGCGGTGGTTGGAAGGCAGCTGCACAAAATCAAAGTGAGTTAACTGTCTGGGAAAAACAATAAAACAACATTTGTGTGCACTCACCACTGTGCCTTAGTTGTTGAAAGTATTCTGATGGGACTGTCTGGCCAGGTGGTACACAGTTTGGTGGATTGGGAACAGGTGGAGATCCACTTGAACACAGGCTGGAAAAGGTGCATAAAATGAGTAGCATGTCACAACATGAATCACATGTTGAGTTGTGGACTGACTAGTTGTTTGTAGGTGGTGAACCTGTTCCACAACACAAGCCACCACTACAAGAGTAGCTGGATGGACATGATGGGTATTCATTGTTACAATTTGGCTGTGTGGGATGCTGGGTAGTTCCACTTGGACAGCCCACTGGCGGACCAGTTTGGGCACAGCAGGCACCTGTAATTGAATTATTTGTGATGAATATTATGAAAAATAATGACAAGGATTATACTAGGGTTGAAATTTTAAAAAATTTGGAGTTTGGTATCAGTTATTGGGCACAAAAAAACTTTTGACTATCAGTTCCAAAAAATACAAGACAGTTGAATGTGATTTTCATCAAAATGAATGAAAATATGTAATAGATAATAAAATCAGATCTCAATATATTAGAACTCAATTTAGTATTGCCTAAATAAACAGACTAAATGGATAACTTTTTAATGAATCTAGAAATTGTCTAGTCCCCCTATTTATTTTTTACTTTTTGTGTGTGCATGTCATAATGAGATGCACCAGTTAGAGAAATGTGGCTGAAATCCAACTGCATAACATTTGTATTTACAATACTTTGATAGATTCAACAGTGGGGAATTTTTGTCAGGTGTAAGGTTTTGGTTTAGGTTGTACAGTCAGGTTCACATAGTAGTTTGTAGAGTTGGGAAGTTATTTGGTTCCAGTTCCAAAAAAATGTGTGGGTCTTGGGTTTGGGCCTGGTCAGGTCATTTCCCAAGCCAACACAAAACTCATTACTTACTGTTGTAACAAAAATAATTTGCAGGGCATGGGCAGCTAATGTCCTGCAGTGGTGGTGAGCCCCCAGGACAGGCAACTGGACCAGGAGTTGCAGGCACTGTTACTGCTCCACCACAGCATTTCCCTGAGTATTTTCAAAAGTGCAAAATGCTCAAATTTAATGCTTTGATTTGATGTCAATTTTATCACAAACCACTGCTGCAATAGAAGTTAGGTGGGCATCCTGCAGGATCATTTACATCACACAGCAAGTCCTGAATGGGTGGTGAACCATCAGGGCAACCTAGACCGCTTCCACCTGGTGTTGTGGTGATTGCATAACCAGGTGTTGTGGTTATCTTTCCATATCCAGGGGTTGTTGGTGATTCAGGGCAGCATCGACCTTCATAAAAACACCCAGTAGCATTTAATTAATATAGAAAATAAATTGACAAACCATTGTAGCATGAATATAATGGTGGGCATGGGTTAGATTGATCACACAAGAGGTCCTGTATAGGAGGGCTGTTGCTGGGACATCCAAAAGCACCAGGAGTACTGATAACAGATGAGTAACAACAGTAGCCTGCAATTACAGCTCTAAATTATAAATAAGTCTAAACTGGTTGGATTGAAATACAAAACAAAGATACCATTGTAGCACTGGTATCCATTAGGGCAAAAATTTGTTGCACTACAAGAGAAGTCAGCAACAGGTGGAGGTGATCCATCAGGGCAGACACCACCTGGTGTGGATGGTATTGATGTGCCACAGCATGCCCCTGTAAATGTACATAGACAAACAGCCATAAAACAATAAATCATCTTTAAATTTTGCCAACCATTGTAGCATGTGAAAGGCTGAGGGCAAGCTGCATAAGCACTGCATCCAATGTCAGCTATAGGTGGTGTCCCATCTGGGCAGCTGACAGGTCCAGGAGTTGCACTACCCAAACCACAACAGACATTTGAGGTGCAGGAATAGCCTTTTGGGCAGGCAACCAGTCCACCACAATTTGCTGGAGTTGATAGTGGCTCAGTGCCATCAGCACATTGTGGGCGAGGTGTTTGTCCACTTTTTCTGCATGAGATATTTATAAGTTCAAGAAACTCAGTGTATGTATGACTGTAAAAATTTCCCATTCAGCTCTCACCTACAACATTTTCCCTGATAACAATTGTAACCACCTGGACAGCCATTACCACTGCAACTTGGAGGGTTATTCAAGGCAGGTGAACCATCAGGACAAGATGACTGTGGTGGTTGAGTAGGTAAGCAGCAGACATTGTTCAGACACTGATATCCTGCAGGGCATTGCTGTCCACCACCAGAACTGTAGCCATTTGTTGCTGGAGTAGTGATAACAAAGCATGTATATATTGTGTAATAAAATCAAATCATAGAATTTGATTTAACAGTATCTAACATTGGCACAATGATGGTTGTGGCAGGGCAGGGGTCCCATCAGGACAATAGTTGGTAGTGCCTCCATTGTCAGGGCAGCAAACTAAATTAGTACAGGAGTACTGTGCAGGACAAAGCACACCTGAACCACATGTTGATGGAGAGCTCAAGGCTTCAATGCCACTGGGACAATACTGTGAAGGATAATTTAGTTCAATGATATCTTGATTGGATCTTCCATTTTTCATACAAAAATTTTGACACACTGGTCCCAATTAGGGTTGGCCGATGTTTTTTTTTAAACGTTTTTTTTTAAAAAAAAACGTTTTTTTTTTTTTTAAAAACATGACGTCCGAAATGTTTTGTTTTTTTTAAAAACATCGGCCGAAATTTTTAGTACTAAGCACTAGGTATTTTGCAAAATTTTTGCGCGCAAGCGCGCAATTTCACACACAAATTGACATTGGTGGTTGTTTTCATTGGTTTTGTTGCATTTTTAGTATCAAAACATCCATTTCTATGTGCTACCATGGGTGGAATAAGCCGACATATGTTGCTGTAATATATAATATTGAGGTAATGTGCTTCCATGTACCTCCACAGTGTGTAACTTCACTCCCAAAGTAACAACCTCCTTTTATAACCTTGTTTGATCACCATTCCGTGCAAAACTTTACCTGAAGTCACGAACATTCAACTATAAGGCGATATACGAACGATATGTCGACAAAAAATGGATATTTTTGACACAAATCACCACTTATAATGCTATCCCATGGCTCCACAGGCATTATATGGTCATATTTAACATCACAGAGTATCGCCAGTGTCTGATATACCTATATATGTTGACACTAGGTCATATCTGGGAGCTTTTAAAAAAAAACGTTTTTTTTAAAAAAAACATCGAGTTAAAAAAAAACGTTTTTTTTCCAACCCTAGTCCCAATCACAATAATGATGTAATGCACTTTAAAAATTGAACAAAATATTGAAAAGTAACACACCCTCTTTACATTTCCACCATTTGTGGGATAGCAACAAACACCATTATTACAGGAATATCCCTTTGGACACTGTGAGTTGCCTGAACATTGTGCAGGACTTGACAGTGGTTCTGAGCCATCTGGGCATGATGCTCTAGAGTAGCAACATCTAAATTGAAAAAAAAGTGTTAGTAAAAATTCCAAATTTCAAAAGCTTTAAATTTTTGAACCTTCCACCAGCACAATCATAGCCTTGGGGGCATTGATCTGCACTGAAGCAGGTTGGTGGAACAACTGATGGACTGCTTCCATCTGGACACAAGCCATTGTTTCCATTTGTTCCTGATCTGCAGCAGACCTGGTTGGATGTACATGTATATGATGGCGGGCATCTGTCCAATCCTATTGAGGAGCAGGGCCTGAGAACACACCAAATTAGTTCAATTTCCAGTTTATTCAGTATTACATTAAAATGGAATGGGTGATCAAACCTAGGTGATGCTAATGGCACACTGCCATCTGTGCAAAATGCAACCGTCTGTCCTTGTGTGCAACAGGCACCATTTAGACATGAGTATCCAATGGGACATGTGAATGATTGTCCATAGTTTGAAGGAGCCAAATTACATGTGGGTTGTACTGGGGACAGCTGAAAAATGCATCCTCATTGCAAACAAGAAGAATATATTACTTTATGAAGTGACAATTGAGGCTTACACTGCTTCCAAATGGGCAGGCTGTTGATGGAGGGGCTGTAGGTGGCAGTGTTGGAATGTATGTTGGTGGGTATGTTGGGACATTTGTTGGTGGGAATGTTGGAGGGTATGTTTGGATATTTGTTGGTTGGTATGTTGGCACATATGTAGGAGCAGCTGTTGGTGCATATGTTGATCTGACTGGTTGTGTAATTGTAGGCTGTGGAGTTGGTTGTGTTACATACAGGCAGCATTGGCCTTGCTGGCAAATGTAACCAGTTGGGCAGGCACTTGCAACCTGAACAGTGCAAAAAAGATACTTTTATAGCAGTTTACTATACAAAGCAGTGGGTCTAAGGATTTTATCTACCTGTCCATAGGCATTTTGCCCAGTTGCAGTATTGCAAGGACCAGCAGAAATCAATCCATTTGAACATGTTGATTTGGTTGTAATCTGACCACAGCATATTCCAAACACACAATCATAACCCTCTGGGCATGGTAAAAGTGGTGGTGTGCATGTTGATGGATTTCCCAACCCACTTGACCCATCTGGGCATGACTGAACAGGGTATGTTGGTGCTGGTGTTGCATATGAAGAAGGTATTGGAGCAGTAGCAGCTGGTGTAGAACCATAATTTTCATAACCATTGTCTACCCTAGTTGCTTGATAAGGAGTTCCAGTATCTGGATATCCCCCACTGGTGATGTAGGGCTCTATTGGTTCTCCATTGGTGATACCTGCAATAGAATACATGCATTCCCTGTCACTGATAAAGTATTGACAAACAAACCTCTTGGAGGTAAAGCCGGTGTTGTATCAAACCCATTTGGACAGCAAATGTTATCAAATGTACAGTAGAACCCTCTTGGGCACACATACTGCTGGTCATCACATGGATCAGGGTCAACTAGACCAGGGCTTCCATCAGAGCAGGGTGCAAGCCCCGAGGGTGTGTGACCTCTCAGCTCTAAAGTGGATGGGTGTTTCACAAGGCAGCACACCCCTTCAATGCAGTCATAAGCATCTGGACAATGTTGGTCAAATCTGCTACAGTCAACATAAGGTGGTGGCTCCAATGGTGGCCACCCATTTGGGCATTCCTTTTTTTGATGTGGGTGGAAATCAGTGGTAACCACAGGGTAATCATAATCATCAGGATGTAGAGGTGGTGGTGGTCTACTGAATAAGTGTGTGAATTCATCAAGGGGCTCCTGGTGTCCAATGCTACCATGCAAATCACCAGGCCTGCATTCATGTAACAAAATTTCAATAGGTAACTGTCACACAAGACACTGCTAAAAAGGCATTCTCCCTTACCCAGGTATAGATGGAGGCACTGGGCCAATCACTGCAGGGCAGCACATACTGTCTATGCAGGCATAATCCCTGAGTTATAAATGATGCATGAGCCATTTAAAGAAATTTTTTTCATTGCAAAAATTTGACTGTTTAAATTAAACCTCACCTGGGGCAGTGTATTCTTGGTGGACCACATGGATTTGGACTCCTCAAAGGTACATGCCCATCAGGGCATGTGTGAACATCACGATGATGACAGCATCCACCACTGATGCACTCATAACCAGCAGGGCATGCATTCACTCCATTTAAGGTACACACCTATTTATTAGTAGCAGTAATTATAATTATTTACAATGACATAATAAAAATGAGAAGTTGGATAGCACACCTCTGGGTTTCTCAATGGTCTCACTCCACTGGGACATCTCTCCAGTTTTCGAACAGAAACCATGGTTTTAGTTGGTGGAGCTGGTGGTGGTTGTCTTGGCCTTGACGGTCTTGGGGTAGAGCCAAGAGCATAATATTTACAGCAAACTTGGTTGACACATCTGAAAACAGGGCTTGCCAGGATGTCACTGAACATTTTGCACAAATTGAAAAAAACTGGATGCTACCTACCTATATCCATCAGGACAGAATGAACTCAATACACCACAGCTTGGTGGGTCAGTCAGTGCAACCCTCCCATCAGGACATGTCTTTTGCTTGCAACATGCACCATTGTCCTATGATCAAAAACAGTTGTGAGTGAGCTCAAAGTACGTACACACACATAAATATGAAACACACCCTGTGGCAGACATATCCTGTTGGGCAGTCACCAGTCAAAGAACAGTCAAATTCCTGCAAAGGCTTGATCCCACTTGGACAAAACTGTAGCACTGCACTGGGTCTATCTGTAGATAAACTGTTGAACCCTGGAGCAAATCCTATTTCTGCTCCTGTTCCTGGACAACATCTGTTTGTTGTGCACCTATGTTGTTTATAAAAATATTATCAGACAGGAACAACCATTTTCTCAGACTGAAAATAAAATATTGTACCTGAATGGAGGCCCACAGTCTGCATCACGTCTACATGATATTGGATCAATCAGAGGTGGAGAACCATCAGCACAGACAAAGTCACCAACATCTGTAAAGGAAAGTGAAATTCAATAACATCCTTGCTACCAAATAATGTAAATATAATGAGGGACAGTGATTGATTGAGGATTCATATCTGGAGCATTTTTCTGATTACAGTTTTGTCATTCAGAAACACAAAACACAATAACAGAGCCTACATTTTATTAGGAAGGTGTGTCCAGCATGCCATGTGCCTGGCATGGCTGGCAAAAGTGAATCAATACATTGATTTCCATACAAATTGTATGGCTTTGATCCAAAAAATTGAAAAAAATTATTGAAAAAAAAGTTTTCCACAACATTGCAACATAATCTTCTGTGACATTAAAAATTCCCAAAGTCACAATGGGAAAATTCCATCGCAAGTGGCCACAATTTCATCTTTTTAGCCTTGTTGGAAGGTTTTGTGTAGTTGTGTGTCTTCTTTAATCAGGGGTCTCCAATCTTTTGGCCCTCGCGGGGGCTGGATAGATAGCAAATCGCTCCTCTGGAGGGATAGATATTTGAAAAGTTTTCTGGGGGGGTCGCAGGGGGAAAATATATAGGATTTTCAATGCATAGAAGGCAGAAAGCTGAAAAAATCGCTAAAAACAGGTTAAAAGTAGCCAAGATAGGCCGAAAATAGGTATATAAACATGTGTCATGGCAAAAGCCATGATTTTGAAGGTGAAAAAGTAGAAAATGGTAATAAATTAATGATTTTGAGCATAAATTGGGATGAAATTTCTCAAAAAGCGCTCCAGAAAGGTAGCTAGCTAGCTGATTTTGGGGGTAGATAGCCAAAAAAATTGCATCCGGGATAGATAGATAACTGAGCGGCCTCAAGATAGATAGATAGCTGGCAGATTTGGGGGGGCAACCCACCCCCCTTGGAAACCCCTGTCTTCAATGTCCTAGTGGCCTGCTGGTTATGATCTGTAGGCCAGTGAGGAGCTTTTCTGAGCTCGCCATGGGCAAGGAGGCTGAGGGCAGCCATACAAAAGGGCAAGGAGGCTGAGGGCAGCCATACGGCTAGGGCCCATTCCGCATCAAAGCCCATTCCGCATGTAGACCCCTTACAGACACATTATGCCTGCAGGGGTAAGAAAAGGGGGTGGGTAACACCACCCCAAACCGCCCACCTATCTATCTATCCCTGGCACAAATTTTTTTGGCTACATTGTCTTGAACACCCCCACACCCGCAAATTGCCTAGCTATCTAGCTATCTGGAGCGCTTTTGAGCAATTTTACCCAAATTTTCACCAAAATTCCCTAATTTTCCTACTTCTTATAGATTTTCACCTTCAAAATAACTAGGTCATGTGTTTTATTACCTATTTTCATCATGCCAGGTACAATTAAATGTGTTCCGGGTCAACATGCGGGATGGGTTTAGATGCGGAATAGTGCACTGCCCAGCCATACAAGACACTTATGGTTCAAAATTCATAAAATTAGCATGGAAATCATTATATTGACACATATACATTTGCATTAATAAAATTTGGGCCAAGGCATGACTACCTCAGTTTTGCCTAGACCCAGGAGGAATATATTTAGAAGACTTTTTATGATATTTTGTTACCACCAAACCTTTTGAATAGAGTTATTGAGGGTCATTAATACATGGTAACTCACCAATAGCACCAATTGCACTGGGGCAACATGAACCTCTGTTGCATGAGTAACCCCTGCGACAGTCAAATGGTAAGGAGCATTCACCAGTTGGCTTTGAGCCATCAGGACACTTCTTCACTGAAGCAAAACAGGTTTGAATTATTTTATTTTCACATACATAAAAGAAGCTGTCTGAAACTGAAAAAAAGAGAACCAACTAAAATCCCTGCAGCACAGCCTGTTGTCACATTGATATCCAGATGGACAGGGTAAAAATGCACTGCAACTCTCTGGCTTCTGTAGAGGAGCACTGCCATCAGAGCACTTTAGTGTCAGTACTGAAAAAAATCAAAAGGAATTTACGGTGAACAAATTTAAAAAAGGTAAAGTCAGAATAACCTGGTCTCCCAGTGGTGGTGAAGCCACCAAATCTGGTGCTGGCAGTGGCAGGAGTGAATGCTTTCTCAGTGATATCATTGGTCCTTCTGGGGCCTTTGCCATTGCAGCATAACCACCTTACATTGCAATAATACCCATCTGGACAGGGAAAAGACTTCCCACATACTCTTGGTTCCATAAGTGCTATTGAGCCATCATCACATCTTCCTGTAGTGTGTAAAACTAATGATTTACACCCACTGACATTCATAAATATTTTTCTTATTACTTGAATTCACTCACTTGATTCACAGCAGACTTTCCTGTCTGAACAGGAAAAACTGCTTGGACAATCAGTGTCCCTTGTACAAAATGGTGGGTGGCTAAGAGCCAAGCTGCCATCATCACACATTCTGACTGCATCAGTACCACAACAACCAACAGCTGAAACATAAAAAATATAATAATAATATTCTTTCAACAAAAACATCAATATATTTACTAGTGCATGTATATCCAGCTGGGCAGGTCTGATCACTACATGGGAATGGTCTGGGCAATGGAGCACCTCCACCATTGCACACTTTTGTCCCACAACACTGGCCAGCAGAACAAACAAAATGTTCTTGGCAGTTTGAATCATCAGAGCATGAACCATCAGCAGCTGATCCATCAGGACAGGTGCCAGCTGCAATTAGAATGTTATTAAGGATCAACTGTAGCATCTGATGTAGATCTGAACTGTATGAACAGTTACAAACATCCTGATTCCACTGGCTGTCTCCCAATTAAGTTTCTTCTGGGTACAAAACAACACATCCCATCAACACATTCATAGCTGCCATTGCAGTCTTTGTTAGAACGACAAGATCCCTTTGGTGAAAATCCTGTTGGACATTTAACAGTATCTGAAAAATATTTTGAATGCCGCAATATGGAATATTCTGAATAAATCATAAGCATAGAATGGTAACAGTTAATAAACAAACGTTTTGTGAATGTTTTTCCCAGTCCGACATGAGCACTCCTGCTATCAGGCCTGCAACACTTTCCATAGGCATTGCAATCATAGCCACTCTGGCAATCAGATCCACTGTTGCAAGTTGAAGGTGTAGCAGATGGTGTTGACCCATCTTTACACAATGCTCCCTTTGTAATTTCATCAAATTCATATTTGACAGCAGGTGGGATTCCTACTAGATCAGGCTGGTCTTTCAGCCTTTCATTTGAATAATCCTCTGCACTCTCTGTTTTTGTACTGTCCTCCATTTTTGTCAAGATTGCACTGAAAGTTATTATACGTCAACATGACCCTTGGTGGGGAAAGTGGTGATAACAATTCACAGGAACAAACCTGTAGTTTGGTTTCTTAGTTGTAATTTTAGACATCGCAGTGTCCCTGGGTGGCCTAGTGTGCTCAGTAGTGATTTTCTCAAAATGATCAGCATCAAGACTGCTGCAACAAACATGCTCAGAACTACATTCAAAATGTTCAGGACATGGTGTTCTTGCAGAGCAAAACTGAGGTTCTTCATGTGGCATGTTATTATCACCACACTGTGGCTCTGAGTAAAGGTATGATTGTTACAGAGGATTGAGTGATGTCACTGAAGCTTGAAAAACAGACTTGGTAAAAGAAGGAGTCCTGGGGTGGTCCTGGACAACGCTCTCTTGAACCGAATGTTGACTGCAAAGATTATTAAGTTGAGTGAAATACTTATTAGATAAAAAATAATAAAAAACCATCCAACTTATCTTACAATGCATTTCAAGACATTTAAACATGCATAAAAGCATTTATGTATGCGACATTTGTATTCTTTTGCAACTAATGTTCATTACTATTGATCTAATTGGTTGGATTATGAAATTTTTATTCTGACTTACAGGTTTATGGCAATTTTTTCAGCCAATTCATACAAAATATTGATCATGATTTTTACCAAATATTCTGATGAAAAAACTGCCCTGCAGTACTATTCAAGGATATATTAAATATAATGTAGCTTTAGGTTATAATTTAAGACAATCACACATGCTAACCTTCTGAGGGCAATACACAGCACAATCCATTTGATGCACAGTAAAATCTGAGTGGACATTCAGGAATACCTTCCAGTTCAAGTCCTGTTTCATCATGCTGTCTACAAATGAGCCCAGGCACACAGTAGTCTTTCATTACAGGCCCTGTTCACAAGGTTTGAGTGGTTAACCATGCATTTAAATAATATAGCTTATTGTGTTATGTTGTTGGTTATTCAAAAAATGGGTTACAATAAAGTGCAGCAGTAGGCATGCAGAGCAGCATAGCAAGCAATGAATGTTATTCAACCCAAATAGTAATGAATAAGTGTCTTAAAAAAATGGCTTAAAAAAGATACATTGCATGCACTGGTCTCGATGGTAATAAAACTCACCCTAAAAATGACATGGCCAAAGCTTAATGCACTCACCAACATTTACCAAAAATTTATTTAAGTAACCTAGTAAGCTAAAAATCAGTTAAAATACATATTTATTTGGTGTGCTCTGGTCAGGGGTCTCCTAGTGGGGGCTGGGGGGGGGCTGTCCCCTCCAAATCTGCCAGCTATCTATCTATCTTGGAGGCCACTCAGCTATCTATCTATCCCAGAGGCAAATTTTTCGGTAATCTACCCCCAAAATCTGCCAGCTAGCTACCCTTTTGGAGCGATTTTTGCGAAATTTCGTCCCAATTTTCGCTCAAAATCGTTAATTTTCATACCATTTTGTACTTTTTCACCTTCAAATGTGCGGCTTTTGCCTATACACATGTTTATATACCTATTTTCAGCCTATTTTGGCTACTTTTAGCCTGATTTTAGCGATTTTTTCCCATTTCTGCCTTCTATGCATTGAAAATCCTATATATTTTGCCCTCGCAGGCCCCCCCAAGCCCTCCCCAGAAAAATTTTCAGCTATCTATCCATCCGGAGGAGCGATTTGCTATGTATCCAGCCCCTGCGAGGGCCAAAATCTTGGAGACCCCTGGCTCTGGTAATGCTGGAGTAGTGCATCAATTGTAAAAGCTTTCAAGCTGATATTTTTTCAATTCAATAACAAAAAAAGCAATTTTTATATCAAATAGTAGACTGAAATTGTGTATGTGGGCAGAAAACTTGTTTATGTTTTTTTTCCTGAAAAACCTACATAGACTATAAATACAATTTTTGTACATTGTAGTAAATCGAAAAGTGCACCAGTAAATATATGTATAAAACCAGTCTTTCACACCAAGTAAATATATGTATCCATGCCATTTCTGGAGATTTGAATCTGGCTTCACAAATCTACATCCACAAAAAATTGCTCAGCGCACCTCTATCCTCCTTTGTTTCAGTTGTTCCCATACTATTTGTAGGTGCCTGTGTGATGAGCTGATATGAATTGAAGTCCGAGCCACCCTGGATGCACGCCTGGCTGGCAAAGTCGAATAGAAGTGTGTCTGAACAAAACCGCTGCACCCATCGATCGGTACTGTGAAAAGAGGTTGCAAACATAATGGGGTTAAAACCGGATCAACGTTTTGGGATCGGGCCAGTTCCGCAAGTGGGGAAGTGAGAAATAAAATGCAAGTTGAAATGGCAAAAGCGAAGTGAATTATTGAGAAGTAAAATGGCAGAAGCGAAGAGAAATTACTTTTTATTTTTATTTTTTTACTTCGCTTTTGCCAATTTACTTGCTATTTCACTTCACCTTTGCCATTTTACTTCTCACTTCTCAATCTTCGGGACTGACACCAGGATTGGTTCTTTGAATTTTTGGGATCAGGATTGGGATTGATTTTTTGGATTTTTAGAATTGCGGTTGGAATTGGAATTTTGGACATAGTTTTGCTATTCAGGGTTTTCGAATTTTTCACAAAATCGGTCTAAAAACACACATCGCAATAAATGTACATTGGTTTCCATTAACATTTGTCAGTGCAAAAAAGTCATTTCTCAAGTTTAGTTTTGAGAGATTTTCTGAGATTATTTAAAATATCAGAAAATCTCTCAAATTCTGATATGTATATTTATTTATATTTTTCAGTTTTTTTGAGAGATTTAATTATATTTTATTCTTGAGGGATTTTCTGAGATTATATTTTATTTTATTTTCCAAAAATTGATGATTTTTTCAATGCTACACGTACTGCACCAGCTGTACAATGTAACTGTCGCTTCAAGTTAATCCAAACATTATGAACAAAAACACCCCCCTCACACACGGGGCACATTGCAAGTAGCTATTGCCCGTCCGGTCATCTGCGTTTGGCTGCAAACACTGGGGCACATTGTCGCGATAGCCGCACTGTTCCAACTCGCGAGCGGAATTATCCAGTTCTGCGTAGTTTTGAACGTGTGACGTTTTTTTGGGGTGGTTAGTTGAATGTTACAGGGATTGACTGTATTTTCCGTCCGGCCTTGGCTTGGCTTGGGTTGCACGCGGGACGTTTTTTATAAAGCGGGCGTCTGCTGACCAAATTGTACGCATGTGGTTGATTTTCTAATGAAACCCACACTGCACGCGTATTAATTGCGCTGATTGAATTGACACTTTTCATTCCAACAATTTTGTGCGGAATGGATCAAAGGTTGAATGCGACCGGATTAATACTTTCCATGTGTACTTACATGTCTATTCGACGTTTACATAGGCATAAAACGTTGGCAATAGTGAATTAAAACTTTTACAAAAATACATTTTAGAAATCCATCTACAAATTTTTAATCAAGTCTAGATGTGGAGTGAGAAGATACATGAGAAGTAATAAATAAAATGGCAAGTAAAAATGAAGTAAACTTTGTTCTTCTCATTGTACATCGAGTTTTACTTTTTACTTGCCATTTCACTTATCAGTACTCACTTCTCACAGGATTTAACTTTTCCACTTGCAGAAAACACCCCAGATTATCGCCTATAATTCCATGCAAACAGCTTTTAGCTCATTGCCGATCAGAATCATTTTTTACGTACATGCACAGAGTTCATGACAATCTGTGTCTGTTCAATGCCCATCAAAATTCTACCGGTCATAAGTGCACACACAAGTCTTATAAAAGGCACCACACCCAACTAATCCCAAGTGAGTGCAAACTTAATCCCATGGCATTCAACCTTTGATCCATTCCGCCGCCGACCCCGACCTGAGTTCATCATCAAGGCGGGGTCACCGCCTAAAAAACTCCCAAGCACAATCGGGCAGCGAGCCAAACCGGACGGAAAGTAGAATCTAGCGTTACAGGAGAGAAAACGTTTTTGGAAGAGTGCCAAATTCAGTCGATGTAATGTTTTGTCTATTATTCTAGATTTGGCGTTTGAAATTTGGCACTGTTCCAAAATAGCTTGGACGTCAATTATAAAAGCAGATAGTGTCGAAAAGCGTTAAGAAATGATCAACCAAACACTACTCTACCATAGAAATTTCGTTAGTAAATTTCCATTTCCCTTAAATTTTCTGTTTCAAAAACTGCCGATTTGAACATTTGCCAAAGCGTTTGGACTTTCAAACATTTCCTTAAAACAAAAAAAAAGTTAGGATTGTTTAAAGATAAAATTTATCATTGTTTTAAGCATGCATATCGTTGGTTAACATCTAAATTCTGGCCAACCATGCGAACTACACTTTGCCAGTGATGAAATCCACTCATTTTCATGCATTATCATGCATTTGCGACTGGAATCATTGAATACTGCGCCATGAGGACATTCTGCGAGACGCCACTGATAGCTGTCGATAGCTGATTGGTTAACCAGTTTGCTGAAATGGGAGTTAGAAAAAGTCAATTAGTAGAGGTTTTGTGCACACGCTTTTGCCAATTATACAGACTTTTGATGACACTGCTGAACTTCCGGTAAAGTGTAGTAGCTGCAGAAAACGGTAAGAATTCCAAAAATTTAGGCGTGAGCCGTGTAATACACGAAATACCTAGGTTATCAAAATAGTGTACATTAGTTTAGTGCCAGGCGAGTTCATGCATTTTATTAATCAGCGTTGTAATGCGCACGCAGACCACAGATTGGATTCACAACGACAGCAAGCACGAGACTATGTTTACTCAACATGCATTTACAGTATTTCCTCGAATCCCCCCCCCCGGGGTTATTTTTGCAGAGTGAAATTTTGAGGGGGTTAAACGAGGGAGTATTTCTAGGGGAGGGGGTATTTCGAGGAAATACGGTATTTGCCATGCACTCAGTCAAAAAGAAAAGCAAAAAAAACAGGCAACAAAATACCATTCACATAGGGGTCCATAGGTTATGGGGTCCAATTCCTCACATTTGAAATGACAAAGAAAGTTTAATTAATACTTGTACTTTTCTAGAATAAATTTCCTTATAAGTATTTTTCCAAACGTTTCTCGTCACTCCTATCTCTCTAATATAACTTTTATTGACACAATTTCTTGTCACTTGACAACGGTGCGGAATTGGTAAATGCGAGATACGAATCGAGACAAGCACCGAAAATAAAAACATGCAGCCATGCTCAAATCCAAATCCACGCGACCATGGCGCACTCACCACACACGATGAACTCTTGCGCATTGTTGCTTCCCTGCTGCAGCGACTGGCTATTCAAGCCGTTCAGCTGCTGCTGCTGCGGGGCGGGCGACTGGCGCAGGGTAGAGCCCGACGTGGGCGGGTCGGCCGCCCGACTGCGCACCACCCACATGGCGGGGCCCGCGGCGCTGCACCGACACACGCGCGTGTTTGTGTGCAGTGCGATGCGATGCTTTCTTATTTATGGTGCGTTCCGGAAGTAGTGCACAGAGTGCTTGAACTAGCCTACTTTCGGTGAATTAAAGGGTCTAGCTGCTTTCTATGAGTTGCTGCAGAACGTGTGCAATGCCATTGAAAACTCTATCAGGCATTTACACCACAAATTTTAATTTTGACCAAATTCTACCATTTGTAGTTTTCATACATTTCTTTTCTACTTGTTTCAAATGAACTATGGATAATCACCCAGTTGATTGACAATGAAGAAACCATTATTTCAGGGGGTGTTTTTGAATGAAATATCTGTCATTTTATGTCAACTTTCAGTTGTTCAACAAGGCTGAGTGTACACTAACAAGGAATTTTGAGAATGATATCATACTTCAAAAAATTCCTCCAGAAGCAATCAATTTAAGGAGTGGAATTAAACAGGTATTAAGTGTTTTTTCGAAAAATCACTTCCATGAACCTAACAGTTGGTAAATTTTCAAATCAAATGCACTGATTGGTCAACTCTCTTACAATAGAAACAATACCGTGGACATATTTTTTGGAGTATTCCAGCAATTTATTCCTTGACACCAGCGCACCTGAGCGCTACTTCTGAAACGCACCACTTTAAGCATTGCACTGCACTCATGAATATTTGGTATTCGTACATAACTGATGCCATGGCATGAAACAAAAAAGCTGCATACGAAAACTGTAAAATGAACACTAAGACAAACATAAGCGACTCTGTAAACTGCAGCAATTGAAATCCGAAAGGCTAAAAAACAACCCACGTCACAACAGAGTGCTTTTGCCACACAGCCGAGTGTAATACCGTAAATACTCTATTACTATGACCCCTCCAATAAAGCGACCCCTCCAATAGGGCGACCCCTTTGGGTACGTTGTGTGAGTATAATGCAACACCCTCCAATAATGCAACCCCCGACCTCCCAAATCGCTGGTTTATGTGTCTTACTACCCATTTTCAGCTATTTTTTGTACTATAGCTTCTTAAATATTTACATATTTTTAGCTATTTTTACCTACTTTTAGCGATTTTTCTCCCTTTTCCTTTAAAACCTTGAAAAAGCCTTTACAATGAATGTCATGCTCACACTTGAGTTAAATATATAGACAATTGAGTCGTTGAGTTCAGTTAAAAAAATGCGACCCCCTCTATTAATGCGACCCCTCCAATAATGCGACCTTCAAAAATGTGCTGAATGCAATAATGCAACAGTCGCATTAATAGAGTATTTACGCTTTTTAAAAAATGTCTCACAAAAATCACAATTCCCATCGCACATAAAAAAACACATCCTCAATAAGCACCAAAAATACACACACTCGCTCACAATCGCAGCTGCAAACCAGAAACCCCGCACCTTGACCCCACTAACCCCTTCTTTTCGCAAGTCAAAAAGAACTGGGTGTTCTTGCCGCCGATGGGGAACTCGGGCTGGGGAGGCGAGCAGCCGGCGCCGATCACGGGCGTCTTGCCGCGCACGCTGCCGTTAGCCGCCGCCGCTGCGGTTACGGAGGGGGAGGGGGTTTGGTGTTGAAATGGGGGGTTTAGGGGGGTGGTGTCACTTACAGACCCTGAAGAATCGGAATGTCATTTAAAGTATCAAATGTTTGTCAAGTGGAAATTGTCAAACGTCCAGTTAAAAATATGCGATAAAATTTGACATTTTACATGACTTTTGACACTTGCATGACATTTGACATTTTACAGGGTCTGTGAGTGTACCCATATTTTTCTTTCTCTTTATGAGATCCTTGTCATTGCGCCTGAGGCTGTCCCAAAAGTCTTTGTAAGCACACTAATGTGTATGTGAAGAAGAAAAATAATGGAATTTTGCCAATACTCACCCATGGAAATCCATACTGATAGGCAGCTACAAATGAAATGAATTCGTTGCCGCATGATAGCTGATTGTAGTGTGGATACTGCCAAGTAGATAACAAGTCGAATTTTATTCGGCGGCTAAAATTATCACAAGGGTTGTCATCCAATTTGTTTTTTCTTCGATACCGTAATCCAACTACCTGGCTATTTTTGCTTCCACTCTCGTTTTTATGGCTATTCTATTAATTCTTATTGGCGTGTTCTATAGCATTGCAAAAATATGGCAACTATTGGGATGCACACGATTTGAGCGAGGTGCGTGATCCTCAAAAATATGGAAATGGATGTGAGGAATATGTGAAAATGCCTCAAGTGGACGGCGCGGTGATCAAACAAAATCCCGGTACATATTTATTGGTATGGAATGGGCAGAAAAACTTGACGCGGTTTTATTTTGGCAATTTTCGCGCTGCTAATTTTCTAATGAAATATGGCAACGTCGCGACGTAACTTCGCGCTAAAATATGAGTTTTGCGATTGCAATATGCAGCAGAACAATTAAGACGAAAATATTGGTCAACTATCAAAGATTACTTTCTGTTCAATTGTGTGATTGAACAAACCTACTAAAAAACCTAGTCATGATTCCACAATGTTATAATGGTCACTCAAAAGAAGTCACGATTTTAGAAATAGACAAATAAACTACAATTGAGTCACCATTAGCTGGGTAATCAAAGTCGAAAAGTTCTTTCTAAAGACTGCACTGCGTCGATGAAGTAGCAGTTTTTCAAAAGGGTGGCTGAAATTATACTCAAACTGTCGCATCGATTTATATTTTAATCCAACCAAAGGTCAGTGCGATACGGAAGGGAACTATCTGTTGATGCACTCAGCTAACTGCGCTATATCCGCCGCCCCAATGCCGGGTGGCCCAATGTGAAACTCCACAATAAAAAACTAGGTGCTAAATGTAATTTGCCCTACAACTTTTCGGGAGCCCGATCTTTTTGAATTTGTTTTTGACGCTGAAGCGTAGCGAACAAACAGAAGCATTTTGAATCGGGCTTCCCGAAAAAAACTGTCGGGCCGATGAATCCGCGCGCGCATTGTGATAAGTTCGAGAAAAAAAGGAACACCGTGTACGCGCGGGCGTCGGCACGTGCAGCCGGGCCACAAATTATCGAAACTCGCATTTTCGAATGTCTAAAACCCAAAACTCGTGGGCGACACGGCCGCTGAAATGCACCAGACCGTCGCTCGTGCGGCCGGATGTGTGGCACTGCGATTTTCGAATTGCTCAGACTCGCTTCCACCCTTCGAATCCGCCGGCGCGAAAGCTGGCCGAATGTCGCTCAGCGCCGGAAAAGTTTGTCGGAAACTATTTTTGAATTGTCTGTTTATAGTCCAATTGGTAATATTACATGTAAAAGTACGATTCCTGTAACGACGCGTAGAAAAATTCAGGAAGCTTTTCCCGCCGCCGTGGCTGCACCTGCGACAGGTAGACGGCATTCGCGTCGCGCGGCCGCTTTAGCTGCGCGCGCGGCATTCACGCGCGTGCGACACTTGCAGTCGATTGCGATTGGAAATTGTGGCTGCGCCATTTGAATGGCGCTGGCGCCATTCCTGTGAATAAGGATATGATGCGCTGAAGCATCCTCGGAGATTGGTGTTTTAGTTTGTAAAATGCGACTGTGAAGAAATGGAAGCAATTGGCATGGCTTGATTCTGACGGATTTTGATTTTGGGTGCTTCAAGCATACAACTTTTTTAAGTTTTTTTTTACCATTCAACTGGATACCTTCTTATTTATATACATTATATGGGAAGCAATGACGATTAAACATATCACAAAACAAAAGAAAATTTGTGAAACACGCTAGAAAATGTTTTAAAAATCAAACGCTTTACACCCAAGTATGAGGTAGTGGTATAAAAAAATTATATGAAATTCCAATTTATGTGATATAAAACAAACATCAACTATAAACTTCACTCCAAACTTGAATGGCGCCAGCGCCATTTTTCACACCACTGTCGGCATTCGGCATTCCTACTGTAATACAGAGTGACGCTATGAAACAGTCCGTCCGACCGGAGTCGATTCGACGGGATTTCGAGTGGATAGTCCGGTTTTTAGTTCCGTTTTCCTACCTATCTTTATATAAATATAAATATTCTATTTGAGTTTGGGTATGAGTATGTGTATGTGTGCGCGCAATGTGTGTGTGTGGCTGAATTTCACACTGTGACGTTGTTTGATGCAATGTGCAAGCAAATCAAAACTGCGCGAATGCCGCCGCGCCGCCACGCGGTTTTGCACATCCGATCTGCGATATCTGGACGCTGTGCCCTGCGCAGTGCACTCTGATCGCTCGGGCGGAATCGCTCCACTGCACTTCGGATATGAGAATTCGGTTTTAACCTGAATTGCATTTGCGATTTGGATGAGTGAAGTGTCGGTCTGTGGAAATTAGATTTTAGCAATCATTTACCGCAAATCCTCGAATAAGACCCCCTCGAATAACTCCCCGCTTGAATAACACCCCCGTGAATACCACCTTGAATAACGCCCCCTGTTTACAAGATGAGGAAAAAATAACCCCCCTCGAATCCCCTTCTTAAATAACTCCCCTCTGGATGGAAAGGATACAAAACAAAAATACAAAACAATATTAGCCTACCACAGCGACAGCAGATATATGATTTGTATGCAGTGTATACATACACATCTTTTCGTTGTTTGACAGTTATACCTGAATTACATGAGTTGACAGACTGCATCCATACAATGATTTAAGTCTAAGTTTTTTGAGGAAAAAATAAGTAATACTTTTCCGTTTCTGTACCGTAAATTTTTTAAGTCCCCCTCGAATAACCTTCCCGTTGAATAACCCCCCCCCCCCCAGAAACGTCTGACGAAAAAATAACTCGCCTGGGGTATTATTCGAGGATTTAGGGTATATATATTTAAAGTGAAATGATTCCCCGGTGGCGGAAAAACGCCAGAATGGAAGAGACACAAAATAATCAGATACCTGAGATAGGTAAATCTCTCAAAAGATGATATCGGCAAACAATATTGGATGGCGTGATGATTGCCGTTCTGAATCCATTCAGAAGTTATCGCGCTTCAAGTCAAACTCAAAGATGATTTCACTGAGTGGATGATGGTCATTTCAGCTGTTCCATCGATATCTCAAAAAACAACAATGCGCAGCATGAAAAACAAATTAAAATGGATCTGATAAATAATGGATATCAGTTTTTTCGCAATTATTTTTGAATCATTGCCAAATACGAATGACCCAATGGAAGGTGCTGAAATCGATGAACGACCTAATGCACTCCATTTTATACACATGTTTATCAGCCGTAAAAATATGATATTTTTTGATTGATGTAACGATGGAAAATGATGAAATTCAATAAACAGGTCAAGTGTTTATTTCCAGGTGGAAAGCTGGTTGAATGCTGAATAGATTTGTGCAAACAGAGACAGAAGTGAGTGCGTGCAGTCTTTCAAGTGTCATTAGATAGCCTGATGTGTTACTGAATGTTACGTACATACGTATGCAACTAAATATGTTGAAGTGTTTCAAAAATGATCATTTTATGAATTTCATGGGGATTTTGCCTGTTTGTATTTAGAATTGAAGATAAAATTTCTGTAAAAAATGGATTAACTTATTTATCGTTCTGGTCATTGAAAAATAGCCCGTGAATGAGTGATTGGCATTTTAAAAAATGTCTTGGAGATTTATATTTAAAAATATCAGAAATTAAAATATATGTTTTTTTCTTCATTTTGAGCTACTTTCTGATATTGTTTTAAACAGCAGAAAATATAAGATTTTCAAAAGGTTTTTCAAGAGATATGTAACTATATTTTATTTTCGGCAGATTTTCTTTTATTATATTTAACTATAGTTTCTCAAAATCACCCGTTTTCCAACGCTATAAGTAGTAAAACAGGATCTTCAACATTTTAACTTCAACGTGGATAAACAATGCAGTTGAAATTTTTGCCCATACAGTTCGAAAAATACTGTGATTCGAATTTCAATCACAATCCCTCCCAGTTTAATTGTTCTTTGTGACTGCGGCAGCTCGGAATCATACATATACTCCAGCAACTTAAAAATATTTATATTGAACAGTCAACCAAACATTCGCTTGATCATACAACCGTTTCTTTTTGTGTAAATAGTTGTCTAAAGTTGAGAAGTTCTGATTTGAGACTGATTTTTCAGTTGTCAGTACGGTGCCAATCAACTAAATATTTATGTGCATCACCCTCATTTGAAGATCGTAATTACTTAAGTACTCGACTTCAGGTGGATTCCCATGGGGACCCGAAAATAATAGACGAATTTCTCTGCGCGTCACGACAGTTAAATACATCATTACAGCATTGCACCGCACTTCAACATTCGCTTCACAAGTGTCAATTTCAATTTCGATTCACAACTCACAAGAGTTGTTCATTCATACGTAAATGCGAGGAATATTACGCAAATAAAACTTGGAACAAGTTTAACCTCAAAAACATATTTATGACATCCAAATTTTGCACCGGTTAATGGCAGTTTAAAGCTGGCGTCAAATCGAGTTATTTTAACATCTCTCCCTAGTTCTAGACATCTCTATAGAACTATTACTCTGAATAGGAAATATCACAACCTCTAGATGAAAGAAAACTGCCCCACCTTCGAGACAAAGAAAGTACAACAAAATAATGCAAAGGGCAAGAAATACAGCATACAACAACGCAAAAAATCTCCGAAAAACACAAAACACTAAGGCACCAAGAACCCTCCACAATATCGATCAGGCCCAATCCCAATAATCACACATCGACACCCCTCTAAGCCCTCTTCACCTGCTGGTAACCCCCATCGTAGTATGGCTTGCTCGGCTTGGGGGGTGGCGGGGGTGGCACATTGTAACCGGACCCCCCAGTTGAGGGGTAGCCGGGCGCCGGCTTGGGTGGGTAGCTGGGGGCGCCGTAGTTGCTGCCGCCCGAGGTGCCCGAAGTGCCTGAGTAGCTGCTGCCTGAAGATTGGTAACCTCCTGTGTGGAGGGGTGGGGGGTTGTTAAGTGTGGTTGAGGTGTGGACTTTCAAGTTGTTGCTGAGATGGCTGGGGTGAATAAGTGACTGAAGTGTCGGGTGGTGACAACTTGAAAGTTTAAAGTGGTATTGTGAAGTCTTTTGGAGCGTAACGAAAGCCGTGCCACGAATGGCGCGATAAAAGCTTTCACAATAACCATTTAAAAAATCACAAACCGGTCGCTCACAAAATCATTCAAAGCGATTAGTAGAAAAATGCGTGTGATATTATTCAAACTTTGTGCACACTTCACCAACTGCACAGCGACGCGCCTGTCAGCACACACCGGTATTGCCACCATAGCCGCCGCCCGTATTTCCCCCATACCCCCCTCCAGTGTTGCCGCCGTAGCCTCCTCCTGTGTTGCCGCCGTAGCCTCCTCCTGTGTTGCCGCCGTATCCCGATCCTCCGGAGTTGCCACCGTAACCGCCCGAATTCGAACTCGAATGTCCGCCCGAGCTACCGTAACCGCTCGAATGTCCGCCCGTGCTACCGTAACCACCGCTGTTGCTACCGTAGCCGCCCGAACCTGAACCGGAAGATCGCGACATTTTTGCGGTGCGGTGCGGTGCTAGTTTATTATGGTGAGCATATTCGTTAAGGTTCAGAAATAACGGTGCTGAAAGAGCACAGAATGTCTTCTTTTTTCAGTGTTTTCAGAAAGTGATCATTGTGGAGTTAAAGGGATAACACTTATAAATTTTGTTTGACTTCGCAATTTCCGACCACTTTTACCCCTCCTGGTTGTCCGATATTGCCCCACTGGTTCTACTCTTATTCCACTTATGACAACTTAAATTTTTGAAAAAAACTTCTCAAAATTCTGAAGTGTGGATGGATATTTGAATGTCTTCACTGACAGTCAGACAGTAACATCTTAGCTACCTAATCGTATTTACTATTTTAAGGGGATAAATTTCTTTTCCAAAAACCACATGGGATCACGGTGCAGTGCACTGTACTGCACAAGTAACATATAAACGCTCTGAGAAAATTTAGTGTCTATTCTGAAACTATTCCATGAATTACTTTCGAAATCAAAGTTCGTTTGATAAGATTGGTCAGTTTGTGCCTACTGAGAAAATTTGGTTGGGGGACACGGACATTGGCAGAGGGATGGACAAGGACAATACAAGGACAAGAACAAGGACATTGACACAATGATGGACAAGGACAATACAGAGATGGAAGTTACAGAAAATAGACAAACGCATGGGTTCGAACAGAGGTTAAATCCATGCAGTCAACAATAAAAACGTCTTAAAGCGTAACATAAAATAAAAAACAGCAACAGGCATTAACAAAATTAAAAAAATACAAAACGTAAACTGCCACCAAAACTGGACACACAACACAACACCAAGCATGCAGTGAATATTGGTACAATCTATCACCGCATGCAAACACACTAACCCTGTTCATCCTGCCCACCATATTCCCCTACATCAGCCTCGGCACCAGCGACACTGGGGTCGTCATGCAGGGCGAGTGGGTCATCGCGCAGATAGCCGCCATGGCTGCCGCCGTAGCTCTTGCCTGTTTCGAGTAGGGTTGGGTAGGGCACGCTCACATCCGTGGATATATAGACGGACAAGGTGGGACAGAATTGGGACACTGGAGGGCAAGTAGGGACAGTGTACATGGAAACACTCTTTGCTAGACATAAATGTACGGGAAAGCGCTAACAGTCTACAATCGACGATAAACGATCACAGAACTGGACATCACACAGGTCTACTTATCCACTTAATAAATTCAAAACCTCACACCTTCAATTCGAACCAACCCAAAGAAACTCACTCGCCCGATCACCATAAGCCAGCGAAACATACACACAACCCCCACATGTCGTACATGCCCATCCGCACCCGATACTCACCCGACGGGCCGCACGCCATGCAGCAGTTCAGCACCAGGTGCAGCGCCAACAAAACGGCGGCAGAACGGAGCAGGTAAGCGGCCATGTTTGAAGTTGAGTGGTGAGGGGTTTGAGTGTGATTAGGTGATAAGGGCTGTGAAGTTGGGTGATTAGTGAGTGTACTGTGTGTGAAGGAATGGTTCATAGGATGAATGAAAGTGATAAAATTCTGAAAGTTGTCAAATCGTTAGCATTCACGACTGAGGTTTCACTCCGAAACTCGCCGCTCGGTCGCTCACGAGGCGAGACGATCTGCGCAATGGCACCATTCGCATACCGGTCCCCATTATATACGCGTGCGTAAGAGCACAGTGCGACGTGAACATGTGGGCAGGGTCATGTGGACACTTGTGCCCCCCCCTCCGCTTGCGGCATTGTCTTGCGCGGCTGGGACGCCCACTTGTCGCCGCGCCGCGGCCAAGAAATGCCAAGCAAAGGGCCCATGGAAGCGCCGCCGCACTCGAGCGCGCGCGTCATGATCGCCGGCCGCATCGGCGGGTTTTCACCAAAATTATTTCAGATCAAACGCGTCGTTCAACGATATCGAGCGAGGCAGTGGAGTGTGAAAAGTTTGCGCAGCGGCCGATTTTGCGCCGCGCGGCAGAATAGCGGTGCGAACGTGATGGGCGCTCGCGATCGATGACGAGCGCGGCGAAATTGCGTTGGCGGGAAAGTTTATTGGATCGGCTGGTCATGTCGCCGTCTGAAACCATGTCAAAATATGTGATACATAGCAGAAAACACATGATTTTCAAGGTCTTCATGGGTTTTCCGTATCTGTTCATATCACCTTCCACCCTTTCAATTGGAAGGGAAAAACATCTATCGCTGGCAAAATTCCCCGCCGCCGCGGCGGGCGGCCGCTTTACATAATGAGATCACGCACACGGCCCATTAAAAAATAAAAATTAGATTTCTGATTTTTTTGCGACCCGGCCACCCCTCCTACCCCGCATTCGAGACGAGCGGTGGCGAAACGAAATACAATAATGGGCGAAATTCCATGCAAAGTGGCGCGCGCGGCCGCACGTGTCCAGCGAGGCGCCAAAATCATTGTTTAAGCTATTGTATACTCTGAGCAATTGTTCCAGGAGAAATTCGCGGCTGCACATTTTGCAAACGAATTTCTAGGCTCAACTCAAGCGTGGCCAACAAAAACCGGTACGATATGCAAATGCGTGCGGGCCGATGGCCAGCGGTTTCTGCTATTGTATTTATTTGCGCCTGGCAGAATGATCAGTGACACCTTCTGGGCGCACGGTGGAAAATCACGTGAAGCGGCTGCCAATTTTGTACTACAGTATTTTCTCAAAATACCCCCTCCCTCGTTGAACCCCCCCTCAGAATTCTCACACTGAAACAGTAACCGTACCCACGGGGTATTTCGAGGAAATACAGTGTTTGTATTTATGGTTAGAGAAGGGTTCCTAGTGAAAATAGAGTTCGAAGGATTGAAAAATTAGTATCGAACATTTAGAAGTTTTCTGTAGAACGAAAACAATAGTGAATTTTCTAAAAAAATTAAACATCGACATCAAGTTTTATGGACATCGTATGTAATCGGGCGTGGGATCAGAAGCATAATTCAACCAGAATCAAATAGATTAACCAAGACATCTTTTGAACAATTTTCACTTTTAGAAAGAATCGGGCCCCCAAAATACTTGTCAGGCTAATTAAATTTTCCCCGCGCAAAAAATTAGCGCCAAATCTTCGACAAATTTGCCGCCAGTGCAGAACAGCGGTGACGAATGACAGGCGTGACTATCTCATCAGTGAAAAAAGGTGCGACAATTGATACACGATCATTAACAATAGATGAAGACAGTACAAAAGGGAGTGTGTTTGCTTAGCATTAAGGTCCATTTAAATTTCGCGCGAACATGAATGAACAGGACCAAATGAATTTTAATTTGACATGAACAATTAATTGTGCCTGCGCACACTAGTTCTCACAAGAAATTTCGAAAACTCACAAATCAGCTTATTTGAGTATTTGAGAACATTCAGAACGTATTTGAGTTTTCTACAATGAGGTGGCCGTCAACTACAGTTGACGAAGATTAAAAATGATTCATTGTGGAAAACTTTGTCAAAGTGCACATTTGAGTTTTCGAAATTTCATGTGAAAACTAACGGCGCAGGGCCATTATTCTACAGCGGCGGTCGTATTGGGCTAGTTGACATCGACACCAGGGTTGGTTTTATAAAAATTCATTTTAGTAAAATTGTATAAAAATTTTATTTTATTTTAATTTTATTCTTGTTTCATTTCATTTTATTTTATTTTATTCCATAAAGTCATTAATAAAATAAAATGACACATTTTACAAAAATTTTACAAAAATTGTATAGAAATTTTACAAAAAAATCAGAAATATGCATGCAAGGCCAGAAAA
Source organism: Sphaerolaimus hirsutus (assembly GCA_964036195.1). Taxonomy (NCBI): domain Eukaryota; kingdom Metazoa; phylum Nematoda; class Chromadorea; order Monhysterida; family Sphaerolaimidae; genus Sphaerolaimus; species Sphaerolaimus hirsutus. The sequence goes on from OZ038450.1 coordinate 12,583,156, forward strand.
ATGTTATAATTAGACCTATACATGAAAAACCTGTGACAAATTTTTCCATTACTTTGCAAAAGTTGCATGCAGTATGTATTGTTAGCTAGCTGCAAGTGTAAAGTTACAATTATTGATAAGAATGGTTTGCATTTTCAGTAGAATGACTACTGGAGTGTGCTGGGCACATTTGTAAAATGTCATGCAAAGTGTCAATTGTCATGACAAATGTAAAGTAAAGTATTGATTGTCATGCAAAATGTCAAGTTTCATGTAAAATTTCAAGCAAAGTGGCAATTGTCATGACAAATGTCATGCAAAGTGTAAATTGTGTATCCAAATCTTGTGTTTTTGTATCCATAGTTGTTTTATATCCAAATCTTTTGTTTTTGTATCCAAATGTTCACATAAGATTTGGAGTCCACAACAACATAATTTGGATACAAAACATAAGATTTCAAATTAAAACATGAGATTTGAACACAATTTGCTTGACAATTGATACTTTAATTTTCATGTCATGACAATTTACACTTTACTTTACATTTGTCATGACAATTGACACTTTGCATGACATTTTACATGACATTTGACACTTTACAATGCTTGGGACTGCCTCCAGATCCATGAATAAACAGGTAGAGACTCAAGCAATGAGACAAAATTTTACAAAAAAATGTGAATTTTTATACAATTTTACAAAAATACAAATTTTTATACAATTTTACAAAAATTTTACAAAAATTTGAATTTTTATACAATTTTTATTTTTATTCTTAAATTTTCCATTTTATTTTATTTTATTTTATTCTTGAATATTCCATTTTATTTTTATTTTTTTCTGAGATTTTGCCAACCCTGATCGACACCAAACGTCAACTGGTGCCAACCCCGATTCAAAGCTTGCTGACGGGCCGACGAACGACATTCAAACGCAAGCTTTGAATTGGGAACGGAACCAGTTGACATTTGGTGTCGATGTCAACTAGCGTGTGCGATCCAATTCAAGGTAGGATGTGTGGTAGGATTCAATCCGGCGTCCAGTCAATAGGCAACCAAATTTCTGACTGCATATATACATAGTTAGCGACACAAAAAGTTAAAAGTATAATCGGCGGACCACAAAGTATGCGCAGAATCCTACCATAATTTAATGAATACAAATTTTGTGATAAATTGGGTAATTAATTATTCCATAGTAAAAACGAAATTTTATGATGAAAAACTGTATAAGTTTTAGTTCATTATTCAGCTGGGTTATGATAAGTTTCCATACTAAGACCGCCGCCGAGTAAAAGACCTAACAGGTCTCAAGTAACAAAAAATGTAGGCGCCAGCATTTACATATAAAAAGATACAATGATATCCACATGCATCGATCACTCACCAGAAATCACATTCTGTGAATTTCCATGTCAAAAAAGACTGCTAAAGCCTGACCAAAGACAGAATAAAATGGATTTTTTCTTCAAAATTACATTCCCACATCCAAATATTTAGCACACGCGCGATGGCATTCTGCTTCACTTACCACCGTTTCAAGGGGCATGATTTTTGCGCATTCCAATTTTACGTGAAAAAAAAAACGATTTTAAAATCAAACCAGATGATTGTTTTGTTTGTTGTTCTGAAAATTAAAATTCGTAATTTGAAAGAAAATGGCTCTCGGTGTAGATTTTATTTCGGGAGAAATAAAACGATGCAAACAAATTTGGAAAGTTTGACGAGATGATGGAGTGTTTTTAATTAAATATAACGGAACGAGCGATAATTAAATTTGAATATCCGGTAAAAAATCACTTCTAAAGCTTGGTGATTCCTAGAAAACCCGAGGAACTAATTTCTTTCTAGATTTTTGACAAAAATCACGATTTTTACTAATGCATGTAATTAAAATCACCAGATAAGCAAGCAGATGACTGAAAATAGCTAAAAAATAGATACCGTTCATCCTCGAATAAGTCACCGAGTTATTTTTTCGTCGGACTTTTAGGTCTTTTAGAGTTTTAGACTTTTAGGCAGTTATTCGAGGGGAAGTGATTGAAGGGGAGGAATTATTTTTCCGTCAAAATTTAGCATATAATAACTGTGTGATGATTTACTTTGTAAACGGGGTTAAATTAGTTACGAATATCATAAGTTTGTATACAAATTAGAGAAGCAATAGAATCAATACTAGCGAGTACTAGTAACTGCAGAATGTTAAATTTAATCTTGAACGATACATGAAATATGTTCCATGCATGTGATCTCTTTCATACCTATCACAGTAAAGGGGAGTTATTCGAGGCGAGAGTTACTTTTCCCCACTCGGCTAAGAGGGAGTTTTTCGAGGGGGTAATATTCGAGGATATACGGTATAAACGATCGACATCGAATCAGAGACAGTATATTTAGTGAGAAAAAATTGAAAAAACGTGGAAAAATAAATGAATACAAACATGAAAGCAGACAAAGCTGATAATACTTAGGAAAACGAAATAATTTTAATGCATATATCAAGAAATACGGAAATGTACATATTTCCAGGACCAGGTGTCATGGCTAAAAGGCCGGCACGATAATGTTCTATGGTTGAATTTTAGTCTTTTGCTTTATGATAATTTTCCTTTTGTTTATATTGAAAGACGCCACAGAAAATTGAAAAACATCCATGGGGAATGATGGAGATGGTTGAAAATTTTATATCATGGCTTAAACAAAAGCCACATCATCACCGGCGTAAATAAAAGCTCACTGCAGAAGAATGCAACGCCTGATATTTACCACACTACATTAATTGCTGATGAAATCAGCCAGGGACGTAGCCAGGATTTTTGAGCGGGGGGGGGCGGATTGTATACGGAGCCCGGCGAACGGGGGGGGGGGGCGCCCCCCCCTAAAATTTTACCCCTGTAGTAGGGGAATGGCGCCATGACGCTGGCGCCATTCGTAGGCGCCACGCCATGGCGCCACTGGCGGTGGCATTGGCGCCAAAACAGCGGTATATGTCTGTATTTTACAGGCATTTAGAGCGACATGGACAGGAATTAAGTCCATTTTCACTGGCTTTGAGGCGGCGGCAACCGGTCAGCCGAAAATATACGTTGTGACGTGAAAATGCGCGCTCGCGCGCAAATTTTTTTTAAACTGTCGACAAAGTCGTCGTCTGAAAGTGCCGTTTCTGGCACATTTTTTGGTCCGGCCCGGGAAGGGGGGGGCGGCCGCCCCCCCCCCCCCCGCCCCCCCCTGGCTACGTCCTTGAAATCAGCTAAAAAAACGCAAAGTAAATACTACTAAAATGGAAACCACAAGGATTGTCAAAGCTGAGTTTCTCAGAGCCAAAATACAGGCTGAATAAATCGCAGGAATAAAATAAAAATCCGAAACCGGTTTTTTCTTGCACGACGATAGGAACACGAGGATACCCCGTTTGACGGGGCGGTGGATGGTTTTTTGGTTGTTCTTTTTGTTTGTTTCTGTCGTAACATACCCTTTCTTCGACTTTACAGTTTCTAAAACAGTTTTATCGCTTTTTTATTCGTACCTGAGTTCAAAATTTGAAATTGGCACATGTCCAAAACTGTCAATACGGTGTGTGCTAACTCAAAATCGGCCCCTGACGATCTAAACGATTCTATTTATTCAAAAACGAGTACTATCTGGTCGTCAAGTGGCTCCAGCAAAGATTCGAGCCCAGACTCATCAAGTGGGAGCTCTGAAAACTCACAAATGGCCAACTTGACCCCGGTTCGAGAAGTGTCCGCGGAAGACGATGTAACAGCCCCGGTTGAGAAAATGGACGCGGCGCCGGATCTGAAGCGAAAAATGGCCCCTGAAGAGGTTGGTACGAGGTTTGATAGTTGTGTCAAGACAAAAAAATTATGGGGTGAGAGTGGTCGATCTAAAACATGGATTTCGCTAAAGTACGGAACAAATACGTGCCTGAGTTTAGTCATTGGTTTGCTAATAGTCGCTCATTGCACACAGTGTGACACCGCGTCGAAAAAACTGGCGTTGTCGAATGTTGGCTCGACGCCAAAGACGGCTGCAAAGTCGGGGTCTAGTGTCGATGATGATCGTAAAACGGAGGCCAAATTGGTGGGTTCGGAATTTTTGATGCCTGAACGTGGTATAGTATGGTTGACTGATACAGAGTCAAAAGGGGTTGTTGAGCTGGTGTATTGGAAACGTAAAAATTCACAAATATCTTCGATTTTACAGACATCCCGCACGTTTCTGGGGATGCTGGACAAAAAGCTGGGCGAGGGCAAAGGGGCGCGCGGCGTGGATTTGCAAACGCTGCGTTCCGTGATGTGGTTTGTGTGTGACACCGAAAAACGTGTTTCAAAAATGGAAGAAAAATTGACCGTGTCCGATAACGTGTCCACACAAATGGTGGCGCAGGGGGGGGTCTGCGGGACCCCCCCCTCGGCCCCCCCGGTTATGGCACCTGAGCCGCTCCACTTCTCAGCTTATGAATTTTCGGATATGTTGAGTCTTACTTGGCCCTACACGGTTATCATTGAGGGGTGTCAGGATACTTTCAAATGTGTGTTGCCGGCACTAATGTATGTGAGTGCCAATAATTCCAATTATGCTTACACCAAAAAACCGGTAGAAATTCATACATTGTTGGCCTTTATCATGCAGCTGCAGGCGAAAAACTGTGGGGCGGCGCCAGAACAATTTGCCAAAATTTTGAAACTGAATCTGGATTATAGGGTGCATAAAGTGTCTGGCTATGACAATGGCTTTAAGACATGGTATTTTCGCGCGCAAAATCTGTGGGCGCAGTTACCGCGTGGCAAAAACTGGTATACTGCTGATGTTGAAAATTTACAAGAGGCGCAGATGAGCCCGGCCTATATGAACTTGATGACTGTGCTAAGGGCGGCGGTGGCGCTGAACAAAAACTTGGCGGCGGCGCTCATACGCACTTTTGTCATGATTGATGGGAAAAAAATGGCGCGCCAATTACGCTGCTGTGGTGTTTTTCCCTACTGCGAGAGACGCCCTATTGATTTTCGAACTGCGTTAATGATTGGGGCAGAAAAATATGAATCTGAGGTATTTGGTTGGGGAAAGGTTTTCCGGGTTTTAAAAAAATGTGGGAAAATGGAAGGTACAAAAACTGATATTTCGGATGTAAAAATGGGTTTCTTACAGAAGGTATTGAAAGAGGGTTGGAAACCATCGGTGAACTTCCTGGAATGGGTACAATATAATTATGGTACAGATTTGAATATGTACATGAAAAAGCTTTACTTTTCGAAGGTTTTACTGCCGGACTCGGAACGGGAAAACTGGGCGCAGCCCTACCTGAATTTGCTCGGCGACGCATACGACACCCTGCGGTATTCACTGTGTCGGACACACATTGAAAACGATTTGGAGAAAAAGCTGTTTGACCAAGAATTTGAGTTATACACAGCCAGCGGTATTTGGTCGTCGGATCCGTGCATAGAGTCCCATAAAACGCGATATTTGGACCACTTCGGAACTTTGAACATGGTTAATCGATTGGGGGTTTTTTATACGAAAATTGTTGCGCTTGAATGCAAAAATATGGTTGTTGTGGGGTTAACTGATGACAATTTAAAGTTACTGGTAAAACTTTTCTATGAAACGGCGTGGAGGGGTTTTAAAACCAAAACGTGGGTAAAAACTGTGGTAATTCTAAAAAAAAATGCTACTTTAAATGTTTCCGCGCAGTCGCGTCAAAAGCCGAGCTCGGGGCCGCGCTCGAACGTGAACACGAGCGCCGAAATGTTGCAACGAAATGCAAGGATTGGCAATTTCTCGGGCAGCTCTGGACAGGTGACGGAATCGTGTAAACAAAAATTTTTCTTGCATTTTTTCGGTGTCGATATAGTATTTGGATACGCGAGGAGAATTAAAATGGAAATGGGCGCGAAATTATGGGTGGACTCGAAACTATGGTCAACGAATCAAAAAGCGGCGATTTGTAATTTAGTAATTGAATTGGATGCTTGGCAAAAAAAATTTTTAGATGGTATAAATGATTCGACGCAATATTCGGCTACAGTTATGAAAATTTCATGTAGTGGTGTGAAAAAAACGGCGGCTACATGCTCTACAATATCGGTAATGATATCCCAAAATATGCAGTCTTCGAACGTCGGGGGGAGCCGCTACAATCGCACATATTACGTTGGTGGGTATGGTGAAAACGTGGAGGATCGCAATGAAAACGTGAGCGAAAATTACGGAAATCATGGTGAGGACGATTGGTCATTTCGCAATCGCTCTCAGGTATGTGAAACCGATGCTGTTTTGGACAAAGTGAAGTCGGTCTACATGCTATGCGAATTGCCAATGTCGACCACATGTGGATTGTCAAAAATTGTCACCTTGTTTGCTACTGGGAAACGGACTGACCTAACCATGCACAAACTGCTGGTTGATAACAACAGTGCCACCAAAATTTCGGCCAAAGAATTGCTAAAAAGGGTTTTTGAAGGGAAAAATTGGGCGCCAAGCATACCGTTCAGACCGTCAGGCATGTATCAAAACTTTGACGTAGAAATGCCGTTATGGCGCGCCAACAAAATTGACATTTTGCCGAGTGAAAAGACGATTCTACTGTTAGGTGACAGCAGTGCGTCTCGGATCGGGATTGAGCTGAATCGGTCTGTTGGGTTCGACAAATACTGGTACTTTCGGAATCTAATGGTAAACGCTAAATATGATGATAAAAAATTTTGCAGTTACACCAGACAGTGTCACTGGGTGGCTGAAATGATTCATTTTGGCACACTGTTTCATGGGAAACGGCTGGGGTGCATAATCCCGGTTGTCACTGATGGCTACAAAATCGCAAAAAATCTGGACTTTGTCTTTATACGGTGCTGCCTGGACTCAGCGGCCTGCATGACATTTGAGAAAAATGAAAAAAATGACGAGAAAGCGCGCGGAAAAATTTGGGTTAACTGCTTTTTGAATCCAATGCAAAAAATGTTGCTGCGCTTGGAGAAGTGGTTGAACGGAAACGGTCAAAATCACACCCAAATTTTGATCTGTCCAATCAACCCGATATTGCACGGTGTACTATCAAAAACCGACGATCCAACAGAAATTCGCAGTTTATGCGAATATATGTTGTCGCTAGAAGTGTACACCAAAAATTACTTTGAAGGCGACAGCAGAGTAATCGTGCTGGAACCGCTGAAATGGTTGTGTGAGAATTTTTCAAAAATCTCGGGAAATTCATCAAAAGTGATGGGCTATCTCTATGGGGTCAAAAATGATGGTTTACACCCTAGCATGGTATTTGATGCAATTTGCAGCAGGGAATGTATGAAATACATGGCATATGCGGAATGCATGTTTGTTGGTGTTGGCAATTGGCGTAAAAAATGTCAACTTCATCTAATTCTGAAAAATCTGACCACAGAACTCGCGCGGGCGCTTCATGCGTGGCTCGGGCAGAGGCAACAGCCGAAATTCTGGAAATGCGACTTTTGGTTCCAAAAATACATGGAACAGTGGGGGTGGAAATTGGTGATGCTATTAAACAGCGATGTTAAATTAAAAGGTATTTTTGAGTTTTCTGGTCGGGAATGTTTCAAAAGTGCTGAAACCAGCTTGACTAAAATGAAACGTTTCAGACTTATGGGTGCATTCGGCAGAGTCAGGCTGATTTTCGAGTTTCCGCGGCATTTGAAGGGTTTTTTGAAAATATCCGAGTTTGTGTGTGATTATGTCAAAACTGTGATTTGTAGGGTGCGAATTGTTTTATCGAAACTTTCATTTTGTGCATTTGATTGGAAATTTGATGATTTTATCGGCTATGAATGCGTACGGTGTTTAATGGGATATTTGAAACTGAAACTTTATCTGGCAAACGCAAAACACAACAAATATCATCTGGTGTGCGTAATGGTACTGCTGCTAGCTTCGGGTTGCTACGCAATGGACGGTGCCAGCGGCAGCGACAACACATGTTCAAAGGGTACTATTTTGGGGACAGCGTGTGCGAGTGTGAAAAAACTGGTAGATTTGGGAAATACGAAAATAAAACGATCTCGAACGTTGCCTTTAAATGTGCTCTACCAAAACGTTAGGGCAATGCGGGGTAATTTCACGGCATTGGCTGATACCTGCAACGCGGCAAACAAAAAACACGGCGTCGATATTGTTGCCCTGTGCGAAACACAAGCGATGAACGGCTTGGACATGCCAAATTTGGTTGGGTATGACAGTTTCACCCGTTTCAAAACTGAAAAAAAGGGGGCAGGGGGGTTGACAATTTATGCGAAAAAGGAATTTAAAGGACGTTTTGTTGGCAGCAAGGAATCGGATGCGGTTCAAAACCACATGCTGCATGTTCTTCTGTCAATTGGTGGTGCAAACGTAAGTGTTATTCTGCTGTACCTGGAAAATAATGGCAAGGTACGAAATAATCGATCGCAACTGCTACTTAATGAGGAGATATTAATGGCAACGAACGAGGTAATTTCTAAAAATGCATTATCACGGGTATCGACTATTGTGCTGGGCGATTTTAATGGTCATATCGGAAATGATCGATGGGGGATAGCCGGCAACACGAGTCGTGTAAATGAAAATGGTAAAATTGTGAGAAAATGGATTAAAACAAGTGGCGTGACTTTGGGAAATAAAACAATGGCTGGATTATGGACTTTTACACGAAAAAACTGTCACTCTGCAATCGACCTAATCTGCTACACCGGCTTAGGTATCAGACTTAAAGAAGGTGTCGTAGACGAGAATGGCGCAATTAGCAACATGATAAGTGATCACAATGCTTTATGGGCCTCATTTTGGATATCGGGGTGTGACAAAGAGCCGAAAAACAATAAAAAGGATATGAAAAAATGTAAATTTGATAAAATTGAGCTGGAAATGATTACAGATGATTTCCAGAAAGATCCGATACCTGAACAAACCAATCATGCCGACTTTCTCTTGTCTATACACAAACACAGCAAAAATTTCGGTGCGCATGGTAAAAAACAAGAAAACGCGAGACAAACGCAAAAAAGTGATGAAATTGAAGCAAAATTTATTCGAAAAATGAATGCAGCGCGGCGGCATCTGAAAAAAAATAGCACAGACAGTCAATGTTTGCTACGACTGCAGATATGCCGCATGCAACTGAATAAATACAGGAAAAATCGAGACATGGTGAATGAAACGAAGTACGCTGAAAATGTAAAATTGAACGGTTTTTGGGGGGTAAATGCAATCTACAAACACGTAACGGGATACAAAAAGGCTGCTTTTCGAAACTTCGCGTTAGAAAATGCTGATGGGATAATCACATCGAATGAGGCGATTGAAGCAGAACTTCTGAAGGCATGGGAATTAGTCATGACACCGAATGATGGTGAAACAAAAATGGATGCTAGAACGTGGCGGGGGGCCAATTTGGTGAAAAAAGAAGATAGGGTAAATATGGATAAACCGATATCGGAATTGGAAGTTAAAGAGGCAATAAAAAAAATGAAAAATGGCAAATCGGCGGGAACGACGACAGTACAACATGAAACGCTAAAAAGACTGGATAATTCGCGCATTTTGGCGCTCGTCTCGCTCTTTAACCGTTGGTTCAATGGTGAAAAAATTGACACTCAATATAAGATCTGTGAAATGGTATTTCTGCACAAAAAGGGTGACACCATGGATATCAAAAATTACAGGACACTGGGCATTGGGTGTAATATTGTGAAGTTGTACTTGTCAATTTTGAATAAAAGAACCCTGGAAGCATTTGAAAATTGCGATGGTTTTGGTGATGTGCAGGGTGGATTTAGAGGAAAACGGAGAACGTTAGATAACGTGGTGATCTTGCAGGCATGCAAAAGATACGCGGATAAAATGCAAGGACGACTTTTAACGTGTTTTGTTGACGCGGTCAAAGCGTTCGATCGCGTAGACCGCCGAAAATTATGGGCAAAAATGAGTCACTACGGGTACACACACAAATTCATCACCGCTATTGCAAATACTTACGAAAATCAAAAATGCCGGCTGAAATTTGGCGATGTTTTGTCGCGCGAACAAAACTACCCCATTGGATTGCGGCAGGGGTGTTGTTGGTCGCCGACAGGGTTTATTTTGTACCTAGCCGATTTGAGGCTTCATCTTGAGGGCACAGATTGCGGTGCGAGATTAGAAAATGCAAAAGTGCCAGCGCTAATGTTCGCTGACGACATTTGTTTGACAGCGAATACGGAATTCGAATTACAAAAACTCATGGATGTGTTCAGCAAATGGGCTTGGGAATGGAATGTGAAAATAAATCCGACAAAAAGTTTTGTATTGAGATGGTGCAAAAAGGCGGATGTGATCCGCAAATGGAGACTTGGGTTTGCCAAACGGAACACCCCTTCATTTATCACAGAGACAGATAAAATAAAATACCTGGGGGTATGGTTCACAAGCAATAGGGACACGTTTGGTCATCACAGAGACAAAGCTATAGAAAAAGCGCAAAGGCTGCAAGCCATGATTTACAGATGCGCAAAAAAATCTCACCGGCCGCTATGGTACGCGAATCACATCTGGAAAACCTATGCAGAAAGTGCAATTCTATATGGCTTGGATGTGACTGGTGCCAGAAAAAAACACTTGGAGGCAATCGATCGAATGTACCTACAAACCATTAAAATGTCAAGTAATCTCGGGAAAACTACATGCGGCGATGCTTTGATGTTGGATTTGGGCGCAGTATCACCGTCGGAACGGTTGATGCGGCACTCGTTAAATTACGACAGATACCTGTCTACGAGTTCAAACCAATTGCTAAAAAAATCGTACGCTTTTCTGGAGAAAAATGATACCAAGAAAAAAGCCTCGATAATTGAAACAATGGGGGGGACTATCGCTGCCCGAGCTGAGAGATATTGTGACAAATTCACGACAACCCTCTCTCGCACCCGCGAGGTGACAAAAGATTATCTGAAAAAGTTGACATATACGAAATGTCAGGTGAAATGCCGGGCAAAAGTGCTGCAGCACAAAAGTCAAAAATTACGCCACTCAAACTTGGAGAATGACAATTTGGATTTAAAAAAGGTATCTGGAAAGTATTTTCTGTGGTTACAGGCACGATACAATTGCATTCGGTATCCAAAGGGTGAAATGCTATTTTGCAACTACTGCAGCACCGTGCAAACGAAAATCCCCCTGACACTGTCGCACATGTTTGGTGGATGTGGACATGGCTCCACGAAAAGCCGTCTGATAAAATTGTGTAACACCGGTTCATGTGATTGCAGCTCGATAAAAACAACCACAACATCGCAAGAAAAATTACAGTGGGTACAACAGAGTGAAAGATGCCAATCACATCGAATGCGGATTCACGAGCACATAAAAATCTGTATGAATAGATGCGCAATGGCCCAAAACGGGGAGATGGCCATAAAAACACACTGGGAGATTGATGTCACGTAAAAATGCGCAGATTCACTTCGACAGGATTACACAAACAATCTTCACCGCGCCGGCAGCACTTCTTCGGCTCTCCTCGCGGACCTGGGACGATTAGAGAATTAATGTCCCGTTTAAACAATTTACTTTTTCCCATTTCTTATCGATAACAGGTTACAGGATGTGATATTTACATGTTGACAAATACGGTTTACGTCGTGTTTATGAGTTGATATCCGTGTGGGTTTTACGAGTTGTCGAACAACTCTACAAAATGTTCATTCCTTTTCTTGTCAATGACTCGAAAACAGCGTCAGTGGTAACTTTATTGTATCGGTGACGTGCAGTCAAAGAGATGACAAATAAACAACTATATATACAGGTGCCATTTCATCACAAATCCTATTCACATAAATACATACACATCAAATTTGCACAAACCCTGATAGTGTCAATCCGATTCAATGAATTAACTGATTTGTAAATCATGTGCATAGAGTACTTTAGAAGTGGCATTTGTTGAAAAAATGCGAAAATTTAGAATAACTTGGATTTCATATTGAGTTTACAAATTCAGCTGTAAGTCGAGGCAGCATAAGCGTTGGGTTTAAAGTATATGTAAATATATTTGGCTTTGCTGAAACATAACTCATAGCTCAGTCAGTCGCGCAAAGCCACAAAAATGAGCGGAAAGGCGACAGTTTTAAATATTTACCATTCAAAAATCTAGAACCACTATCAAAAATTCTAATCTCGAAAAAAACCCAAATAAAAACGAACAAGTGTAAAAAATATTCCGCTTTTGACGTTAAGCAGCGCTCTGTTGCAACGGCCATTCCAATCCAATGCCATTCTGAGACAATTTTTTGAAAACAGGTTTCAATGCCTCGGGGCTGGTTTGCACATTGACGGTAGTTGGCCGTTTGCCAAGTTCCAGCGGCAGACATGAAGCTACAGTAACGGTCAGATGTCGACCGTAGTGCCTGAAATAAGTGATAAAATGTATTATTGTGCGCATAGAACAGTGAACATGAATTCTAAAATGAACCAGATACTAAACGTAACTCGATTCTGTTTTCTTTTGAATGAAAACGAAATATATTGGGGCAATGGCGCTGCACACACTAGTTTACTAACGGTAAACTAAGAATTTGGTAAACTCATTTTTCAGCTTCTGAGCGCAGCTGAGTTTACCGGAATGAGCTGTTCGGCAACTGCAGTTGACGGAGAGTAAAAATAACACATTCCTGTAATCTCAGGTGCGCTCAGAAGCTGAAAAATAAGTTTACCAAATTCTTAGTTTACCGTTAGTAAACTAGCGTGTGCAGCGCCAATATGGACATTCGTAGACCGATAGATACATCGAACAAAACACTGACAGAACTGACGAATTTTCATCGAAAAGTCGTGTATAGCGCGGAGTTTTACCAGTCATGACTAGGGTGTCAACTTTCCGTTTTCCGTTTCGCTTTCCGCAGGCAAATTTTTTTCTGTTTCCGTTTCCGTTTTCCGGCTGCTAAATTTTTTTTCCGTTTCCGTTTTTCCGGCTCATTTTCCGTTTTCCGGCTAAAATTTCAGTTTTCCCACCTATTTTCCATTTTCCGGCTCAATTGTCTGTTTTTCCAACTTTTTTTTCCATTTTCTGACTCAATTCTCTGTTTTCTGTTTCAGCCAAACTGGTAAACATGCATGCAGGTTCTCAATTATGTGAATTGTTTCTATTTCTAGCAAGATTTCTGCAAATTTTTTGATTTCTGGATAAATTTCTGCATTTTTTTCTATTTCCGGCAAAATTTCAGACAATTTTTTTCGTTTCCGGCATATATGCAGCAAATTTTTCCATTTCCATTTCCGTTTTCCGGCTTTTCATTTTCCCGTTTTCCGGCAGGTGCAAATTTTTTTCCGTTTACGTTTCCCGGCAAGTGTAAATTTTTTTCCGTTTCCGTTTTCCGCCAAAAAGTTTTTGTTGACATTCTAGTCATGACCATTAAGTAAATAATAAACATTAACCAAAAAGTTCCAGCACCTGACCTGCCGCAATAATCGACCAAACTGCCCAGAAGTTCCCCAGTGCGATCTTCCGGCTGCGCGGTGCGCAAGAAAAACAGCAAATCGTTGCCGCAGCCCCAGCGCAATATCGTGCACGAGTCCGTGCCCGTCGACACGCCCACGCCCACCAGCTGTTAATTTTTTATTGTTTATTTGTGTTGAGTTTTTGAAGGAAACTAGAAAGTATGGTATACTCGGCGCTCGGCGGAACTCATATACTTAGTATAGAAATGTACCATAACCCATCTGAATAATGAACCAAAAATTATACATTTCAAAAAATCATAAAATCATATATTTCGTTAATACTATGGAATAATTAACTACAAAATTTATCCCAAGATTTGATTCGCATAAAATTATGATGGGTATGTACGCGCTCCACTCGGTATAATAATCCCACTACCAGTGTGGTGCCAATTCCGAAATGACAAGAAAAATGGTAAAGGTCGTTTTAAGTGATAAGTTGCAAAAAGTGATGTCAAAAATGATGTCAAAAATGAATATTGTCGAACCCGATCTACCGAACCCTGAAACAGGTAACCAATCAGAAAAATAATGAGGTCCGTCTACCAACCTGATTTAGCTCAAACGGTCTCTTCATGGGCTTGAAATTAGTCGCATTCAATTTCCACACGTGTTTCTCGGTGACCAAAAGAACTCTGGTCGCCATTTTGCCCCAATGATTGAATTTGCTGATGAAAGAACTGAATAAAACCTTGCCGGTTTGGCGCTCCTGTTGTAGGGAATTTAAGGACGCTTTGTAGGCTTGCAGGGAGGTTCCGTTGGTGCTGTGTTCAATTTCCTGTGTGTTTGGGTGCAGTTCAATTAATGTGATGGGGTATACTCGTATTTGAATTGAAAGTTTTTAGCAGAATATTCGACAAAACAACAATACGGGAAAAATTACTTTAATTTTTTTCATTGAAATAAATGAGGGAAAAGGATTTTTGTATTTATCTTGTATCCATTTGTATTTTTCATTAATAACATAAGATATTTGGATCGATCGAAGCAGTTTTGTAAAAAACTACCAAAGCACTCAAGTTACCAAACAACCACTACACCAGAACTCATTTGAAACAGTGACGCATGCTAAACCAACCATTTGCAAATAATCACCTGACCACCACCTTGAATAGCCCCACTCGTCCCTTTTCTCGTTCAGGGCTTCAAAAGCGGCCAATTTTTGCGGCAATGCCGTCCTCAAATGATCGGGCAATTTGGACAAAATAATGCCGGCGCGCCATCTTTGATGGATAATTTGCAACTTGGAAACGAATGGCGCCAGAACTACGGGCGGCGTGGGCCACTGAATCGATTTGCCCAGGTTGGGCGATTGACGCACGTGGCTGCGATATTGGTGTATGTTTAGGTGTGGCGGCATGGCTTTTTGATGTCGATATTGGATGTATTGAAAAAAATGTTCAAGGTAGGTCGATATTGTGAAAAACTTAATGATTAAAAATGGATATTCGAAGTGCACAGAAACAGAATGTATTAATTCACATCTTCAAGTCGTACAGAACAATTTTTAAAACCCCGCATCAGATCAACGAGTCAACTGGTCGATTATTCCAACCCCACTCAAAACCAACACCAAAACCCATCCAAATCAACCCCACCCACAAACACACCTAAACCTGCGCACCAAGTCGAGCACGTAGGACCTGAGCTTGTAGAGCCTGTAGCGCCGCATGATGGCGTACACGGCGCGCATCCGCTTGTACCGGAGCCGCGCAGCCCCGCCGCGCCAATGCTGTATGTTTTAAAGGCTGATTTAGAGATGTTTTGGTGAAGATTGAGTCGGTTTTCGAATTTTTATGTCACTTTTGGTGTGAATAGAATATAAGTTTAAAAGTCGCATTGGCACCAGATTTGCTACACTTCCCGATCACGAATTTCAAATACACATTCGTCGGTATCGGTTGAGTTGCAATGCACTACATGAATGAACCAGAAATTATTCTCAAGAGTCAAAATAGACCCACAGCTAGTGATGTGAAAGCGCCATGGCGCTGCCGCTCACGCCAAAGCAAAAAGCGTCATGGCGCTTAGCGCCTTTTTGCTGTGGCGCCATTGGCGCTGTGCAATGGTAACGCGCCATGGCGCTTGACGCTATGATGCCCTGCCTTGTGCCATTGACGCTTGGCGCTACGCATTGCAAAAGCGCCATGGCGCTTGGCGCCAAAGTTCTGTCGCTTTTCACATCACTACCCACAGCACAACAAAATACGGTAGATAATTTAACCACCGACCTTCTGCAAAGTGATCACCAATGGTGGAATGGCGGCTGATCTGGCTTCCTCCAACGCAAACACACTGTGCGGATGTCTAATGAACACCTTGGTGTGGCCGTACACGCAGTCGTTTTCCAGATTTTGGTGTTTTAAAATTATCCGGACAGCAGCCTTAAGTTGGCCATTGTAAGTGGGCCATGTTTCTGGCGTCAGCATTTTGTATCTGGAATTTGAAATTTATGGTCACTGTTGGCTCGTCGCAGTTAGGAGTGATTTTGAATTAATTCCTCAAACCTCAAAGCACACTTGTTAACAACCGATTTTCACAAAGCTGAAAAGTCTGGTAAAACATATTTGAGCTTACCGGAATACGACATCCGTTAACTACTTTTGGTCAAAAAATGATTCAGTATGGTAAACTTAAACGTTCAAAACAGATTTATCAGTTTTGAGGGTTTCTGTTTGTCACGTGTCGAAAAAAAATTTACGGAAAGTTTTTTGCAATAGCCAAAATGGGCCCCCACACACTGGATGTCAACTGAATTCGTGTCAACTAAATGTCAACTGAATTTAAGTGATACTGTGATTTCAACTTATCTATCTGATAGAGTATAGTTAATTTTACATCATGACACTTCATTTTCATTGTTCCTGTTAAGTGTGATGCTTTTTATAAACTTCTTGTTTTATTCAATTGACACAGAGTTGACGCGAATTTGCGATGTCAACTAGTGTGTGTGGGCCCAATACGGTGACGGAAACCACCTTAACCTACAAAAATTCACCCATAAATATATACCCCGGCAGGGATCACACATTAACAGGGAGGGACAATGTTTTGCTCCTGATCAGGAACATAGACTTTTCCCTGAAGCCTGACTTTTCCACCCACCTGTAATAAAATCTCTCGTAGGACATCCTATGGGCGAAGCCAGCGCGGCGCACTCGAACATTTTCCACCAAACCCAAATAACGCACTTGGTGCAAAATTAATTTGGTGTCAAGCTGCGATGGCGATTTCAACTCGTTCGGCTTTATACAGCGCACATAATGCGGCATCTGTGAATATTGTTGGGGGGTAATAGTAGCTGCAGTTAGGGACACATTGCGGCCACGCACACTAGTGCACCACTGAAAGTTGGGCAACTCATAAATCTGTTTTGAACACATTTGAGTTTACCGCAATGAACTATTTTTGATCACCGTTAACTAGGGTTCAAACGGGACCGCGGTCCCGGTACATGGTTCGGCAAAAAGTCGGGACTGGGGCGGTCCCGGTCCCGGTCCCGGTCCCGACACCCCAGTCCCGGTCCCGGTCCCGACAATTGAAAAAGGCCAGTCCCGGTCCCGGTCCCGGAATTTTTCAGCGGTCCCGATAAGAAAAATTTACCGGACTGGATCCAAATTTTGCTTTTTAAATACTTGTAAAATTCGAAAAAATTCGCGCCAGTCAGCGCATTCTCATTCCGTCGACGAATTTTTAACGTTTTTTTGGTGAGTTCCAAACATTCTCATTCATGTTCGACATCAGAGAAGGCTGAAAAATTTATTTTCCTTCAGAAAGCACTGCACCAGCTTATGTATCAATACTCACTGTCATAATTTTCGTGCATTATGTCTTTTTTTGTGACTCAATTGAATTTTGTGACTTATATTTTTGATGACAATTTTGATTGAATGAAGTGTGAAAATTGTATGAAACTTCTGAAAATATGCATTCAAATGGTTATCGGTCCCGATAGGGCTCAAAATAGGGCTGTGGTCCTGGTACCTGGTTCGGCAAATCCTGGTCCCGGTCCGGATGCCCCAGTCCCGGTCCCGGTCCTGACAATTGAAAAATGCCAGTCCCGGTCCCGGTCCCGACCACCTAGTCCCGGTCCCGGTCCCGGTCCCGATAAGAAAAATTTCTGGTCCCGGTCCCGGTCCGAAAAACTGGTCCCGTTTGAACCCTACCGTTAACTATAGTTGATAGACTCCTCATTGTGGTAAATTCAGATGAGTTCAAAGCAGATTTATGAGTTTTCCAAATATCGGTGGTGTACTAGTGTGCTCAGCGCCATTGATGAATGTTACGAAACAAGTTTTTGATGTCACATCACGCCAGTCAACAAAAATGAAAGTTTCAAAACACTAACTTAGTCCATCAACAAAAAAACAAACTGTATATTTCAAAAATGCATACCTTCAGTGCCAAGTTTTTCACCAGTGCACCCATGGACTGTTTGAAAAGGGTGCCCGCAGTGGGCGGCCGTTTGTTCACCTCACGCTGCGATTTCCCGCCGTCCGGAAATAACGAGGACACTATTGGATCGGTGCTGCAAATGGATATCGATGAAAAATGACGCTACTCTCGGAACAATAGCAAATATTGACTGTATTGCCTCGAATAAGCCCCAATGGGGTTATTTTCCGCCAGATTTTTTTGGGGGTATTATTCAGGGGCGGCATGCGGCCCGCATTTTCTGATCAAAAGTTTCGCCACAACTTAAACAATAAATGTACATTGGGTCCACTGAACACGCTTCAAATTACACTTAAATAACTTCTCATGCTATACATTTAGACTGGTTTATTCAGAGATCAATATTACTCGAGGGAATAATACCGCCATACAGGGGTCTCCAGGATTTTGGCCCTCGCGGGGGCTGGATAGATAGCAAATCGCTCCTCCGGAGGGATAGATAGCTGAAAATTTTTCTGGGGGGGGGGCTTGGGGGGGGCTGGCGGTGGCACAATATATAGGCTTTTTCAAGGTTAAAAATGCAGAAAGGGGCAAAATCGCTAAAAATCGGTTAAAAGTAGCCAAAGTAGGTATGAAATGGCTAAAAATAGGTATATAACGATGTATATAGCCGGAAAGCACGATTTTGAAGGTGAAAAACTATAAAACGGTGCGAAAATGCGTGATTTTGAGCGAAAATTGGGGCAAAATTTATCAAAAACGACTCCAGATAGATAGATAGATAGCTGAGCGATTGGGGGGGGGGGGGTCTTTGGGGGTAGTAGCGGAAAATTTTACCTCAGGATAGATAGATAGATAGCGGCCCCAGCCCCCCCCCCCCCTAGGAGACCCCTGCCGCCATAGAAAAGTCCCAAACCTGGCGTGACACAATCGCTTGAAATCCTGAAAAAGCGTATCCTTGTTCTTGTCGATAAATCCTTCCACGCTGTATTTCACGTCGCCGGCATAATGAACAAGTCTAAAATCGCGACCAAATGCCAATCCCTTGTCCGCAGTTTTCAATTTGCGCGCCGTATAGTGCGGATGATCCGGATACTGGGCGTTCATGGCTTCAAGGAATGTCTGCAGGTTTTTCGTACCGGTATGACATCACCAGCGGGACAGTATATTTAGAGGGCATTTATGGTGACGATAGATCATATCGGATATCGACACACACTGGATGTGAACTGTTTCGGCCCTGAAAATTGTCCTGCGACCTACAGTGTCATAAAATCGAGTTGACACCGAAACCAGTTGGCATCCAGTGTGCGTGGCACCATAGTGCTGATTTCAGACAGAACGGTATACAATGAACGCTACAATTTTTTGATGAATAAGGTTACATGAAAAATTGTGCAAATAATTCACCGACGGTGGGACATGAAATGTGATGAGAAACTTTTTTATGTCTGTTCGTTGATTCAGATGGGATATGGTAGATTTCATTGTAGGGTGCGCCGTCGGTAGACTATACCAATTAACCTATAAAATTACGCATGCGAAAAACTCCCGAGCGCACCTCATCAGTGACAGTGCCAACAGTGTAACAGGCCTCTTCCAGCAGCGCCAGAATGCCCGACCGGCCATTGTCTATCAAATCGCAAATCACTTCATTGTTGAAATATTCAATCTGTGAGCGAAAGCAATGTGAGATAAATTCAAATGCAGCATTGAAATATACTTGGTGGACCGCAAGGTATTTATCCATCCAATAATATTTATGTGATAGTCGATAACGAGCAAGCAGGATAGTTATGCGCACATTTTCACCTGAAAAATAAAAATATTTTACAAAAAAGGCGGATTCCACAAGACCGGTGAATGTTTTTTAACCCGAAACGCATTTTTGGAACACTTTTGACTTTATTAACGAGTTTACCATTTCCGAAATATGCAAGTACCTGCTGCCAGCCTACACCCTCCTTCATGTATTCTTCCTGTTCCTGCTTGAGCACCAGTTCGATGAACAATTGCTGCAGTTTCTCGTTGCAATAATTGATGCACAGCTGTTCGAAGCTGAAAATGTCCAGCCAAGGTTTGTATTTTTGATTTTGAAAAAGCTCACCATGGATTTTGAGAACGGAAATGTGAAGGTATGCTGCATAAATGGTTGCAACGATTTTCGTTGATTCATGGAAATTTAAATACATTTGGTGTCATGAGTAGCGTGAAAAACGCCAGAAAATGCGTCAGGCGACAAAGATACCGTAGATAAATATTTATGGGAAATATCGCGCATAAAACACCTTATCTTTGAATTTACCTGTTTGTGCCAAAAACTTCAAATCCATAAATATCCAAAACTCCGATAAGCGCGCCCCTGCCCTGACGACTGAGTCTCACCGGCACATGGATAGCTTCGTTGATTCTGGCAACGAGCCAACAAAACAATCTGTCATATATGGCTTTGGCAAACGCATCGCGCGCATAACTTGCCTGTAGAATTTGGTATAAATGTGAGGGTAATCATATTTATACTCGGCGGGCAGCAGACTTAGTATGGAAACCTACCATAACCCATCTGAATAATGAACCAAAAATTATACAGTTTTTTCATCATAATTTTTCGTTTTTTACTTTGGAGTAATAAATTACGGAATTTATCACAAGATTTTATTCATTAAATTATGGTAGGATTCTGCATTCGCCGAGTATACAACAAAATCTCAAGCCGCCATAAATTTTTTTATTTGCGATTTGACAATTACAAAGCACGCGCCAGCCCTGAAAATTCCAGCTTTGTCCGAACCGACCTGATCAACATTGTGCAGCTTGTTGACCACATCGCCGGCAGCGGCCACCACCCTGGAACACAGCGCCGCGCTCAAATCTGACTCGTTTACCTGCAACATAAGTGCAGGGTCATTTTGTGCTGCTCTAGGAGTCGAAAAAATTATTCAATTTGAACTGAAATTTCGTTTTCTGTTTAATGAAGTTCGAAATATCTAACACACTGCAAAATTAGAATAGAGTTGCGGCTTTAGTGTCAGTTATCATTGGTCAGTCTTTCAATTGTGCTGCAACACATTTTGTCACACCCCACAAAGCAGTTACAAATTCTTAAGTGATCGTGAATAGACGTCAACTACGGACCAATAAGCTATTTGCCAAGATAATCACAAAATGAATTGAAAAAACTACACGGGCACCAACATGGAGCAGTCTGGCAGTGGCGTGCAATTCGCCAGTGTCAATCACAGCCGATTCCTCATTGTGATTGACTGGCTCGAAACGCATGTTGCCCAGGTGCAGAATAGCTGCCTGTAATCGTGATTCGTGGAAAGTGAATTTTGGATATAGTGTAAATATAACCCTGCAAAGACTAGTTGACTGCTTTCGATTCAGATTTTCGTTCACGAGCCGCGGAAATATAGTCAAATGTACTTTCCAATAGTCATTCATTCCGCATTAAATGTGCTACTGAATTAAAAAATTTCCCTGCCACCCGTAAACTAAAATCTTAATTGACATGGGTCCAGCCAACGTTCAGCGAGTGTAGCGCCTAAAGGCTGAAGGGCGACTCACCAAAATCATCCAGACTGAATCTTTGTGCCCATTGAAGGTGGGCATGGTGCGCATGGCGGCATTGACGACGCCAAAATCTTTCGAGTCATTGGCAGTCTGCGAAAAGTTACATCAATTAGTTAGATCTGGACATAATCACCCTACAAAAATCATTGATATCAGATTTCCAGTTCCAATAGAACGATGTTCGAGATCGATTAGCCCACAGAAATAAGAGTGCAAGGTGCAAACTTTCGGTCCTATTTCTGTATATCACTTCACCTATGTACTAAATACAACATCTTATTCCAAACACGATTTGTTTAAAAATATACCTATTAAAAATGCAAACGAATAAAGCAGCACATACCCCATTCAATTGTTTGTCATCCTTCAAATATTCATAATTGTCAATTTGTCTTCTCAGCTGGAGCTGCGCCAAAAGTTCATCGCTCGCGCCAGACAAAAGTTGATAAAATGCGTGAAAATTCCGCTCTCCAGTTTGGTGCCGGACCACACGCGACTGATTTTTGAAAACAAAATTGTTCACAAAAATTTATCAGCAAACCAAAATTTTTGGTCCAACCTTTTCAAGAAGATAATTATTAATGTGGCCGCCAATTGGATCACCCTGTATGTAAATATTTACGCGAGCAATGACAAATTCAAAGTGAAATAAGTGAATAAAAAAGTAAAAAGCAAACAAAATAAAATATTCCAACCTTGAAATCAAAGTTGATATCCATGTATTTACCGAACCGGCTGCTATTGTCATTTCTATTTGTCTGAGCATTACCGAAAGCTTCGAGAATGCAGTTCGACTGCAGTAGCACATGGGTGATCCTGCAAAAAAATATTTGGCAGATTGTAAAGTCGCGAGAAATCTAAAAAAACGTTAATTTTCACGTTGTGTAAAAAATGTCCTTTTAAATTCTTCAAATCGAAACATTCTTCCCCATAAAAAATTTGGTTGCATGGTTTGCTTTTGGTTGCAAAATTTATAACATTTTCGTTTTACCTCACCCATTTTCGCCCCCATTCAGTCGAGAAACATTTGTCAGCCATTTAAAGTGAAAAATTATCACATTTCACAAGAACATGGAGGCACTTGCGAGAGCAAACATTTCAACATTAAATATGTTCTGCACTTTGCAATATTTACACTTGCACTTTTTGATTGGCGAGCCTGTACTAATCAAACAAAGTACCTGTCTCCCTATCCTTCAGTGGTATATTTTACGCTAAAAACCAATTGGAATAAAATGTTTTGTGTTGAGAATTTATCAGCAGTTACTGCTGAAAAACTGCCATTTCGTTCAAATATTTTTGCATGTTCAGCCCCCCTTCCAAACCAAAACTCAATCTAAAATGCACAGTGATATGAATGTTTCAGTGCATGAACACATTCCACACATGCATGAGTCACATTTTGAGCTCAAAGCTTCATGACTCAGTTTCAAGCCGGGGTTCAATTCACTTTATTTTACATGACATGCTCCAGCTCCAGGGCCCGGGTTCAATTAGAACGTAAGGCACCCGACACGCGAGCAAGCACTGAAATCGTCTGCGCACATTCCATGAGCTTAAGCGCGTCGGGCGAATAACGTTCAAATTAGATCTGGTGCCAGTTCCGCAAAATGAGAAGTGAAATGGCAAAGGCGAAGTAAAAGCGCAAAGGTGATGTGGAACGGCAAGTGAAATGGCTATTTTTTACTTCGCTTTTGCCAATTCACTTGCCGTTTCACTTCGCCTTTGCCATTTCACTTCTCACTTCTCATTTTGCGGAACTGGCCCCTGGCCGGCTTCCATTTCCAGCCATTTCCACGCATTTCATGTGAAGGTCATGTGAACAAATGTGTGACAAATTACAGCTGCACAAACAGCATCCACTGAATGCATAGCCTGCATGCAGATCGCAGCAGCAAACAAATCTGCACTGATCAGCTGTGGAACACCAATCAAAGTGCACATGCACGATTCTTGCGTCAAATTAGCACGCTTCAGCCCATCAGAAAGCTCGCTTGTTAGCTTCCAATGCAAAAAGCACGTGATTAAGTGCCTCGTGCATGAATAAGATGCAATCATGTAGAAGGGAAGCGGGTTTTTTACAATGGATGCTTAGCAGAAATCGTAATCACATAGTCACGCGGAGATAAGATAAAGTAAAAATCGCTTTTTCGTATTACTCATCCAGAAGAAGACATGCATTACATAAATACACCTTGTATTTACATAAATTGAAAGAATTTTGCGCATTTCCACCATTATTTGCATATCATTTGGGAAATATTGCCAGTTTTTCCTGTCATAGAACACGCACATATTTATCACGTATCAAACCCACGAACCCTTAATGCAATCAGTTATAACTAGAAAACGCGCACCCCATAAAATCGCCCCCACACGACATCCATGCATAATTTCACAATTTCATGCACAGGCAGAAATGGATTATGTAATAGATAAGCAAACAAAGCTTTCATGGAATCAGAACCATGGAAATACCGTATTTCCTCGAAATACCCCCCTCAAAATGACCACTATGAATTAATAGACCTCCTTCGAAATACCCCCCAAATTGAGTGTAAACAGAACGTAAATGACAAAAGTTGCGGTTTGTTATCCAGGCAATGCAGAACTAGGGTTGGAAAAAAAACGTTTTTTTTTAACTCGATGTTTTTTTTTTTAAAAAAACGTTTTTTTTTAAAAGCTCCCAGATATGACCTAGTGTCAACATATATAGGTATATCAGACACTGGCAATACTCTGTGATGTTAAATATGACCATATAATGGCTGTGGAGCCATGGGATAGCATTATAAGTGGTGATTTGTGTCAAAAATATCCATTTTTCGTCGACATATCGTTCGTATATCGCCTTATAGTCGAATGTTCGTGACTTCAGGTAAAGTTTGGCACGGAATGGTGATCAAACAAGGTTATAAAAGGAGGTTGTTACTTTGGGAGTGAAGTTACACACTGTGGAGGTACATGGAAGCACATTACCTCAATATTATATATTACAGCAACATATGTCGGCTTATTCACCCATGGTAGCACATAGAAATGGATGTTTTGATACTAAAAATGCAACAAAACCAATGAAAACAACCACCAATGTCAATTTGTGTGTGAAATTGCGCGCTTGCGCGCAAAAATTTTGCAAAATACCTAGTGCTTAGTACTAAAAATTTCGGCCGATGTTTTTTTTTAAAAAAAAACATTTCGGACGTCATGTTTTTTTTAAAAAAAAAACGTTTTTTTTTAAAAAAAACGTTTAAAAAAAAACATCGGCCAACCCTATGCAGAACACACGTTAAAACAACGACTGTGTTACGTTCTTAGAACAGGTTTTATGCCATCTACATACTTGTATTTGTAAGTCTATAGACTCTTATATATGGCGGTTATTGTTGAATTTTTCCACGTCTGCATACGTTACAGACAACAAATTAGTACTGCGAGTTCAAGAAAATTCTGGCGAAATAATAAAACCCCCTCGAAATACCCCTCTCAAAATTTCAACTATGAAAAAATAAACCCCCGGGGGTATTTCGAGGAAATACGGTATACGCAAATGCATGCAGCTATATCAGGCAGCATGCATAGTGGTATGAGCACAGTGAGCTGAGTCATGTTACAGTGACAGACATTTTAGATTCAATTGCGTCTTCAAATGCTTCAGCCCAGTCAAAATGAAACATTTCGCACTTCAGCAGTGAGCACTTAAAAAGTTCAACTCGGTGGCAAAAAGCAAAACATTCAATTGGACATTCAATGTCAATGTAAAAAATTACACCCTGTTCTCTCGGGTATTTGGGAAAAAACAGCGACATTTACTCAACAGATTGGGTGGAATGAAAAGCAAATCGTTTTCTGAACATTAGATTGACTTCGAAAACAACAATGTGTAAACAAGGCATTTTTCGTGCACAGCGTAATCTCGCGACAGTTACTCGTGTTTTTCACCACCGCAAACTTCAAAATTTCTGTGCGCGCTAAACATTTTTTTCAACTAATGGGGACCCCTCAACACGTTTTTCAGTGATCACAAAACGGATAACACATCAGACTTTAAACCCAATAGCAGTCTTTGACTTTAATTCACTTTTTATTGAACCATTGAATTTACCAACAAAACTCAAAATAGCAAAATTTGAGGTCCCCACGTTGATCGCATATTAGTGCCCCATTTTCAGCCATAACAAACCAATACACGGTTCAAAAACATAACACAAATGAAACACATACACACCTATCAATTTCTTTCTGCCCAGCCACGTTTGTGATCGCCGCCAAATACAGCATAATGATTTTGGACGCTTCCGTTTTGCCCGAGCCACTTTCGCCTGCGTGAAAAACATTTTTGAAGGGAACAAAAATCGCATGACTCCGTACTAGTAATGGAATGGCGCCACAGCGCCCTTCAATGGCGCTTGGCACCCTTTCAGTGTCGCCGGCGCCATTTTCTCTGGCGCGCGGCGCCATTTTTCCTGATGTTTTTGCATCACTACTCCGTACTCAGTGTTACGCGTGTCATATCGTATCAAGGTTGTTGTGATTTTAAAGTGAGATATTGCCCTTTGTATTGAGATATTGCCCAGCAGCCTATTTAGTAGTAGGTGTTAGGGTTCGAACGGGTTTGACTCGGGATTGGTATTTTTGGATTGGAATTTTCTGGATCGGGATCCCGTTTGAACCCTACGCGTATACTTCAGACTTGAGCATACATTGCATTGATACACAATTTTTCACGGGCGTTTTTTAATTATGTCGTTAACACAAATGTGTTAACCTCATTCTGATAATGCGTTTTTCCCTTAATTAATGAGAATATTAAATACGAGTACCCTAAATTAATCCACAACACAGCGCAACAAAAATGAGCCAACCTGATATCACGATGCAAGTGTCCTTTGAATGGCGTTTCATGGTGTGGTATGCGGCATCCGCCACGGCAAAAATGTGCGGCGGTCGTTCGTAGATTTTCCGCCCGCGATACTTCTCCACCATATCTTTACCGTAAATATTCATGGCGCGGTAAGGGTTTACCGAAACCAGAACCTCGCCGATGTAGGTGTATATACGGCCGTGCGAGTGCCTGGGTTTCACTCATATGAAGTACGTGTCCTGTAAACCAGCTTCAAACACAGAACCGGGGGGGTCCCAGACCCACTTAAATGTCCACAGCCAAACGAAATTAGCCATTTTACAGAGCATTTTACATGACTTTGGACTAATTTGCATGACATTTCACAAATCACAGGGCACTTACAGGGTCCTGGAGTGGCGCCTGGAGCGAAAAACACCCAAAAAACCGACCTCATGACCAAATTATCGACAATCGCCTGTTCGCTGACTTCCGGCAACAGCACCAAGTCCTCCACGCCGAACTTGGAGGGGTCCTCGTGTTCCGAATAGATGCTCGCCCGCACGTCCGCCATTTTGCGGTATTTTTAAAATCGTGATTTGAATCTTGAAGATATTTAAATGTCGTGGGTGTTTATTTTCGGCGTGTCATTTCCTGTGGAAAAAAACGGATGAATGAAACGGCTGCGAATGGTAAAATGACACAGAAAAAGTCATTGTATTAGGAATGAAAATGGGACGCGTGGCTGGCGAAAACAACACGCGCAGATAAGAAAAAGTGAATAGAAAGAACGACAGCCGATTTTGTATGCAATAGGTACGCGCAAAGATTACAAACAAAAACGCGCAGTGTATCTTGTACATTTTTCAAAATCTGACACGGCACAATTTGACGCGAAAATGTGCCCAAATAATGACTCACACTCCTCAGAGGCTGGGAACACATGTCCCAAAAATATCGTACACAACCCACAGCGGAGTCAGTCAAATATATCCATTTAAATATTTGAAATTAAGAGCAGTGGCCAGTTGGCGATGGACGCAGCGTGCCGCTTTTGTTATTTTCCGCACATATGGCGCGTCGCGCGTGGACGCACCATTAGCGTTGGAAAGATGGTTTTTCGATATCGATATTCGATAATTTTACATCATTTTCGATATCGATAGTTTTCAAAATGATTCTGCACTGATGCTTATGAAAACAATTAACGGTATCTCGAAATCGATTATGTAACTTCGTACCAACCCTATTAGTGGGTCATACGTGGTAACCGTAAAAAAAGGCGACATAAAGCAATTTTTTGTTCAATTCCGGTCAGTTGAATTTTTTCCACCTTCATGTTAAAAAAATTTGCTGATGTATGGTAATATAACAGCGGGAGAACGATGTAATAAAAACGATTTTTCACACTCGGAAAAGTGATAATTTCGCGTACACTCACCCGACTTCGTGCAGCCGTAAATCTGGAAAAATGACGATTTCGAAATTTTCTTTCTTTTTTATTCAAAATGAAAATATGTTTTTTGAAAATGATTGAAAAATACAAACTAAAATACTTGACCGATCATAGTGAATGAACGTTATTTTTAAAGTGACACACTCATCAAACAAAATACACCAGCGATCTCCAAATAAGCTCAGCTTGGTGATTCAACGAAGCAGCAATGAAAAGTGGGCGGGGCTGTGCAATGTAATCGTAATCCTGTAAGTCAAGGCTGTTATTGATGCTAATTCACATAAATTTACGCGACTTATGTTTCATTTTTGATCAAAAGGGTAAAATTGCTTTATAGTGGAAGACTTTTTACCAGACAGAAAGCCAATCCAATGTTAGAATTTAGAAAGTTGTTTCTCTTTCCAACTGAGCATAGATCAATGATGAACGGGGTGGTGTGGTCCTACTACAGACTGAAGAATATGTATCCAAAACTTTATTATTTCACAAAAAGAAAACTGAAATTGCGAAATGGCGTTTTGCCGTCGCATGTTGAAAGCATTACCGTTGTAATTTTAATTGCAGTGCAATTTCCGCCTAAAAGTACACAAGCTGAGCGTTTCAAAGGTGATATATCCGTTTTCCCATTTTTTCGAGCTGTACTACAATTTTTTCATCCTGGCTCTGTGCCAATTTCAGATAGACATGTTACGGAGAATGTCACTTCAAATCTGGCGAGCCCGTTTGATATGCAGCGCTGCCCCTCAATCTGCTAGTAGCTGGCTCCCGCTCAGATGTTTTGCTGGAGCTTCTTATCAGAATGACAGATATGGTCAGGCTAAGGATGACCTGGTTAATATACCACGGGTATCCTGTATAGGATTCCGATATATTTTTCAGAATCTTCGTATCTTTTTCAGAATCTTAAAAATATACCGTAGTTGCTACCGTAATCTCCCGAATATACTACCGTAATCTCCCGAATATACTAC
>OZ038450.1:12612048-12640185 GCA_964036195.1 Sphaerolaimus hirsutus
CCTCGAAATACCCCCCGGGGGGTGATTGTTTCATAGTGGTCCCGAGAGGGGGGGGGGTTAAACGAGGGGGGGGGGTTATTATTTAACAAGAAAATTTTTGAAAACCAAGTACGAAATTGTCATCTGAAACGTACGCAGACGTCGAAAAATGCAACAAAAACTGCCATTTATAAGGTTCTGTAGACTAATATTAGTACGTAGATGGTATAAACACTGTTCTAACGTGATTCGGACATTGTTTTAACATGTGTTATGCACTACGCAGAACATAAACTGCCATATTTGTCATGTACGTTCTCTTTACACTCAATTGTGGGGGGGGTATTTCGAGGGGGGGGGGGGTGATTGTTTCATAGTGGTCTCGAGAGGGGGGGGGGGTCAAACAAGGGGGGGTATTTCAAGGGGGGGGGGGGTTTCGAGGAAATACGGTAATTGAAATTTTACATACAAGAATGTAAAAACGGCTCACAATACTACTTTAACAATCAACATATTACCCACATTTTCCAGTTCAATCTTCGCAACTCGGCTAGCTGTGCTCACACCCAATGGCAGCTGTATCTGTGTCCCAATTCGATTTGTGTTCGCACAACCGCAGTCCATGTGCAACATTGGCGCCATCATTCTAAAGCGGACATAAAGGCTTGCAGCAGTAGCGGTCATAGCCAGTTGACAGGTGCTGTTGTGGGGGAGGGGTTGATTAGCCATTGATGAGTGATTGCGTGTTTCCTATCTTCCGAGATTGTTACATACGGTCGATCCTTTCTATCGACAGTATTATTTAATACGGTAGGTAGGTAGGTAGGTAGGTAAATAGCTAGGTAGGTAGGTAAATAGCTAGGTAGGTAGGTAGGTAGGTAGGTCTGACATGCATTACATGAATCCTTTAAAGGTAAAAGTAACCTCTCAGTACTGCTGACCACTGTATAAGTTATTCTGTTGAACATGTGCTCCATCAATGTGTGCAGTGACAATATCCGAAATCGGTAAGTCACAGTACTGGCAGGAACGTTGCACAAGGTGCTTTCTTGAACCAGTAAATTACTGTCGCCAAAAATATCGATCAGCAAACTTTGTGGGCTTGACATCTCAACAATTTGTGTTTTTGTGCAGAATATGTAAAAAATTTTGCAAACGGATACGTTTACACGCTATTCAAAGTGGACGCCACTGTTAATGATCCATGAAAACCATATCTTTCTTTGTCATGCGTTATTGCATGCATCAAGATGAACGTGCCGCATTTATGCCACACTGGTTACCGTTTATTGGCGGAGAAGTGTGAAAATGTTTTAAGTTGTAAAGCACAATAAAATTGTCACAAAAATGCGTGTTATTGTTGTAATATCATTATTCCAATCACATTCTTCATTCAGTGTCCAGCGTGCAGCGTGCAGCAACGTGCAGTGTGCAGCAGCGTGCAGTGTGCAGTGTGCAGCGTGCATTTTAGGTATGTTCTTATTATGAAACGTTCTGACCAAACCCGCACAATTCAAATCACGACAAAATCCGGTTTTTGTCGTTTCAAATAGTATTACGTTAATTAACGTTAATTAACGTCAACGTATACGTTGCAACCGTATCAAGGAAAGCACCAGGTGCTCACCTTGATACGGCTGGGTAAAAACCGATTCGTCTATTCGTAGCGTGTTTCTTCAATTGTACCATGAAACATTTATTTTGCGGGTTTGGCGCTTCTTGCCACTTGAACAGAAAGTTTCAGGTGTGATGGTTTTCATCTTTCATTTCAGTTGACAATGTCAACTGATACGGAAAAAACGGAAAATAGTGGTAAAACTGAAAATTTAGCCGGAAAACGGAATATGAGCCGGAAAAAACGGAAACGGAATGAATAAAAAGTGGCCGGAAAACGGACAAATGATTTCAGCAGCCAGAAAACGGAACGGAAAACGGAAACAATTTGCCTGCGGAAAAAGGAAATGGAAAACGGAAATTTGACAGACTAATTCAGACTGAATAAGTTGACATTTGCTGTCGATGTCAAGTAGCGTGTGTTGGGCCCATCCAAAAATTTATCCCAAAACACGGATGAATTATGTGTTCCAAGAATGTCTTCCATGTGATTCTTGTTCGTCAATTATTTGTTACCCATTCATACAAGTATGAATGGGTTTCAATACCTCTACACGGTTTTTGCCCAAACGTTACAAGGTAAACAAAGGTATTTACCTTGTAACATTTGGGTAAAAACCGCGACACTTTACATCACTATTCAAGAGCACTTTTTACCTCACTGCATGCAGGCACAGTCGGGTACAGTTCGGGTACGGCGTGCAGCTCGGGTACGGCCTGCAGCTCGGCTACAGCGTGCAGCTCGGCTACAGCGTGCCTTGCTGTGACGGCATTATAAAGGTAAAGGTGGGAAGTCGGTTCATAAGTTTTCGGCCAGCCGAAGACATAAATCATAATTATTTGTAGAGTATCATGTCTGCCGAGTATAAATACCTTTAAAAGGTATTGTTTGAAGTAATTTAAGCATATTTTCATTATGTTACAAGTGTGAATTAATGTGTTGTGGCATCATTTTGCCCGATTGAATTAATGTGTTCAGGCATATAATTTCTTTACCCGTGTAACTGATGTTTCAACATTTATGCATAAAAAAGTCCTTCGATTTCGTTCAGGTTTTCGCTTTTTGACCAGTTTCAATTGTAAACAGTTTTATATTTCTGACCGGTAACCAAAAATGGTCACCTAAAAGTTCAAAAAAGGTGACCTTAAATGGTGACAAAATAGGTGACATTTAAGCCGGCTTCTTATTATAACCGTCTATTTCCACAACCATGCATGCAGCATGTATGCAGCTAATCAACCAATCAACCACGTAATCAACCAATTAAGTGTGAACCCGTTATACTCATGTTTCAATCATTATTCCATTCAGTTTAAATGACATGCAAACTTTTAGTATATATACCATTCCAGTACGTTTTACAGTAATTTCTGGTCAAGGTGAATACCTTTCACCTTGAGTTATGTCATGTACTTTATTAATGATTAAATAATCAAGATTATTAATCACGTTTCCCATTAGCCCAGTCAATGTTTCCATGTTAAACGCAGACACCGATAACGACAGTGAAAAAGCAGTGTGACAGCTGCACAAGCACCGGTCAAACAGCACGTCGCAGGTCGCACGTTGGACACGGATAACAGTGGTGAATTTCATTGGTATATTTCATTTCAGTGGGGAATATTTCATTTCTTTCACATCACTACACTTGACATTTGCTATCAATGTAAACTACAGTGTGGGGCCCAATGAAAAATTTATCCACATCCACAAACCCGTATCAATTATGCTTCACGCATGAAAGGACCATTGTGAAAAATCTCTTGAAGGTGATTCTGTCAACGATTTGTTATCCATTCATACTTGTATGAATGGTTTTGCATACCCCTACATGGTTTTTGCCCAAACGTTACAAGGTAAACACCTTTTCAAGGTATTTACCTTGTAACATTTGGGTAAAAACCGCTACACTTTACATGACTATTCAACAGCACTTTTTACTTTAGTCAGGCAGGCACAGTCTTGCACAGACTTTTTACTTTACTTATGCAGGCACAGTCTGGTACAGCGTGCAGTTCGGGTACGGCGTGCAGTTAGGGTACGGTGTGCAGCTCGGGTACGGCGTGCAGCTCGGGTACGGCCTGCAGCTCGGGTCTGGTACAGCACTTGGTTAGTCATTTTAGCGGTTTTCGTACTTTTTATACCTATCACGATTGTAGGGAAAACCCGTATAAATTATGTTTCATGCATGAAAGGACCATGGTCAAGAATCTGTTGAAGGTGATTCTTCTTGGTCTATGATTTGGTACCCATTCATACTTGTATGAATGGGTTAGCATAGCTCTAAGGTGTTTTTACCCAACTGTTGCAAGGTAAACACCTTTTCAAGGTATTTACCTTGTAACAGTTGGGTAAAAACCACTACACTTTACATAAACATTGTCACATTTGTCACAATGGCGCAAATGTTTACAAAAAAACAGCGAAGAGCGCTGTACACCCAGGCGCCACCAGGTGCTTACCTTGATACGGCTGGGTAAAAACCGATTCAAGTATTCAAAGCATGTTACTTCAGTGTTCACATGAAACATACATTTTGCGGGTTTGCACATTTTTCATGTGTGACACGCTTCTTTCAATCGTTTCGCTGAAATTAACGAACTCAGTTCACATGAGTTGACAATGTCAACTGCAATGTGAAAACATCATGCATTTATGTTCAAAATCGTGCAAAATCAAAATCCTTCTCGTGCAGCTCGGGTACAGCGTGCAGCTCGGGTACAGCGTGCAGCTACGGTACAGCGTGCAGCTCCGGTACAGCGTGCAGCTACGGTACGGTATTGCGTGCAGCATTTCACATTTTCACTGTATTTTCCTAGATACACTGTATAAGTAGACCTGTCCAGTTGACGTGGAGCGGTTTTTCGCACTTCAAATCCGTTACAAGGTAAAATAAAAGTGTAATTTCGATCATTTTTCCATGATCACTACGGATTTTAAAAATATTACATGCGGCTAATTACATGCGGCATTAGCAAATACACATGAATTTATTATCACATGCAAAATTTCAGCCCCTGTACATCATTTAACCACAAACAAATTCGTAAAATAGTAATTTCGATCATTTTTCCATGATCACTACGGCTTTCAAACATATTACATGCGGCTAATTACATGCGGCATTAGAAAATACACATGAAATTATTATCACATGCAAAATTTCGACACCCCTGTACATCATTTAACCCCACAAATAAATTCTTCAAATTGTAACTTCGATATTTTCTCAATGCGAAGTAAGGATTTCAAACCCGCAAAAGTTATGTTTCAATGAGTCATGACACACAACACACACAACGAGTTCACTTTCAGTGGCCCGTCTGCTTGGAGCTCCCTGTGAGAACTGAGCACTTTGCGTACGGGCCCACGGCCAATGCCAGGTCCGGTGCCCACTCCCAATTGGGAGTTCGGTAATCGGGGGGCTTGTACCCGCGCCCGGTATTTTAACCGATTACGGTACACACCGTAACCCGGTCTCGATGTGCAGAAACTCTGCGCATCAAGGCCGTGTTACAGTACCGTAACCCATTGATGGGCGATAATGCACATCAAATATGGGTTACGGTACAGTTGTACCGTAATCGGTTATGGTACCGTAACCCCGGGACACCCGTGGTAAATTAGCCGGATGACCTGAGATTTTTGAAAAGTTTTTTTTTAAGGAGCTGAAGTTTTCAGTGCTTATTCACTGGATAATTACCGTCGAAATACCTGCCTCGAAGTACCCCCCTCGAATTACCCCCTCTAAATGACCCCCGATCTGGGCGAGCTGAGGAAAAAAATAACCCCCTCGAAATACTCCCCATATTGTATGAGGTACACTATGAGGTGTATGCAATGTACATAACGTATTTATTGGGGTCAATTTGAATAGCAGCTATACATAAACTAGTTTGTATAGCAATGCACTTCAAAATTTTGGGAAAAAATAAAATCCCTGCATTTTTTGCACGCCCTTGAGTGGATACTCCTGTTCGGTTAAGATAAATGTAAATTTTCACGATAAATTTAGACTACTCATTCAGATCTAAACAGCGGCTTCAAGCGCACCGTATCCCACTACCGTAATGTTGCGCGGCGGTCGGTCTTGGTGCGTTTCGGCGACTCGCGACCATCCAGTCATGCAAATGTGGCTAAAAGCATCGCGCGCATGCTCGGCTGGCGCCAGGGCCAGGTGCCGCAGTTTGTGTCACTCGATGTTGGTGAAATATTTCTTTTGTGTTTAGTGTAGCGATATAACATTTCTATGTCCACATTCGGGATGAAGAATTCGCCATAATTGTCGGGAATGAATATATCTTGTGAACTGTAATTGAAGTCATGGGTCTTCAATGGGGAGGGGGTACCCCCAGATCGGCCAGTTGTTATCAGTCTAGGTATCCTGAGGGTCGCTCAGCTATCTATATATCCAAAGGCTAGCTACTATCACCTCACCCCCTCTTATTTTGACTTAAAATCGCTAAATTTTGCTCCATTTTTCCAAATTTTTGCTAAATCGCTATTTTCGGCCATATACATGGTTAAATACCGTTTTCAGCTATTTTTAACCTGTTTTGGCTACCTATAATATTTTTTTACGATTTTTCCCGCTTTCTATACTTCAGAAAACCTAACTATATATTTTGCCCCCTCGAGCCCACCCCCACAAAAATTTGCAGTTATCGGTCTCTCCAGAGGAGCGATTTGCTATCTATTCAGCCCCCGCGAGGGTCAAAATCCATGGAGACCCCTGATTAAAGTTCATCAAACGCACATTGTTCAAACGATTTCAGCCGACGCACACGTTGATCGACTTGGGCAGCGAAGAGAACCTGCAAGTGTTCCTCAACTCGGCAGCCGTGTCACATGACCCGCGCATGAGCACGCCCGTCCTGTCCGATCACATGCCCGTGCCCACCAGATCCAGATACATTTGCGCAGGTGTGCCTGTTTTTGGCGGATTTTTTGCACCTTTTTGGCCAATTTTGACTTTGTTTGCCTAATTCTGCCATTTTAGGTACCATGGAACGGGGTAATTTGAGCAAAGTGAATCAGGTGAATGTGCGCGCTGAGCGACAAGCCAAGCATAAACAAAAATTGACAATCTGGCTAGATTCAGCATCATCCGTATGTCCTGTGACGTTTTTCTGAAGTTGATTTTTTTAAACACATTTCAAATTTTCGGACCGTAGCTGGAGCAGCAAATGGACATTATGGTCGAACATAATTCGATAACAGAGCATGAAGTTGGTTACTTTCGGAAATTATAATTTGAGTGACCCGTTAAGACTGGGTAGGCTAAATAAATGATGATTTTAAATTTCGCTTTTTTCAAGTATAAACTTGTATACAGTATAAAATGTATACTTAAACTGTAAAATATTAAATTTTGGTAGAATGTCAAAGTAAACTTGACAAAAGCACAGCAGTACCCGCCGCCCCACCCTATAATCACCTGAAAACTCTTACAAAGTTTAATTTTATTAGAAATTTTTTGATTAGTCTTTAGTGATTTGATTATCAAACCTTATCCAAAACCACACGTGAGCACACATGAGATTTGCCACACACAGGTTCTGTTATCATTTTTTATTGCGGCGCATTTGGAGGACACGCTGAAGGGCGCCCTGCCGCTGGCGCGCGTCTTGCCTTTCGGGAGCACAGTGAACGCACTGGGCAAGAAATCTTCCGATTTTGACTTTGCCCTCATGTTCGATGAGACGGTAAGCGGATAGTGTTATTTTATGTTTGTATCCGAATACGCTTGAGTCTGGTTGCGTTCTCTCTGGTATAAATGCTTGTGTACTGCCTTGTAAATATTTATACAGCTAAACCGTTGTGGGACTAACCACGGCGCAAACCCATTTTCATTTTTTCATTCATTTTTCATTCTTCTTTTTGCATTTTTTTTAATTTTCTATTGATCTTCATTCATCAAAAGCTCACTTCCACAGCTGGCGTCGGCGAACGTGCAGTCCAGCTCGAGCACGACGAACATGTCCAGCCCGTTCAGCTTCGTGCCCGGCTCGGGCCGCACCCTGCCCCAGATGCGCTTGCGCGGCGGACAACATTCGTACGGCGGCAGAAACCACGGACCGTCCACGCTGCACGCAAAGGCCGTCGCCGCGTTGAACGTGCGTTTTTGGAGGGTGTATGCTTTTTGAAAATGTATACTCGACGGACCGCAAATGATGTGCAGAAAGTCACCATAATTTAATGAACAAAAACTTGCGATAAATTTATATTATTCCATTGTAAATGAAAACCCTGTATAATTTAGGTTCAGATTATTCAGATGGTTTATGGTAAATAGGTTTCCAAACCAAGTGTAATTCCGTCGAGTATGGTGAAGAAGATGCATTCCGCAGGCTGTGGCCCCTTATATGCACTACTTGTTGCCCGGCGTCGAGGTGCACGACCTGATATTCAGGTTCAGAAATTTTGACATTTTGTCTTAGTGAGGAAGACCTGTCTAATCTCAACGAAGCTGGACTTTTACAGGGCGCGTGTTCCCATCGTTAAATTCGGCCTGAGCGGGTTGCCCGTCATGTGCGATCTGTCGCTGTACGACGATTCCACGAGCACAAACCACATCAGCACTCCCATGGCTCAGTTGCTCTGGGCTTGTGTTCAGTCAGTTGTTGTTGTTTTTTTGGAAATAAAACTATATGGAGATTTTGGTGTAATTTTTTCCACTTGATTTTTTTCAGATTGGACAGTCGCGTTAAGAAAGTCATCTTCGGCGCGCAGTTCTATTTTGATCAAGTTGGATTGTTAAGACACGGAATGGATTTTGAGCGATTCAGCTCATTCCAAGTTGCCTTGCTCGTAATGTTCTATCTACAGGTGTGTTTACTTTTTTTGTAAACTTTTGTATACTCGGCGTACGTGATACTCTGCCCTCGCACTGATTTATGTCTTGTGTTGGAAGCGTTCCAATGATTATTAAATCATGCGATTTCCGTAAAAATATGAAAAAATTCATCCATGTGAATATGGTAATGAATAACATTATAACAACAATCAATTTTGTGATCTTTTTATGAAACTCGGACGCGTTAACCATCGTTGGCACACTTCCAGCGGGAACCACGCGTGCAGGGTGTAAAGTAACCGGAGTATACCATATTTCCTCGAATAAGACCCCACAAGTTTTGGGGGAGGGGTTATTCAAGGGGGGATAATTTTTCCTCGGAAGTTGCACTTTATTGATTGAATGAATGTAACCCTGGTATTAGGCAGTTCAAGAACAACAAAAGCAAGGTATTCATGATATAATTCGAGTTCATCGGCCTTCAAATCATTCAAATACACATTGTGGATACTCATATCAAAGGGGGAGTTATTCAAGAAGGGGGTTTATTTATTACTTCCTCACCTGGCCAACAGGGGGAGTTATTCAAGGATGTACGGTATCTTTGAAAATGCCTTCCATTTATATGGCACTAAAACGTGGCAGAACTGCGAGCCGTCGCCGCTGCTGCCGCCGTTGGAGGCTCTATTTGAGCAGTCCTCCAGTGCGGCGGCCGAGCCGGGCTACCCGCTAGTCTTCGCAAGTCCCATGAGACTCGAGGTGCGCGTGGTTTGAACAGCTTGGGTGGTAGTTGGAGGGGTCTGTCCCGATATGGGAGGACAGCTCCATTGCTTGCATACTGTTTACGTGAAAAAACTTTGGCAATTTTTCAATCAAAAATGTCAACTTTTTGTAATTGGGTAGTAAAAACAACTGCAAAACATGCAGAATGACGAGCCCCCAGCAACAAACAATTCCCTATTATTTGAGTTTGCATTAATTGCAGTTTAAATAGATAAGTTTATGCATATATATTTTCCTTACTTTCCCATATTTTCACTTTTATCTATGCAAACCAGCATATGGAGCGCGCGGTGCGGGCGAACACTCGTTCCGCGGCCGACCTGCTGCTCGACATGTTCACGTTTTACGCTAACTTCGACCTGTCCAGCACGGGCGTCAACCTGCTCAAAGCCAGAGCTACGTTCAACCCCAAGGCGGGCCAGATGTTCATGCTCAATCCTCTGGCGCCGAGCGATCAGAACAACGTGCTCGCTGTGAGTTTTTGAGGTTGCTGTTTTTGCACTCCCGAAAAACGACATCACTTTCCCCATCAAAAGGTTCCTTCTTCGGAGTGTCTTTTATACACTGCTGAATATTCCACGTGGCATTCTAAAAATGGAAGCTCCCTTGAAAACACGACAAAAAAATGCTCACCAATTTGAGAACCGCATGTATGTATTTCCTAACCCCCCCCCTTAAACCCCTGCAGTCGGTATCGGGTCCCATAGCTCGTGCCTTCAGCGCCGAGTGCCGCGCGACCGCAAAACTTGTTTGCGATCCTGCCGCGCGCCAAATCTGCATGCAGCGATCACATGCAGTGCATGACGGCACCGATTCGTGGGGAATCAAATTTTTGGCCGCCGGCGGCCGGGGAGTTGTTGAAGCTGGCAAATTTCCAGACGTTCAAAAGGGTGTGAGGTGCGTTTCATCGTTTTTCACGGATTTCTTTTGGTGTTGCTGTAACATAAAAAATTTTTTACATCCAGTGACTTCGTGACTGGTGCCGATGGTGGGTTGCAGGATGGGAATGAATCTTTGAAGTTGCCTCGTGATGAATCTTCCAAACGGCACACGTTGCAACTTGATCGTGTGATTGATGACACTTTTGATGGTCAGTTGACTTTCTGAACTTTATCCTTAAGCCAGTAAAAATGCGAAACTGTATACCGCAACAGATAACTCGAGTCAGGGACGTATCCAGGATTTTTGAGTGTGGGCTCAGCCCCCCCCCTACAATTTTACATATAAAGTGAAGGAATGGCGCCATGGCGCAGACGCCATTCGTAGGCGTCACGCCATGGCGCCATTGGCGTTGGCGCTGGCGCCAAAAATCGCCATAACGTAGATATGCCTACATATAGAGCGACAGGCCGGCCATTTAGTGTATTTAATACAGAATTTTGATTACAGGGCCGATTTTTTACAATATCTCTGTGTAATGGACGAATGCGCGCTTGGGCGCAAAATTTTTTACACCACACCTTAAAAATTGATACCAAAAGTTGATTTTCCCCATGTTTTTCAGGTCCGACCCCGGGAACGGGGGGGGGGCTGCAGCCCCTCCCCCCGCCCCCCCCTGGATACGTCCTTGACTCGAGTAGAGTGTGTTTCATGGGTTTGGTGAATTTGGACCTCTTAATTTGGTTTTAAGAATTTGGAAATTTGAAAAGCACCTAAAGTTGGTGGGTATAGTTAAAAATAGACTAAAATAGTTTAAAAAATAGGCGTATAGACATATAGTTGAGTATTAGCGTACCAGGTTAACCTCCCCCCACCCCCGCTGTATTTTGAATCACTCAGAAGTGCATTGTGATAAAAAGTGTTCCTATAGCGCAGACGCACCGGCGGCGGCCCAAACGCAGGCGGAAGCGCGAGAAAAATCCCCGGTAAACGCAGTGGAGATCGCGACCGCCAAATTCAGCAAACTGTAAGTGGTATTTGTTCACTTCAGTAGATTTTGCTTCGGAGTGTTCCGATAAAAATACGAAAGTAGTTTTTTTTATAATCAAGGCGTTTGAAAAAATTGATTTTATAGAGATATTTTTTTATATTGGCTTGGCTCCTCGAAGGGGATGGAATATATTGAATGTTAAGTTTTTAAGTGAGCTCAGGCGTTTTGTGTCCCCATACTGAACTCCAGGGGCAGTTCCAGCTCGCGCTGAACACGAATATTTACTTGACCAGATATACAATACTTGCAAATAGATACAATTGAATGCAAATGTGTTGGAAAATATGAGAATGGTGGTTGAAAATATGTGAAATTCCTAATGGATACTCATCTGTACTGGTCTTTTCTCTAAAATTTTTATAATTCTGACACGTGTTTGTTGTGAGCTGCAACTGGACCCTGTCGGCGTTTATGAAGCGAATGTAACCAAGTAATTACTTCAGGGGTCTCCAGGATTTTGGCCCTCGCGGGGGCTGGATAGATAGCAAATCGCTCTTCCGGAGGGATAGATAGCTGAAAAAATTTTCTGGGGGGGAGGCTTGGGGGGGCTGGCGGGGGCACAAGATATAGGCTTTTTCAAGGTTAAGAAGGCAGAAAGAGGAAAAAATCGCTAATAATCAGTTAAAAGTAGCCAAAAGTAGGTATAAAATGGCTAAAAATAGGTATATAACCATGTATATAGCCGGAAAGCATGATTTTGAAGGTGAAAAACTATAAAAAGGTGCGAAAATTGTGGATTTTGAGCGAAAATCGGGGCAAAATTTCTCAAAAACCACTCCAGGTAGATAGATAGCTGAGCGATTTGGGGGGGGTCTTTCGGGGTAGTAGCCGAAAATTTTGCCTCGGGATAGATAGATGCTGAGCGGCCTCCGGGATAGATAGATAGCTGGCCGATTTGGGGGGGGGGCAGCCCCCCCCCCCCAGCCCCCCCCCTAGGAGACCCCTGAATTACTTACATATTATGAACTTCATGTTACTCATTTTTCCATCTCCCAGCGACGATGACGGCGACCAGTTCAGTATAGATATGTTCATTGATGAATTGGTCAATTGTGAATCGCATAAGTCAGAAACTAAATCCGTGTTCGATCGTGATGACATTGTATTTGTCGGTAGAAGTTTGAAAAGATGGTAAAGTCGTGTCGGAAATTTATTTCTGTGTGAACGGATAAATATAGAGCTGCAGACAAAATGATAGGTCGGGCATACGCAAACTTCAGCAAAGAAAAGCACAGTTAACGTGCATCCGACTGCACCCGCCACACGCGCGCACATTAACTGCGTTCTCATGTAACCTGCGTTCGGGTCAAGTCCGGCAGTCAGTTTCCGAATCGATTACTGATTACTGACAAAAATCGACCAGCTATGTATCTATCTATCGACCAACTCTTACAGTTTTTGACCTTTAAAATCACTATCGTGATTTTTGAGACTTCAAATCGTTATCGTCCATGTGAAGTATTGCCTATTTTCAACTATTTCTGGCTTATCATTTTACTTATTGTTTTAATCATTTTCTACCTATTTTTTTCGATTTTCTCCCTTTTTACATTCCACACCTTAAAAACCTATATATTGAACCCCCGCGGACCCCGAAACCCCCAAAAATTTTAAGCTGCCTGTCCCTCCGGAGCGATTGACTATCTTTGTGAACTCACGCTGGGTTCAAAAAATCTGTGTTTCTGTATATCGGGAATATAAGTACATGTGGCAGTAATATTTGTCCTTCCATGGTCAGATAATAAACACACTTAATCGGACGTGGCGTAGGCTCGCTTGGCATGTAAACCGCTTGGCATGTAGACCCGTTGCGTGGGTCCCATAAGGGGCTGATCAGCTAGCTATCTATCCCGAGGCTACAATGCCCTGAGCCCCGCCCCCAATCTCTTAACTATCTACTATCTAAATGGAGCAAACTGTGAGCGATTTTTCCCCAACCTTCACCCAAAATCACTGAATTTTGCTCCATTTTGTCAATTTTGCCATATATCATATATAGGTATTTTGCCCAAGCGAGCCGCAGAATTTTTTTCAGCTATCTATACCTTGGAGGAGAGATTTGCTATCTATGATGCCGCCTCGAGGATCAGAACCTTG
Organism: Sphaerolaimus hirsutus; assembly: GCA_964036195.1. Classification (NCBI taxonomy): domain Eukaryota; kingdom Metazoa; phylum Nematoda; class Chromadorea; order Monhysterida; family Sphaerolaimidae; genus Sphaerolaimus; species Sphaerolaimus hirsutus. Next base: position 12,625,249 of record OZ038450.1, read on the forward strand.
GAAACCCCTGATCCGCTGTCTACATGCAAACAGGTTGCGTGCCAAGCGGCACAAGCCCAACGAACGTATCGTATGCTCATTTTTGTCGCTTTCGTTTTTGTCGATGTATGGAACTTTTGTATTCCCTTGGCCGAAGTCGAAGTGAAACAAACTGCCCGCACGAGGTTGGTGTGGAAATACATCGTCGCCTGATCGCAAAGTCAATTCCATTTAAACATAATAAAAGTGAATTTATTCGGAGAAAAATGGTAATTCTTCACTCGCACCCAAATCGTTTAAGTAAATGCAAGCATGTTGTCAATGTGTGCGATCACTTTTCACTCATCTCTAACGATGACTTATGATGATGATGACCTGAAAAAGAGTTTTTAAGTACTTTACAAAACAAATTAGAATTTTCGAATTTTTTCCAAAAACAGTTTTCACATTTTTCCTCGGAATACTTTGCGAGCAATTTTCCACTACATTTTTTTGTACATACTTCCGATATAGCATGTGTTTTTCCAGTGGTAGAAAAAATTTGAAATGCCACCAAAAATTCAAAAAGATTCTCAATTTTCAAATTTCTGTTCGCCATCGTTACCTTTCACTGACCGCCGGTCTTGCTTGGGACGGTCGGTGTGTAAGCGCAATCCCTGCAGAGCCCGTCACAATCTTCAGCACCGCAGCAGCACAGCTCCTTGCCTGCGTCGGGGCCATGTCATTGCATACCGCAAATCCTCGAATAACTCCCCCCTGTTTGCGAGGTGAGGAAAACAACTCCCCGCTCGAATAACTCCCCCTCTTGAATAACGCCGCGCACTGGGTGAAAACGATACAGTACAGAAATACAAGTAATATTAGCGTAGAGCAGACAGACGTCGAAAAATTATACACATACGTCGAAAAATACTGCAAAAACCGCCGTTTTATAGACCTATATGTACGTAGACAGTCTAAACCCGGTTCTAACATAAAACAGACATTGTTTTAACATCTGCTCTGCATTTCCTGTATTATGAACCGCATTACGTTCTCTATACAGTAAATTTGGGGGGTTATAAATTCATAGTGTCCATTTTGAGTGGGCTAGTTCGAGGTGGAGGGTATTTCGAGGAAATACGGTATTTGAGTTTTGCATCACATCACCAACTAGGTCACTGACCGCCAGTCTTTCTTGTGACGGTCAGTGTGGAAGCGCAATCCCTGCAGAGCCCGTCACAACCTTCAGCATCGCAGCAGCACAGCTCCTTGCCTGCGACGGGGCCATGTCATTGCATACCGCAAATCCTCGAATAACTCCCCCCTGTTTGCGAGGTGAGGAAAAACAACCCCCCTCGAATACCCCCCCCCCCTTCTTGAATAATGCCCCACACTGGATGAAAACAATACAATTCAAAAATACAAATAATATTAGTGTAGAGCAGCGACAGCAGATACATTATGTGTATGCTGTGTATACACATCTTTTTATCGCTGTTGGACAGTTAAATACATGAATTACATGAGTTTACAGACTGCACCCATACAATGAATTAAGTCCAAGTTTTATGATGAAAAAATCCCCCCTCGAATAACTCCATCCTTGAATAACTCCCCCCTCAAAAACGTCTGAGGGGAAAATAACTCCACTGGGGTTTTTAGGGTATTTGGGTCACATCAACTAGGTCACTGACCGCCGGTCTTTCTTGGGACGGTCAGTGTGGAAGCGCAATCCCTGCAGAGCCCGTCACAACCTTCAGCATCGCAGCAGCACAGCTCCTTGCCTGCGACGGGGCCATGTCATTGCATACCGCAAATCCTCGAATAACTCCCCCCTGTTTGCGAGGTGAGGAAAAATAACGGCTCCCCTCGAATAACTCCCCCCTCTTGAAAAACGTCCCGCACTGGGTGAAAACGATACAATAAAAAAATACAAATAATATAAGCGTACAAAAATACAAATAATATATAATACACACATTTTTATTGTTCTTGGACAGTTAAATACATGAATTAAATGAGTTTACAGACTGCACCCATACAGTGAATTAAATCCAAATTTAATGAGGAAAAAATAACGTCTTATTCGTGTTTTTAGGCTATTTGAGTCACATCAACTAGGTCACTGACCGCCGGTCTTTCTTGGGACGGTCGGTGTGGAAGCGCAATCCCTGCAGGGCGGTGCACAATCTTCAGAACCGCAGCAGCACATCTCCTTGCCTGTGACGGGGCCATGTCATTGCATACCGTATTCCTCGAATTACCCCCCCCCCCCCCACGGGGGGGGTTATTTTTTGAGGGGTTAAGCAATGGGGTTATTATTTCGGCAGAAATTTTTCGAAATCCCAGTACTTGTTGTTTGAAACGTACACAGACGTCGAAAAATACTACAAAAACCACCATTTTATAGCCTTATATATGGATGTAGACGGTATAAACCCGGTTCTAACATAATACAGACATTGTTTCAACATGTGCTCTGCGTTTCTTGGATCACGAACCGTATTACGTTCTTCATACAGTAAATTTGGGGGGGGGGGGTTAAATTCACAGTGTCCATGTTGAGGGGGGTATTTTGGGGAAATACGGTATTTGAGTTTTGCATCACATCACCAACTAGGTCACTGACCGCTAGTCTTTCTTGGGACGGTCAGTGTGGAAGCGCAATCCCTGCAGAGCCCGTCACAACCTTCAGCATCGCAGCAGCACAGCTCCTTGCCTGCGACGGGGCCATGTCATTGCATACCGCAAATCCTCGAATAACTCCCCCCTGTTTGCGAGGTGAGGAAAAACAACTCCCCCCTCGAATAACTCCCCTCTCTTGAATAACGCCCCGCACTGCATGAAAACGATACAATACAAAAATACAAATAATATTAGCGTAGAGCAGCGACAGCAGATACATTATGTGTATGCTGTGTATACACATCTTTTTATTGTTGTTGGACAGTTAAATACCTGAATGGCATGAGTTTACAGACTGCACCCATACAATGAATTAAGTCCAAGTTTTATGAGGAGGATATCCCCCCTCAAATAACTCCCTCCTTGAATAACTCCCCCCTCAAAAACGTCTGAGGAAAAAATAACTCCCCTGGGGTCTTATTCGAGGATTTAGGGTATTGTTGGTATTATATGGTATGCAGATTGTGATTTAGCGTGGGTCTCGTTTTCAATTTTCAATTCTCAACCACGACTGATGCCCTGCATCATGGGCTATAAAAACGATAATAAACAAACATCACATCATGTATTGATGGATGTTTGATTGGAACTGGTAGAAATTTTTTTAGGGAAGCTGGTGAAACAAATGGAATGGAATGCAAGAGAGCAAGAATGGAGATTAACTAGTTATTTTGAGGTTGAAGATGGTTAAACAGTACAAAAATGCGTGATTTTGTGTGGAAATCGGGGCAAAATTTTTCAAACATTGCTCCACATTTTTTTTTGGGGGGGGGGCGGGATGGGGGGTCGGGATAGCAGCCTAAAATTTTACTTTAAAGTGGATAGTTGATTCAGTGGCGCTTGGGATTGCAGCTCTGCATTAGTAACCCACTTAACCCCCCCCCCCCAATACTAGATCCCTGTTTCAGAGTGTGGAAAAACATTGGCTGGATTTTACACCACACAACTTATCACCAATTGTTATTTTTACAGTCACAGCAAAAAATGGGTGTGTGGATACGCGGTGAAGCGTAGGGAGGTGTCGTCACGCCAACACTTCCCGACGCTTCACCAAGCGCGCTAACGCTTCCACGCACATCACGAAAATCTGCGTGAAGACACTTCACGCTTTTTAGTAATTCACTGGCACGCAAACTAATATGTTGGTCAAGCGTGTGGAAGCGTCAGCATTGTGAAGTGTCTTCCACATGTTTGGATGCACGTGAAGCACATGGTGAAGCTAGGTGAAGCATGCGGAAGACACTTCGACCAAAATCTCGTGATGTTGGTGGAAGGGTGTGGAAGCGCGCCGCTTCCATGCGCTTCACGAGCCCATTTTTTTGCTGTGAGTAGCAAACAAACAAACACTAGTATGCGTTAATGGAAACCGCACCAAAATACAGAAGAGTGAAAATGGTCCTCAATTTAACTTTTTATGTTAAATTGCTACCTTGCACGCGAAAAAATGGCAAAATTGCTGGCCAGTCTGCCCAATTGTTTTAGGGAATCTCATTTGACTTTCTATAAAAAACACGATTTTTTAACTAGAGTCAGTTGTGGGAAATATTCAAATTGCCATCCTTAGTCTGGTTCAAGCCAATTCTACCAGAGTACATTTATTTCTGGCATAGAAAAACATACGTGTTTTGTCTACAGTTGATAAAACCTCACCGGTCGTGCCCGCGATCGGTTCCTGTGTCGTTTCCGTGTCGTCTTTGGCTGCTATTGTGAGCGACACGGACAGAAGAACCGCGTCTGGGTCAATGGCGATTTTATAGGGTGATGCCATTTGCTTTTCGGTCCATTGCATTTATGGTTTGGCTCCGCCTTACTGATTGATTTATCTAGCCGCTGTATAGCTATTAGTTTCTCGTCGGTAGCAATTTGTTGCTACCGCAATCTTATCTTATCTTATCGTGCGCGATTATAGCGACATGCTCAGTGGCGGAATGCATGCTGGCGCTGACACACTTTGGAGGTGTAGCTATTAGCGCCCGGTGCCACTGTTTGAATAGTATGATGGTGGATCTTTGGATGGTGTCTTAAGGCGGCGTCCAGATGGATCTTCTGTGACGACAGGAAATTCGAGTATCAACCACATTTTTTGTTATTAAAATGGAGGTTGTCCTCTCTGCCTACGACAAAAATAGCCACATAAATATACGGGTCTGGCGCAATAACTCTGAATTTTTATTTATTTTCTTATTTTTAATATTTCGTGTAGTCAAGCTAGACGAAGCCGGTTGCATGACTACGACAAATTATGACAAACTTCAAACAATTGCAAATCAAAAATCAAGATTGTCCAAAAATAATCAGTTGGGTGCATCAGCGCCAGTGTGTGCTGATTGCCTTCATAGGCAGCGAAGAAAATTGACAACTCCTCCATTTTCATCACAAAAAGCTGGTTGCTAATAAAATTTTGTCTTCACAGAAAAACCGCGTATACGCCCCCCCCCCAAAATGCTAACCCCAAAATCCGCTATGCCCCCACCCCTTAATTTTGCTAATGTTTGCTAACATTTAAACTCACCTACCTAAATATTCCAAATAAAGAAATTTGTTTTGAACTCATTTCAGTTCACCATAATGAAATATTTTCGATCCCCGTCAACAAGTAGCTGATGAAGTTCAGATCCCGGTATATTGAAATGCGTTTGATACCTGATATATCAGTTTGAGAAATTTGGGATGTCAACTATCGTATTTCCTCCAAATACCCCCCTCGAAATACCCCCCTCAAAATGGGCACTATGAATTTGTGGCCGGGAAATGCATAACAGACGTTCAAAACACTTACTGTGTTACGTTAGAACATCGTTTATACAATCTACATCCTTATAGGCTGTAAAAACTTATAAATGGTGGTTATTGTTGCATTTTTCACGTTTTTCCCTCAAAATTTTCACTCTGAAAAAATAAACCCCCGGGGGTAATTCGAGGAAATACGGTAAGTAAATAGTGTGTGTAGCTAGGGACATTGGACCCACACACACCATTAGACATCGTAAATTTGTGCCAACTGAATGTCACCTAAATGACACAAAAAAATTAATGCATCACACGTGCAGAAACAATGAAAATGAAGTGCCACGATACAAAATTAACTATGCTCTATCACATAGGAAAGTAAATTTCACATAGGTAATCACCCAAAATTTAGTTGACACGAATTTTGATGCCAACTAGTGTGTGGCCCCATAGCAACGTGTAACTGACTTCGGACTACATACCAATCTTCGTGTCATATTATTTGATTATAAGGGATATTCTATGAGCATTCGATTTGCCTTTGTGTAATGGTATACTAAAAGAGTGCACTAACATTTCAGGCTGGTGAACATGTTGTACCGTACTCTTGTGTAATTTTTGTGTTCTAAATTTTCTGTCTGATATTGCAGTCTGATTAGCGGCGCTTTCTACCATATTTTATATATGATATCGCGTGGATTTTTTCATATGCAAAACTTTTTAAATTTTTTTCTTCATATTTTCACACGTACATTTATTGCAGTTGTTTTTTGATGCGTGAAACTCGAGCTTGTATATTTTCACGCATGTATATGTTTATGCTTTGAAACATTTGATATACACATTCCACAGGGGTCTCGTGGGGGTCCGCTGCTTTTCCTCGTTAGGGCCCCTGCCCCTTCATTCGCAGGCTGCCGATCTAAATCCATTTATATCGAGCCCTGATCAAATTCCAAATTGACCAGCTATCTAAATTTCACTGAGTGCACAGTTCACGATGACACTTCTGAAATATACCTTCTGATATACCGTCTGAAAACCATGAAATTCTTTTCATCGTGGTATTACATTACTCTCGCCATCGGTGAATTTGATGTATAATTTTATAAAATATGTATGTGACTTCATTCATTAAAAAAATCCTGAAAATATTTAGATATTTTCAGCCATTTTGTGTTGGACAAGTCACATTACTGCCGCGTAACTTTCCAATTATTTGCACTCCCAGAAGAGACTCAAAATATCTAAATGACCCCCCTGCTGCAAGGGACCCCTTCAAATATACGATAGATAACTTATTCAGTACATGCAGCTGAACAATGTGCGATGTGTGGGAATCACATAAATCATGGGAAACTTCTATGTGCGAAATATTCACACACATAAATATTTCATTATCTATAGATCGAAATTTAATCTAACGTGATAGACCAAGTTGCCCATAGATCTCGGAATAGACACAAAGGCATTTCCTTGAACACGTTGTTTGTCGCAGACACATTTGTTATTTGTTTGGTGCTTCGTTATTGATGTTTTGAATTTTCGTGGCATTTATTTAAAAAAGAACAAGTTACAGATAGATATTCAACAATATTCGATTTCAAATACGATATTTTTGTTTGTCCGGTGTTTAACTTTGGACCCTGATCTGACATTTTTTTTAATTTCCAAATATTTACGGGAAAGACCAAAACAAATAAACGTGCAAATAACATCTCTAACACGCCCTCAAAATCAATTCTCATCATTGTCGAACATATCCTCGGCGCGCTGTCTCCTGAGCGCGAAGGACTCCTCCACGGCCTCCTCGGCATCGCCGCCATCCTGGTCCCCGGGCTGTTCGTGATCGCCGAACTGCTCCTGCGGGTCCACGTTCACGTGCCTGTAGATGTTGTCCAGGATGGGCTGTTTCACGTAGCGCGCCGGGTCCAGTTTGGGCATGCGATTGCGCAGCTCTTGCACGTACGTGTACGCCTGCGGGGGTGTGCAATGTGTGTTGCATTTGCTGGGGTGAGTGTGTATGGGCCCAGAGACTAGTTGACATCAAAATTCGTGTCAACTAAATATTAGTTAATTATTCGATTTCAATTTTCCTATGTGATAGAGCATAGTTAATTTTGTATCGTGACATTAATTTTTCATTTTTTCTTTTAAGTGTGGCGCTTAAGAAAATAAACGTTTCATTTAGTTCATATTCAGTTGACATTTATTTGCGATATTTTTCGCGTTTGCGTTTGGTTGCGATGATCCAACACGTATACTCCAGTCACTTTACACCCTGCACGCGTGGTTCCCGCTGGAAGCGTGCCAACGGGTTTTTTACGCATGGGATTTTTATAAAAGGTATAAAAACTCATCTCTGTTATAATGCTATGCGTTAACTCATTCATAACAATGATTTTTGTTCATCTTTGATACAAAAATCGCATGCTTTATCATCTTTGGCACGCTTCCAACGTGATACATAAATGAGTGCGAGGGCAGAGTATCATGTCCGCCGAGTATATGTTGCGCATGCCTACGCACTAATCGAATCGATGCAAACACCTTTTTGAAGCTGTCTTTCTTGACGTTGTGAATAATGAGCACGGCGTAGATGTCGCCCAGGCGCACGGCGTCGTTGACGTCGGGTTCGCGCGCGAGCGTCTGCAGCTGCTGCATCGCCTCCGCCGGGTCCGCTTCGTAGATTCTGCGATTCGTGGTGTTGGCTAGAGATTGAAATAAAACGTTGTTTTTTCAACGACCCTGTTAAAAAAAACGTTTTTTCAAACACTCCCAAATATGGTTTTATTACTCGACAAATACCGATATATCAGACAAGTGGCAGCACTTCGTGATGTCATTTTTAAATACCTACCGTGTTTCCTCGAAATGCCCCAGGGGGTTTATTTTTTTCAGAGTGAGAATTTTGAGGGGGGTATTTCGAGAGTATACGGTATATAGCCACATAATGGCGGTGGAGCCATGGGATAGCATTATAGGTGGCGAAAAAACGCGGCCATCCCCGTGCTTTGGCCTCTTTCTATAACATCCACAACCGCAAAATCTATTCATCAACCGTCCCAAACCTATTCAAAGTCCCAAAGGTGACTCACGTTCTTATATTGAGGAACTTCTTGATCAACGCCAACTTCCTGTGTATTTCCTCAGCTCGCTGTTCCATTTTGGCGACGTCACTCTTAACATAAGTTGTTGCGGCCCTGCCGCCGCGTCGCTTGCCGCCGCTCTCCGATTGAGAAGGTTCCAGCTGTTTTTGTTGGGCGCTTTTGAGGCACTTGACCGCTTCTTGCAGCGCTGAGGCGGCTTTTTCGTAGTCCCGGTAGTCGTCGATTTCAACCTTTTTGGGTGCGAGTTGTGTTTCCACATTTTTGCGGGTGATTAATATATATACTAATGTAGCGGTGAAACGATGTAATTATTTAATTAAGGTTAATTAGTGGTTAATTAAGGTGAAGTAGAGGTTAAACATGCTTTTCGGATGGGTAGCGCTTGCAGCGACAGCAAGGTTGCGTAACATCCGATTTTGTGCTATTGGCGCTGCACACACTACCTAGTTTACTAACAGAAGTAAACTCATTTTGGGTGCTCATAAATACGCTTTGAACGCATTTTTCAGTTTACCAGAATGAAGTTTATGTAAACTACAGTTGACGAGGATGTAAAATATCGTATTCTGGTAAACTCAAGTACGTTCAAAGCTGATGTATGGGCACCCAAATTGAGGTTACTTCTGTTAGTAAACTATGTAGTGTGTGCAGCCACAATATTTCGCGCATTGCGAAATTCATCTGCGCACCAACCAAAGATAATACCGTGGCGCCGTTGCACCGCAAAAAATGGTATCATTATTCTGTATTTCATTTTCACAATCTTCAATTGCCACAATTTTGAAAAACTCTATAAAGTTTTTCAGATCCTATTTCACTGCATTTGTCCTATTCGCTTCCTTTTACTGTGCCTATCTGCAGTCGCTTTAAACTTTAAGCGAATTTGCAGCCGACCTGCGCGCAGGCGTCATAAAAGCTGGCTAGCGAGTCGGGCGCGTTGCCCTTCGTATAGAAGGTGACGATGTGGCGCATCACGTCCGGATTTTCCTTCCAATCGGTGGTCTGCAGGTAGTTGCCGGCCATCACGTAGATGTCGGCCGAGCGCGCCGTCGACGCGAAGAACACGATCTTGTCCGTGTCGCCGGACTTGAGCAACGCCCGCATCGCCTGCGTGCGCGTGTGGAAACTGTGCTGAGCAAATTAGTATTATACACCACCGAAATTTGGGGAACTCGTAAATTTGTATTGAACGTAGTTGAGTTTACCACAATGATGAGTCTGTCAACTACTGTAGACGGTGATCAAAAATTATTCATTCTGGTAAACTCAAATTTGTTCAATGCAGATTTATGAGTTTCCCAAATTCCGACGGTGTACTAGTGTGCGTGGGGACGTTGATTGAGTGGTGGTGAAGCGAAGGCTAAAGTGTCAACAAATAAATTGACAATCAGCAATTTGAACCGACATTTTAAGTTAAACTTCCGTCGAACTGTAAGTTGCAATTCCCTGATTCGGGTGAAATACAGCGACAACGTCGCAAAATACTCTACGCACCTCGACTTTGCTACCGGCCTGCGTGAATTTCTTTGCCGCAAAATGATACAGGCCCTGCTGGAGGCACAGGTCGGCCAGTCGCTCCAGCATTTTGTTCCTCTGCATCGTGTCCGGCATGGACTCTGTGTTGTTGCGCACTTAGTTATGCCATTTCCACGCTTTTGTGGCATTACCGTATTTCTTCTAATAGAAGGGAATACCTCCAATAGAAGGGCACCTCTCATTGAACGGCATACCTCCAATAGAAAGGCAGGCTTTAGCACGTTTTTGCGCTACCAAAGCAATATAACGGCATCCACCAACAGAACGGCAGGTAAAATGACGTTGAAAAAGTACCAAACACAAAAAATATAGGTACATAAAAAATTGAGGGTGAAAAGATTCAAAGCATCAAGTAGATTCAAAAATTTCAAAAATTTCACTTCAATCCTGATATAAAAATATTTTATTTAAATTTTGTTGAAATGCAAAATGTATGAAAAATAGCGGCAGCCTCTAATAGAACGGCAGCCTCCAATAGACCGGCAGGTACAAAAAGGTGACGAAAAAATCGAATGGCGATCTTCTATTAGAATAAATACGGCAACTGATTGGTCCTTAAAAAATAACCTTTGTTTGGCGTGAGTCTCTCGACCAGTTGGTCATCTAGAGGAACATTCTTGCTCGTGCACAACTCCAGCGCTTCGGGGTACTGAAAAGTCGGTTTGCAGTTGCGCGCAAGGTAACCTACCAGCCATAATCAATGAACATTTACAACTAGCGTTCCAAAAATCTCGCGAGATTTTTTAATAAAAGATATTAAAAAAACTTTTATTTATTTGTTTTTCTGCAAATTTTTCCCAAGATCCAATTTTTCTCCCAATTTTTCCAAATTACCTAATCATATTTATTAAATGATAAAAAAACATAAATAAAAACTCCCCCTTATATTTTCTTATATTATTTATATTTTCTCTGCGTTTTTCAGATAGATAGGTATTTTATTTTTTGAGACATTTTCTGAGATTATATTTTATTTTATTTGAAACCCCCCTTTTTGGAACGCTATTGGCAACCCGCCAACGCACCTTTCTCGCCATGGCGAGCAGCATGGCGGCCCTGTGGTGCTGCTGGTTGCCTTGGAAGAACTCGGCGCAGCGCTCCAGCACTCTGGGGTCGGCCTTGTCGTCCAAATCCGCAGCGATCAGATCCAGTGCGCTGAACTGCTCGGTGGCGTGCGCCAACTCCATGGCGCGGCCGAACATGCCCGCCTTGTGGTACAGCATGACCGCCTTGGCCGCCTGGTTCGGCCGCTGTGGGACAGGGGGGTTTGTGAGAGGTATGAGGGTTGTGTTTGAATTTTTTGGCCCTTGTAGTGGTGTTTTTCTACGGTAGCGCAAAAATACCAATAGGTATAGCTCGTGCTAAATTGGTTGTTCAATCGAGAGGTTGCTAACCTATAATTTTTGGTAGATATTCATTATAATCAAATGCATCACATTTATGTGCTTTTTGTTTTGATAATATTTATGTTTTCTGTTGTGAATAGTGCTGCTCTGAATTAATCATGTGATTACACGTTTTATTCACATGTTATGCTTCTTTGAATGTTTCACCATAAGCTAAGGTTCCCATCCAGAAAATGATAGAATGCAAACAGTATCCTCAACAATATTATGTGCCAATGCGTGCAGAACGTAATGACGAAGCTTCCCTCGAAAATGCCACGAGTTTTTTGCGTAAAAATACATCGCCTTAATAAATATTCTTTCAAATAACCCTTCAACAACTACTACTGCAAAAATATCCCACTGCGAAAACATCGAGTGTAAAACCCGCCGCGTCGCCGCACCTGCTCGTAATACTGCGCCGCGTCGATCATGTCCGCGTGGCCGGCCTGCAGCGCCAACTGCGCCAGCCGGTCGTCCAACTCGTGCTCCTTGGCCAGGCGGATGGCCGAGCTGAACGCGTGCGCCTTGGTGTAGAAGCGCACCGCCGCGGAGATCTGACCAGACGATTCGTACTGCCTGGCCAGGTGGTAGCACGCCGCTCGGTCCGACGATTCCGACGCTACCGCTGACGCCTGGGGGGACAGATCGGTTGGGTACACTCCTGGAAAAAAGTCTTTGACGTTCCTGGATGGGGTAATTTATATTGCCGCTCTCTCATTTGAAATGCGACAACTGTTGGCATATACCAGGTACACCACATCCTAAACTGAGGCACGTTTGTGCACATGTGCAGCGATTTTGAGCGCATTCCATGCATCGCTGCTTTTTGGTGGCTGTTTAAGGTCAAAAATGACATGGAAAATTTTTTTACGCTTTTTTGGATTTTGAAAAAAGTGAAAATCACTACTGGAAATCACATTGTATACATTATCATTCGTATCTTTGATCATTTCATCAGATCTTCATTCTGTTTTGTTTTTATCAAAGGTCGTGTTGTTGAACACGGTGTTTTTGTCTCTCAAGCTGCAACTCAGCGGGCTTCGGTTGCAATGCTACAAAATTACTTGTGTCTTCTCATTTATCAAACCGAGAAAATGCGTGCTATTTCAAATTCAAATATTTAGAAGAGTCCTGTCCTGAGTGTCCTCCTTCACCGAAACCGACAATACCGCTAAAAATTTAAATAAAAAAAATTCACTTATTCACCTGCTCCACATCTCCCAAATAACAGCAAATCCTCACAACGGACAGATAATCTTTGGCCGCTTTGTAATAATCTCTGGCGGCCTCCATTTCACCCAAACTCTCCAAATACTGAGCCCACCACTTCAATAAATACGGATCCCTCTTGCGTTTGACGTATTGCTCCAAAATCGCTGGTTCGTCGAACAGCATCCGGGGCACTTCGTAGCGATGGCTGTCCGATTTTTCGTAACTGCGAGTTTTATTGGCCCAGTTTTTTGCTAGATGATGGATGGGTGTTGAGTAGTGCCGTGCACGCTGCCTTTGCCAAAACTTTGCGTTCTACTCGGCGGACTGCGAAGTATGTATGCGCCCAAAATTACTTACGTCTTAGTTGATAACGCGTGAGCAGGATACTTATGTAAGCGCTTTCATATAAGTAATAATATTTTAGGAAGAAAAAGGTGGATCATTCCATTTTGGAGCAATTATTTATTAATGATGACGCCATGATGAAGTGTTTCATTCACAAGAATGCATACACAGCAAAAATGGATTTGTGATGCGCGGTGAAGTGTCCTGAAGTGGCTTCACGCAGGCGCGCAGTGTCGGCGTGAAGACGCGTCACTCACGTTTCACGCCCCCAGATGCTTCACGGCGCTTCACGAACTATGCAATGCTGCAATGGTTTGTGAAGTGTATTTCATGAATTTCAACCCTCGTGATGACCTGTGAAGCGTGTGGAAGACATTTCCCCTCAAATATCGTGAAGCATTGTTTGGAAATTAAGTAAACTAGCTAAAACTTTACAGATCCGTGATGAATATCTGTATTAAATATTAAGTATTAAGTATATATTGAGTACATTATTTTTTATTACAACTATCCAACTAGAAAAGTTTCTTTTTGTATGCAGTAGATGTTTGGAAATGTGACACGGTCTTATATTGATTAGCGTATCCACATCGCAAGTGTTACATGGTCCTTTACTGTGTTCTGTTCTTTTTTATTGTACCCATGACTTGTAGAGCCAGTCGCGGTATGCGTGTAAGAATAAAATAATGTGGAAGTGTGTTGGAGACTGGAGTGTTTTCACAACGGCCGCTTCACATACACTCACGAACCTATTTTTGGCGGTGATAGCGCGCGGTCCGCCAAGTGTAGCAGACATTTGGTCAATTACTTATCGACTAAGTACGCATAGCACTATTTACATTTTCATAATATTATCAAATTTATGCGGATGAAAGCGTTCTCACTGATCTATGGCGGAATCTATGGCGCCAATCGATTCCAAGTGGCCCGCGTATCGATAATGACAATTCCTCAGGTGAATCCGGTCGTCTCTTTGCGAAATTTCGAATGCCTTCTTCCAATTGTTTGTAGTTTGGTACAGTTTGTTTAGTAGATCAAATCGCTTGTTGTTGCGATAAAGTGCCGCCGCGTCGTCCTGTTAAAATAAAAAGTGGTTTGAGTGTCTTTTGTAAACTGTAGACTGGGGGGTAATTGTAAAGTGTGAGAGTTCTTTCGCAGTTGGCTAAAACTGGGAGTTATTCGAGCAGATTAGTTCTACACAGTTTTTTTTTCCAAAAAAAAATTCCACAAACAAAGTCAGCAAAGCTCCATATAGAAATCTGAAATTCAACCAGACAAAATGGAGTCGCAGAAGAGCTACAGTAATAAAATATATAAATAGAGAGATCCTTTTACGGGGCATTTACGAATGAAGTGCTCAAAAAAGTTCAAAAGTGCCACCCCCCCCCCAACCGACCACCAATCCAAGATGCACGGCCAACGTGGCCACCTGCACGTCCGGGGGGTCGCCTCGCTTGATGGACTGTCTGAGGGCGCGGGCCCCCCTCGCGTGCCGCATGTTGCCCAGACACACCATGGCCACGTCGAGCCGCTGCGACTTGACGCACATGTGCGCCAGGTTCTCCCACACCGACTCGCTTGGAGGACGGTTTGAGTAGGTCAGCATATATTGATTGAAGGTATACATCACTAGTGATGTTAAAGGCACCGCACAGTTAATGGTGCCCTTCGGTGACCAGCACCGGGGCACCGGTGCCCTGGTGGGGCCTGTGCCATTACGCATCTAAACCCATTATGCATCTAGTACCAGAGCGCATTCAACTATACGGGCATGCTGAAAATATGCAATAAAACACATGACCTAGTGATTTGAAAGGTGAAAATCTAAACAAAGTATGAAAATAAGTGACTTTGGGTGAAAATAAGGGTAAAATCGCTCAAAAGCGATCCAGATAGCTAGATAGCTAGGCAATTTGCTTGGTGGGGGGGGGGGGGGTTCTGTTCAGGGCAAAGTAACCAAAACATTTGCCTCT
>OZ038450.1:12640385-12953619 GCA_964036195.1 Sphaerolaimus hirsutus
GTGAAACCTCGCTACTGGAAAAATAATAGGGTCACACATTTCATTTCATGATCGAAAAGTGGTGCGATGAAATGATTTACGCGGCCGCTGGATTTGATGCAATCTCCACTTGGAGCGTCGACGGAAATTGATTTTGTCAAATGTCGCGAGCTTGACTTGATAGAAAATGCATTTGAGACCATCCTTGTTTTACCCAGGGGAGCGAGATATTCAAATTTCTGGGGATCACAAATACGACTGGATAAAGATAAATAGTCAAGTATTTCTCAAGTATCTAATAGTCAAATAGTCGAGACTGAAATTGACTGAATTGCTTAAAGTCATTTTTTTCAGTTGACGCAGCGGTGGTCAATATTTAACGTAAATATACCTATACAAAATACAATTTTCTGCGAATTGCTATCGCTGGGTAATTTCTTGATAGATTTATATTAACAGCATGCTTAAAGGTTTATGCTTACCATACCCCCGGGGGGTTTATTTTTTCAGAGTGAGAATTTTGAGGGGGGTTAAACGAGGGGGGGTTATTATTTCGCCAGAAATTTTTTGAAATCACAGTACTAAAATGTCGTCTGAAACGTACGCAGACGTCGAAAAATGCAACAAAAATCGCCATTTATAAGACTCTAACGACATTTATAAGTCTGTAGACGTACAAACACTGTTCTCACATAACAGTCATCGTGTTCTGCATTGCCGGGATGACAAACCGCAGCCTTTGTCATTTACGTTCTCTATACACTAAATTTGGGGGGGGGTATTTCGAGGGGGGTTTATAAGTTCATAGTGTCCATTTTGAGGGGGGGGGGGGGTATTTCGAGGAAATACGGTAACTAAATATGTACCATACATTTTTCGGCAGGATTATGGGAACAATGCAGAAACAGTTGGGAAACTCAAGCTTTAATTTTAATAGCATTGTAAACCCGACAATAGACACGATCAGTGATGGAAAAGCGCCAGGAAAATGGCGCCAATGGATTCGTAGAAAGAAGAAAGACGTCCAGTAATGCCAATAATGCCGCCTAATGCCTAACATAAATTGCACAGTAACTTACACTAAAATGACGTCATGATGAGAGGCCTCCGCGACAAGAACACGAACGCCAATAGCCAACGGTGCCATTTGGCGCCCTCGGTTAACGCCAGCGCCATGGCGCCATTCCATAACTAGACTAGATGTAAGGCTAGGTTTGTATGGCAGCTGAACAAAATTCCGAGCTCGCACAATGTGGCCAAATAAATTCTACGCATTGCAAAACGAAATGCAAAGTCACACTGGTACAACACTTCACAGTGTCGCGCGTTGAGTAAACAAAAAAGCGGATCTCAGTGACTGTCACGGACTGCACAATTCAAGCAAATTGTGAGTAGTTTTTTATCTCTTTCACTCTTGGGAGCTTGTTTTGAATTTCGTTAAAAGCATCAGGTAGAAATAGAACGAGTATTTTCAATTCAAAAGTAAACAAATATCATAAAAATCCATTCAAGAAAACGCGTAAAAACAATAGAGAAATGCAGCGATTAAAGGACTAGCCACTGTCCACTCAATTGGAACGCAGGAAGCACATATTTATAATTGGAATTGGGAGGGAAATGGGTGTCGGAAAAGTGAATGGGGGCCAGTGGCGCAGCGCGCATCCCTGCCAAATGTCATGTCATCAAATGCACTGGCGCAGAATCTCTGTCGAACGCTCCTTGATAAAATAACGCTAATAGTGGTGGAAAAGTGCCGGAAATGTTGGCAGAGTTGTAAAAAGTACTGAACGTTTTTAAAGGTGTAAACGTTGTAAACGTGAAGTATTTGACTTTTGCTCATCCCTGAGTACAGAAAACGTGAAGTAATTTTTTTTCGGGAGAACGTAAAAACAATAATTGTTTTCCATTTTGTAAATACCTAGGAAGACGTAAAAATGAGTAAAAGTAAAAGCGATAGTCGTCGTTTTCCCCACCTATCGCAACTTCTATCATTCCCGTTGCCACTTTTGCAGCCTTTTCTATTCATTTGAGTTTTTTTTGCTTTTTATGCACCCCAAATTTTTTGCTTAATTACGTTTTCTGTACTCGCGTACTTTCAAAAAGTTTGACTTTACATTTGACACTTTACTTTACACTTTACAGGGCTTGGGACTGCCCCCAGGAGCAAGTCTCGCAAGTGGCAAAGTACTTCACTCTTAACTTCACTCTTTACTCTTCAATACAATCTTAACTTCCCGTTTATCATTTTACTATATGTTTACAACTTACAACTTTTCCGCCGCCGTCGATATTTAAGGTTCTACTCCCAAATGTCCATGGCCCATTCCATTTCTTCTATACAGTATTTATCTGTGCGCGTGCACATGGATTTGTGTGACCGGGATGTGAGTGACCGGTGCATGAATCACCATGTGATGGGAATGAGTAAATATAGACATTTGGGTGGTTTCTGATTTCGTGTTGAATCTCATTTTGCGTTCGATGTTCCCTACTGGGGGCACTCCCAGACTCTGTAAAAAGCCCTGTAAAAGCTCTGTAAAATGTAAAATGGCATGCAAAATGTCAAAAGTCATGGAAAAAAAACTAATAAATAGGAGCATTGAATTTATTTGGATCAGCGCCAAGTTTCCATTGCGCTGATGACGCTGCTCGCGCGTCTTATTGGGGTTTACCTATTTTATTTCAGGGAATTGTTTGCAATAGGTCACCTGAGTTTACCGAAAAACACATGTTTTTAAAGTTACCGTACTGCCTACCCAATGTTACCCAGTCGTCAACAAATTTACCGGAATCATAAAAACTAGATAGGTTGGAAGCCCGGGCCATTAGGCTCATTTGCAGACGCCCAGGGTGCACTCCCAGACCCAGTAAAAGCCCTGTAAAATTGCAAATGTCATGCAAAGTGTCAAACGTCATGGAAAATGCCCTGCAAAATGGCAAACCGTTTGCCATTTTGTAGGGCCTTTTCCATGGCTTTTGACACTTTGCATGACATGTGACATTTTACAGGGTCTGGGATTGGCACCTGGTGGACCCTGAAAACATGCATCAAAAAAGAATACAATCAAACTCACAGACGACAATGATTATTTCTTTTTCACGTGCCCGCATCACATTTTCACTTTCACCTGTCCCATTTCGTATTTCTTTTGTTCACACATTTTGCATAAATATTCGGCTTGTGCAGTTGTGCGAACCGGGTCGTAAATAAAAACCAAGGAAAATCCTCCAAACGGCACCTGATGTTTTTCTGATGTGTTTTTGTGTGCGTGCGCGGTTTGTTTTGACAAGATTTTTTCATGTTTCATTCACTTATGTCAATATTACACATACAATTTATTTAGCGTAGCATTTTTTTGTTTGTTTTGGAGTGGCCGCAAGTTGAAAAGGTTTTTCCCCCGGTAGAATTAACATGTAGGGAACTGATTTGTGAATTAGTGATTTAGAATTTACATGTTGCCCGTGTCGGCGGTTGAAAAAGTCTGAGATTTTTTCTTTTCTTTCTTGTGATCCATATAATTTGCTTTTGATCCACCCACTTCATTTTGCATTTGATTATTTATAAAAATACATTTATTTTCAACTCAATCAACACCGCAGAGATGAACAAGTGTCAAACATACCATCAATTCAAAAAATTATTGTGTTTACACATGCATTAAAGAACTTGTAATTCCATGGATTCTGCGATGCGCAATTTATCAACCCAATTGAGAGAAATCACACTCATAAGTCAGGTATATGTTCACTTTGCGCCAGGCACGAGAGCAGTCCTGCGGTGCTCAACGTTATAAAGAATTGAACCTTAAAGGTGAATTTACAGCATAACGATCAATAGGAGCTGACGTGACGAATTCAGTGGCGACAAATTACAAATACTCAAGAATACTTAGAGATATCTATCACCAATTTGACATGTTGAAAGCGCTAACCGATACCTATCTACAAAAATCCCGTGTCCAAAAATTATCCGGAAAGCTCCTATAGTGAGTGGTTCACAAAATATAAGTTCAAAATAAAAATTTCACATTTGTTGGCAATTGCAACAAGAAATGTTGCTGACAAATAGCGAAATTTTAAATTTAGATTAATGTCATCATAAGAACCACTGGAGTGTTTTGCATACTGTATACAACGATGGGTAAGTTCTCCAAAAAAAAACACTTTCTGTGTTTTGAGTTTTTCAAAAATGAATACCTGTGTTTTGAGTTTTTTTCATGAAAAAAACTTGAGTAACTCTGTTTTTATTTCTGTGTTTTTTGTAAAAACTCGAGTTTTTTGAGTTTTTTACTAAAAAACTTGAGTTTTTCCCCAAAAACTCGAGTTTTTTTCCAAAAAATTATGATTTCCGGCATTTTGATGTGGAAACAGTGGTTTTCTTATACTATATTGGTTTTGCACATGTTTTAGCCCCACATAACATCTGTGTATTCATTCAAGTGTCGAAAAAGTCCATAAAAATGTCCACAATGAAGACATCCACATCACAACACCAGCATCAACAAAATGCCCAGAAATGACAATTTACACAGTACTCCAAAATTCTTCAATGGATGTGCACTGTATGGAAGGCTACAGAATTGATTTTAACTACAACTACTGTATTACCTTGAAATGGGGGTTTATTATTTCAGCAGCAAATTTTGACAGGGGGGCTTATTTGAGGGGGGGGGGGTATTATTTTGTCATAAAATTGCATAAGGATCATGGTAAATAGTAGGCATTTACATACCCAAAACAGGTTATAAATGTATAAACAGGATTTATTTGAAATAAACTTGTAGATAGCTGCACAATCTAGTACAGTCTATGTGTAGCTGTGATGCATATTAGCAGTAATAAATACACTATATAAATACATTGGATAATACATGTACATCATCCCAGAGGGGTATTTGGAGGGGGCTTAAGATTTTGCCATTCCACTTTGAGGGGGGTTAATTCGAGGTAATATGGTATACTCAAACATGTTGAAACTTAAATTGTCAATTCCACCAGGATATGTGCAATTGTGCATGCCATCTTAAATTTCTTCTTTGTTCCATAATAAAATATGAATACATTTATGAACATATTATTTACATATACTATACATGCATATCTTATCTTGTTTAATAAGTTTAGCTAGATTCATGTGAATTCAACCACTTCGCTGAAAAAAACTCAGAAAACTCAAAAAACTTTTCTGTGTTTCCGTGTTTCTGTGTTTCTGTGTTCTCCAAAAAAAACTCATTTGAGTTTTGAGTTTTTCAAAATTTGTGAGTTTCCGTGTTTCTGTGTAAAACAAAAACACAGAAACTCAATGAGTTTCTGTGTTCAATTTCTGTGTTCTTTCCATCGTTGACTGTATACCCTCAAATAAGTCCCCCAGGGAGTTTTTTTATGTCAGAAGTCTTTGAGGGGGGAGTTATTCGAAGGGGGAGTAATTTTGTAGTCAGACTTTTTGGTTAAAAGTATTTATGATAAATTTACCACACAAATGGGGTAAATTTGGTAACATAAATCACTTGTAGGACAACAGAATTCACAATTCAAGCAGTGAAATCAATGTTAGTGAACTTGAGCTGCAAGATAATACATATACTGTAAGTCCTCGAATAATAGTTTTTGAGGGGGGGGGTTATTCAAGGGGAGTTTTTTTCCTTGAAACTTGCTTTTTTTTCTTTGCATGAATGCATTCCATCAACTCATGTAATCTCAGTTATTAAACAGCTCAAAATAACAAAACAAGGTTTTCATTCTAAAATTAGTGTTCATCAGCATTTGAATCATTCAAATACACGTTGTGGATACAGATATCAAATACCAATAGGGGGGAGTTATTCAGGGGGGAGTTATTCAAGGGGAGGAGTTATTTTTTCCTCACCTGGCCAACAGGGGGGAGGAATTCAAGGGGGATGTTATTCAAGGGGGAGGACTTATTCAAGGATATGCGGTAATAACATATTAAATACGTAAAACGTTTTTTGTAAATGTGAAATGTTGTGAAATGTCTTCTACCCATAGAAGTGGGAGTGGGGAGTTAATCGAGGGGGGAGTGATGTTTTCCTAACACTCACAAGAGGGGGGACTTATCCGAGAGGGGACTGAATAGAGGATATACAGTAATTTTCAACACGATGTAGATATCGGTATACTCCAGTTACTTTACACCCTGCACACGTGGTTCCCGCTGGAAGCGTGCCAACGATTTTTTACGCATTCGATTTTCATAAAAAGTTGAGAAAAGTAATCGATGTTATAATGCTCAAACGTTAACTCATTCACAACAATGATTTTTTACGTCTTTTAAGCGGGAATTAGAGCCCAGCGTCGATTCGACGTGAAATGATGACGTGAAATGTTGTCGTGAAATTAATTACACGAGTGTGGATCATGCTACGGGTCTACAATTTTCTAAGGATACTATATGAATCAATACCTTAATCGTGTCCAATACTGAGTGTTATCAGCCACAACTAGAGCGAATTGAAAAATTCAATTTTTATCATTTCACGTCTTCATCATTTCACGTCACAGTGTCAGGGAACAACTTGACATTTCACGGCAGACTATTGCTTGCAATAGTCTGACGTGAAATGTCAAGTTGTTCCCTGACGTCAAATGATGACGTGGAATGATAAAAATTGAATTTTTCAATTCGCTCTAGTTGTGGCTGATAACACTCAGTATTGGACACGATTAAGGTATTGATTCATATATTATCCTTAGAAAATTGTAGACCCGTAGCATGATCCACACTCGTGTAATTAATTTCACGACAACATTTCACGTCATCATTTCACGTCGAATCGACGCTGAGCTCTAATTCCGGCCTTATACAAAAATCGCACGCTTTATCATGCATCCAACGTGAGACATAACTGAGTGCGAGGGCAGAGTATCATGTCCGCCGAGTATAAGTGCTTTCAAAACAATTTAGGGACTAACATATCTAAGCGTTCTACAGTATTTGAAATTTGTGGACACTGAATTTATCGCTTCAGCTTTTACCTGATTGTGGTTAGGTATGCTGTAAGTCACCCTTTATAAATCTGTGAATCTGCATGGATTTTGAGTCGCATGATTTTGGGTATTTTAGGTGATTTAGCTTGGGAAGAGACTGGAGTAGCCAAACCAGACAAATCATGCTTACAAAATGAAACAGCTACGTTAAATTAATCGGGCAGCAGGTAATTTAGCTACGATAAATGGAGCTGGCCAACAAATCATATAATGTAGACCCTGACATATTTTTGCACATGAAACTTCAGTGTAACCACAACTCACGGCAAACCAGCTATCTGTCTTTGACCACAGTTTTATGTCCAACTTTATAATGTCATTTGTAGTGCTTGGAGTGATCAATTCGCCCTCATCATTGTTCTCTGACACTACCTGCATTTTCGGATCCCATACTTTAAAAATCCGTTTTTAAGTAAACCCATTTATTCACAACATGCTTACTCGAAGAACTGGTGTTTCTTCAATGTATTGAAATGAACGATGAACTGAACAACTGAAAAATGAACTTAAATGGAAATACACAAACTCACTCAAAGATAACAGGATTGGAACTCAAACGTTCACAATTCACAGTTGCCTACTGAAAGAGTGCAAAATTGCAAAGTGCAAAAGTGCCTCCAGCGGGAATCGAACCTGCACCTCTCATAAATATAAATATTTAGAACACGAACACCCTAACCTCTAGACTACAGCATAGTTGTTAAAAGTACCGAACTTTTTCAAAGTATACATAAATGTAAGTATTTATTTTTTACTCAACCCTAAGTACAGAAAACGTAAAGTAATTTTTTTACTTTTACTCAGGAGTAAACATACTTTTCCCATCAGATAACGTAAATGTGAGTACTTTTGAGAAAGGTCGTCAAAATTTTCGCTCAGAATCACAAATTTCCGTAACTTTTTGCCTATTTGAGACATTTTTGGCTATTTATTTGGTTCTATACCCATTTTCGACTAGTTCCCATATTTTTAGCATATTTTCTCCCTTTTTCCATTCTATGCCTTCTATAAAAGATGATCTGAAATACGTTTTCTGTACTTGAGTACTTTCAAAAAGTATACGTAAAAGCGAGTACCGAAACTTTTTTCAGAGGGAACGTAAACGTATTTACTCTGTACTTGAGTATACGTATTTATCGAGTAAAAGTAAATACGTTTTAACAACTATGGACTACAGTAGCGACTGGGCTTATATTTATGCTGTCACTAGACGATGGAGTTATTCAAGTGCTAGTTTAAAAGTATTGAGGTTGTAGTGGTATTGGCGGTGCGAACACTAGTCTACTAACACCAGTAAACTCAACTTTGAGTACTCATAAATCAGTTCTGAACGTATTAGAGTTTACCAGAATGAGGTGTCTGTTAAGAACAGTTGATGAAGGTTTAAATCACTCTTTGTGGTAAACTCAAATATGTTCAGAACTGATTTATGAGCACTGAACGTTGAGTTTACTGGTGTTAGTAAACTAGTGTGTGTAGCCACATTGTGTCTGTGCACACTAGCTAATAACGGAACTCATAAAACAGCTTTGAACACATCTGAGTTTTCCGGTATGAGGTGTCCGTTAACTGCAGTTGACGGAGATTAGAAATTACTTACCTGATATTCTAGAAAACGCAAATGAGTTCTAATCTGATTTTGAGTTTCGAAGTTTCTGTTGAAAACTAGTTTGTGCAGGACCATTGGGGATTTCTCTAATACCTATTGGCCGAAATGTTGTACCTATTTACCTATTAGGTAGGTACATTTGTCTGATGCAAAAACGAAACAAAAGTCTGATTACATGTAAGCATGCAAACGAACCACAGATTCGTGCCTTAGATAGCGGCAGACACCTTCGAAATTCGCGACTTTGCACACCTCATTGATTTCGCAGTAGTTTTTGCATTTGAGGAAACTTCGCCGACTGCAAACCACTTCGTAATAGCCACAGTGGAATCGCTTTTCTATCTGAAAAGCGACGAATGTACAATAATAGTTATAAAAATGAAATATCATCATTCAGGCAAACTATTCTATTTAAGTACCATATGCGATGGACGACGATGGTCAAATGCAAAAAAATTCCCGGTATTTGCTTCTTTCCCAGATAGATGTGCCTGTTTACAAGTTTTCAGAAAACAATCGCCATCTAATTGAAAGTTTTGACTTTCAGTTCTCTGTTCGCTCAAGACAGTCCGCGGGAAAATGTCCTAATCCGAACCAATTCTACTTCAAGAATGGCGCCTCCAGCACCTGGTGGCAGTCCCAAGCCCTGTAAAGTGTAAAGTAGAGTGTCAAATGTAAAGTCAAATGCAAAGTTAACTGTCAATTGTCATGCAAAGTTCAGAAATAAAATCTTTTCGTTTTTGTTTTAATTGACACTTTACTTTGTATTTGACTTTACATTTCACACTTCACATTTGACACATTACTTTGCACTTTACAGGGCTTGAGACTGCCCCCTGGTGCCATTTTCTGATACGGCTTTTCTTTCGCGAATAATAATGCTCGAATGCTCGAATGCTCGAATGCTTAGAAGTTCAAATGCTGTTCATAACTAATCTTTTGCGCTTGAACCGCGGTGCACAAAATTGCCAGTGAAAGAAGGACAAATAATTGCGCGGGCATTCTGAAGCTTTTGATTTCGATTTTAAGTAGGAGAAATTTTTGTGTTGTTATGAAATGGTGTTTTCACCTGAGATTTATAGTGTGCACTTGGTCAAGACGCCTACGCGAAAATATCGGAAAATGATTCAAGAGTCTGAATACTGACTGGTTTTACTGTATACTGTTTACCTGACTTGGTTTTAAGTTTTTTGGGCAGTTGCGAAAACGTATTTATTCATACTGATACGTAAACGTGAATAAAATACTTTTTCCACGAAAATGTAAAAACGGGTACTATTTCATGGGAAATGTAAAACTGAATACCGTATATCCTCGAATAAGTCCCCCGGGGAGTTATTTTTTCGTCAGAAGTTTTTGAGGGGGGAGTTATTTTTCCTCAGAATTTTCAGTAAATGTATGATTGATTTACTACTCAAACGGGGTAAATTTGGTAACATAAATCATTTGTAGAAATACAAAATTCACAATTCAAGCAGTGAAATCAAAGTTAGTGAACTCTAGCTTCAAGATAATACATATATTTAGATATTAACTACATAAAACGTTTTTAGTAACGGTGAAATTTTGCAAAATGCTTTCTACCGATCAAAGTGGGGGGGGGGAGTTATTGTTTCCTCACACTCACAAGAGGGGGGACTTATTCGAGAGGGGGGAGTTTTTTGAGACGGGGACTTATTCGATGATATACGTTATGTTTTTACATGTTTTGCTCAAATTAAAGGACGCCTCCGCTCCAGCCTCTCCGCTTGGATTTCAGGGGTGCTAGATGCATTCACTGAGCTTATCTTCGAATCCATACCATTGTCTCTGTTACTACTCATCTCAACTTCAATTATTTCCGCAGCCATTTTAATTGGGTTGCTGTGTTTCTGTAAAAAAAACGCTTCCCTACATATCTTCAAAATTCATTCTAAGCGCTTCTTGAAATACATAACAGTGTAGTCATTTTTTATCTCCTGTATTGAAATTTCATGAATACATTTTCTGTACTCGGGTACTTTTGAACAGTAGGTACATGTATTTACAGGTGAATACTGGTACTGTTACCAGTGGACATGTACCTAGATGTATTTATGTATTTACTCTGTACTTGAGTACCTGGGTATATGTATTTTACAAGTAAATCTGAACACATTTTAACAACTATGGTTCACGTTTCCACCCAAAAAGTATATGTACACACATTCACGTATCGTTTTGAAACAACAAATAAAACTTTTTACAATATTGTGGCCACACTAGCTAGTTTTCAATCGAAATTTTGAAAACTCATAAATCAGCATTGAATTCGTTTGAGTTTTCTAAAATGAGTTGCCCGTCATCTACAGTTGATGGAGAGTAGGAATAACTCATTCGAGAAAACTCAAATGCGTTCAATGCGTTCAAGGCGTTCAATTTACGAGTTTTCAAATTTCGATTGAAAACTAGCTAGTGTGGCCACATTTATGCAATTGAAAGGACAATATTGCAGTATTACACCTAGTCATTTTTTGTGACATCAGCAACCAAAAGCATGTTGTGCAGGCATAGACTCATAATACAATACTTTGCCGGGTGTATAGCTTTGTTTGTGTCACTTTTTTACATTTTCTCTCGTTCCTGGGTAATTGTGTCAAGAAAACATAACAAAACGTAATGGTATTCTCGGATAACCATAAGTAAGTAATTAAATATAAATACCCAGAATACCGTGGTACTGAGGATAAAGTAAATATGTTTTCGCAATATTCTGAAAATTTAACATCCTGCATCATCATCAGTTCCATCTATATTTGTACATCAAATATGTACCAAGTGTTTTTTCTGCTGCATCTTCTTTCAATTGTTCACTTATTGTTCGTAAGTTCCAAATATTTTAGACTACGTGCATCTTGAAATGTCAATATTCTACCTACCTATTTAAATGCAGATTCTTAGTTACTGTGAACACTATTTTTCATTTGGTGGCTGATTTAATGTCGTTCAAAAACGGCGTATATTTTCGATCATTTAATAGAAACGAAAACTTGTTTAGGATAAAACATACCAAGATATTTAGTTACCTATGCGGTTCGTCGTTATCTTAAACCCCTGATGATACACAAAAACTTCACAAGAATAATATTTATGTACCTATACTCAGCGGACCGCATGCTGTGCATTTTTCTGAAGGAAACACTCCATCATGACGTTATCATATAAAAAATAAAAATAATTTCAGCAAAAAAAGAAGAAGAAGAAATCATTTCGAAAAAAAACATTCCTCGTTTGTAAATATGCCTTTTTAGTTTTTAATATGTTTTTCTTTCTGTGAAAGTGCATACACAAGTATCCAGCTCGCGCGTTATCGACCAAGACGGTAAGTGATTTTGGGCGCATACCTCGCGGTCCGTCCATTATAAGTATAATACCGCATATTGTGTCCTGTTGTCACAGTGATCATTTTTTTCAGTTCATTTTTAATTTCAAAAATTTTTATAACCGTCAACATAGAAATATTCATTGAAAAGTTTGTGTGAGGGTTGTGTACAGAGTTGTTAAAAGTACTGAGTTTTTTAAACTACTTACATAAACGTGAAGTATGTTTTTTACTCACCCCCTGAGTACAGAAAACGTAGAGTAAAAGTGTTTTATTTTTACTGAAAAGTAAAGGTGAGTAAAACACTTTATTCACAGAAAACACACAAGTGAGTATTTTCAAGAAATTTTGCCCCAATTTTTTTATTAAAAAAAACAAATTTTATTTTTTGTAGCACATTTACACCTTAAACTTCGCCTATTTTCAAGTAAACATAAAGACGTTTTAACAACTATGTTTGATATACTCGACGGACCGCACACTATGCATTTTTCGGAAGGAAACACTCCATCATGACGTCATCATCGGAAATTGATCAAAAAAAGAAAAAGTGTTCCGGGAAAAACATTCGCCGCTTGTACGCGACTCTGCCTTCTTTCTTATTTTTCTTCTTGTGAAAGTGCAACATAAGTATCCTACTCGCGCGTAATTGACAAAGACATAGGTAATTTTGGGCGCATACTTTGCGGTCCGCCGAGTATACCTGTGTCGCTGACTACCGTATTGCAATGGGCTACGCGGGTCAGTTGCAGCAGCTTCAGCGACTACAGAATCATTTCAAGATAAACCGATAACCAATGGAAAAGTCGGCGAAATGAGGCTACCGTATTTCCTCGAATTACCCTCCGAATTATTTGTTCAGAGTGGAAATTTTAAGGGGGTATTCCGAGGGGGAGTTTATTATTTCGCCAGACATTTTTTGAAATCCCAGTACTCAACTGTTGTTTGTAACGTAAATACATACATAGACGTCGAAAAATGCAACAAAAACTACCATGTATGAGAATCTTTAGACTCATAAGTACGTAAAGGGTAATTATAAACCCTCTTCTAACATAACACAGTCATTGTTTTTAACGCGTGTTCTGCGTTTCCCGGATCACAAACCGCAGCTTTTGTCATTTACGTTCTCTTAAAACTAAATCGGGGGAGGGGGGTATTACGAGGGGGGTTATAAATTCATAGTGTCCATTTTGAGGGGGGTATTTCGAGGAATTCATTTTGCGCTTGTTTATTTTGTGCATTTGTGAATCAGAAATTATCCATTTAAATAGTACGAAGTCAGTGGATAGGATACCCCATGAACCAGGAGCTGTAAAGCATGCTTACATCTATTAAATAATAATTTGATCGCCAACATCCATGATTCATCCCAAAAACGTTGTTTTCCTTGCATGCAATTGTGCAATCGCTCAGTGCAAAAACATATTCTCATATTGAAAACTCTGCGGTCTACAAAAGTCGCACTCGATAGTCATGTATATGTCCGCTTTGCGCCAGGCTCGCTGACAATCCTGCAGTGAACGTTTTATAAATTTTTGGATCGACAAAAATTGTAAATTTATTTGACCATTGAATGTTTGGCTGAGTCGGGACGAAATTTTAGTAACCAAAATGCCCTCGCGCCACAAACAGAAACAGAACAACGTTGCCGCTGCGCACACCATGGAAAGTTGGGAAACTGATAAATCTGTTTTGAACGCATTTGAGTTAACCACAATGAATTGTTTTTGATCGCTGTCAACAGTAGTTAACAGATTCCTCGTTGTGGTAAACACAATTGTGTGTGAGATAGATATTTTTGTGTTTCCCAAATTTCGGGTGGAGTACTAGTGTAGATAGTTTTATCGAACTGAACAACAATCGAATGTTTATAATTTATGTGCTTTTTCTAGTGGTGAAAATTTTTTTTTTGAACAGTACAAAAAATTCTAAAATACTCAAACGTTTTCAAATTTTCTAGTTTTTGTTTGCTTTTCTTACACACACAACAACTCGAGTCGAGTGTGCGTCACTGGGACAAATGTGGGATCGTTCAACAGTAGCTTTGATACAAAAATGCTCGTTAGGACAAAATTTGCTTTCGTACAATACACTACACCAACACATGGGACGTATTGTCATACGAACAGTCATATGCGACAGTCCACCGAAGTGCATGACGTCATATTCTGCTCTTTTTCCATGAAGCCTTTAGAAATTGGTGCACTTTCTCTGGCGCTTTTCCATCATTACTGTTTCTCCTGTGATTTGTCGCAAACGTTTGAATGCACCTTTTATCCTAATGAGAATTTTTGTCGTATAATAACTACTGCTGTATTTACGAATTCACTTTTGTCCTAATGGGATACCCCCCCCCCCCCCAAAAAAATAACTCACGAGTTTCACACGGCTTGACTCTGCCCACATTGTGACGTCCAATTTTATCATGCCGCCTTCAGTGCTCTGTGTGATATCTTCTCCCCCGGCATTGTTCTCTGAATCTATCTGCATTTTCGGGTGCTGATTATCGTTCCTAAAATCCCGGGAGGTTTAAGTTATTGAAAATATTTTAACTACAGTTTTTCCGCGAAATACCCCAATCCCTAGAAAAACCGCCCTTGAAATGGCCACTATGAATTTATAACCCCCACCCACCTCGAAATACACCCCCCACAAATTGAGTGTAAGTGAAGGTCTATGAAAAAAACTGCTAACGTGTGATCCAGGCAATGCTGAACACACGTTAAAAACAATGAATGTGTTATGTAAAAACCTGTTTTATACCATCTACTACATACTATATACAAGTCTATACATTCTTTTACTTGGTGATTACTGTTGGATTTTCTACGTCTGCGGACGTTACAAACAACAAATTAGTACTGGGATGGGAGGCCAAAAATTTTCTGGCGAAATAATAAACCCCTATCGTAACCCCCCCCCCCCCCTCAAAACACTCACTCTGAAACAAGCACCCCCGGGAGGTATCGAGGAAACACGGTATACCTCATACCAAAAGCGAATGCGATGTTCAGCACGCGCGAACGAACCACAGATTCGTGGCTGATGTAGCGGCAGGCGCCGTTGAAATGCGGCACTTTGCACACCTCGTTGATTTCGCAGTGCTGCATGCATCTAAAAATACTTCTTCTGCCGCAAACCACTTCAAAAGTGCCGCAGTGGATTCTCTCTACTATCTGTATGAAAAGCGGTGCATTCTACGGCATAAGAAATATCTTGATCCTACTGTTACGTTTTTTTTCATTTTCCCGTCACATTCAAGTGGTGGACGACACTAGCAAAACGAATTCTTGGTACATGTAATACATACTGCTCCTGCACCTTCACAGTATCCCAGAGTTGCAAAAACGTATTTACGTTTACCCGAAATACCCGGTTATTCGGGTATTTATACTTACGTTTACGTTTACGCTTTCCAAAAATACCGTTACGTTTTGTTACGTTTTCCTGGCACACCCGTTTTCCTGGGTAATACCCGGGTACCAGAGAAAACGTAAAAATTAAGTTAACGGAACTGTATTATTTGACAAATGTAGTGTATTATGATGAGTTCATCATGCTTAAATGATGAGAGGGTGCCAATTCCGCAAGTGGAGAAATGAAACAATTTAAAAATTATAAGTAAAAATTTGAGAGGAATGTAAATTTATGAGTGAGAAGTGAAATGAAGTCAAAAGTCAAAAACTAGTGTCTTCTTGTGACCTGCCATGTGTCATTTAACTTGCCATTTCATTTGCCACTTATAAATTTACTGTTTTTTTATACTTTTCACTTGCCATTCAACTTGCCATTCTCACTTAAGGAATTGGCACCATATGACCCTACACGCACTAGTTGACAACGACGCCAAATCTCAACCGGTTTCGATCCTATCCCAATTCAATATCCCGATTCCATAATTCTATATAAAATAGAAGTAAAATACAGGTATGTAGGTAAACAGATGATGTCAATGAAGATCATAGGAACATACATAATGTTGTAAAAATGTTCTTTTTATATTCAGTGATAGTGGAAGCACTTAATATTAATTTTTACGTTTACGTTTTATTTTACGTATTCCCAGGTATTTTGAAAATACCTTACGTTTTAGTATTTATACTCCAAAATTTGAAAAGGTATTTACGTTTACGTTTACGTTTTCCAAAAATACCAGTATTTGTACAACTCTGCAGTATCCTTCCCTTTGCATTAACGTTTTTGTGTGCCAGCGCGCCATTTTTTCCAGTTTTTTTATGCTCCTATTCTCTCAAGACATTCGCTAGAAAATTGCCCAGTTCATAGTACCCATCCATTTTACCTCAAGAATCAGAATGTGCCGTCGTATGAATCAAACCAAATAGTGCGCTTTCACCACTTCGGCGCCATTTTCTCAGGCGTATTTTCTATCGCTAACATAAACCGTGTAACGGTGAAGTTCAGACGCTAACCCCTTGCCCTCGTTGTTCGTAACCCATTGCAGTGCACCCAATGGCCAGTAACAAAATGAGAAACAATCGTGCGCACATTTTTGGGGGGTTTGAAATATTGTTGGGGTTTTTAAGTTGGGTCAAATTTCAAATAGAATGGTATTATTGTCGTGGGAATGCGGGAATCTTATATGCTGCGTATATTCCCGCGGCCGTTACGCGAAAATATCCGATCATGAAACAAGAGTGTGAATATGCAAATAGTGTGAACAATGAACAGGCATCTTCTGATGCAAATTACATCGTTTTTTCACTCCACAGTTCGCACATCCTGAAATTCTACAAAAAAGCTAAATAAGAACACATTTGAGCTTTGTGGATTTCTGAAACGCGAAATTTTTGCATGATGCTTGAAACCGCGAATGACATCCTGAATTTCAATTTGTAACCCAGGTTACATCACACGTTTCAGTTCACTGAGGAGATGCTCCAGCAATTGGAAAAGTTGGTGGAAACGAGGGAACTTCGTTCCATCCATCGACTTCATTTTGCTTTTGATAACTTTCTGTACATTATTCAATCAGCAATCGCTTATTTAGATTGAAGTAAAACAAATACCGCTAAAATAAGAAAATGTAAAATGGGGGACTAAAAATCATTTGATCGCCAATCACCAAATGCATATGAAAACGATTATCAGATGAATCCAAAAGATTGATTCTGCTCTTCAATATGCAATTGCTCAGCCCATTTTAGAAAAATCACACTCATAATTCAGGTATATGTCCACTTTACGCCAGGCACCGGAACAGTCCTGTAGTGTATGAGCTTTTTAAATAATATATGAATCGACGTGAATTTTTCCCAGACCCTGTAAAAAGCCCTGTAAAATGTAAAATGTCATGCAAAGTGTCAAAAATCATGGAAAATGCCCTGCAAAATGGCAACACTTTGCATGACATTTGACATTTTACAGGGCTTTATACAGGGTCTGGGATTGGCACCTAATGTTGAAGTAGACAACTCAAACGAGGATTACAATAATAACCAGAACCACATACGGCCCACACACACTAGTTGACATTAAAATTCGTGTTAACTAAATCTTGGTTCATTACCGCATTTCTTCTAATAAGAGGGCAGGTCTCTGCAGATTGATTGATAAAAGTACTGAACTTTTCCAAAAGTAAACGTAAATGTAAAGTATTTAATTTTTTACTTGCAGGTGAGTACAGAAAGCGTAAAGTATTTATTTTATACTTTTACCCCTGAGTAAATGTGAGTAAATTACTTTTGTCCCGGAAAACGTAAAAGTGGGTATTTTTGAGGAATTTTGCCCCAATTTTCGCTCAAAATCACTAAATTTCAAATGTTTTCACCATCACATTCACTAATTAACGTGTTTTTGCCCATTTTTATCTTATTTTGGATATTTTGACTGTATTTTGAACTTTTCTCTCCTTTTGTTTCCTTTATGCCTTGAAAAAGCCTACCTATTAAAAAGCCTGTGAGAAATACGTTTTCTGTACTCGCGTACTATCAAAAATTACACGAGTAAATGAGTACCGGTATTTTTTTCAGGAGGAAACGTAAACATATTTACGCAGTACTCGAGTATCCGTATTTATCGAGTAAACGTAAATACGTTTTAACAACTATGGGTCTCCAATAGAAGGGTGTCTCCGATAGAAGGTACATTTTCGATTTAATGTGGGCCACGAAATAAATAGAAGGGCGGTCTCCAATAAAGGTGCACAAATTGCTGGAATTGTGCCAAATGTAGAAAAATAAAAAATAGCAGCGGACACCGTTATTTAGTTACTTTGGTCTAAATTTAGTGCTATTTAAACATCAAATGTTGAATCAACTCTTTGTAAAGTCATTCTACGCACTGTCTGTGACGTAACACTTTGAATACCTAACATTGGCAGGACCTGAAAAAGATTGTTTGAAAAGTCGACAAAAAAATCGAAGGGGAGTCTCCAATAAAAGGGCAGCTAAAAAAGTTGACGAAAAAAATAGAAGGGCCCACTTCTATTAGAAGAAATACGGTATGTGATTTCACCTATCGTATGTGATAGAGGATAGTTAATTTTATTTTGTTATTGAACACTTAATTTTCATTGTTTTTGTTAAGTGTGATGCTTTTGTGTTAAAACGTTTACATTCAGTCTACATTTACCTATTCGCGATGTCAACTAGTGGGTGTGGGTGGACCCATTGGAGCAAAATCATACATACCTAGGTAATTTACAAAAATTATTTAAAAAATTCACAAATGATGTGAATGCTGTCGAGTCAAATTTGTCACTTTTATCGAAACTTTACCAGAGTCCCCATAACTTACAGCGAACCAGCTGTCTGTCTTTGCCCACAACTTTATGGCCAGCTTTATCATACCATTACTAGTGCTTGGTGTGATTAATTCTCCCTCGTCATTATTTTCTGACACTACCTGCATTTTGGAAGTCCTATTAATTGTTATGAATATTTACGATCGCATTTAACTTTTTCATTGGTTTACGATGACGGTAAATAAACTGATTTTGTGTTTATTTATATTCTTGGATAAATACCCCCGGGGTTATTCGCCAGCAAATTTTGATGGGGGGTTAATCGGCAAAAACCTGCAAAAGACGACCCAAAGTCCAATTTAATGTCATTTTAAGCATGCGGACGAACCACAGATTCGTGTCTAATGTAGCGGCAGGCGCCGTTGAAATTCGGAACTTTGCACTCCTCGTTGATCTCGCAGTAGTTTTTGCATTTGAAGAAACTTCTTCTGCGGCAAGTCACTTCGAAGCGGCCGCAGTGGAATCGTTGTTGTATCTTAATAAAAGCGTCGAATGCAATGTAAAAACAAATAAACAATTTAAAAAATTATGTTCGCATAATATTGCTCAATCGGCTTCACATATTTTTTCTCAGTTTGCTAGAACTGATGTACGGTATGGGTATATCTTCCAAAAAGACTGTAGGGGAGTTATTTTTTGTCAGAGTTTTTGAGGGGGATATATTCAAGGGGAAGGAGTTATTCAACGACGGGAGTTATTTTGCCTCAGTATTACATTGCATTTGCAGCACAGACGCAGCTTTATTTGGTCTGTCTGACTTCATTTATTGTTTTTAATTTGATCCAACCGTACCAACCTACTCCACCGTTGTCAGAGTGGGAGTTATTCAAGTGGGGGAGTTATGTGTTCCTCACTCGGCCAAACATCTATCTACCGTAACTACAATTCGCAAACTTTGTCGCTATATAGGCTCATGTCGGACAGCCAAAAATGGCGCCTTCACCACTTAGCGCCATTTCCTCATACTGTTTTTTCAAATGTGTTGGGTTGAGAAATGCCTCCCCTTTACAGCCTGTCCACTGTTGTCTGCCTGCCTGTCCACAGCCTGCCTGTCCAAGACACTAAGATCTGGTGTCATGTGGTCTGGGTAGCATAGTGGTAAGTGCACTCGAGAGCCAATTTCAGGTGGGTGGGTGCGATTCCCACCTCAGATCATACATTTTTTCATCGACGCTAACCAGAAACCGTTCATCCGGGGTGAATTTCAGATGCTAACCAATTGCGCTTGAATCACGGTGCCCAAAATTGCCAGTGACAGAAGGACAAATACTTGTGTGGACATTTTTCTGACGTGCTAGGACTTGTTTTAGTGGACAGTTCTTTGGGTTCAGATTGTATAAATAAATGAAATTGTTCTTTTCAACCTGAAATTGCGGTTATTTTATATGGTGTCTGGCCGGACGTTACTCCTACGCAAAAATATCGTAACGTGATACAACAGTGTGAACATTGACAGTAATCGTTTTTTTTGGTAATTCGCGGATACAAATGTACCGGCAGATTTGTGTATATAAATACAGTACCTACTAGAATACAGGAAAAGCATTTTTTCAATTTTTGCATGCGAATGGTTTTGGCACCTTTCTTGTGAAAAGTTTGCGTGAGTTGCCCCTGACAATGTCTCGTGCCAATGTCATCCTAGGAATTAAATTGCCGCGTCAGATTGTCCTGCGCCAAGTTTTCTGTGACAATTCGTATTTTTACGTCAATGTCCATTCACAGTTCGCTTTGACATTCTAATGAATACGGTACACAATTCGGAGTTTCGAATGCGTCATAAAATTCAAAACCTCATTTCTGGAAAAATTTATGCGCGGCGTTTGTTGTTACGAACCAAACAAAAATTAATCTAAGGTACCTAAATATTTTTGTAATAGGTACGTACATTGTGTCCTATCCTCCCACTGAATTTTGTTGTAACAAAATATTACATTTATTTTTTCGTAAAACCTCATTTCACAACAATAAATGATGCCAGTATGTTGACATGTTTCAATCTCTTTTTACACGAATCATTTCAATAATTCTTTTTCACTGAGTATTAGTTGGATTCTGTTTATGCCTACCTATTTACTGTACTATTGTTGTACCCATGACTCACGTTGCCAACAGCGGTGTTAAATAAATGAAAAGAAATGAAACTGTACAAATGTTATGAATTGATAGGTATGAAAACTACACGATTAAGCCCGGTTGGTGCCAATTCCGCGACTGGAGATGTAAACTTTTCACTTCTCATTTCACTCCTGTCCCCACTTATCATTTTTCTTCGCTTTTGACGTTATGCTTACCTCGTCGAGCGTTATTTCACTGAGCGGATTCATGTTTATGGTCTAAGTACAAACGGAAAGGATTTTCCACCCACACAACTTTGTAGCAGTGTAAATATTATTTTTTAGATTCATCAATAGATTCATCTCCTTTTTTGTCAAAATTCGGTATGGTTGAGTGCGTCATACGAAACCTGTAAACACATTTTAACTTTTTGAAGGAACAATAAATCAAAACATATTCAAAAAACATTACGATTAAAAGGTCCACCTTGCATTGCATTTGCAAAGTTTAAAAAACATCTCGGCGACCAAAACGCAATTTCCAGAAGGTCATAAAGTTCGTTTCTTTACAGCATAAATACCAATTTTCAACATTTTCGGGCTTTTCTAAAATTTTATGATTTATATTTGCGGTATTTTTGCAGTTTACATAAAACATATTTTACAGCTTTGGGTAAAATTAAAAATGGCTGTTCTGATAAAATCACTCGGTCGACTTAAATCGCAGCAAAAATAGCACACAGCAAGTGTGGATGAGCGGTGAAGTATCGACATGCTGATACTTCCTGACGTTTTACCAAGCATGCTATCGCTTCCACATCCACACGCATCGCGAAAATTCACACGTTTAAGTATGGCGCTGGCAAGAAAATGTATACATTGGTGATACATTTGTGTGTTGAAGCCCCATCATCGGGAAGTATCTTCCACAAGTCGTTTTAAAGGTTTTGTCACAGCAGTTTATGAGGGTTATTTTTTTGCTGCTTGTCTTGTTATTGTCTAGTCAAATGCAGCAGGAATGTGAAGGGAGTAAATGAAAGTGAAACTTGTTAACTGTCGTTCACGTTAAATAATTGGGTATAAAAATAAATACCTTCGGAACTAGGCGCCATTTTTCTTTTCCATCACTAGGCTCAACAATTTTGCACGGAAATATACTAGACAAAACTGCTATGCTCCTGTATCTGCGGTTAAATGCAACAGAATTTCCGGGTGCAAACACAGCGTCATTCCATGATAACCGTCGAAAAAATCACAGTTTTTCATTATAAATACGTTTCATTGATCTTGACACCGAAACAGCAAATTCTGATACCTACCTGGGGACACTCCCAGACCCTGTAAAAAGACCCTAACCGAGTTGCCATTTAGCAGGGCATTTTCCATGATTTTGACACTTTGCATGACATTTGACATTTTACAGGGCTTTTTACAGGGTCTGGGATTGTCACCTGTTTGAAAGTTAACATTGATCACAACGCGCTATCACACGATACCGGTCATTTCCCCGTGAACAACAATATTAGCGAAGCACCGGAGCGAAATGAACACAATGAACATTCCGCGACGAGGTGCATAATTTTGACCGAACCGACCACTGTCGTGATAATTGACTGATAGTTTGCAGATGCTTGAAAGATCCGAGTCACAGTCGATTACGGCCCCACACAAATGTCAACTGGTTCCGTTCCCAATTCAAAGCATGCGTTTGAACGTACTTCACCGGCTCATCAGCAAGCTTCGAATCGGGTGCGGCACCAGTTGACATTTGGTGTCGATGTCAACTAGCGTGTGTGGGCCCTACGGGGGGGGGGGGGTTCGAAGGGGAACCTCATGTGTTACTTGATAGTTGATGTGACATGGATGTGAAAAAGCCAATTTTAGTCGATGTGCAAAAAAACAGCTCACGCTGCTCGATTCGATATGATGCAGGAACTCGCTCGAGAATGGATGTAATGTGTAACGTTTTCGATACACGATAATCGAAACGAAACGTAGGTGTTCACAATCGATTATTATAGTCAACCAAATCGCAGTCGATTAGTCGATCGAAGTCGCGATAGTCGTCGGTGACCACGAAAATTTCCAACATAAATACTTGGACGCACCCGAATCAGTGCAGAGACGATTAAAGTTGACAGGTAAAAATAATAATGAAACGTCAGTCAGTGAGTGTGTTGCGCTGCGTTTTGGCCTTTTTGGTAGCGCCAGTGTTGAAGATTTCGGCAGTCTGTCGGCAAGGCGACAGCAATCAAGGTGTGACATATTTGCTGCATGGCACTTGAAACCGTGATTGTTAAAACGTATACTCGAGTACTGAGTAAGCGTTAACGTTTCTTCCAAAAGGACGTGTAAAATACTCACATTTACACATACACATTCTCAGTATTTTGATCACCTTTTATGCTGTAAAAAAAATTAAAATTTAAATACTTTACGTTTTCTGTACTCAACTGTGAGTATGAAATTATTTCACGTTTACGTTCACTCTAAAAGTTTACATTTACGTTTACTATACGCTGAAAAAGTTCACGGGCCAGTTCCGCAAGTGGCAAAGTACTTTACCTACTCTCTTATCTACTCTTTACCCTTAAATTTGCACTTTACTTTACTCTTTACTGGTTACTTTTTACGTTGCTTCTGGCGGAACTGGCCCCAGTACTTTTGACAACTCTGCTTGGAAGTAGTGTTTCACTTAAAATACCAATTGTAACACAGGCTACACGTGTCAGCTGCAGCAGCAGCAGCTGCAGCAACTACCAAATCAGCAGGCTGCATATGGTGGATACGGCCAGCAAAACCAAATACTACAACCAAAATCAACCGGCTTCACTTACCCTGCTTCAGGGCAACCCACTCCATTGGCATGTGGCCATATTTTATGCCTGAACGGCGGCACCTGCGTGCTAGGGCTGCACGTACAGCAGTCATACAGGGCACCCGTGTGTCTTTGTCTCAT
Source organism: Sphaerolaimus hirsutus (assembly GCA_964036195.1). Lineage (NCBI taxonomy): Eukaryota > Metazoa > Nematoda > Chromadorea > Monhysterida > Sphaerolaimidae > Sphaerolaimus > Sphaerolaimus hirsutus. Next base: position 12,664,098 of record OZ038450.1, read on the forward strand.
GCCTTGGGCTGGATATTCGTGTGATATGTGGGTGTGGTTCCATGGGCAGGTGTGTTCCGTTTCTTAACCCAACTAAATTGTTCAACGTCTTTATTTTTACCGATATTTAAAACCAAATTAAAGCCCTATTAGCCTTTAGTGTAGTTTTTGAAATGAGTACTCGGTATTTATGTATATCGAATATCAAAGAACTAAATAGATAACATGTAGAACATGTGGTGAAACCCGACGTGGGAATATGTGTTTAGGAATTGGGTACGAAGGTTTTCACCACCGGTAACTTAAGCACTAGTGATGTCAAAAGCGCCAGAACTTTTGCGCCAAGCGCCATGGCGCTTTTCTGACCCCCAGCGCCAAGCGCCAAAAGCGGCATGGCGCTTTTCATGGGTTTGCGCCAAGCGCCAATGGCGCCCGCAGTAGAATAACGCCAAGAAAGACGCTTTTTGCTTTGGCGCTAGCGCCAGCGCCACAGCGCTTTTGCATCACTATTAGCACTTTTTCACATACAAGTTTTCGTTTTAAGTACCTGCGTCATTTTCCAGCCCTTCCCGCCAGTGGTGCAGGGCAGCAACCAATTGGCAGTGATGTCTGGACGCCTGATTCCCTGCAGCCAATGGACGTACTGGCACGATGCCAGATATGGCCAGAAAAGTGGCGTGTATAGTCAAGGGGGTTATGGCTATGATGGGAGCTTGCCAGCTGCGACACAGTGCCTGAACCCAGCCACGTGTGTATTCGACACTTTTGTTGGTGAGTAGTGGCCCATGCTTGAGTATGCCAATGCCGGCGTCAGAGCCGAGTAATGATGAAATAGCTCCATGGCGCCATTGGCGCTTAGCTCCCTTTTTCTGGGGCTTTTCCATCAATAGCGCCGAGTGAACCAGCTAGGGGACAAGCCGATATTTGCTCGTGAATCTGAAACGTTACATGACATTACTGGATCTGCAGCATACTTAAATAAATGTCCAATTGCACTCTTAGTTCTCAGTTGACTTGACACCGAAACGCAGGTGGAGCACTGTGCATCTGTCCAACGGGAAGATATGGTCAGTGGTGTGAATATTCCATCGACGGCCGCCCTAGACTGCAGCGTCAAGTCGGGAGAAATACCCAGGTAATCCGAATATTGGCCAGGCCGTGTGTCTGTGTTTAGTTGAGGCGAGTATTTGTCTGCCCTGTGCTTGTGTAGACATGTAAACCCGCTCGGCATGTAGGTAAACTATACCTAGCTAAAAATAGGTATATAACCATGTGTATATCCCAAACTAGCGATTTGAATGTGAAAATTGACAAAATGGAACAATAATTAACAATTTTGAGTGAAAATTTGAGAAAAATGTCTCAAAATTTTGTTCCAGGTAAATAGATAGCTGAACGATGCCAATACTGGGAGACGAATTCCCTTAGCACTCTGACTTGTCATAAGCATAGAAGATGCCTTGACAAATTGTTGGTTTTTGGGACTAGTCATATGCATGACATATTTATAGACTTGTAGATCGACGAGCTAACGCTCACTATAAAGGACATATGTGAGAGACGACTCTGTGACACATGGGAAGGGCGAAACCCTCACTGGGTAGGGCCCTGCTTCCGAATAGCAACATAAAAATGTGAAAATTGACAAAATGCAACAATAATTAACAATTTTGAGTAAAAATTTGAGAAAAACCTGTCAAAATTTTGTTCCAGGTCAATAGATAGCTAAACGATTTGTGGGGCAGGACCAGAGTTGTGCAAATACTGGTATTTTTGGAAAACGTAAACGTAAACGTAAATACCTTTTTCAAATCAAAAGTATCAATACTAAAACGTAAGGTATTTTTAAAATACCAAGGAATACGTAAAATAAAACGTAAACGGAAATTTTTTTTTACACACAGTATTTGTCATTGTGCTTTGGAAAATACCATTATTTTCACACATCATGACTGGCGTCACTCCCAGACCCTATAAAATGCCCTGTAAAATGTCAAATGTCATGCAAAGTGTCTTAAGTCATGCAAAATGCTCTGGCAGGTGGCAAATCTTTGCCATTTTGCTGGTCATTTTACATGAGTTTTGACATTTGGATGAAATTAAACATTTTACAGGGCATCCTACAGAGACTGGGATTGGCTGGCACCAGAGGTTGCACTCACCCTATATACCAGTTTCAAAATGTGTGCTACTCACAGTTGTTGCAACTGGCGCTGTCGGAATTCATCACAAAAAATTTATTAACGCAAGGCTCCACAAATAAACAATAAGGTTTCTGTGTTCAGCATGTGAACACATTTATGAATACCGTATTTCCTCGATATACCCCCCCCTCGTTTGACCCCCCCCCTCTCGAGACCACTGTGAAACAATCACCCCCCCCTCGAAATACCCCCCCCCCCCAAATTGAGTGTAAAGAAAACCTACATGACAAATACTGCAGTTTGTGTTCTGCATAGTGCAGAACACATGTTAAAACAATGTCGGAATCACGTTAGAACGGTGTTTATACCATCTACGTACTAATATTAGTCTACAGGAGTCTTTACATGTCAGTTATTGATGCATTTTTCTACCCCAGCGCACATCACAAACAACGATTTTGTACTAGGATTTCAAAAAAGTTCTTGTGAAATAATAACCACCTCCCCTCGAAATACCCCCCCCCCTCGTTTAACCCCCCCCCTCTCGGAAGCACTATGAAACAATAACCCCCAGGGGGGTATTTCGAGGAAATACGGTATGTACCCAGTATTCCATGTGTAAGTGCAAGCGTGCAGGCACTTTTTCATATACCTATTTTTTGTTTGTATGTACCTATACATGTTACATTTATGCAAAAACATAAGAATGTTGTTGGCTGCAGGTGGTGCAGCCCATTTGAACATGTGCACGTGTGAACAATCACAAGTTTTTTACGTTTTCCCTAGTACCCGGGTATTTTGGTCAGGAAAACGTAACAAAACGTAATGGTATTTTTGGAAAACGTAAACGTAAACGTAAATACCTTTTTCAAATCAAAAGTATCAATACTAAAACGTAAGGTATTTTTAAAATACCAAGGAATCGTAAAATAAAACGTAAACGGAAATTTTTTTTTACACACAGTATTTGTCATTGTGCTTTGGAAAATACCATTATTTTCACACATCATGACTGGCGTCACTCCCAGACCCTATAAAATGCCCTGCAAAATGTCAAATGTCATGCAAAGTGTCTTAAGTCATGCAAAATGCTCTGGCAGGTGGCAAATCTTTGCCATTTTGCTGGTCATTTTACATGAGTTTTGACATTTGGATGAAATTAAACATTTTACAGGGCACCCTACAGAGACTGGGATTGGCTGGCACCAGAGGTTGCACTCACCCTATATACCAGTTTCAAAATGTGTGCTACTCACAGTTGTTGCAACTGGCGCTGTCAGAATTCATCACAAAAAATTTATTAACGCAAGGCTCCACAAATAAACAATAAGGTTTCTGTGTTCAGCATTTGAACACATTTATGAATACCGTTTTTCCTCGAAATACCCCCCCCCTCGTTTGACCCCCCCCCCTCTCGAGACCACTGTGAAACAATCACCCCCCCTCGAAATACCCCCCCAAATTGAGTGTAAAGAAAACCTACATGACAAATACTGCAGTTTGTGTTCTGCATAGTGCAGAACACATGTTAAAACAATGTCGGAATCACATTAGAACAGTGTTTATACCATCTACGTACTAATATTAGTCTACAGGAGTCTTTACATGTCAGTTATTGATGCACAAGTGTGAACAATCACAAGTTTTGTACGTTTTCCCTAGTACCCGGGTATTTTGGTCAGGAAAACGTAACAAAACGTAATGGTATTTTTTGAAAACGTAAACGTAAACGTAAGTATAAATACCCGAATAACCGGTTATTTCGGGTAAACGTAAATACGTTTTTCCAACTCTGGGCAGGACCCCCCATTGAAGACCCCTGCAACGGGTCCACATGCCAAGCGGGTTTACATGCCTAGGGGGCTACGTCGTGTCTGGCGTCAAAACTTGTTCACAAATACAATCAAAACCAACCCTCCCCTAAACAGCGACGCACCTCCGCATGCACGCCGTCGCCGTGTCTGAACGGGGGCGCGTGCAGGGAGAAAGAGACCCTGGTCAAGCTCAACAACACCACCGTGCATCGCTCAGTTGGAGCGCACTGCGAATGTCCCGCGTGCTGCGAGGGACTGAGATGCGAAAAGTGCTCCAATCCTTGCCGTGGCGTAGTGTTCGTTTTGGAAATGAGTGGTTTTTTGGTCCCACACACACTAGTTTACCAACATGAAATGCTCGACCATTTTGGTAAACTGTTTTGACAAAACAGTACGAAGCACCGTACAACTCTATACAGTGTTTCGTACTGTTTTGTCAAAACAGTTTACCGAAATGGTCAAGCATTTCATGTTGGTAAACTAGTGTGTGTGCTGGCTTTATTCACTGGTTTATAGGGAAAAGATGGAATTGGCAAGTAGCCAAGTAGGTTATGTACACTCTGGCTCCCTCAAAAATTGGGAGCCAAAGAAAAACGCTTCGCAAATTCCACGGAACATTTTCAGAACTATAAAATTTTTACAGAATCTGGATCGTGACATAAATTTGAACGTGACATGAGCACGATCCACGCATTTAATAACTCGGTGACTACATAAATCCATCAATGATAACGGAGTGCGCAGGTGCCAGCACGGGGGCGAGTGCAGCATCGACTCGGCCACCTGCGCGGCCAGGTGCCAGTCCCAGACCTTGTAAAAGACCCTGTAAAATGTAAAAGTCATGTAAAAGGTAAAAGTCATGTAAAAGGCTCGGTAAAATGTTAAATGTCATGCAAATGTTAGCATGACATTTCACATGTTACAGGCTTTTTACATGACTTGACATTTTTCAGGGCATTTCACAGGGTCTGTGACTGCCCCCAGATGCGACTGCTCGCGCACCGACTTCACGGGCGCCCTGTGCCAGTACAAACGGAGCGACAACGTGTGCCATTCGGGCCAAAGGGTCTGCCGCAATGGCGCCAGTTGTGTCGCCGTGAATACGCCCGATGTGTTTCGCTGCACGTGCGCGCCAGGGTTCTACGGGAATTTGTGAGTACCGATTTGCTGTGTTTGCGGCTTGACGAAAACGTAAAATATACAAGGTGAAACGTAAAATAAATTTTTCCCTGGCATTCTAGATATTTTTAGTTGACCTTTTTTCGTGAAGCTGATGATTTTCGTGACCCCCTTTCAAGAGGACGTTGTTGATTGAATGAATCTTGAATATAAAAAACCACACCACAGGTGTCAATTCGAAAATTCATCGTGCACTCAACCGGCGCCATTTCGGTGCCCCAGCGAGAGGCCGCTATGTTACACAGATTCCAAAGGATCGCCGCACTGCGCGGCCGCTTGGGGCGACACGCCGTGTGCCCTCCGTTCGCTGGCACCGTGCCAAAACGGCGGCATTTGCGCCCAAGGCGGCGGAGTGCAATCGATGGACCGGTGCATCTGCCCCTGGTGCCACTCAAAGACCCTGTAAAATGCCCTGTAAAGTGTCAAATGTCGTGCAAAGTGTGAAAAGTCATGTAAAATGCAATTTTACGGGGAATTTTTCATGACTTTTGACACTGCATGACATTTAACATTTTACAAAGCATTCTACAGGGTCCGGGAGTGCCACCCGGCCGTACACGGGCGCCCAATGCGGCGGCAAGCGCACCGCCTGCGACGACCAGCCGTGTTTGTACGGCGGCGTGTGCACAGAGGCGCCAGTGGCGGCGGCGCATAAAAATGGCACCAGCAGCCAGCTGCCTGGATACTTGTGTCGGTGTCCCCTGCAGCATTCTGGGCCGCGCTGCGAGGTGCTCGATCCTTGCGAACCCGATCCCTGTGCGAATGGCGGCCGGTGCTTGCAGGGTGAAGCTGGTTTGTTACCCGTGGTTGTTGCGTTTCATTCTTTTAGGTGGTATTCCAGCTTGGATTTTACCGTGTTCCTTTGAATTTGAATGACAGTGGTTTAGTGATCATTGGATTGCCCCTCATTTTTTATTTGATGCGGCAGTTGTTCAAAAGTGGAATTATAAATAAGGAAAATACAGGGAGTTCAATGTTATACGCAGAACTTCTATTCGTGGTGTAAATTGTTGTTTGCTTACTTTAAGTAAATCGGAGATAGCATTTGAAAAAATCACCGATTTTTTGGAAAAAATATATAAATATATCACTCCAACATTGGAAAAAATATAAATATATATAAATCACTCTAGGTCTCCAGAAAATATAATTAAATTACTGAAAAAAACAACTCTAAGCTCAAAAAAAATCTCAAAAAATCACTTGCGCTTTATTTCAATTTCAAGTGATATTCTGGGCTTTATTGACCATTTGCAAGCATAAAAAATGTACTCTAATATACCACAGTCCATTTATTATTATTCCACATCCAGTATTCATTTATACAATTTTTTACAAGTGAAAACATAGAGCAAATATCACAGAAAAATTAACCTTCAGTTCAACCTCAATGACAACTTCCAAAATATTTTGCACTGCAAACATTTAGCACTCAACCTATAGCGCCTGGTTGTGGCAATAGATGTTTGACTAAATAGGTTCTCATGCTTAGCACTTTTTCTATGGTGGTGTGCTGCAAAAACTCATTGTTGAGCACATGGCTACATTTTGACAACATTATGATGACACTAATGGCTTTGGTGACACCATGGTGACAGTTTTCCACAGTGTTCCCAATATTTGAAAACACATTTGTGCATGTCACCAAGCATCGTCAGTTTTCAAAAATGGTAAACTGAGCTTTCATTCACTGTATATAAATTGTGATCACATCAAATTGGTATTTTTTTATTCAAAGTCATGTTTTATTTCAGAAAAGTATGTTATAAGATAGAGAGATGTTTTAAACCAAAACATAACCATAGAATTCATAGCAGGATGACATAAATACAAAGTTACTAAAACAGTTTACATCTTTGTCATATACAAAATGAAAACTAATTGATGGTGATATCACCATTTGTCATCATTTGAGTTTAAGTTGTGATCAAACTAGTGATTTGCCAACACCATCCCACCAAAATTCATGTAATTTGTTAAAACTGAACATATATAGCATTCAGTAGTTGAAAACTTGATGGAAACATGTCACCATTTCTGGCCATTTCAGTTTTCAAAAAAGTCAGGGTGAAAACTAGTGTGTGTAGGTACAATATTTACCTGCTTCAAATACTATTTTAACTCAACAATGCTCTACATATGACGGGTGTGCTTCTAAAAGTACCAATCTACAAAAAAATCGATTTTGAGATAATCGCAATTTAAAGTTTGGAGTATGCTATAGCCATATGTGGGTATTGGGTATGGGAATTTTTGGTATGGGTATTTTGGGCATATTGTTGGGTATCCACATGCATGGGTATAATCGTTGTTAATACACATAACACTAGCTAGTTATATCAAATTTAGTGAATGGTATTTTTTGTAGTACAGTATGTTTTAAAGGAACAAATTGGTAATATTTAGCATGTAGATCAGTATTTTTAAAAGCACAAAATCAGATAGGTGTAGATTGGTACTTTTACCCATAAAAAAAACACAAAGTTAGTTTTTGTGCTGAAAACATTGGCTGTGCTTTTTGTGGTAACTATCTGACATTGGTACTTTCAGAAGTACAAAAAATAATGTGCAGATTGGTACCTTTAAAAGCACAATTTTGGTAAAACTGTGTAGATTGGTACTTTTAAAGGTACAAAAGCTGAAAAAGCTTGTAGATCGGTACTTTTTAAATTACAGGATCTGTATTTTGCCATTTTTTCATGTTTTAACCTCCCAATATCTCAAAATTGAATTTCGCACCCCCACATATTATATTTTTGAACGCGTTTTTAGGGGATGCCAAAAATGGTCCTAACTCAAATCTGAAAAATTTGTATATCGGTACTTTTAGAAGCACACCCTTCATATGCAGAGAGATTTTCTGGAGAAAATTTCTCAAAAAATTTCAAATTTCTCTTGCACAGATTACATGTTTTAGTCATAAAGTGCAATCATTGCACCACAATGTATCAAGTATGAGTGATTTTCTCAGTGATTTTTTTTCAAATTTAAAAAATATATATAAATATATCACTCATTATTTGGAAAAAATATAAATATATATAAATCACAGGTTATTTATATTTATTGTGATTTTCAAAAATATAAATCACGGGTTATTTTTCGAATGCTAATCGGAGATAAGATAACCTAACTATCCAGGGAAATTCCATTGCGAGTGTCCACCCGAATTTTTGGGAGATTACTGCGACAAACCGGCAGATCCGTGTCAAAATCATGTCTGCTTCCACGGCGGTGTGTGCAAAAGAAATAGTGATACCTTTGACGCCTACTGCGATTGCCCGAGAGGATTTGTAGGTGTGTTGTATAGCTGCGTACCGTATTTACTTGAATGACCCCCCAAAAATTTGATGTGGATGAAATAAACCCCCTGGGGGTAGTTCGAGGAAATACGGTAATTTTCTTGTTTTATTTTTGGGTGTTGATAGGATAGTGACGAAGAACTGTCGATGTTACAGCTCCGTGTGTAAATACATACAGTAAATAGTATAGTGAGCCTCATACTTCGCGCAGAATACTACCATAATTTATTGAATAAAATCTTGTGATAAATTTCGTAACTAATTATTCCATAGTGCAAACGAAATATTTGGATGAAAAAACTATGTTTTTAGGTAATTATTAAGATGGTTTACGGTAGGTTTTCATACTAAGTGTGATGTCCGCCGAGCGCCGAATATCACAAATATGGTGCACTAAATTTAAAGATGTGAAATCTGTAACCAGGTAAAAAAGTACCTTACAATCAACCTGCCCAAATTCACACAAAAACGCAGGCGCCAACTGCGAGTGGGTGTCCAGCTGCAGCCAGGGCGCGTGCAGTCAGCTCGGCACGCAGCTGTGCACCGACATCTCGCCGCCCGCCTTCCAGCAACATATACCCAGACAGGCGTCGAACTTGACCAGCACTGTTGGCCTTGGCACTATCACGTTGAACACTGGCGTGCGTTGTGACTGCGAACCCAGGTGACACTCCCGTACCCTGTAAAATCCTCTGCGAAATCGTCATATGTCATGCAAAGTGTCAAAAGTCATGTAAAAGCACCGTAAGAAAGTTTGCCATTTTACAGGGCATTTTACATGACTTTTGACACTTTCATGACATTTGACGTTTTACATGGCATTTTACAGTGTCTGGGAGTGCCTCATGTTCGCTGGGCACAGGTGTCAGTACCACGTAAATGAGTGGCTGCTGGTGCGGCAGAATGGAGTGCGGAAATTCTGTGATGAAGTGCAGCCTTGTTTAAATGGTGGCACATGCATGAAAAAAACATCTGGTTTTGGGTACTACTGTAGGTAGGTTGAGTTACATTCAATTGGATAGATGTCATGCATTTCTTATCATTATGACGTATTGACTGCATTTAGCATTGAAAAAATCTTTGCGAGATTTATATTTAAAAAATCTCAGAAAATCTCAGAAAATATAACATTTTCTGAGATTTATATTTTTTCACGATTTTCCAGACAGATTTAATTATATTTTATTTTCGAGAGATTTTCTGATATTTTTAAAAACATCACAAAATCTCTCAAATTCTGATATTTATATTTATTTATATTTTTCCATGTTTTTTGAGAGAGATTTAATTATATTTTATTCTTGAGAGATTTTCTGAGATTATACTTAATTATATTTTCCAAAAATTGATGATTTTTTCAATACTCACTGCATTGCACACTTTCTACAGTTGCCCAAAGCAATATGGCGGAGTTGATTGCGAAGTGAGTGCGTGTTCTCTTGGTGCGGACCCCTGCGTTCATGGCAGGTGCTCGGTGGCTGCTGTAAGTCTTGTGTCTGTGAACATATAATACATAATTTGGTGAAATGATGATGACATTTCCAGGATGGCAAAGCGATTTGTGACTGTAATCTGGTCGATAAAGTGACGCAACTGCCTGCATTTGATGCGCTCTTTGAGGGTCGTTATTGCCACATCTTTAAGGTGGGTGATAGGGTTGGGAATTCAAAATTTTCATGTTTGTTTGTTTGGTCCAAAAAAGTTTTGGTCATGTATTGTGTATCAGTCCGAAAAATATTGTGTGTATCGGGCTTACGTGGGAAATGTTTGTGGATATTATCAGGTATTGACTGTTGGCTCGGGTACTTGTCTTGGGTACCCTGGATCAGGTTCAGGGTATAGTACAGTCAAGTTTGGATATCGGGTTTTGGTTTCAGAAAAACGTGCAAGTATTGAAGGCTGTTTTCCAAAACCTGGTGAGATATAAATACATTTGAAACATAAACTATTATCACACAACGATTGGATCCTCCTCTCAGGATGAGCGAAACCAATGGTGTGACAAAACCTGGTGCCTTTCCAAAGGCACTTGCACCCACCCTGTACCAGTCTTGAGCCCATCTGACTTGATCTGTGAATGTGACCCGGGATTTGGTGGCAACCGCTGTCAAGTTGACCTGTCAAAAACAACACAGCGCCCAGGCACCACCGACCCTTACGATGCTTTGGAGCGCCCTTGCGAGTATTTGTCATGCCCGCAGGGTTTCGAATGTGTTGTTAGACCCCTGGCCAGGGGTAAGGTTGCCTCGAACGAAACTATTGCGATGTGCCTGTCCACTGTTCCAATTGACAAATTTGCTGAGGCACTCCTGGTGGGTTTACCTACTATACTCGGGGGACTTTATGCCGTACATTTTTCGCGAGGAAACACTCCATCGGTGTGAATCGTCATTTTTAAGCCGCTGTCCAACTCGTTCTGGTGTGAAAAACAAAAGCGAAAATCTGCGTACCTAACGAAATGTTCGGCCGCGCTCGAACTCGTTCTGATGGAAAGTACGAAATTTTTCCTGAATGTCAAGGTCATAAATATAAGAAACGTTTAGCAGAACAGTGTAAAAGACTGCGATAAGTTCCGCTGAAGATAAATAGAATATTTCTGGCTCCAGAAACGCGACATATTTACTTCAAAATAGTATGGTCGGACGGCATACAAACGAATCTATTCTTTTCTTAATTTTTTTGTGAAAGATGAGTCCTTAAACTTTTCAGTGTGACATAGATACCGTATTACCTCGAAATACCCCCAGGGGGTTTATTATTTAACCAGCAAAATTTGAGGGGGGATAATTCGAGGGGGGGTTTATTCGAGGGGGGTCTATTATTTCGCCAGAAATTTTCGGAAATTCCCCATACGCATACGTCGAAAAATCAAACAATTACGTCGATGAATATGTGTTTATAGGGATATATAACTGTATATATACACACAAGACCTTCCCAACGCAGAGTTGTTAAAAGGTACGTACGTTTACTCGAAAAATACGCGTACGCGCGTACGCGGTAAAAACGTTTACATATACTTTTTGAAAAAATACCGTACGCACTCGTACGCGTACATTTTCAAAGCATACGCGTACATAAAATGTATTTCAGAAAATTCAATGTGGGGGATATTTATAAAGTGACTACAGTGCTATGTATTTACAGACGTGGTTCCGTTGAATATAAAAGATACGCGGGGGTAGCGTGCTTTAAAAATAAAAAAACGCAACCAAATCGAAATGGCTGCGGAGACAATCGAAGTGGAAACGAGTCGCGAGAGCGACGATGGAATGGATGATTCATCCGGTACCGCTGAAATCCCAGCTGGGGATGAACTGGGCTGGATGAAGCTGGGCACTGGTTTGTGTTGGCAAAAGGTTGCACCTCGCTCCCGAAACATTAGAGAAGGAGCTTTTCATTTGCTTCAATTAAAAGAAGTGTTTCTAGTGATTTACCAGATTTGGATGAGTTAGGTTATATTTTTGTTGCCGCTATTCTTGCTATTTTTATCTCCTACAATAAAGAGACCCTGAAAACTATGTTTTCTATCATTTTCTTAAACAAAAACATATGTTGTGCGGTACACGCATGAACAAGTGCCCACTTTACACCCACTTGAAATAATATTGACGCCTCACAAAAGGTGTAGCGTCAGGAATGACGAAAAGTGGTTGTTTCTACACTCGCAAGAAAAGTACCCAAATTTACGTGTACGTACGAGTAAAAAAAAGTATTTTACGTTTTCGATACTTTATGGTGAGTAAAAAAAAACAACTTACGTTGACATATACTTTTGAAAAAAGTTCAGTAATTCTAACAACTCTGCCCTAACGTCACTTGATCATCACTCTTAACGTGTGTTATGCATTGTACAGATCACAAACTGCGGTATTTGTCATGTACGTTCTCTTTACACTCAATTCAGGGGGGTATTTCGAGGGGGGGGGTAATTCAAGGGGGGATAATTCGAGGTAATACGGTATTTGATTTTTTTTAAAACATACACAAATATTATCTATTGGTAGAGTATCATGTCTGCCGAGTATACTAGGCGCATACTAGGCGAGTATACTACACACAGAAATTTAGAAAAATGGTACTGACATAGCGGCGGAATTCAATTTCACTCAGCGGAAAACGGAAAGGTAAAAAAAATTTATCGGCCGGAAAACGGAAAACAGAAAAAATGAAATGCCGGAAAACGGAAAGCGAAATTTTCATGGAAACGGAAAAAATAAAGTGAAATTTGCACGGAAATGGGCAAATTTGCAGAAGGAAAACCTGCATGCCGGTTTGCCTGCTTGGCTTTGATTGTGGTAGCTGTACATTCTGCAACTATGGATCATGCCAGTAACTTCACTTGTAGTTCAAGCTTAACTGAACCAACAAAAAAATCATCAAAAGGTAGCAAAAATACACTACAACAACAATAAGAATTTGGCAAAAGTGAACTTTGATGTAACTGAACAGTAAAAAGTATACTCAGCGGACTGCTAAGTACGTGTCCAAAATTACTTTGTGTTTTTTTGCAGATTTGGATACAGATAAAAATTATGAACGACACAAGAACCTGGTAGTTAAAAACACCATAGTGGAAAAAGATAAATACAGATTGGAAAAAATAATGGAAAAGTGCCAGAAAACTGAAAATTGAGCCAGAAAATGGAAAAATATTTATTATTATTAAAATTGTATTTTATTTTAATTTTATTCATGTTTCGTTTTATTTTATTTTTTTCTGAAATGTCATTAATAAAATAAAATGAAACCATTTTACAAAAATTTTACAAATATTTTACAAAATTTTTACAAAAAATCGGAATCTTCGATGCAAGGTCATAAAACAATGTGCACACTAGAAGCATGCAGATGAATATAAAAAAAAATAATGTAGACTTGTGACTAGGGTTCAAACGAGACTGACTTTTCGGGATCGGGATCGGGACTGGGATCAGGATCAGGATTGGGCTTTCGGGATCGGGACCGGGATTTTCTCTAATTTACTGCAAAAATAGTTCTAAAACACACACACAAATGCCAGAAAAGTGTCATAGATTGTACATTGAAGGTTCCTGGTCACATTTCTTAGTGCAAAAATTGACTTTGACAAAACAGGATTGACTTTTCAGGATCGGGATCGGGACCACAAAATCCTGAAATTTCTCAGGATTCGGGATCGGGATCCCGTTTGAACCCTACTTGTGACACGTGTTGCCACATAGGTATCTAGAATTATGACCCTCACTGGGGTGGGGATAGATAGATATGTAAATAGCTAATTGCTCCTCACGAGAGAAAATAACTAACAATTTGTTTTTTTTTGGGGTGGGGGGGCTTGCTGGATCAATGCCGCTGCACACACTAGTTTACTAACGGAAAAGTAAGAATATGGTAAACTCATTTTTTAGTTTCCTAGCGCGTCCGAGTTTACCGGAATGTTTTTTTCAATCTCCGTTAACTGTAGTTGACGAACTGCTCATTTCGGTAAACTCAGATGCACCCAGAAGCCGAAAAATGAGTTTACCAAATTCTTAGTTTACCGTTAGTAAACTAGTGTGTGCAGCGCCAATATATACGCTTTTTCAAGGTATGGAATAACGAAAATAGTGAAAAAATTGCATTGATTAGTGATTTTTAAGGTGAAAATATATTAAAAGATGTGAAAATTTGCAATTTTGAGCAAAAATACTTTTCAATCACAACAAGGAAAGCAACAACAAGGCACCAGTTCTGTAAAATTGGCATCTAGAATCTTAAGCAACAGGATAGAGAACTTTTTCAGAATTTTACAGACACTAGAGTTTTTGTAAAATTTTACTCAAATTGTACAAAAATTCGAATTTTTGTACAATTTTACTAAAATTTTTACAAAAATTCAAATTTTAGTCAAATTGTATTTTTATTTTATTAATTTTCCATTTTATTTTATTTTATTTTATTCTTCAATTTTCCATTTTATTATTATTTTATTTATATTTTTTTCTGAGATTTTGCCAGCCCTGGTTCTGACTTTTAAAAAAAGCATCAGTAAGATTTTTTTCAATTTCTGTGTGTGGTGCGCCATAAATACATAACAGCTAAATATAAGCTGTGAAGTCACTGCAATTTGAAATGCGTAAAATACTGCTCAATGGTGAAATGTAAAACTTGCAGATTCGCTTGTGTAAGGCGCGCAATTGCAGTCCAAACCAAACGTGTTACGTTGACTGGAAACTGACACCATACTGCTTTCCTGTGGCAATAAATAAAAATGAAACGACCACAGTCACACCAACGTCAACAAAATTAACCACAACTTCGGGAAAGAAGAACAAAACAAAAACTATCACTACAAAACCAACAAAACCAACAAAACCAACACCAGTCAGCACCACACATTCTACGTCAAGCGCAGCAAGTACAACATTGAGTACCACCACAAAACCAATTACAACATCGACTACGAGCACAAAACCCAGCACCACTAGAACGACATCGAGCTCAACATCGAAGACGACAACAAGCAGTAGCAAATCAACTAGTTTGACGCTCATTTCAGTTTTGCATTATATATCATATCAAATAAGACATTCAATGCCCACTACTTTACAGGTACCGTCACTTCAACCCGGGCCAAAAGTACAACGAAATCCAACCCTATGCCGGTACCACCGTTGCCAATTGTGAACGGCAGCTCTAATGCCGTTGACTCCAATTACGGCAATATTCGCATAAATGTGAAGCAGGTGCCAATCTCAGACCTGTAAAATGCCCACTAAAATGTCAAATATTTGTCAAAGATGTCAAACGTAATGTAAAATACCATGGTAAATGGCAAAATACGTTTGCCATTTTCCAGGCATTTTACAGGACTTTTGACATTTTGCATGATACTTTGCATTTGCAGGGCATTTGACAGAATCTGAGAGTGCGCCCAGGTTGACAGCGGTGATCGGTCGGCACATGTTGGGGCAGGAGGTGATGCAAAGTGGCTGTATGTGGTGCAGAATGGTACTGGCATGTGGGTGCCTGCCGCTGTGTATGGTGGTCGGTTTGGACATGTCTTTATTTGTGATATAAGTTTTCCGATAAGGATGAATCGTTTAGTGGCTGCGTAAGCTTGCACTGTGAACTGACTCTTTATGGAAATTGAAAGTCTGGCAAATAAAATGAAATTAACTCTTCGAAAGGGTAATGTTATTTTTGGTCATTTTCAGAATTCCTTCAATTGGTACACAGCCATAACAGCGACTTCTCTATGTCAGAAAATTACTTACAATACAATTACTTAAAATAAATTACATCAAAGAAAAACAATTTCAAAGTTGATAAAACAGTGTCCAAAAAAATCATTTTACCGAGTGAGCCTGCGCATGCACTTTCATTTGTACTTGGTCCATTTTATACCGCCTATCATCGAAAAATATAGAAATTTTAACAATCAAACAAATCAAAACAAAACACAGGAGTACCGCTAGATATCCACCAGCAAGTGAGTTCGCGCACAGAGTCAGGAGACGTGGTCAACTGGAAACTCGTAGCCATCGCAATCGGTTTCTGCTGTCTGGGAATTCTGCTCGCCGTGCTATGTATCCTGGCTATCATAGCGGTTCGTAGGAAGAAAACACACAGAGATGATCGAAGTGGGGGAACAGACAATGTTCAAACAGTGAAGGTTTGGGTTTGGGGCACTTTTTTATTTTTTATTTAATCCTAAAAAGCATTTCACAATAGCAAAATTGCAGACGGTGAAAACGACTGAGGAAATCATAGAGGAAGGATACACGTCACCCAGCTCAGCACCAGTTTCAACGCGCCAACAGACAAAAGGGAAAAAAGAGAAAAAATCATGGAAGGAGTCAGCGCAAGATGTCGACACTGAGAAGGGGACAGGTGATGCTTGTCTGGATATTCGGAACTTTTTTTCGGGGAGGGGTAAACTTGTAATGTGAAAAAAGTAGGTACAATTTACAACTTTGTACCATATTTCTTGTAATAGAATGGCATATCCCCAGAAACGCACCTCGAATAGAATAGCATCTCCGATATAACGGCAGAGTTTGGCACGTTTTTGAGATCACGAAAGCAATAAAACAGCACCCTCAAATTGACCGGCAGCTTCCGATAGAATGGCAGGTAGAAATTTCGTTGGGAGAGAATATTATGAAAAGAAGAAAAAATTTATGAAAAGGATGGCGAAAAAGGGTGCGAAAATCATTCAAAAAGATATTTAATTCAAACTGTTGCTGTGTTACTAAAACATTGTTGAAGTTTCATAATAAAAAAAAAAACGATTTTCCACCCAGCCAACGTGAGCGGCACGTACACGCCGGGCACGCCGGTGAACATCAACATCAACATGCCGTCGACTGGGACAACAGCGGCCAGCGGCGCCAGTCGGGCTAGCAGCACAGCGCAGCCGGCAACGTCAAAGTCCAGTGTTGTCAGGAAACGACGTTAGATGGGTTGCATGGGGATGTTGGTTACTGCTTGGTTTACTATGCTAGTCCGTTCCCGGCAGCGAAATGCCCAATATCCTTTGCCTGTTCAATTGGTTTGAATAGATGTGACATGGGTGTGCAAATTGCAGATCCTCACATCTTGTCGCTTTATTGGGTGGAATCCGCACATCTTGTCACAGGGTGGAATTATTCACGGGGGGGGGGGGATTATTATTTCGTTAAAATTTTCAAGCCTGTTTCTATCAACTCATTTCATGAAATATGGTTTATAAACACAATAACGTGCCATTTTTGTTAAAATTAGGTACAACATATCAATCAAATCTTTAAAGGGGGGGGGGGGATTATTCAAGGGGGGAATGATTATTTCCTCACTCATCTTACAGGGGGGATTATTCGAGGGGGGTATTATTCAAGGGGGACTATTCAAGCAAATGCGGTAAGCTTTGTTTTGTACAAAAATAGCACATTTTTGGCAATTTATTCAACAGCATTTGTCCACACAGATTCCGAAGCTCAATCAGTGCACTCAGCGGAGACCTACACCACACCAGTTGAAATGCTCGAGTCCCGGTCGCAGCGCAGAGAAACAGAATCGTTTGCTCTGCCCACTCCGCCCTCGAAGTTGGAGCGGCTGTCGGCTGTATCTACTGAGTCGAGCAGCGCGGCCGCGTCGTTTGCGTCTGCGAGCAATGCTGGTTTGTGTTTACCGTAAATATTATTAGCGGGATTGTTTCTGACCTTCGGTCTGGGTTCGCGCTATTTTACAGTTTCACACTTACTTTTGTAAAAATGACGAAATCGGTGGAAATTAACAGAGTGAACGCAATGGCAACTGGTCCGTTCTTGCGTGTAAGTGCATATACAAATAAGTTTCTTTTTGTTACGAAACGGATCAAAACTGCATAAGAAAAAGGGCACATTGCATGAAGTCTCACATCTGGACGCTACGACCACGTATCATTCATAAGCAAATAACATCACACTACTATCACACACAGCGTTTCCTGCGGTTTTTGAACGAAAATACTACCATTCTTTAGATACCTACTTTTACTCAATACACTGACCGAAATAGCTGCGGCACGCAGCTGTAGTGCACACAATATTACTTGTCCCACCCATCTCCCAATATAAATCAACAGTATCCACCTAATCTAGGATGTCTGTTAAGTAAAGTCCAAATGGTTGTTGTCACCGAATGCACATTCAGGTGCGGGCTTCCTGTCCGTGCCGGTGGCCGCGCCGCAGGTGGCCAAGGCGCTCATCATGTCGCTGCATGGAAACCAAGCCAGGAGGCATCAGCGTAGACGCGGTGCGTGATTAGTGACGGAAACGGGCCATGGCGCTTTTGACGCTTCACGCAAATTTACTGTGGCGCCAAACCCATGAAAAGCGCCGTAACTATATTTTTAGCGTAAATAGCGGCGCTTGGCTTGGCACTAGAAACAAAACGCCTGGCGCTTGGCGATGGCGCCAAGACAAAAACCGCCGTATCGCTTCTGCCCTTGCGCCATTTTGCTCTGGGCTTTGGTCCTTGGTGCTGGTGTTCGGAAAACGCCATGGCGCTTTTTGCATAACTATTCGTGATTACCTAGAATGATTGAGGAGAAATTTATGTCGCAAAGAATATCCCACAAAAACTCAGATTACAACCACCAGGTGCAGCTTTGTGGTGACACGGGAGAAAACAGTGCTGTCAATGAGATTTGTTATGATTCAGTTGACAACAAACGGCGAGCTCCGAGCTATTCAATGCAGAAGAGGCCGCAATATGTTGTGTCACCTAATGATTGTATGTGCAGTCAATCGCTGTTAATTTCTATAGCCAAAATGTTGTCACCAATGATAATTCGCAACATCACAATTCACAGGCGCCTATGAACTGATCCCAATACAGCAGCCAGCCCAATCCTGCAAACCGGGATTTTCCGCCACTGCTCAGGCACCAAAATTGCATCGCAGCGATCATTATCACAAAGCTGCGTATGTCTGTGAGGAAGTGCATATTACACCTGCTGAAGACTATGGTTGGCCTACGCCACCTGCACCGATACCGACTTATCAGCTGAGCAGCGGGCCACAAATGTGAATTATTTATATTTTTTGCAATGTTAATGTCAACTATCGTTGCATAGTTGTTAAAACGTATTTACTTTTACTCGATAAATACGTATACTCGAGTACAGAGTAAATACATTTACGTTTCCTCCGAAAAAAGTTTTGGTTCTCGCTTTTACGTATACTTTTTGAAAGTACTCGAGTACAGAAAACGTATTTAAGGTCGCCTTTTATATAGAAGAAATACAGTAAACGTTTTCACAATTTCCAAATTTTTCATACTTTACTGTCCGCAGGGACTTTGGCCAACCGCATGACAGTGAACCAGCATACACCCTGACCCCGGTGTCACCACTTTGCAGTGGAGCAGAAAAAAGGGATATTGAAGTGGCACGCGTTTCTGATTTCTGATGCACTTGATCGTGGTGGATTATTTAGACTGGGTAATTTTCTTGTGATAAAGTTTGATCGGAGTCAATGACATATTATGTGATAATCTTTTGTCCACTGAGGTGCGTTCGGTTTATTGAACAAATGAAGAGTTGTGATTTGAATCTTGAGAAGCCTGGTATTGGATAATGAGTGAGTTGTTAATCAGTTCTCAGCGTACAATTTGATATTTGAGTTATTTGAGTGATTTTACAGCCACAGCAGTTTTTAAAATGTATATACATTTACTTGAAAAATACATATACTCGAGTACTTTGTAAATACATATACTAATACTTTTGGAAAAGTACCCGTACTGAGTAGGACTCGTTATGCATGTAAACCGATTATGCATCTAGGCCCATCATGCACCTAATTCTACCCATTATGCATGCATCTAGACAGATTATGCATCTAACCAGAGTTGTTAAAATTACTGAACTTTTTTAAAGTAAACGTAAATGTGAAATATTTTTGTTTTACTATCCCCTGAGTATGAAAACGTACAGTATTTCATTTTTACTTTTACACTGCGTAAAAGGTAAGCAAAATACTTTTTTTCCAGAAAAAACAGAGTATTTTTTTCCAGGGAAAGCATAAAAATGAATTTTTTTCTCATAGAAAATGATATTTGCTTTGCTGTCCCCTTAAAATACGTTTTCTGTACTCGCGTAGTTTCAAAAAGTACGTGAGTAAGTGAGTACTCGTAAGTAATCGGTCTAGATGTATAATGGGTAGAATTAGGTGCATGATGGGCCTAGATGCGTAATCGGTTTAGATGCATAACGGCACGAGCTCCCCGTACTCACCTGTACACATGCTTTTGAAAGTACACGTGTACAGGAAATGTAGTTTTGAAGTATTAACTCGCAATTTTTAGTTGCTAAAATGACGAAATCTCGAAAAAATCATATTATTTACCTAAAAAATACTAAATAATCACTAAAAACGACATGTTGTCTCCCAGTGTAAAAATTGCTCTCATATTTTAAAAAGTACCGTATTTTTACGGCTGTATTTCTACGGCTGTTACCGTATTTTGGCTCAAACAAAGAAAATTATTAGCCGAGAACAATTTTTACTTATAATTTGCTTGAATAATCCCCCTGGGGGATTATTATTTCGTCAGACTTTTTGAGGGGGAACTATTCGAGGGGGGGAATTATTCAAGGGGGGGGGGAATTAATATTTCATCAAAATTTTCATATATAAAGTACCCACTTTTATGAAGAAAAGTACTCGATTTTACACATTTCTTGGAAACATAATTTACTCACATGTACTCATAAGTACGGGTAGATAAAGTACTTCACATTTTCTGTACTCGGCGATGAGTAAAACGGTATTTTACATATACTGTATATCCTCAAATAAGTCCCCCTCTCGAATAACTCCCTCCCAAAAACTTATGAAAAAACTCCCCAGGGGACTTATTCGAGGATATACAGTACATATATTTTGAAAAAAGTTCAGTATTTATAACAACTCTGAGCCGCAGTTTGCAGATGCTGTGTCACAACTGTGCCCGGGTCCGTCGCAGATGCCATTCCAACTAAAATCTATTGTACGTTGTTTTTTGTTTTTATGTTATGTTTTTCAGACGCACCGCATATCGATTGTTGATAGATTTTACACATTGAGGTATTGTGTGTGAATGTCTATTATTGAATGCGTATTGTGGCTTTGAATTACCTGAAAAATAAAAAAAGTATTTTTATGTGTTTCATTTCAAGAGGTGAAATGAAAATTCGTAAATTCCTAAACATTACGAAAATGTTTTCGAATTGTTTAATCATTTTTTTTGCCATCGTTAACGAATGGAGAACCACCGGACTTCATTCATTTCCATTTATCTCAACATCAACATGATTTTATCGCATTGCTCAACCGCTTAGTTACCATAAACCATTAAATTAGATTCACAGGCGCAGAAATCTTTCAGCCCTCTCTCAGCTCCCTTAGGTATCTTCCTTTCACTCAGCGCTGACGGACAGCTGCTTGTCCTCCACGCCGATGGCGGTGTGCACGGACATGTTCGACAGGCTCTCGACAGCCGTGTGCATCCCGGAGTTCGCCTTAAAGCAATGCGTGGGGAATGTTTGTACGCATGAAATGGATGCCATTTTAAAGCTCACGTAGGGCTCGACGGCAGTAGCCAGCTTCATCGCAGAGCGCTCCTGCGAAATATGTAAATATATCAATCTGAACGAGGTATACAATGTGATGGGTAGCCTAAACTGGTATCCGAGACGCCCCCCCCCCAGCTATCTACCTAGGTATTTATGTATTTATGTGGTCCGCTCAGCTATCTATCTCAAGGCAATTTTTTTGCTATTATACCCCCTTATCGGCCAGCTATCAATCTATCCGAAAAAGCGATTTACTACTCACCGGATTTACCATTTCCCGTGGGGTATTTTTCGAAGTGGAAATTTGGGGGGGGGGGGGTTAAACGAGTGAGGGGGTGGTTAGTAGCGTAAGGCTATTAAATATTGAGTGCAGCCAAACCCGTGCGGCTATTGAAGGGAGAGTTGTTTAACGATAATATCCAAAATCGCAGATAATAATCAGCGACAGCGCTCAACCATGAGCACACCTGCAGCTGGGCGGCGGTGGACACGCCCTCGACAGCAGTATACTCAGCGCTGCCCCGCTGCGCGGCCGTGGTGCACCCGTCGAAGGCGGTGCTCGTGGCGCTGCACTGCGGCGCCAAGGTCTTGCTAGCGGCCGTGGACAGGTTGTCGCGGCCGGTCGTCAAGCTGCGCATGCTCTGGAAGCTGTAGTCGGGTTTGGCCGTCTGCAGGTCTGCGTCGGCGAGGGTGGATCGATGTTTCGATGGATAAAATGGTACATAGCAAAACATTGTTAAGAAGGTAAGTACTGTGAACTGCTGTCGACAAGCCGTCATGGGCGGTTTTCATGCTATTGACGCTGCGGTCGCATTTGGCCGTGCTGAGACCTGCGCGTCGCTGAATATATTTATAAAATACTAGTGAATAGTTAAATCATTGCTGAAAATAGCAAAAATAATCCAATCCTACATATACCGTATTACCTCGACATACCCCCAGCGGGTTTATTATTTCGCCAGCAAAATTTTAGGGGGGGATAATTCGAGGGGGGGGGGTTTTCGAGGGGGGTCTATTATTTCGCCAGAAATTTTCGGAAATTCCCCATACTCAGACATAGAAAAATCAAACTATTACATAGATAGATATGTGGTTATAGGCATATATAACTGTTTATACACATAAACCCTACCCTAACATCACTCAATCATCAGTTTTAACGTGTGTTCTGCATTGTACAGATCACAAACTGCGGTATTTGTCATGTACGTTCCCTTTACACTCAATTTTAGGGGGGGGTATTTCGAGGGGGGGGGGTTATTATTTCCTCAGCCGAATTTTAGGGGGGGTATTTCGAGGGGAGGGTTAATTCAAGGGGGGGGGGATAATTCGAGGTAATACGGTACTTAGCCATTTGACAAAACGAGTCTCATGTCTCAAGTCTCAAGACTCAAGTCTTAAATTATTCTGAGTCTGTATTTAAAGTGATTTGTAATTTGTCACTTGACATGATTTGGAATGGGCTCTACAAGTCATCGATCCGCTAAAACAACCGTTCTACCGAGTGCGTGACTGTGCACGGCCGTAGCCAAGCCGTCGCGCGCGGTCGTCACGCTGTGCACGTTCTGCACACTGCTGCGGTCGAACTTCGCCGTGTCCAGGTCTACAATAGAACAACGTGGTTAGGCAAATTGGTTGTCTACCCGGGGTTGTTTTTTCGTCAAATGTTTGGGTTACTTAAGGGGAATTTGAGGGTAGTGATTGAAAGCGAAAAGGAAATTGGCGCCATTGCCACTATTCCATCACTATTTGAGTGTACGATGTAATAAAAACATCGTATACCGAGTGGAGCGCATACTTTCCACAGAATTCTATCATAATTTTATGAACAAAATCTTGTGATGAATTTCATAATAACTTATTCCATCATAAAAACGAAATATTATGCTGATAAAACTGTAAAAATTTTGGTTCATAATTCAAATCGGTTACGGTACGTTTCCATCCAAAGTGTGATGTTCGACGAGTATATGTAGGTAATTTAGTTTCCATTGCCTCGCACTAACCATTCAAGTCGCGGCTGTACACCGCCGTGTTCAAACCATCGCGAGCGGTCATCAGTTGCTTGGCGCTGTAGTCCGTCTTGGCTGTGGCCACAGTTGACTGAGGCGCCGCAGAAGAATACCCGGCTGCGAGGGCCTGTGCCTCGGTCGAAGACGCCTGGCATCAAATGTAGTATGCATGAGAATTTTTCCATAATTTTGCATGAGTTTTTAAAATACTGGTACTTTTGGAAAACGTAAACGTAAATACGTTTTCGCAACTCTGGCATTTTCGGGTAGAATTTTTTGTATATTTTTAATAGTGGTCCAGCGCCATGAATCTGAATCACGGTGACTCGCACATCTTATGGTGGTTAGAAGTGTTTTTACTTTTGTGACATTCATTTTTCAGTATACCATGCGGTAATTTTTCTTTCGTTTGACATCACACACACGCTGCATTTTTAAAGCGTAAATACTTAGGTATGTATGGAAAATGTCTACTGCCTCGATCAGTTTCAACAATTATCACTATAGCTACACAATGAACCGGGCTACCCGAAAAATATACCGGTCTACCCGGTATACGGTAAAATTGAGTACCTGCTGAAGACGGGCGCGGCGGCGACAACGCGACGATTTGCAGGGGTGGCCGTGCGCGTGGCCGCGGTGGTGCTCCGATCGGGTCGAGTGCCGCGACTGCACGTTGCTCGCATCGTATGATGTTTCAGTGTAGGGGTGGGGGGATAGTGATGCAATCGCGCCATGACGCTGGCATAATTCGAGGGCGCCAAAGGGCACCGCGCCATGGCGCCCTTTTCTCTGGCGCTTTCCCACCACTTGTGGGTAAAAATGATTTCAGCGCCACCGTGCCCATTTCTCGGAAGCAGCAGAATGTGCGTAAGTGAAAATCAAAAACCAGTGTAAGCTGATCGAGTGAACTGAATCAGAAAATGGTGTTTTATTTTTGAAACCACATGGATTTTACTGCCCCATTGTGCGGTATGAAACCTACTCACCTTCGACCTCGACTTGGACCTTGAACGACTGCGGCCGTGTTTTCGCTCGCGCTCGGGCATCCAGCCGTGGTCCATCTGCAGGCTCAGCAGCACGCCGAGTTTGCCCACCAGGGGGCAGTCCCAGACCCTGTAAAATTCCCTGTGAAATGTTTAATGTCATGCAAGGTGTCAATAGTCATGTAAAATTCCCTGCAAAATGGCGACTCATTTTGCCATTTTGCAGGGCATTTTACATGACTTTTGACGCTTTGCATGTCATTTGAAATTTTACAGGGTCTAGCACTGGCACCAGGTAGATGTTCAGGGGCAGCGAGCCAGGCACGGCGCAGTCGATTACGGCGCACGCGCCGAACACCAGCCACCAGGCGGCCAGCCAGCTGAGAGGTAACACACACATTTCTGCCGTCATTAAGTGACTGTCGAAAACTACTAGTGGAACAGGGGGCACTTCCAGACCCGGAAAAAAAGTCGAATGCATTGTGATGTAACATGACCATAAAATGGCAATTTAGTTTGTCATTTTACAGAGCTTTTTACATGACATTTTACACTTTACAGGGCCATTTTTCAGGACACTTTACAGGCTCTGCTAGTTGCACCACGACGCACCGGGGCAATTTGGCGGCCGAGCGCGAGCCGGACCCGTAGGCGTGCGCGAAGGCAGTCAAAGCCACGCTGCTGGGGTAGGCGCACACGAGCACGTTGACCACCAGCGCCGCCTGCTGCTCGTCCAGCGCGGACACGAACGCGCCCACCACGGCCAGCGACAGCAGGAACAGGTGCTTCTGCGAGTCGTTTTGGTCTCATCCGTGGTAGAGTTGCAAAAATAAGTGTTTTCAGAAAATATAATCAAAAATGATCCCATAAAAGCTTTCATAAAATAAATATAATTGATTTAAATATACGTGGAAAAATATGACATTTTTTACATTTTCTTATATTTAAAAATAAATATACGATTTTATTACATTTTCTTATGTTTAAAAATAAATATAAGATTTTTTACACTTTCTTCTATTTAAAAATTTATAAATTTCCCGAAATTTCTGCATCTCCAATCGAAGAAGGCATCTAGGTATCAGCACCTTGGTCAGACTGCTCTCGGGCTGTTGCTGTTGCATCGGTTCCGTCTGCGACACTTGCGCATTGGCGGCGCCGTGCGCCAGTTTGATCAGCGGCGCCGACGGGGCCATCACCTCGCCGCTCTGCGGCACCTCGATCTCGTTCGCGTTGTCCACCAAGGCGGCCATGTCGGTCGATGGTCTGTCTGACTGTCTGTCGTCCCGCCGCCGATGCGTCGCTTTCGCCTGGTTTGGTGGGATCGCCGCGAACTGCCCGTTTGATGGCTACGGGTCGCCGTGGCGCCGGATTTTGTCCACTGAATGCGGATGTTGAAATTCTTTGTGTTGGGTGGATGATGGGAAGAAAATGGTGGATTGGGGATTGGGAAATTCATAAATGTGTCTTGAACTCATTTGAGTTGACCACAACAAATTTTTTTTGATCGCCGTCAACAGTAGCTCACAGAATCCTCATTTTTGTCAACTCAAACGTGTGCAAAACAGATTTGTGAGTTCCGCAAATTTCGGTAGTGTACTAGTGTGCACAGCGCCATTGGGTCCGAGACGAGTGTCCAACATTAATGTGTCGAGTATCAAGCCATACAGTTTATTTCTTCACTCAACATCCCATCTACAGCGGAGAGCAGTTCATTCACTCGATCACGCCTCCAGTCCCAACGTGGCGTCGGACAGGTCGCCGGCGTTGTCGTCGACGCTGCCGAGCAGCTTGTACTGCTTCACGGTGCACACCAGCGACGGGGAAATGTGCAACTGCGGGGCGAACGAATTGTGAAACTGTGTAGAATGAATGAATGAATGAATGAATGTTGATGGATGAAATGGTTGAAAGTGACGGAAAAGCGCAAATAAATCGCCAAGGAGTTCAAGGAATTGGCGTCGAGCGCTAAAACGGGAGTCAGACGATGAGGGAGAAGCGTTTACAGCACAATTTTAGTTTGTTTTCAAATAAAAGGAAAAATAAAGTATTCTTAATACGGAAAAGTAATCATTCACCATGCCAGCGGCATTCTCGAAGTCTCCGTTTATATTCACCGCACTGAACAACGTGAGTACTTTGGGCGTGGGCCAGAATAGATATCCATTGAGAAGGATTTGGAAGCCACGCACAATCACGTCAATGTTGTTGTTCTTGCAGAATTGGTCCACCTGCAACATAAAGCAGGTATTTATAATGTGGACGTTTTTGAGGTCGAATGATGAGGTCGACTTACGAGGTCGAAAAATCTAAATTTAGAATCAAATGCCTAGATAATAAATACACAATTCGAAAACTTTTGGCGTAAATTAGAAATCGGCTTAAAAATGAGAACACATTCCCTCATAAAGTTTGCCATCGTCAATTCGTCACCAACCTGCGCAGGTCCAAACATCCTCGCGATGCCATTATCAGCCAATGTCCATCCGTCATCTTTGGAAGGGCAGGCCCACAACAAATCGACCAGGGGCACTTCCACACACTGTAAAATGCCCTGTCAAATGTCAAATGTCATGCAAGGCGTCGAAAATCATGTAAAATGTACTGTAAAATTTCAAATGTCATGGAAAGTGTCCAATGTCATTTAAAATCTCATGCAAGGTGTTGAAAGCAGAGTTGTGCAAATACTGGTATTTTTGGAAAACGTAAACGTAAACGTAAATACCTTTTCCAAATCAAAAGTATAAATACTAAAACGTAAGGTATTTTTAAAATACCAAGGAATACGTAAAAAGAAACGTAAACGTAAATTTTTTACTTACACACAGTATTTGCCATTGTGCTTTGGAAAATACCATTATTTTCACCTTTAGATGGGTAAATCGCTCCATCTGCACCACTTTCTGTTTTAAGTGTGGCGAAATCCAACTACGCTGGTGATTCTGGAGTCCCAGACCCTGTAAAATGCCTTGAAAATGTCAAATGACATGCAAAGTGTCTAAAGTCATGCAAATGCCCTGGAAGGTGGCATATCTTTGCCATTTTGCTGAACATTTTACATAAGTTCTGACACTTGCATGAAAATTACATTTTACCGGGCATTTTACAGAGTCTGGGATTGGCACCGGAGCTTGCACTCGCCCTGCCAGTTTCAAAACGTGTGCTTTGCACCGTTGTTGCAAGTGCGTCGTCAGAATTCATCACAAAAAAATTATAACGACAAGGCTACACAAACAAACAAAAAGTGTTCAGCATTTGAACACATTGATGAATATCTACCCAGTATTCCATGTGTACCTAAGTGCAAGCATGCAGTCACTTTTTACGTTTATGTTAAATATTTACGTTTATGCAAAAACACAATAATATTGTTGGCTGCAGGTGGTGCGGCCCATTTGAACATGTGCATGTGTGAATGATCACAAGTTTTTTTACGTTTTCCCCAGTACCCGGGTATTTTGGTGAGGAAAACGTAACAAAACGTAATGGTATTTTTGGAAAACATAAACGTAAACGTAAGTATAAATACCCGAATAACCAGGTATTTCGGGTAAACGTAAATACGTTTTTCCAACGCTGGTCGAAAGTCGTGTAAAACGTCATGCAAAGTGTCGAAGTCGTGCAAAATGCCCTGTAAAACTACAAACAGTTTGCCATTTTGCAGTGCATTTTACATGACTTTCGCCCACTTTACATGACATTTTCCATTTCCACCACATTCCACAGTGTCCGTTAGCATCACCAGCAGTCCCTTGTGCGGCACCTCGAGCGGCCGTTCCAGGGCGTCCACGTTCACCTTCAAGCCGTTGGGCTGCTGCACGATGCACTCGGACAGGCCGCCGTGCGCGCAGAACACCCGGCCGCCGACCAGCGCCGCAGGAGGGAGGTGGTTGAACACGGTGCACACGGAGCGGAACACCTGCGGGTTGCGGTGCGGGCTGGGTTGCGTTTGCCTATACTCGATGGACATCAGATTTAGAATGGAACCTACCTTAACCCATCTGAATAATGAACCTAATGTTATACTGTTTTGATCACAATATTTCGTTTTTACTGCGGTATAATTCATTACGAAATTTATCATGGTTTTAGTTATAAAAATATGGTACGATTCTGCACATACTTTGCGGCCGGCCGAGTATTTATACTGACGTTTATTGGTTACTTTTTTAATTTGTAACATACCTAATTCTTTATGCGTTTGGATTGCATAGGGCGGTGTTCGCTCTGTGTGCTTTCAAGGTGCTGCGAACTTTGGTTTGCATGCACAAATTAGGTACTGCCAAAGTTTACATGAAATTTCACCGAATTTTCTGCTATAGCTCAAAATTGGATTTTATTTTCCCCTTTTTATCTTCCATTTTCGTTTCAATAATTTTTCATAATTTGCGAATCCTGTCGACAAACCTAGACCTGCAATCTAGCAAACTGAACCAAAGAAAATTACCTGTTCATGATATCTTCTCCTATCACATAGCGCAGTCTTTAGTCCATAAATGTTTGCAATGGCTTCGCATTCGTGGTTGCCCCTCAGCAAGAACACAAACTTGGGGTAGCGCTGCTTGAGCGCCAGCAGCAAAAACAGCGTTTCTGATACAAAATTCGATTCGCCCGACACGTTTTTTTCGTGTGGCCCGATTTATTACGTTAAAAAATAAATGCTAAAAAAAATGTTTCTCACTGCCAGTTAACGAACATGGAATCGGCCAGTGTATACTCTAGTGACTTTACACCCTGCGTTGGAAGCATGCCAACGATATTTAGCACATGCAATTTTCATTAAAAAAGATTTTAAAAAATCATTGCTGTTATAACGTTTTGCGTTAACCTATTCACAAACACAATTTTTTCATCTTTTCACAAAAATGGCATTCTTCAATTTACATTGGCAGGCTTCCAACGGGAGACATAAATAGTTGCACGTTCAGAGTGCCACGTCACAGGACTATAGCGTTTCTGTTCAAACTAGTTTTGCCGAAAAACCACAATGTCGGGCTAATTGAATTTGGCACCTGGTCCGTGGTTGCCCCTGTCGGCGTAGTTGCCCAGGAACAGGTACTTGTTGTCTTTGTCGGGCGGGTAGCCGGTCAAGTTGAGCAAACGCCACAGGCACTTGTAGTGGCCGTAAATGTCGCCGAACACGGTGACTGGCGGCTGGATCTGCATATGGTAGGTCAATATTTAGGTATAACTCAGCTGAAAGCAAAGTTTACATGCGCAAAGACTTGTGTTTTCCGCGATTATCACTTATGCACCAACTTTCAATGAGGAAAACGCATTTTCCTTGCATGAAGCATTTTTTACTAAAAACAGTATAATTTTTGGAACGATTTTTTTTTGATACACGATAACGCCATGACGCAGTGATTCCTTCTGAAAACTGTATAGCGTGCGTTATGCATTAAAATAAAAACGCCACTAGTGTGGTACAAATCGCTTTAGGTACTGATATGCCGCATTCGTTCTTACAATATTCAAATTTTCAAAATATCGCATAAAAATTGTCCAAACAAACGCACCTTGACCAAACTCTCATCTTTCAAGAGGGTATCTTTGACAGCGCCCAAGAGCTCCAAGACTTCTTTGGTCTTGAATCGCTGCGATTTCGTTTGGTTCTTTTCCAACTTGCTCAGAATCTTATGCGCATCGTAGGGTCCATCGATCCGCGTCCGTGCTGCATTGCTTGCAGTTGGTATAATATGATATGCCGTATTTCTTTTAAATACCCCCCCCTCCTCAAAATGGCCATTATGAACTTATAAAGATCTCCCTTGAAATACCCCCAAATTGAGTGCATAGTTGTTAAAACGTATTTACGTTTACTCGACAAATACGGATACTCGAGTACTGCGTAAATACGTTTACGTATCCTCCCGAAAAAATACCGGTACTCACTTACCTACTCGTGTACTTTTTGATTACTCGTGTACTCGTGTAATTTTGATAACTACGCGAGTACAGATTTCGTATTTCAAAAAGGTTTTTTAATAGGATTTTTCGAGACATAAAGGAACCAAAGGGAGAGAAAAGCTTAAAATATGGACAAAATATACAAAATAGCATAAAAATAGGCAAATACACATTAACTAGTGAATTTGATGGTGAAAAAGTACAAAAAGTAGTGATTTTGAGTGGAAATTGAGGCAAAATTTCTCAAAAATACCCACTTTTACATTTTCCGGGGACAAAAGTAATTTACTCAGGTTTACTCATGAGTAAAAGTAAAAAATAAATACTTTACGTTTTCTGTACGCACGTGTGACTGAAAAATAAATACTTTACGTTTACGTGTACTTTTGAAAAATTTCTGTACTTTCAACAACTCTGATTGAGTGTAAAGCCGGAATTACAGCTCAGCGGCGTTTGACGTGAAATGTTGATGTCGTAAAATTGATTACATCAAAATAGACAAAGGTACAGCATTGATATTTCAGAATTAGATAGTTCTAGTAATTGTGTGTAATGTCCCAAAAAAATTTACCAAATAATCATTGTTTAAGTAGTTATTAATTTAACTTGAAAATGTTTTGGTGACGTAAAATGTTTGACGTGAAATGTTGACGTAGAATGTGTAAATTTTGACGTAAAATTAATAACTTATTAAATAATAATTATTTTCTTAATTTTTTTAGGACATTACACACAATTACTAGAACTATCAAATTCTGAAATTTCAACACTGTACCTATGTCTATTTTGATGTAATCAATTTTACGACGTCATCATTTCACGTCAAACGCGGCTGAGCTGTAATTCCGGCTTTAAGGAGAACGATGACAACTTCTGCGTACGTTACAAGCAATGAATAAATATAGGATGTTAAAATACAGGATGACCACCTCCCTCGTTTAACCCCACCCTCTAAATTTCCATTTAAAAAACACCTGGGCAAGCATTGATGGCAAAAAGAACTTTTCAGACTTTCGAATTTGACTTCACTTTCAGAATGAAGCGTTGCACCGCATGCTACCATAATCGGATGAATCAGACTAATTTTGTGAAAAATTCGATACCGTATTTCCTCGAATTACCCCCCGGGGGGTTTATTTTTTCAGAGTGGAAATTTTAAGGGGGTTAAACGAGGGGGTATTTCGAGGGGGGGTTATTATTTCGCCAGAAATTTTTCGAAATCCAAGTACTAAATTGTCGTTTGAAACGTACACAAACGTCAAAAAATGCAACAAAAACCGCCATTTATAACACTCTATGGACTTATATATGTACGTAGACCGTATATAACCGGTTCTAACCTAACACAGTCATTGTTTTTAACACGTGTTAAATGTGAAACCCGAGTCAAACACCGCATTACGTTCTCTATACAGTAAATGGGGTTTTTTTCGAGGGGGCTTTATAAGTTCATAGTGCCCATTTTGAGGGGGGGGTTATTTCGAGACGGAGGATATTTTGAGGGGGGGGGGTATTTCGAGACGGAGGATATTTTGAGGGGGGGGGGGGTATTTCGAGACGGAGGATATTTCGAGGGGGGTTTATAAGTTCATAGTGCCCATTTTGAGGGGGGGGGTATTTCGAGACGGGGGATATTTCGAGGGGGGGGTATTTCGAGGAAATACGGTACTTCGGTAAATACAGCTGAATTTCCGATGTGAAACGGATGCATTGTGACGGAAAGTATCATTCGTACGGTATATGGTAGATTCGAGTAGTGCAAAGTATCAACTCGGTATGCGATAAATTGGGATTTTCCAGCCATGACGCACCCCTTATCGTGGTCATATCCGTGCTGGGCTTGTAGACGCTTTCTGGGGATTTGTCTCTGTTTTTGCTGTCTTTCCTCCGGGCTTTTGAACTGCGAGCAGGGTTGGTTTTAGTAAAATTCTTTTTTACTAAAATTGAATTTTATTTTTATGTAGGATTCAGTAGATACTTTGCGGTCCGCCGAGTATAGACAACTATAAGAAACGCTTCAAATCAGCTAAATGTCGCTACACGCACTAGTTTACCAACGAAAGTTGAAAAATTTTGTAAACTAGTAAATGAACCTTGAATGTATTTGGGTTTACCGGAATGACGAATGTACCTTTACTCTCCCGTCAACTGTAGTTGTCGAACACTTTTTTCCAGCAAACTCAAATGCCGTTCAAAGGTGCTCTAAGCTTATTGGCCGTAATTTAGTGCCAGTAAACTAGAGTGTGCAGCGCCAATACATTCAATAACACCGCACCGCCTGAAAATAAATACCTTGAAGAACTGGAAGAATCTTTTTCTTTCCCTTCGCCGTCCACCTTGCTCATGGTGACATTCGATTGCGACACAGTCTGGTCGTTCGCAGGATCTGGATGCAGTCCCAGACCCTGTAAAATGCCCTGAAAAATGTTAAATGTCATGCAAAGTGTCAAAAGCAATGAAAAATGCCCTGCAAAATGGCACTGGCACGTTTGCCATTTTGCAGGGCATTTTACATGACTCTTGACATTTTGCATGGCATTTGACATTTTACAGGGCATTTTACAGGGTCTGGGATTGGCACCTGGTTCCGCCGCCATTTTTCCTGATCGATATCCCTAATTTTGCACGAGAGTGGATCTATTTTTGGCCTATTTTTACCTTGACATGGAATTTATAGTGCGCCGCGGAAAAATCCGGCCGGATGTTTTTTCTCGTGGAAGTTGCGCCACACTATCGATGATAAAAAAGTAAGCGCAACAGTTGATCCCATGAAGCGGACACACAAAGCTCGCAACCCTTCCGGCCACGTCGAATAAATCGACCTAAACGAGCGCCGACCACCAACCATTCATCACTCTGTTCGTCGAAATCCAGAAATCCAACAAGCTCCCCAAACCCGAGGTGGACACCGAGCTGACCGAGGCGCTCGGCGGTACAACGAGAAACTAGGAAAAAACCATGGCTTTTGTCGCCGGTGGAACTGTGCTTTGGATCGTGGCAGTTCTGTGCGCTGCCGTGGTTCAAGCTGAACATACCGTTCATCAGGAGGTTATGCAGCGGGAATGTTTTTGTTTCGAGTGATGGGTATTTTTTGGGAGATAGGTACCTGATTTTTTCTATGTAGGACTTATTAACGAATGGTGTTCATTGGAACATTACTTTGAGTGAATATTGATGAAAAGGAATTGCGTAATTTCAACGTATTCTCGGCGGACATCACGCTAAGTATGGAAACCTACCGTAAAATTTAAAGTAGTAAAAAATTTTATGGTCATATTCCGTTTAACTGTGGAATAATTAATTATTTACGGAATTTATCACAAAATTTTGTTCATCAAATCATGGTATAATTCTGCACGTATATTGCGGTTCGTCGAGTAAACCTAGTTAAATGTGTTTTCTAAATGTCAAAAAGCACTTTCGTGCCGTTGCTCCAGAAAATCAAGTGTGCCACTGATCCAGAGTGCCCCCCCCCGTTAAGTAAAAAGACACCGGACATTCACTTTAAACACAGCTTGGCTTTTTGCATTGCAGGCGGGGCGCTACAGTCACCCAAAGTCGAGCACCATAATCTGGGCCTTCATCCCCATCGTGGCGCTGCTGGTGCCAATCCCAGACCCTGTAAAGTGTAAAGTAAAGTGTTAAATGTCACGTAAAATGTCATGCAAATTGTCAATTGTCGCGCAAAGTTCAGCAACGAAATGTTTTCTCTTTTTTGATTGACACATTACATGGCATTTGACACTTTACTCCACACTTTACAGGGTCTGAGACTGCCCCCCGGTCTGCCTGCTCGTCTTCCTAGTCATATGGCTGATCGCTCTGTCGCGCCGCCGCAAGAGCGTCAAGCAGCGGGTGCAGCCCGCCCCCACGCAGCCGGGCGTCATACTCTTGGAATCGGGCAAGGCTGGCACGCCCAAGTCGAAGCCCGGCAGCCAGTCGGACAGCGGCCGCGGCGGCCGCAGGGCCTTCAGTTTGGAGAGTGGGGCGAGCAGCCGCAGCGGGCGCAGTCGTAGCCAAATGTCGCCGCGCGGCAAGAGCCAGGAAGCCGGCGACAGGCCGTGCTCAGAGTGCGAGACAGTGTGAGTGGATAGTCTATTGACGGCGTACATTACGATGAAATCTACCGTATGCCATCTGAATAAACGAACAGACAGTAAAAAATTTCTGATCACATCAAATTGATTCCACTTTTATTTAATTTGGTGCACAATTTTTAACGTGAACTAGTGAACAATTCATCAAAAATATGGTATCATTAATTGTCCATCCAGTGTTATGTTCGTCCACTATACGCTGCCCGGAAAATGCATTCCACAAGCTTCCCAAGATCGCCTAAATGCATTCAAACGCAGCGAGATGCCCAGCCAGGCGTCGTTGCGGACGGCCAGGTCGGACGCTAGCTCGCAGGCGCCGCGCAGGAGGCGCGCGGTCGCGTCCACCGCATCCGAGAAGGCGCTCGCCCAGGGACGAGATTTAATTAGCCCGATACTTGTTTTCGTGTCGCTCAATTTTTACGCTCCCAGATGATGTAACGTGCCCGCGCGCACTAGTTTTCAAAATCGACAAAAGGCATCGTTGAAAACAAGCGTGGGCACAATAAACGTTCCAAAAATGGGTGGTTTTTAGAAAATAAAATTACCTGAATATAATCTCAGAAAATCTTTCAAAAATTTAAATTAAATTAAATTTCTCAGAAAAAATGTCGCGAAAATATAAATAAACATAAAAGATATCAATGGGATTTTTTCTTATAAAATAAAAATAATTGAAGATCTCCGGAAAAACCATGGAGAAAATAAAAATACAAACAAATTAGATTTTTTATATTTTTCTGAGATTTTTAAATATTAATTTCTCAGATTTTTGGAACCGTAGGCACAATTGACAAGGCAGTAAACTCGGCAGACATTATGCGAGTCAATGGTCTAACGAATTTTTGTACAAGTGCCATTCTAACCCAATTTCATTGTGATTGACACTCGTATTTCATGCGTAGGGATGACCATCAACAAATTTTGCAATTAGATAAGTGAACGTCACCGTCGAAATTTGAATTTAAGATCTACACTTTATATATATATACGATAATTTCTTATTATTACGAACATAGTGAGCATTTTATGTTATTCAGAGCAATTTTTAGATTTTCAAAACGATCCAGATTTCGCTAGTGGTGTACAGTGTACAGGGTCGTTCTTCCCTTGTTCGATCGCACGCACACATACGTACTTTTTCGTTGGAATTTGTCCGGACTGTTACAATAAAATACCTTGTTATCTGCTTTCATATGACAATATGCGTGTCCAGTTTATCCTGTTCTCGCATAAAACGTCGGATTGAATAAGATTTACCATGAATCGATTGGAATGCATTCATTAAAATTCAAAATTAACTTAACAATTTTAACGAAATTAAAAATTGGTACGTAAGGGCCGAATCACTGATTCCTTTCATGTCTGCCGAGTTTACATAAATTCGGATACTATGAATCAGACCGCCAGAAGATACATGTCGGGCTATTTAAATAGCGCCCCAGATGGCGGCCATGCCCAAGCGCACCGGGTCTGGCACCATTCCCTACGACGAGGTGGAGATGTTCAAGCACGGCATGCTCGACAGGAACTGCCACCACTTCCCGTGGGGCAACTGGTTGGCCAACAACGAGTTCGACTTGAAAGTGGACACTGACCCGATATCGCAGGTGGGTGGTGGTGAGGTGACTGCGAACGCGTGTGTGTGACCGAATGTTAAAATTGTTGCAAATACAAAATGGCGTCACTGCGCACAGAGACATGCAAAGCGTCATAAGTTCCATCTTCTTCATCTTTTTATATTACAAACTTGCTGTATTGCGAGTTGCGACTTTTGTATAACTCTAACTTTGTTATACCAAATGGCCGGGTGTCGTCACCGGAAGTGGCAGTCCCGCACCCTGTAAAGTATCAAATGCCATGTAAAATGCCGTGCAAAATGTTAAAAGTTCAGTAATATATATATATATATTTTTTAATTGAACTCACCAGGTTAATTTAATTTAATTTAATAAAAGGTAGAGCGGATCAACATACAAGCAATTTTACTCATACATAAGGGACAGCCAAGATTAGGTCTGGTCCTTCCGCACAGGATACAGTATATAGGAAATATATATAAATGTCAACACAAGAATTAACAAAAATGTCAACAAAAACATAAAGAATGTCACCTAACATTACTTCAATCACCCTTTGTTATCTAGCATTCTGCCAATGGCACACCATCAAAATCCAAAGTGATTTATGACCTGGAAAATGATGCTCATTCCATGATCTGAAAAATTTGGGGGGTTTCTCTTTAGAAGTTTAATTATCACATACATGTAATTGATTCTTTTACAAATTTTTATCTAATGCAATTTTAACATATTATTTAAAGTGAAAAGTTCAGTAATATATTTTTTTATTATTTTAATTGAACTCACCAGGTTAATAAAGTAAAACGACCACTTGTCAGAAGACTTCCTGTCGGAAATCGGTGCCATGTTTTTGATCGATTGCAGCTTGGAACACGACGTAGCGTATGGGTAATAATCCCCCACTCTGTTCGTGCAGACAAGCACCGTATCGGTGCGCATCAAGACGGAAGACAGGCCGACTGCTGAGCGCCTGGCCGCCGACATCAGCAATGAATTGGAGACTTTCAGGCATGGTCGTTCAAATGCATTTACAGTTACTCGAGTACTTGGTAAATATGTTTACATATACTTTTTTGAAGTACCTGTACTCACCTGCATTCGATTTTACATTTTCCTGGGAAATAAGTATTATATTATACTCACATGTACTCACGACTGTGGTTAATAAAGTATTTTATATTTCCTGTACTCAGGGGTGAGTAAAAAAAGCTATTTTACAATTACTGTACCCAGGGATTAGTAAAAAAGCTATTTTACAATTACTGTACTCAGGGGTGAGTAAAAAAAGTACTTTACAAATACTATACATACTTTGAAAATAGTTCTGTAATTTTAACAATTCTGCCTTCAGGCGGTGCTGCCCCAGCCACGGCAGCCGGGAGACCATCGGCTCCATGAGCGGCAGTCACGAAACGATCCCGACAACCACCGGCAGTTCCGAGATGGTCACCAGCGCCGGCACCACGAACACCGCCGCCACCGGCACCACTGGCACCTCGACTGCAACTGGCACTACTGTCAACGCGAAGGGGTTAGCGGAAATAATGTCAAGTATCCTAAGTACCATATTTGCTTGAATAATCCACCCCTTGAATAATTCCCCCTTGGAGATGTGTGAGGAAAAAAAATCTCCCCTTGAATAATTCCCGCTTAAGGTATATGATCAATTTGTTGTATTCAATTTGAACAAAATGGCATTTTATCGTGTCAATCAAGCATATTTTGTGGAATGAGGGGAATAGACACATGCTTATAAATTTTTACGAGATAATAATTCATCCCCTAGAATAATCCCTCTCGAATAATTCCCCGCTCAAAAAGGTCAGACGAACAAATAATCCACCAGGGAGATTATTCAAGCAGAAATTCATAAATGCGGCAGGTAGTCTCCGGCAACACGCCGCCACTATACTTTTGTGAAAGTTGCAACTCATGGGCCCTCACATTGTTCGAACGCGAAAAAGCAACCATCACCTTTCTGAACTACTGCAACCACCGGAAAAAATAGCATCAGTAGGCGTGATACTCGGAAAAAGCGCCATGGACAGTAAATGGGGCCAGTTCGCGACATCAAATTCACTACTTAATTCACGCAAATAAAACGATGTTTTCTCACGCGCAGACCGGCTTCGAAAACCGCCAGTTCCGGCGGAACGAGTGTGACCACCGAAACAACGAAACCGCAGTCGATTTTGACCACAAACTCCAGGAAATACGCCCTCGTGCGCATCAAGTGGAACGACGATCACGGCAAAGTCAGTCAAACCTAAATACCGTATTTACTCGAATAATTCCCCCGGGGAATTATTTTTTCGTCAGACATTTTTGAGGGGGGAACTATTAAAGGGGGGAATTATTCAAGTGGGGGGATTATTATTTCGTCAAAATTTTTAGCCATGTTTCTATCACACTAAATACGCATCCTGTTTCCACTGGTAGTGCACATTACATTGCATCTTTGAACACCGGATGTACTGCATTTGCATTCAGCGAATCAAACCACACACAGCTCTTTTGCTTGGGTTGACTTCATCGATTGTTTTTTTAATAAATGTGCATACACTACCTTCCATCATTTGGGGGGGGGGGATTATTCAAGTGGGGGAATTATATTTTCCCCACTCGCCTAACAGGGGGGAATTATTCGAGTGGGGGGATTATTCAAGTGGGGGGAATTATTCGAGTAAATACGGTATGTATATCGTGATTGCAGTGATTGAATGGCGCCATTCGTGCTTGGCGCCATTTTTCAAAGGCGCCGTGCGTAGCGCCCATGTTCCTGTATTTCAGCGCAAAAACTGAAACATAAATACATACTTTTACGTTTTCCTTGCAAGAAGGGTAATCGACTCACCTTTTACGCAGTGTAAAAGTGTAAAAATTTACTTTACGTTTTCTGTACTCAGCGTTGACTAAATTAAACATAGGTATTTTACGTTTACCTACGCTGATTTAGAAAAATACTCATAACTTTAAACAACTCCATTACCCACTCGTGTCGCAGGAGACTACCACATCAGTGTCTCTGAGCTGCGGCCAGAGCCCGGCGCCCGCCGCGCCCACCATCGACGATTTGACGCCGAGCGACTTGGCCGACAAGAACAAGGTGCCCGACATCGTGTGAGAGTTGACACTGGGCTGGGCAATGTTGCCACCGTGGTGAGTCAAGTTTAGTGTGCGCCCTAATGCAATTGTGAACGGGTGACTTATTTCCCGTTATTGTGAACGTATTTCCTCGAAATAAGTACCCCCGGGATTTACCCCCCCTCGAAATACCCCCAGGTCTTTTCAAGCAGAGGAAAGAATGAGCTCCCCTTCGATATACCCCCTCAAAGTTTAAATACGGTATAAACCTTTTTAACGTGTACAAAAGATGTTTATGCCTGATTTTATCTGAGCAGTCCGATTACTTTAAGTTAGATTTACAGCATAACGATGAATAAGAGGTGAAACAACAAATAAAACATCACCGAAAAATTCATTTTTTTGTTGTCAACGTTTTTAATTCTAAATTCATGTTCAATACTCAATTTTTCGTGATTAATTACTCAATTATTTTATTTCAAGATTACGGTGGCAAACGACGTGTTGTTTTAAAGTGTTTGGGTTGGGGCAGTTAGCTCGCCTGCCGTGATAAATGAGTGAATTTTTGATAGAAATTTCTTTGATGAATAAATCGTGATTCTCTACATGGCCCACTGTGGCCGGAATGAATCTTAGGATGTCGAAATGAAATCGGATGTGATTTATCTCGTTGTTTGGCTCTGTGATTGACCCTGCGTCATTCATTCACTCGTCGGTCAAGATTTACTGTTAAAAATTGACAAGTGCGTTATTATTTGAAATACGGTATTCCTACGCAGTCAGGCCAGACTTATTCAATATTGCACACTACCTATTCCACATTTCTGTTGAAATAAGGCAGCGATTGGTACCGCTGACGTTGAACATGCTGATGTAGGTGATGCCGCTGGTGCAGTCGGCCTGCACGCTGGGGGAATCTATCAATCCCATTGTCCGTATTGTTCAGAATTCGCCGGGCGTTGCAGTGCATGGTGCCAGTCCCGCACCCTGTTAAGTGTGAAGTAAAGTGTAATATGTCATAAATTTGTGAAAGATCATGTTAAATGTCAAAATTTAATAGGCAAAGTATCACGTTCAGTAATAGAATTTCATGTTTTTAAAACTTTACATGATTTTACTCGACATTTACTGTACAGGGTGTGGGACTGCGTGTAAGTATATACCTATTTACCGTATTTCCTCTAAATACCCGCTTAAATTAACCCCCTCGTAATACCTCCAGGTCTGAGCGAGCAGAAGAAAAAATCATACCCATCCTCGTATTAACCCCCCATCCCGCTCAAAATTTGCTGGCGAAATAATAATACCCCTGGGGGTATTTCGGTGAAATACGGTATCTGACGAATCTCATGTGATGTTAAAAGACGAGTCATGTTTCGAAGAAATAAATACGGTAACAAAATCAGACCTACAAAACAACAAAGACAACAGTCGTATGAAAAATAGCGCAAACACATGGACACAAAGGGCGTTTTTGCACATTCCCTGAATACATAAAAAGCAATTTCCCTTAATTGAAAGCCACACTTTTCCCCAGTTCCCACATAACGGCTAATGTTTTTTAACCAAATCAAGATGGTATCTCCAGGAAAACAATAATAGGAAGAAAAAGGCCGCGCAGCAGGTGCGCCGCTTTTCGGTATTGTATTTCCGTTCCTTTTCTATTTTGAGTTTAGAATTTTCCAGATAAAAACGGTCAGAAAATTGAGTTTATCATTGCGCAAAGAGCGAAATGCTCGGTTTTTATTGGCTGTCGAGGGGTGTTTTCATAAATAAAAAGTGCCGCTGCGCGACGACTCCAACCGCTGATGAGACTTCAAAGGGAAGTGCCGACGTGTACATTTTTGCCGCCACAGGTTTCGTACTAAACGCAAATGTGAAAAATCAATTACAATTTTTATTTTGATATTTTTACACAACGGTTTACCTGAAACATCCAGCGTAAATACAATATAGATAAATATACAGGCATAATATTTTATTCGATTAAATAGATCCTAGAGACTTTTTATTCGATGAAAACGTGTTAGGATCTACCGAAAAAGTTACAGCGACATAAAAATATGCACATATTTTCACGCCATAACCAGGTGAACAGTTGCGCGTAAAATAAAACAGCCTAATTAGCCCATTAGATGAAACGGCCGTTGGCAATTGCACAATAGAATTGACTCATCAACAAAGCGACAACTTACCTAAGTTGAACCACTAAAAATACACGCAATACGTGAAATAACGGATCGAAAATGACATGAATATTTCGCGAGATATTTACATTTTCCAACACAAAAATCAATTACCCGCAGAATCCGACTACTAATTCTAGAATGATCGTGACTCACATAATCATGATGTAAATATTCCTGGAAGCAAATGGTGTACAGCAGCTGGCGCCAGCGCCACAGCATAGGCGACACGGCACTTCGCACTAAAATGCTCTGGCTCCACAACCCTAAATTGAACCTTTGGCGCTCGGCGCCATTTTCTGGTGACGCTATTGGCGCCTTGCTTAGCATTTTTGATGGTGTTATAAATCGCCAATGATGGTGATAACAGAAAAAATGTGCCGCTTGGCGCCAAAACCATGGTGCCTTCAGTCTCCACGTCACTGGCAACCGACTGTATTTGGTTTCCGGGCAGTCCGATTACCTAATTGTACCAGGTATTTATGCGCAAAGTCGCGCTTTAGTTCTAAATTCCAAAGCATTAGCGCGGTGCAGCGCCAGCGCCGCAGAGAATATGTGTCTGGCATTTCATGGAGCTTGTCGCATCTGCTTCCAATTGGGAAGCGGCACAGGTGTGGCAAGTACCTAATACATAGTTCCAGCTTGAGTTGACAAATGAAAACAAAACGCAAAAGAAATGTATTAGTTTATGTTTTTTTCTTTTCTTCTATTTCTGTATGCACATAATTGTTTGTTTTTGTGTCTCTGAGGTATTTACGTACACTTATTTAATGTGCCAGCGCACACTGGTTTTCAACCAAAATTTCGAAAACTCATAAATCGGCTTTGAACGCATTTGTGTTTTTTTAGAATAAAATGTCCGTGAAATGAAACTACAGTTGATGGGACTGAAAAATCACTCGATCTAAAAAAAATCAAATGCGCCTAAAGCTGATTTATGAGTTTTCGAAATTTCGATTGGAAACTAGTGTGCGCAGGGCCGATATCGCCTTTGTGACCGGCTGGAGCCCAGTGCTGGCGCCAGACAACCCGGCGCCATTTCCAACGCCATGGTGGCAAATTTCAGTAGTGATCAGTAACTTGACAATTGGAAAGCTTGACAATTATAAGTTTACTTGTCACTTGATTTACCACTTACCACTTACTTGTCCACTTGTGTAATTGTCCCCTGACTGGGCGTTGGCGCGGCCAAAGGCGTTGTCGCGGGCGCTGAACACACACTCGCGGCTGCAGCGGCGACGCCGCCGGGCGCCCGCCCCCTTTGAAGTCGCCGCAAACTCGACAATCGCCATGTCGCGCCGCTTTTACGACCGGCCGCCCGTCCAAGTGAAGTCGGCCAACGGGAAACAATTTTCTAGCGAATTAGCGCACTTGAATGAATTTTGAGAAGTAGTTTTTGAAGTTGCATTTTAAGAAAAATTGACAGTGTATCGACATGTAAATATATGGTGAAAGTAGTGCATGTAGAATTTTATCGCACTTGTACCGTAATTATCTTTTAATATGTAATTCCCGCGGCTGGGTATATTTCATGCTAGCTTTTAAGGGAATGCTTTGGGATTACGTTTTGTTTACCAATGTTTGTGTAATGCACATAATGCGATGTAAAAGCCAAAACCTACTCATATGGAATCTATAAAAGAATTTGAGTCCGGGCCAGATTGAATTTAAAGCAAATTGTTTTGTTATAATCTAACGAGCTTACGTTCTGAGTAAATTTGAGGCTACGGCATGAAGCGTTAAGCCTGAAGGTGGAAGCTACCTATTAATCATTTCATTCACAAATTTTTTTACCGTTTTGCAATTTTAAAGGTGGATCTAATCCACTACTCACAAGAGGCTGTAAATGAGAAATAAAATTCACCTCGCATATGATGCATTATGACATTTCCTAACGTTTATGAATACAAAAAGTCGAATGAAGATAAAAAAGTACGACTTTTGCCTATCAACTGTCAAAGCCGTGCCGCCGCGGTTAAATAAAACGTAAATAACAGGAAAAACTTCATACCGCATTGCGCAGTTTGGCACGCGATCGCACAAACAAAATGTATTTTATCGTATCTAAATATTTGTGTATTGATTTAGTCGATTTTTTTCTATCCTGAATTATTCATTAATCCACGTATAGGTATTTACTTTTGAAATCTCCTAAATAGCACGGCGGCATTCCATCCGTATTTCACATTTTATACGACGCGAATGTTCCAGGCGTAGCATTTTATGATGGGTGAATCCACTATAAAATGTTGTGTACTTTAACATATTGTGGAAACTAACATGCCACCATGGTAATCTGACATGTTGTGGAAACTGACATGTCAAAAGGTGAATGTAACATGTCAAGGGTGAATGTAACAGCAAAGCCCATAGGTGAATATAACATGTGAAGCATGAAACTGACATGCCCTGCACATGCAGTCGCAATACATGTGTTGCACAGCGCTATTGTTGAGGAGCCTTTTGTGATCTTGAAGTAAATATCACAAGTTAACAGCATTGTGTATTTTTAGCATGTATTGTTTTGCCATTATCCCATAAGAATTGACAATCTATTTTTTGTTTTATTATTGATGACACTGATAAAATGATAAGGCTTATCATGGGCTAAAAATTATTCATCAATAAAAAATTTATTTTATTAGATGCGTGCACAGCATGCATGCTCAAATTTTCTCCATTAAATAATTGCATTTTCAAATTTTTCTAGAAAAAAATTGGGTTTTTTAGGGGTGAAACAAAAATGTGAACAAAAGGTCCAGAAAAATTGGAATATTCAGATTTTTGTATTCACACCTTGATAAACATGTTGATAAGGATCAATCACAGATAATTATTGCATGTTTGTGAGACACACTTTGCGACTGCATGTGCAGTGCATGTCAGTTTCATGCTTTGCATGTTACATTTACGCTGGACACGTTACATTCACCTTTTGGCATGTCAGTTTCCACAACATGTCAGATTCCCATGGTGGCATGTTAGTTACCACAACATGTGAAAGTACACAACATGTCAGAATGACCACACTCTTTTATGACTGCCAGAGTTGCCTGCCGCGGCGCGGAACATTAAAACCACCGATGCAACTGTCATGCGGTTGCGGAGTAATTTATCCGCACAAGATACGTTTAAATATTTCAAGTGTACATATTTATATACCTTTAACCCCAAAAGTTCATCTGAAGGGTTTTTCACCGACACATTTTTCGTGCATTACGAATTGCCAGATTCAACGTGGTTCCGATTGGCATCCAAGATGTCGGAAATTAATCTGCCTGGATGAGTCAATTAAGCCGGCTATTTATCTCGCACTTCAAGTCATCTAATGAGCAATGACGTCATCGTTCAGTCATCCACCAATTAAAACCACCCACTTTTTCCACAATCCCGAAAATTCAATCGGAACGCGCGCGCCGCCTAGCGCGCAACCGGGGCCCGTCAGCCCCGCTCTCCATTCATCACAATCAACACGACGCGCCGACACAACAAACAAGATGGATGGACTGGTCGGCCCCGGCGCGACGGCGCTCGAGGGTGGAGTCTATCGCGCCGGTCGCTCATTGGCTCGTCGGTCGACTCTCAGTGCGTCGACGCAACG
Organism: Sphaerolaimus hirsutus; assembly: GCA_964036195.1. Taxonomy (NCBI): domain Eukaryota; kingdom Metazoa; phylum Nematoda; class Chromadorea; order Monhysterida; family Sphaerolaimidae; genus Sphaerolaimus; species Sphaerolaimus hirsutus. Next base: position 12,709,014 of record OZ038450.1, read on the forward strand.
GGCGGTGCGACTGCGCGCGCGTTTATATGTACGTGGTGCGTCGACGGCGGCGTCGCGAACTGCGCGTCCATGCGGCCGCGCTGGCGCATGCGCCGCCACGCCGCCCCGACTCGACTTTGGCAATAAAAGCCGCTTTTATTTGGCCGGGCAAAACTTTACGTGTAGTGCGAATGTTATGTACGTATGTAAACACGTATTTTTACGCATAGTTGCAATGCCTTTATTCAATGGCATGTATTCCCCTGTCATTAAGTGGCGTCGTTATGAAGTTTTTCATTGGGAATGACCTCATTTGCCGCGAATAGGTAATAAAGCTGGTAGGGCCGCTTTAAATTATTGTTACGATGAGCCAATTGTGTTCGAAAAACATGTGACTATGTAAATGATTTATTATGTCACATCATCATTATTGATTACAGATTGTTCGAAAATTGGCCATAGTTACCATGAGCAAACGCAGCACGAAATGTGAATGACATATCCCCGTGAAGCTACACGGAAACATTCATTTTTCTCCACACTTCAACGACACCATTTCGATAATTAAAACCGTCTACCTAATTCTAACATCCGCATTGATAAACAAAATCCACAAACGCAGCAATGCAGCACAGCAGTGAACAATGAGCTTACCCGCAACCGAGCCCACGCAGCAGCAGCTGGCGGCAGCCGCAGCGGCGGCCGCTTATCACCACAGCGGCATGATGTCGTCGCCGCACTCGGGCGTGATGGCGGCCGGCGCGCCGCTGGTCTACGCGCCGTCGGCCGCCGCGGCGCACCACATGGGCGCCGCCGTGCAGGTGGGCTGCACTGAGTTAGACCGACCGGGTGCCAGTCCCAGACCCTGAAAAAGCCCTATAAAACAGAATTGACATTTTACATGACTTTTGACACTTTATATGACATTTTACAATCTACAGGGCATTTTACTGCCCCCAGGCTTTACTGGGACTACCCCCAGCACACGGCCGAACTTCCTTAACCCCTTCCCCACACGACGCAGATGCCGCACAGCGTGCACGCGTACCAACAAGCCGCCGCGCTGCACCACTACCAGCAGCAACAGCAGCAGCAGCACACGGCCGCGCTGTCGTCGTCCGCCGCCGCCGACTCCACCCAGTCGGACATCGTGGTCAAGCACGCGCACCCCGTCGCCGGCGCGCAGTACGCGGGATATCCGCACGCGCATCTGCACCACTTTATGCAGCAGCAGCAGCTGGCTTTCGCTGGCGACTTGCACATGAGGAATAGATTGCTAGCTGGGGAACAGGTTTGTCTGATCTTTACATGGTTTGGGGTGAAATGCTTGACGGCTTGACTGTGCATTTCAGAATCGATCGCTGGCAGACTGTCCGAATGCACTGTGGAATCAGACTGCGACTGGAGAGATCGAGGTGAATACAAATTCATTTTGAAATGGAATCGGCATGCAGAGTTCTAAAATTGTGTCCATCCTCGCAGCAAAACAAGACTCAAAGGAATACGGACCGATGCATGTCTACAATCTCCAGCGACAATACAAAAAAGCAGCACTCGCCCAACACGATCAACGGCGCCAATAATGGCGCCACAACCGACGACGCATCACAGCATTTGAATTCGATCGGCGATCAGCTAGCGACCAAGGCTGAACTGGATCAACAGCAGCAGCAACAGCTCGCGCAAATGCAGCAGGACAGCAATGACGCGTCGCCGATTGAAGCGCGCCAGCGGCAGCAAGCCGCTTCAAATTATTACTGCTACGATGTTAATCAGATGCAGGGCGGCGCCGTGCTGAGCGATAATTCGGCATCAGCTGCCGAAATCGGCGCCGATAATAGTGCGGTGAGTAAATACACCTGAAAATGGAATGTGAAATAGTATAAATGCCATTGAATAGAAGAAAAAGAAAACAGCGAAAATCCGCCACAAGTAGAACAAAAATAATCCAAATCCGCGCAGTTGGCCGCACTGGACTCTAGCACGTCGTTGGACAACACGAGCGGCACGTCGCTGCTGCCCTCATCATCACACCAAGCGCAATCTGCCGCATCGTCCACCTCACAGCAGCATCAACAACAGCAGCAGCAGCTGCAGGCGGACAGCAGCGGCAGCGGCATGTGCGCGTCGGATCAGCAGCAGCAGCAGAGCGAAGATGACCGTGAGAGTCAACTGAATCGACTGTGGGCGGCGGCGGCGGGCGTGGGCGCGGCAGAAGTGCCCGGCTCGGCGGCCGCTTTCAGCGCTGATATGTATGCCGCGTCGTCGCTGGCTGCCGCCGCGGCGCATCAGGTTTGAGAGCGAGTTCGGAACCTATGTAGGGTCCCGTCCCACATCAGATTGTTCGGTTTGAAAAGTGATTCAGCAAGCGAGAAAAAAACTGGTGATGTCAGCAGACAGCGAGCGCGTAAAATTTCCAAATCGTCCTAACCTAATTCCATTCCAGGATAGTTTACAAAACATCTATAGCTGGCGAAATTCTTTTAGTAAAAACATAAGAATCAACTTAGTTTGGCTCAAAAAATGTCCGCTGAACCCTACCCCCGCCCCCTTAAAACAACCCGCCCTCCTAAAACAACACAAGCCCAAGAAAACAATCCCCTACACAGGTGCACCCGTGGATGCCGTACACCTCATACGCTGCCCAACACGCGCACCACCAACAACAGTCCTTTCACCAACACCACCAACAAGCATACCCTCAACACGCGGCACATCACCATCACCACCACATGCAGCAAGCAGAGCAGGCGGCTGCCGTGAGCAGTTTTGTTGGAGGTTGGATTTGGAGGGCATTTGGAGGGTTTTTGGAGGGTGTTTGGATGACCTGTTTACCTACTTGGGTGGGAGGTTTTGGTGTTTTTTTTGGAGGAATGTAGTTTTTGTTGGAGGTTGGGTTTGGAGGATGTTTGGGTTTGAATTTGGAGGGTGTTTCGATGACCTATTTACCTACTTGGGTGGGAGGTTTTGCAGGTTTTTTGGGGTAATTTTGGTGTAGGTTGCGATGGATTGGTGCATGAAATTGGATTGGGCTTGACTTACGCATGCGTAATTTTGAGGGGAGAGTTTGAGATTTTTGGCGGAAGCGTATTTTTGTGTAAGTTACGATGGATTGGTTTATGAATTTCGACTAAGCTTGACTTATGTGTGCGCATGGAATTTCATGGAATGTGGACATGGAATTTCTGTGCAGATGGTATCCGATAAGCAGCATTGTGAAAATGTCTTAGCAGTAGCGCAAGCACTTGTCCAAGCTGATCACCTAGGCGGCCGCGCTGCATAACCACCGCCCGCTAGAGTGGTCGAATGAAGTTGCAAGTTCGCCGCGGCAATCTAATAAATCAAAACAGCACGGGCATTTTGTGGCCGCGCTCGCGCGCTCTTCTCTCTCCTCGAATCATGCAAAACGCACTGGAAACACATTCCTTTTGCACTGTGCCGCGCGCGCGGCCAACGCGACCGCCATTTCGCTTTTATGTCCGGGCACTAAAATCGGTTATAGCCGGCCGGCCGGTCGGAGCAGGCCGGCGCCGCCGCGCCCGGCATCGTCGCTCGTCTCAAAACGATCGGCCATCAAACTCTGGCCGCGGCGGCGGCGGCCGCGCCGCCGCCCCCCGCAGCAGCGCATGCGCTCTCCGCATGCATTTATTTCCACTTTAGCATCCGCCATCCGGCACGCTGTTGCAGTTGCAGCCGCGGCGACGAGTCGCCGCCAGTTTTACACGCCGCTCCCAATGCGCCCGGCGATCGCCCGTTCATTTCGATTAGCCCCGCGTGCTTTTTCGGGCAGCCCGATTTGTTGGTGGTGGGAGTTTTGCTGCCCGACAAGTGTGTCGGGTTGATCGTGGTTCGTTCTCAAAGCCCAGGAACGACGTCGAGTCAGAGGGTTGAACCCGATCACATTGTCGGTCTCACAGAATCACTTTCATCCTTAAATTACGCCACCGTTTACATTGTAATACACATCCATACGCAACTTTTTAATTGCACCGCGCGCATTGCACGGCACGTCGCGCTCGCGGGTTTGCGTTCATTTGCAAAGCGTTATAAAGTTTATGCGATCCTAGCGAATTCTCGTCGCCGCCGCCGCGCGCGCGCGCACGCATTTTATTGCGAGGAATATTGAATTTTTATTCGGGCATAAAAGTGGATGCCCCCCCCCCCTGTTGGATATCCGGTGCAAAGTGTAACGTTTTGTGGGTGGGCGCTTTAATTTCAGTTTTGAGTGGCGGTAAAACCGAGCGACAGGATAGGAAACCCAATGGCAGGTTGTCCGCTTTGAACAGCGATATTGCCGCAATCAATCATATTTGAGCAGTCGCTTGCTGTGTGTGCTAGGGCCATATTCAACATTTTCTGTATATTAAAATCCCTTGTTTCTTAATTACATCGAAATAAGTCAATTGAACTTTCTATTTTATTATTCTTATAGTATATTTGAATCATAAATACGTACCTTTTTGTTTCGAATCACGTTGCACGTATTTATTTATCGGATGAATTTTTATCACCCGGGGAAATCTGATTCAGCATAGGTAGGTATTCATTCTGAATGCAAATCAGTCGAATCAATTAAGTGGCAAACAATTCAATGTGGCCGTGCATTGCTAATTTTGCCCATGGCGCATTTTACAAGCGGGGGGCTGTAAAACATAGCCCGCGTGCAGCGCGCATTCCGCTTCCGGCACTCGGAGCTGCCCAACTGTTTTGCACTGTTGTTTAAGATTGGGTGCTTCTCGAAAACTGTATCCAAACGTTCGGTGTTTTCAAAAATTTTTACTGACGCTGGGAACACTATTTAATTTTACTCGTTGTTAGATGTGAGTAGTGTTTGATAGTTTTTATTTTATGCTCAAAAACATAAAAGGAACATACGTTTTCACGATTAAAATCTTCCAAAAAATACTACAAGTTCATCATTTTCTCAAAAAAACGTATCTACCGCAAATCCTCGAATAAGCCCCCCTTGAATAACTCCTACCTGCTGGCGAGGCGAGGAAAAATAACTCCCCCTCCCTCGAATAACCCCCCTGAGCATGAAAAAGGATACAACACAATAATACAAAACAATATTAGACTACAGCAGCGACAGCAGATACATCATGTGTATGCAGTGTATACATATCTTTGTTGTTTTTGGACAGTTAAATACCTGAATTACATGAGTTGACAGACTCCATCCATACAATGAATCAAGTCCAAGTTTTCTGAGAAAAAATAACTCCCTTCCCTCGAATAAGTCCCCCCTCCCTGGAATAAAATTCCCTGGGGACTTATTCAAGGTTTTAGGGTATACTGAATCAGAATAAAATTTTCTCGCTATCTGTGCTTTGGGAATACTAGTACAGAATTTGGAAATACTAGTTTGGGAATTTGGGAATACTAGTACAGATACATTTCGGTGAGGAAACGTAAATGTATTTGTTTGTTTTATATTTTTGTGTTTATTTTGAAGTGAGAGTGAATACCGTATTTCCTCGAAATACCCCCCTCCTCGAAATACCCCCCTCCTCGAAATACCCCCCCCCCCCTCCTCGAAATACCCCCCCCTCCTCGAAATATCCCCCTCAAAATGGACACTATGAATTTATACCGCCCCTCGAAATACCCCCCCTCAAAATGGACACTATGAACTTATAACCCCCCTCGAAATACCCCACTCGTTTAACCCTCCCTCAAAATTCTCACTCTGAAAAAATAAACCCCCTGGGGTATTTCGACGAAATACGGTACTTTTTAGAGACTGTGCCGTTATCTTTTGGGGGTTAAGTGCATGCCATTGAAGTGGAATTTTGCCAGCATAATTTTTCAGTTTACTTGCATATTTTCCATTTTGTCATTGACTCTTGCAAACTTTATATTTTTCTCTGTGAATTGCATAAGGTATTTATTCATTTCACATTTGGCCCATGGCAGTCCCTAAAAATTATGTTAGGTGTAATAGTTTTTATTTGTGGGTACAGTAAATATGTACGTTGTTAAGCGACAAGACCATAACGATCCAGCAGATCCCGATAGAAATTTCCCGAATACTGATGCCGGAAATATTTGCCATATTTGTTAAATGACTTTTTTGCGCTCATATACCTAGATGAGCTGAAACCCCCAGTGTGCATTTTATGTCACTTTTCTAGAATCCAAGCATGTTTTAAACCTATTTTGTGGAAAATTAAAGATTAATTAAAACTTATAGAGAAATTAATTAAAACCTTTTATATCATAACTTTGTCGAAAACCCCGATCCCGATTCCGTAAACTAAAAAAACAATCTCGATCCCGAAAACTCAATCCCGTTTGAAGTTCAATTCTACAAGATCGAGTGACAACTAAACATTTCCCAATTTTTTGACAAGTTAGCAGGTTCTAAATTGGATTCAGATGAATATTTATATATTCACACATAGGCAGAAATTTTCCCTTTGGCCAAACAAATATGCGAGATAGAAAGCCATAAAATTGGTACCGCTTGCCTACAGGCACTGGTCTAACGTATTTTACAACCTGACCACCTGTGGGGAGAAAAGGGGCCCATTTTATGACTTTTGTGTACATGTGATTGTTACGTGAAAGGACTCTTCTGTACAAGTGTGTGCATTGTATTGTTTTCTTTTAATGGGATTTTAGGTGAAAACAATGTGCAAAAAATGGATTTTATTGCGCAGTCTTCGTTTTACTATGCATTAGTTATTTTGCAAAAAAAAAAACGGGATAATTCTGATACGGTATATTGCACCTCGGGGAGAATTTTGGTGGAAATGTTGTTTTGGAACATTAAAAAACTGAGAGTTGAGAGATATCTTGATGCTTATCAGCGGCGACATCAAAAAGAGTTGTTTGTCCAAATTTTATCATGGGAAATCTTTATGTTCAATTTGGCTGTTTGCACAGCGGACGTGTTTCATTTGTGTACACTTTCGCCCACCCAAAGCTAAATTTTATTATTGTAAGCAAATATTGATCCTCAGTATTTGCTTACAAGTTGACAATCAACCAACAAAAGGCTATGTTTGATAAATACGTCGTAATGTCGGCAACAAATAAGGACTTTACATCAAAGAGACACACTCTATAGATCCTCACAAATCTCTTTCAAGTAGTCACAATGTTATACAACGTGCTGACAGCTGGCCGACAGCCCAAGGCCACATTTTTACCAGCCCAAAAGTTCAGTTTATTGCCCCCTCAGGCAGATCAAAGACTTTGCCCGCCCGCACGCACGGCGTTACGGTAGAGCACTCGAATTTTACAAGTGTTCGCAATTTTGCTGCGACGACGCGACATTCCATTGATTTTTACAGAAACGAACACCGGGGTAGATTGGATCGACGGGGAGAGTTCATAATTTCTCGACAGAGATAATCAGTGCGCTACCGTAATACGATCCATTGCGCACCGCAACCGATACGTTCTTACGGTACGGGAAAGCGGCCGGCGGCGCGCATGTGCAATTTATTCCGGAGCTAACACGCGATGCAATATCCAATCATCTGAATGTGCCGCGCGGCCGCCGGCTTTCATTTCGATGCCGCGCGTACACCGCTACGTGCGTATAGCCAACTTTTACGATATTTCGCCGTGGAAAAGCTGAAAATGGGAACAATGTAAGCTAACGGGAAATTCGAAAATTGGCTTCGATTTGCGTTGAAATCGTGATGGAAAATCTCGCGAGTCGATGAACGGATGCATAGATTTGGTTTCAATAAGATGCTTATGAAGCGGCAGTTCCAAAGACCTTGGGGCACCCCAGACCCTGAAAAGACCCTGTAAAAAGTCAAAAAGAATGTCAAAAAGTAAGATTTGGATACAAAAACATAAGATTTTGATACGATAAAATAAGATTTGGATACACATGAAACTTTACAGGGTCTTTTACATGACACATAGCATTTTACAGGGTCTTTGACACTTTACAGGGTCTTTGACACTTTACAGGGTCTTTTACAGGATCTGGGAGTGGCACCTGTACAGACTGACTGAATAGCTCTTTCAGGGGAGTGGGGGCTTGGATCGGCAACTCTACACGACCCGATTCACTATCACTCATCGGCAGTATGGGTTCGTGCTCGGCACAAACACGTTTACCGATTGCGGTCCTGTTCACAAAGACATAATGTTGAGAGCGGCTGCGAATCAGCTTCAAAAATAAGTGTAGACAAGGTTGTCTTTAAAAATCAGCTGTGTATGCCTAAATAATCAACAGAACAAGGTATACATATTTACCTCAACCCCCCAAACAACCCCCCAGACAACTTCAACGCGGCAGTAGCCGCCTGCGCGGCCGTCGACCAACTCAGCGCGAACGCGGCGGCCGCAGCGGCCGCCGCCGCCAGCGCCCCCTCCCTGCCCAGCATCGACTGGACCGGCGCCGTGTCGACGCGTAAAAAACGAAAGCCCTACACAAAGTACCAGGTGCCAGTCCCGGACCCTGTAAAATGCCATGTAAAATGTCAAATGTCACGCATAGTGGCAAAAGTCACGTAAAATGCCCGGCAAAATGGCACAACCGCGAGTTACTATTTTGCGGGGCATTTTACGCGACTTTTGACACTTTGCGTGACATTAGACACTTTTCAGGGCACTTTACAGGGTCCGGGACTGCCCCCCAGACCTTGGAACTGGAAAAGGAGTTCCTGTACAACGCGTACGTATCCAAGCAGAAGCGCTGGGAGCTAGCCAGGGGCTTGCACCTGACCGAGCGGCAGGTGAAGATCTGGTTTCAGAATCGCCGTATGAAGGAGAAGAAGCAGCGGCAAAGAGCGCACGCCGAACACGGCGGCGTGGCGCAGCAGCAACAGCAACAGCAACAACACGTGGTGCAGCACGCGGTCACCGCCGCCGCGCTGCACTTGGCTAAGATGGAGGTGTTGGAGTGAGCATACGTACCGTATTTACTTCAATGATTCCTCTGGGGAATTATTTTTTCGACAGATTTTTGAGGGGGGTTAATCAAGGGGGGATTATTCAAGGGGGGATTATTACATTGTCAAAATTTTCAAGCATGTTTCTCTTCAGTCATTCCGAAAATTATGCTTTATAGACACAATAATATGGCATTGTTGTTCAAATAGGAAATTTTATCATATGGTTTAAGGGGGAATTATTCGAGGAGAAAATTATTATTTTTTAATCACTCATTCTACAGGCGGAATTATTCAAGCGGGGGAATTATTCAAGTAGATATGGTATGTAGTTGTGTATGTCGGGTGTTTTGCTGGTGGACTTGAATAGTAATCCACTATTTTTATGTCCGTCAATTGTCGAGGGGAATCTTTTCTCGTCATATTTATTTTAGCTCTACTATCGTTTCTCGTGTTTATTTCAACAGTGAAACCGCACAAATGCAGCTGGAATCATTAAGCCAAATTTGGTGATTCGTTTTTGCCAGAATTTCAAACATGGATAATTTTGAGTACGGGATATTTATATTTAGCATATATTTTTAGTACATATTTATTTATACCGCGTGACCAGGGATGAGATTTAATTTTTCCGACGGTTTTGTTCGGGTACATCGTGTAAATGTTAAGTGGAATTCTAGTAAATGTTAAGTGAAATTTTACATTGAACCGTCCATTGAACATGTCCAACCGGCTACCCGAAAAGCGCGACGGATATATGAAATCTCGTGATAACCACACTTGAAAAAAACTTTAGGTAGAAGATAAGCGGTCACTTAAACCAGAACATATTTATTTACACCAGTATTTATTTGTGTATTCGACGTAAATATGAGGCAAATAATCGTGGCAACAGTATTATGCCCCGACAACACAATATCTGGTCTGAATAGAATATTCCCCAAAATTTATCACGAAGTTTGACAAACCTGGAGAAAGTCTTTGTAGTCATTTTAGAGGTGCTTGTTACAGTATTATATTCATATTTTATGGTGTACGCTGATGGAGTGTAGCTGATGGAATGTACATTAACAGTTACAGTTTTCGGGGTACAGACCACTTTAGCGTTAAAAATACTTTGCTAGAAATCAACTTTTCGACATTTCTAACAGAGTGGAAACACTTGTAAGTTAGGTATACAGAGTTGCATCAATGTCAATTTGATTTAACCTACAACGATAAATACTGTTCAAATATTACACTTCTGATAGGCCCCCTGAACTTCTTTTTTTAACTAGTTACATGCTGTCCCAGTTTCTCATGAATATGCTCCTTCTGGCAAGATAATTCTGACAAAAAATAAGTTCTCAGGGGCTCTGGTTAACAATTTTATATATACTATACGGTATTTACAGTTATCGAGAATTCAGTAATTAACTACAATTTGTAAAAATTATCAGATCATCAAATGTATGTCCAATAAGCGCCTGACGATTTTTTCCCCATTTCCGTATTTCTTTGCTCACAGTGTATATGTACCGTTTCTTTGTTACGTACACTGTCATCGCGTGCTCAATTTTTTTGATGTCAAAATGTATATTGTTATAAAAATTTGCTGTTTTGATTTTTTACTTCATTTTTCAAAATTGTTATTATCTACCGTTATTCAGTCAAAACTACGCTGAGCTTCAGATTTTTTCAAAGCTTAAAAAAGGGTGTTGCTTATACCACAGTTTTCATGGCTGTTTTATTTGTCTTTGTCGCATTTTTCACACTTTATATATTTTCGCATTTTTCACACAGAAATTGAATTATTTTTCCTGTATCTGAACGGACATGTTCCGCATATGATTTTACGATGTTTACACTGAACAGAAAGCCGAACGATCCTCACATCTCTCGAAATTCTGTGAATGTCAGCGAAGCGGTAAAATATTTCGCCCAGAAAACACCCAACCCAACGCAAAAATGCTGACATTTCAAAATTGTCAAAAAGTCAAATTTTTTCACCACTCCCTTCTCTTATTCAATTCGAACAAAGAACGGATCCACCATTATACACAAATTCCACTGAGCCAATGCACCCGCAAAACGAGTATGAAAATCGAAAAGTGAAATTGACCGCGCGGCCAGCACTTAGAATGTCAGAAGTAACAACCGGGGGTCACTACGAACGCAGCACTGCATCGGGCCGTTGTCTTGACAACACGCAGTGCGCTGCGGCGCATGTATTACCGCGGCTGGGTGGATAGAAAGTACAGGGTGGTTCAAATGGGCAGTCGCTTTTGAATAAGACGGATTTTCGTGGTTTCGGATCTGGCTAGACAAATTTCCCAGCTGCAACGGGACAAAATCACCGATTTTGAGCTGCGTTTTTCATCCGACAATGTGCGAGGATCAGAATATAACCAAAACTTTGTGATAAAACTATTCGCAGACGTTAGCAATCACCCGGCACTGAATGCTCTTGCAATAAGCCTCAAGTGCTGCGGTATACTACACGCTTCCATGCAAACTAGACATTACATCGGTTGGTTACTAGGCGCAAATTTTAGTTTCCCATTATTTTTCAATGCACATTCCATCAAAAATTGGTGGATAACAATAGCCATTTAATTAGGCTTGAATTTTGTGTGCCATGCGAGAAAAGCGTTACATTCTCACATTTTACTCTTTGCACGCTGCAGCATTCATGTTTTCAACTAGAATTGCCTTCGGTCAACAAATTTATTTTGAATACCTAAAATAAATCTCACCACCAATTGAATAAAATATCCCACCCACAGCCGCCATCACACCCAATCTATAAACCCTCAACCTAAACCCACCCACCCAAAAAACCCATGGGCGACAACATCAAAGTGGCGGTGCGCGTGCGCCCGTTCAACGATCGCGAAAAGCAACGTAACGCAACGTTGGTGATCGAAATGAACGGACCGACCACCGGAATTAGGGACCCGTCGAATATGAAGGCAGCCCCAAAAACGTTCACGTTTGACCAGTCTTATTGGAGCCACGATGGGTTCAAAGAGAGGGATGACGGATATTTGGAGTCGACTAGTGCCAAATATGCTGATCAGGTGTGTGGGCGACGTTAATTTTTGATCCGGGTTTTTAGACGCCTTTAGAAATGTTTTTGAAACGTTACGCCGCCGCGGCGAGTTCATCACGTTCCAAAGTAGACAAATTTACGACCTGACGAGAACGCGCAACGAAATGAACACCCAAGTCTCCGTTAAAATAGACCCACGCAATAACGTCACACTCCTCACATGTGTCCCAATATTTTTGGTACACTGACTCGCTGCTCATGCGTCGATGGTATACAGTCCATGCCGCATCTCCGGGCAGAGTCAATTCGGCAAATTGTAATTGAGCACGTGCAAAGGGGGGGGGGGGGGGTAGCGGCAGAGGGAGGGTCATAAAAATCGTCGACGCATTTTATTGTCGTCGGCGCGGCCGCTCCGCAGCGACGCCCCCCCCCCCCTCTAACGTACCCGTCCATGGGGGACTTTGGCAGAAAAGTTCCGATTGAAAATATATTTGTTCATTTTTTTACATGGGACCATGGGGGAAATTAAATTGCTAGGAAGTAGTTTGCAGAGTTGTGCAAATACTGGTATTTTTGGAAAACGTAAACGTAAACGTAAATACCTTTTCCAAATCAAAAGTATAAATACTAAAACGTAAGGTATTTTTAAAATACCAAGGAATACGTAAAACAAAACGTAAACGTAAAATTTTTACACACAGTACCTATTTGCCATTGTGCTTTGGAAAATAGCATTATTTTCACCTTTAGATGGGTCAATCGCTCCATCTGCACCACTTTCTATTGTAATTGTGGATCCAACTACCGGTATGCTGCTGATCCTGGGGGAGTCCCAGACCCTGTAAAATGCCTTGTAAAATGTCAAATGGCATGCAAAGTGTCTAAAGTCATACAAAATGTCCTGGAAGGTGGGAAATCTTTGCCATTTTGTTGGGAATTTTACATGAGTTGAGTTTTGACACTTGCATGACATTTTACAGGGCATCCTACAGAGTCTGGGATTGGCAACAGAGCTTGAACTCGCCCTGCCAGTTTCAAAATGTGTGCTGCTCAGCTCACAGTTGTTGCAAGTGCCGTCGTCGGAATTCATCACAATCGTTTATAAACGCAAGGCTACATAAACAAACAAAAGGTTTCTGTGTTCAGCATTTGAACATATTTATCAATATGTTCCATGTGTGAGTGCAAGCGTGCAGTCACTTTTTTCATACACCGCTTTTTGTATGTATACATATTACGTCTATGCAAAAACACAAGGATATTGTTGGCTGCAAGGTGGTGCGGCCCATTTGAAAATGTGCACGTGTGAACGATCACAATTTTTTTTACGTTTTCCCTAGTACCCGGGTATTTTGGTCAGGAAAACGTAACAAAACGTAATGGTATTTTTGGAAAACGTAAACGTAAACGTAAGTATAAATACCCGAATAACCGGGTATTTCGGGTGAACGTAAATACGTTTTTCCAACTCTGGTAGTTTGGGAACAGCGCCAGCACGCTGCACCTGTTTTTAACGCAATGCCAAACTTCGAAAAGATCTACCTATGTGTCACTGTAGGTTACGGCACGAAACATGAAGTGATCCGCAGCAAAAATTGGCACTATTCAGTCCTTATTTTGCGCAACCTGAATTGTGGCGCCATAGACTCCCACAGCGCCACGACACGGCGCCATTAACCCTGGCGCCCGCTCCATCGCTACTAAAGAATTCCCCACTCCACATTGGTTTCGGTCTGGGAAGGCTGATTACACGCTGGCGGCACTGTTTTTACGACATAATTTGCAAGCAAAAGGCATGGGCAGGACAGGATGTCCGCAGCGTAGTAACACATGGGCGACCCCCCCCCCCTTCCCATAGGTATTGTTGGAGAGAGTGGAGATAAATGGACTCTCAATAAATCATTTGATATGAGGGATCGGCGATAAATTTTTTGAAAAAAACAAATTCTTGTGTAATGAGAACGGACCAATCCATAAATGCACATAAATTTTTACAGGTACATACATAATTATGTACCGTATTTTTTCGAATAGTTCCCCCGGGGAATTATTTTTTCCTCAGACATTTTTGAGGGGGGAACTAATCAAGGGGGGTAACTATTCAAGGGGGGGAATTACTTTCATGTCAAAATTTTCAAGCACTGTTCTTTCAATTTTTTTCACACAACAGTCATGTTTAATGAAACAACATGCTATTCTTGTTCAAATTCAACCACAATTTTGCACACTGGACGCATTTGCATTTGACGACGCATTCAATGCCCAGACGCAGCAGCTCTTTTGCTTATGCTTACTTCATCAATAGTTTTTTAAGTATATGTAGTATTTTTTGAGCGTCAGTGGGGGGAACTATTCGAGGGGGGAATTGTTATTTCCTCACTCGCCTAACAGGGGGAAACTATTCAAGGGGGGACTATTCAAGAGGGGGAAACTATTCGAGAAAATACGGTATTTGCATCGATTTTACGTTTCTACGATTTTATAAATACCTACTTATGACCAACGATGGGTAAGTTCTCCAAAAAAAAACACTTTCTGTGTTTTGAGTTTTTCAAAAATGAATACCTGTGTTTTGAGTTTTTTTCTTGAAAAAAACTTGAGTAACTCTGTTTTTATTTCTGTGTTTTTTTGTAAAAACTCAATTTTTTGAGTTTTTTTCTAAGAAAACTCAAGTTTTTTCCAAAAAATTTGAGTTTTCGCCTGAAAAATTTTGATTTACAGCATTTCGATCTGGAAACACTGGTTTTCTTATAAAATATTTGTTTTACACATGTTTTAACCCCACATAACATTTGTGTATTCATTCAAGTGTCAAAAAGTCCATAAAAATGTCCACAATGAGGACATCAACATCACAACACCAGCAACAAAATTTACGCAATACTCCAAACGACAATTTACGCAGTACTCCAAAATTCTTCATTGATGTGCACTGTATGGAAGACTACGGAATTGATTTAAACTACAATTACCATATTACCTAGAAATACCCCCATGGGCAATTTTATTTCGTCAGAAAGTTTTGTAAGGATGATAGAAAATAGTAGGCATTAATGTACCCAAAACAGGTTATAAATGAGTACAAACAGGATATATTTGAAATAAACATGTAGATAGCTACACAACCTAGTACAGTCTATGTGTCGCTGCGATGCAAATTAGCAGTAATAAATACATCATGTACATTGGATACATGATGTACATCATCCCGGAGGGGGGTATTTCGAGGGGGCGGGGCTTATTATTTCACCAGTCCATTTTGAGTGGAGTTAATTCAAGGGGGGGTTAATTCAAGTTAATAAGGTATACTTAAATGTTGAAACTTAAATTGTCAAATCCACCATGAGATGTGCATGCCATCTTGAATTTCTTTTTTGTACAATTATAAAATATGAATACATTATGTACATGGTCGGGCTGAAAAGTCCCCGGGCAGTGCGCGCCATTCGCGCTAGGGGTAAGCTACGGTTATAAAATTTCCACACGTTAATATATCAGGTGTTTTGAGTTATCACCCAAAATTTCGCCCCTCTAGCTCCACCCACTGCGGAACTGTGGGGGTTACAATTTCGGTCATTTTGTACATCAGTACAAAATGACCGAAATTGTAACCCCCACAGTTCCGCAGTGGGTGGAGCTAGAGGGACGAAATTTTGGGTGAAAACTCAAAACACCTGATATATTAACGTGTTAAAATTTTATAACCGTAGCTTACCCCTAGCGCGAATGGCGAGCACTGCCCGTGGACTTTTCAGCCCGACCATGTACATAAATATTTACACACTATAGATGCTTATCTTAACTTATTTAGTTTAACTGAATTAATGTGCATTCAACCGCTTCACTGAAAAAAAACACAAAAACTCAAAAAACTTTTCTGTGTTTCCGTGTTTCTGTGTTTCTGTGTTCTCCAAAAAAAACTCATTTGAGTATTGAGTTTTTCAAAATTTATGAGTTTCCGTGTTTCTGTGTAAAACAAAAACACAAAAACTCAATGAGTTTCTGTGTTCAATTTCTGTGTTTTTTCCATCGTTGCTTATGACTCATACTTATTTCACGTCAGAGGCGTAAAAGTCTTTGTGAGAAAAATTTTTTTACTGCGGCATGTGGGCATCCTAGGTCATTTAAGTCGTGTTACCTCCCATACTTTTTCAAATCCACTATTGCGCACAAAATAATAACCCACATAAACCCACCAAAAAACCCAATCACACCCAAAAAAAACCCCATCGAATCACTCAAAACACCCATTTTATCAAAAAAGAACCCATTAACCCCAGCAACGAGTGTTCGACGATCTGGGCCGCGGCGTGCTGGACAACGCATGGGAGGGCTACAATTGCTCGCTGTTCGCGTACGGCCAGACCGGCTCGGGCAAGTCCTACTCCATGGTGGGGTATGGGGATAATAAAGGTGCGCTAGTGGGAGTTCGGGTTCGAGGGTGTTGAATATGTACCAATAATTTTTCAATGTATAGAATATAGAAAATGGGAAAAAGCACTGAAAATATGTAGGTAAAATTGACAAAAACAGGTTAAAAAGAGATAAAAACAGGAATATAACGATATTTATAACCGAGAAACAGTGTACATAACGATATATATATATATATAACCGAGAAACAGTGTAAATACATAACCAATGTGAATCATTTGTTTCGTCGTGCTAGTTTACATTGCAGCTACACATCAACTAGGCTGTGTGGCTGTATTTCGACCTATTTAGGTACATTTGATTACCTAGATTTGTGTGTAAGGTAATAAATGCACATAATAATTCCCTAAAATGAGCCGTAACCTCTGGGAATAGAAAAAACCTTGTCTGAAAGAGCTGGCAAAAACACCACTGGGATCTTTCGAGAAAGCACGGTAATTAGGTGTATAGTAGTTAAAACAAAAGTAAATACTTAATTAAGTTTTAACAAAAGTAAAAGTCACTGAAAACTTTACACATAGTTGCCATCTTGTCACAATCTTCCCACCAAACCATACAAAGCCAAAACCAAACTCTACACAATTAAATAAAATACATCCATCCAGGCATAATCCCCATGGGGTGCGAGCTGCTCTTCCAGCAGATCGACCAGCGCCAAAAGACCGACGCCGAGTACCAAGTTTCCGTGTCCATGTTCGAGATTTATTGTGAACGAATCAGGGATTTGTTAACGGATAAGTCGCCGCCCAAAGGGGGCTTGAAAATGAGAAACCACCCTAAGAAGGGCTTTTATGGTTGGTGGGGTTGAGCCAAGAATTGCACTACCGTTAGTACCGTGTACTCTTGAATTAGACCACCCATGAATTACTTTCCTATGTCAGTCAGTGACTTGTGGAAAAAACGAGCATTACCTTCGAGAATTACCACGAGCATGAATCCTATCGCTTGACGGGAAAATACCTAGGTATTAAACTCCCAGGCGGGGTTCGCGGGTGTTTCTAAACAGGGTGCACGCCAGGTCCGCCACCCAAATTCTGGGTCTGTGCCGGACGCCATATCTCCAGTTGTAGTGGGTGGATTTATTAGAAATTTTGAGGGCATATACTCGAAACCCACCCACTACTTTATACGGGCTGGGGAAGGTTACTGTAATGATGTCATCGATGACATCATTCCAGGAACAAAATTCGCCTTGTGGGACAGCTTTTGTGTTGACCCCCATCAAATCTCCTCTATGGTTGATTTTTGGGGTAATGTTGTTTACGCGAATTTTTACCTTAAATCATCTCCTAGAAGGCATTGTAAACCAGCTTTAAAAGTGTGTATTAAAGATTTGACTTAAATCGAAATTTAATCTGGAACTTGTGTATGGGTGTCAAATACACTTTCGAACCAGATCAAATTTTCGTTTTAAAATTTGCTTTTTGAATACACACTTTTTACAGTGGTATACATTGTCCTCCAAGGGACATTCTAATGTAATTTTATTTTTGCTGTCCAGTGCTAAACCTGGACAGCGAATTCTCAAAAATATCATTTTATTTTCCAGTGGTCCACTCTCAGGGGGGTCGCCAGGGGGCTCAACCTTCCGTGAAAAGTAGTGGGGGGTGTCGTGTACACCCCCTCAAAATTTCGATCAATTCCCCCCAACAGTTTTAGTTTGGCAGCCCGTTATATCAAAAAAACAACGGGTGGCGGACCTCGCGTGGACAGCGATTTTTTCAAAAAAACTATTCATTTATACAGCGACCCACACTCAGGTGGGTCGCCGACCTTCCCCAGCCCGTATATAGTAGTGGGTGGGTTTCGAGTATATGCCCTCAAAATTTCGAATAAATCCCCCCAACTACAACTGGAGATATGGCGTCCGGCACCGACTCAGAATTTGGGTGGCGGACCTGGCGTGCACCCTGTTTATAAGCTTTTCAAGGTGTAGACAGAAGAAAAGGAGAGAAAGTTTTTAAATCGATGAAAAATAAATAAAAATATGCATATACCGTATTTGCTTGAATAATTCCCCCCCTTGAATAATTCTCCCCCTCGAATAATCCCCCCCCCTGTAAGACGAGTGAGGAAATAATAACTCCCCCCTCGAATAATTCCCCCCCCCTGTAAGACGAGTGAGGAAATAATAACTCCCCCCTCGAAAAATCCCCCCTTTAAAGATTTGATTAATTTGTTCTACCTAATTTTAACAAAAATGGAACGTTATTGTGTTTATAAGGCATGTTTCGAGAAATGAGTTGATGGAAACATGCTTGAAAATTTTGACGAAATAATAATTCCCCCCTTGAATAATTCCCCCCTCGAATAGTCCCCCCTCAAAAATGTCTGACGAAATAATAATCCCCCAGGGGGATTATTCAAGCAAATACGGTATGCACATATAGTGTATTTACAGCAAAAAAAAGCAGACAAAAGCAATAAGGTACACGAACTAGTGAGTTTGGAAGTGAATATAGAGAAAAAGGTATGAAAATTAGCGATTTTGGGCAAAAATTTGGAGTAAATGTATAAAAAAATCGCTCCAGATACATAGCTGGCCGTTTGGGGTGGGCGGGGGTACCCCCCTACTAGACCCTTGCCCAACCCCACACCCAAAACTCCGCAGTGGAAGACCTACGTAACGCGCCCGTGCGCGACTACGCCGCCATCGAGGCCAAGATGAACGAGGGCAACCGCAACAGAACCATCGCAGCCACTCAGATGAACGCCACTTCGTCCAGGGCGCACACTATATTTCAGATTAATTTTTCCCAGAAGAATAAGACCGCTAACACGACCAAATCTAGGTGGGGATTATTTTCAATTTTTGCGCTTGATTAAAGAGTAAATTAATAAAGTGACAAGCAGAGGAAAGTGAGCAGAGTAGAAAAACTGCAGTAGGATCAATAAACCCCTAGCTATTTTCCGAATAAAGTGAAATTTTATGGAATCAATTAGATAACTGTGAAATAAGGGGTCAGTCAGGCCTCCTACGCACAATGGATATGGCTGCTCACGCTCATTCAAATGCCGTTATCAAATTAGCGCAAGTTCAAGCATAATACTCAAAAACGCCCAATTCAACAGCCTGATCAACCTGGTGGACTTGGCCGGCAGCGAGCGGCAGGAAGCCACCGGCGCCGAAGGCCAGCGCCTCAAGGAAGGCATAGTCATCAACAAGTCCCTGTCCACCCTGGGCAGGTGCATCAAAGGTGTGTATACCTGGTGGATTGGGGATTGTTTTGAATGAACCCATGCTCTGCACCTGGAGATAATTGTGCAAGTTGAAAAGTGACAAGAAATGTGGTAGGTGATAATAAAGGTAGTAGTTGGTTAGAAAAGTGCTATGTGGAGTTTTCAGTTCAAACACAAGTGAACTTATTCTTGCTAAGTAGGTTGAAAGGACTTAACTTGAAGTTGAAAGAACACTTGTCGCACAAACAGTTTATTTGGCACTTGACTTTTCTTGGCACTTGACTTTTCTTGTCACTTGGCTTTTCTTGTCACTTGACAACTTGTCGAATTGCGACAGCGGTATTTTTATCTCATGAATAATTTCATGGCTTAGTTAATCCACTTCTAAAAATGTCCAGTTTCATTTTTCTATTTTGTTACGTTTGAAATATTTGTCATGAATTTGTGCATGCCTTTACTCATGCTGAATGTGGAGGTTTTTCAAGAAAATGCGGTTCACTCAATGAAACAAAAATAACAAATTTCGATACGCAGCGCTGCACGAGCAACAAAAGGGCGGCAAAGGGCAGGTGCCTTACAGGGACTCGGTACTCACGTCGCTGCTGAAAAACGCGCTCGGCGGCAACAGCAAGACCATCATGGCTAGTGAGAATTTATGCATTTGGAAAATGCAACACGATAATGATTTATTTGCCGCTCAGATTGCCGCACTGAGTCCAGCCGACATCAACTACGACGAAACGCTGTCGACACTACGTTTCGGTCCGTTCGCAGTACTCTTCAATAAGTTCTATTTAATAACGTGGGAGGTTCAATTCTCTAAACTACACCCTCCAATATACCGTATTTACTCGAATAATTCCCCCGGGGAATTATTTTATCGTCAGACTTTTTTGGGGTGAGGCCAACAAAAAACATCGAGGTTACCAGGGGTGTTATTTGTTCTTAACTCGTAAAACATGTGGGGGAGGGGGGATTATTCGAGTAATTACGGTACTTCTACCCCAAATACACCCACACAACCACCCCAGCTGACCGAGCCAAGTCGATCACCACCAAGGCTGTAGTGAACGAGTCGGCCACCGACAGACTCATCCGCGAGCTGCGCGAGGAGAACCTCAAGCTGCAGCAGATGCTCAAGTCCGGCGGCATTCCCGTGGACGGCGGCATGGGCGGCGAGGGCGGCGATGGTACTGGTGACCCGGAAGAGTTGCAGGTGGGGGGTAGGGCGCCGTGATGGGAGGGGTGGTTTTGATGGATGATAGAGTGTGATACAATAAATAAATATAGACCTTATACTCTCGAATAAGTCCCTCATTGGAAATATCTCCCTTAAACTCGAATAAGTCCCTCATTGAAAATATCTCCCTTAAACTCGAATAAGTCCCCGAACCCCCCATGTTAGCTGACTTAAGAAAAATAACTCCTCTCCTTCGAAAAACTTCCCCCCCCCCTTTTGATGTGTGAGAAAGACGTGCTTGTATAAAAACCGTTGTATGTACCTATGCGCTCATTTAAATCAATCTATTCTTTTGCAGCTGATGTACACTAGCATTGATTACGAAATTGCTATTCTGGTTTACAAGTTTATGCAACTGTGTTGACCCCATTCATGCAACATATTAATCAAAAATTTTACTTAATATTCATCCCCTCGAAAAAAACTCCTCCCCTCGATTAACCCCAGTCAAATAAGTTTGTCACAAAATAACTCCCCTGCGGACTTATTCGAGGATATACGTAGCTATTTAGGTAGTTGACATGTTAAAGCTCTTTTTTCCAGTGATCAATATGGCGGCATATTTCAATAGCCTCCCTCCCACTACCTCCATCCAATTACACGTCAAAAAGTCTCGCCGAAATAAAAACGTTAACAAACGGCACAAAATCGCAGGCTCTACGCGAGCAACTCGAAGCGAACCGACGTGAAATGGACGCAATGGAAAAAACCTGGCAGGAACGCCTAGCATCCGAAGCCAATCTATCCCAAGGCGCAGTTGAGACCACCACTCAAATGACTGAACTGCGCAAAAGTATGGCGCACTTTTGGAACTTGAACGAGGATCCGGCACTTACCGACAAAGTGGTGCACTTTATAAAAACGGGAGAGTCGAGAATGGGTAATAAGGATGCCCAGCCGCCGGCTGATATAGTTTTGGCCGGATTGAGGTGACATTGGTGAAATCTGTCTAGTAACTTGGCTTTGGTAGGTGGTAAAATAAACAGGTGTACCATTGGAGGAGCCAGTCCCGCACATACTGTAAACTCTCAGATAAAATTTGTGAAATGGCACGTAAAACGTAAACGGCCGCTGATAGTTTCTTAAGCCTTTTATGAGCCATTTGAAAAATTTTATCCACCATGATTCAGTTTTACACTTTTTGCAAACATGTTTTGCACTTTTAGTAGACCAGTTTTACACTTGACAGAGTTATCAGTGTGGGTGGCGGAACAGGTTCCACGACACCTAAAAAACAACAAAAGTCGCCCCACACCGCAGCATCGAAAAGGACCACGCGACCATTCGCAACAAAGACCACAAGAAGATCACCATAGAGCCATTTTCCGGCGTCTCAATTCTGGTCAACGGCAAAGAGATCACCAAGGAAACGGAACTGCAGCACAATGATAGAGTGCTCATGGGAGGAAACCATCTCTACGTATTTTCGCACCCCAATGCAAAGAAAAAGGACGCTAAAAGGACTGTCACTTGGGACACGGCCCAGTCGGAAATCGCCCAAAATTCGGGACTTTTGTTGACCGCCGGACCCGGCAGGAGTAAAGGTAGATTTTTGGCGGATTTTTTCTGTGCTCAAAATTGAGCCGAAAATCATATAACTGTGCAGCTTTTGATTCAACTGCTCATAAGATTTCAACTGAAGGTAAATGCTGAATCGACCCCTCCCCCCCCCCCCAACATGGATGGTGCTACTGTACCGACGTAAACAATTAGTTACAGCGTGAGGCAGCGTTGCAAATACATACGCAAAACGGATCCACCAGAAAAAAACACCACAAAACAGTGTGCAAAAACTCGCAGAGGATCTAATTCTACAAGAGGAGCTGGTGCAGCTGATGCCGCAGGTGTACAGGGCGAACGCCATGGCCAGCGCCCTGCGCACGCACACGAAGTTCGAGATTGCTTTGGTCGCCCCGCAGGCTAGAGGACTGAAGAATGGACCGACCGAGGTACTCTGTATTTTGAAAAACTTTTTTAAAATTTTGAATTACTTTAAGTTATTTTGAAAAACAACGATTTTCAGATTTTTGTAAAAGTGCGCAATCTGGCCGAGGACACTGAATTCCTATGGGACAAGAACAAGTTCATCAACCGCTACTACGGCATGCAGGAAATGTACCAGAGTTTCAGTGAGGGCTCCTCTGACTGGCAGGTTCCAAAGGTAAAATAAACAAATGATACCTTATGCACTTATCGACTTTTATAAGTCGGCTTCTCACTGCACATTTCTTACTAAACTCGGCGGACATTTTGCAATACAGTATTTTTGACTGAGGAATGAATACTTATTTCCCACATTTGGAAGTGAGGTTTGAAAGGATGATTTTCCCTCGGTTCATGGTCGATAATAGTCTGTGCCAAAAATCGACCGCCGGAAAAAGACAGAATACCTCCATCAACGAAACATCATGTGGCAGTCCCAAGCACTGTAAAGTGTAAAGTAAAGTGTCAAATGTGCAGTCAAATGCAAAGTAAAGTGTCAATTGTCATGCAAAGTGTCAAATGTCATGTCAAATGTAAAGTAACGTGTCAATTGTGTATCCAAATATTATTTTTTCGTATCCAAATATTATGTCTTACATTCAACAGTCTTACATTAAATCTTACATTTGACACTTTACTTTACACTTTACAGGGCTCGGGCCTGCCACCAGCACATAAATACACAGTACACAAACACCAACCAAACCAAACCCCCCACCCAGGACCGCGACCCCTTCTACGAGCCAGCTTCCTCAGAACAACTGATCGGCTCCGTGCACGTGTACCTGCGCAGCCTGGCCTACATGGTGGAGCTGTCCGAGCAGCTGCCCATAACGGACTTTCGCGGCGCCGAAGTGGGCCAGTTGAGCGTGGCGCTGGCGCCGTGCACGCCGCAGGGAAAGGAGATCACTGGGGAATTTGTGGAGAGCCCTAAGGAACTGGTCGGTTTGGGTGGGGAGGGCGGGTTGGCATAGCTTAAAGTTAATTAGTACGTAAGGCGCTGTAAGGCGCCCGATACGACCATGCGTGACATTGCGCGGGTTTACAAACAACGCGGCTGGAACACGCCTGGAACAAGTCGACATCAAAAATCATGTCAACCAACCAACTTAAAATAAATTTTGGTTTATTACGATTTCAATCTTTCAGTGATAGAGTATAGTTAGGTGATTTTATATCGTGACACTTATTTTTCATTGTTGCTGTTAAGTGTGAAGCTTTAAATTTTAGTGATAGTATCTGTTAAGTGTGTTATGTAGTTGACATTCAGTTAACACGAATTTGCGATGTCTACATTAGTGATGGAAAAGCGCCATGGCGCTGGCGCCTGGCGCTAGCGCCAAAGCAAAAAGCGCCATGGCGCTTTTGGCGCTTGGCGCCTTTTTGCTGTGGCGCCATTGGCGCTTGGCGCTGGGGTTTGGAAAAGCGCCATGGCGCTTTTGGCGCTTGGCGCTATGACGCCGTGGCGCCATTGGCGCTTGGCGCTAGTGTTTTAAAAAGCGCCAAAAAAGCGCCATGAAGTACTCAAAATTCATCATTATTTTATGCAGAAAGACCTGTTAAGTATAATTTACATAAGTATTTATGTGCTACTGTCAGTGTATTCCTGGATAAACATACCCTATTCTTGATTACTTTATAAATAATTTCCTTGTGATTGCATGGGTATTCAACATTAAATGTCCCATCTAATCAGAATTATGTAAGACTTTATGTGACTATTCATCGGACTCGTAACACTCTTCACATAGGTTTGAGCTCAATCGCTATACTGAGCTCGTTCCTTGCAGTTTTGTTTGAGCAGAGTCACAGGACCCTGCAAAGTGTAAAGTTGACTAATAAACATCATCCAATATTTCATAAATACAACTTTGTTAAGTGTCATGCGAAATGTCAAAAGTTCAATCAAAATTTTTTCTTTTTTATTTTGATTGACATTTTACATCACATTTACTTCTTCACATTTGACACTTGATTTTACAGGGTGTGGAATCACTTTCTGAAGCCATTCCAACAATGGCAATCCAAAATTTGAAACCTCAAAATCCTGTGTTCAAAAGTGACTAGCAAAACTCGAAACTGCAATATCCTAGTAGAAAAATCGCAAGTATTCCAAAAAAAAATTTAAAACTTCATTTGAAAATTATTTTGGGAGAAAAACAACTAAATTCCAAAAGTAATTTTAAAAAACACCTAAAAAATCTTAGCACTTTTTACAGATGGTGTGCTATACTTAGCCCAAACACCCAGCTGCAAAATATCAGGACAAAAAGAACAAAAATGACTGCAGTTGACTTGTATCTTGCGCCAAAAACAAATTAATAGCAGTGCATCAGCATTGCTGCAAATAAGAGAAGCAAAAAATTTTTGGCGCTGGCGCTATTGGCGCTTGGCGCCAATATCCTCTGGCGCCATTGGCGCTTGGCGCCGTGGTCTAGAAAAGCGCCATGGCGCTTTTGGCGCTTGGCGCCATTTTGCTCTGGCACCATTGGCGCTTGGCGCTGGGGTTCGGAAAAGCGCCATGGCGCTTTTGGCGCTTGGCGCCAAAGTCCTGGCGCTTTTTCCATCACTAGTCTACATTGATTTTGGTAATATTTATAAGACATATTTATCGGGATTTGGAATTCAAAAAATGTGATTTTTCTTCCAAATATCGACAAATTCGCAGATTGGCAAGAACCTCAGTTTCAAGGTGAAAATCAAGAATGCCATCGGACTCCCAAGAAAGTTTACATCAGTAAGTTGGGAACAACCCCCCAGGACCTGGCCAGAATACAAAGTGTCAAAGTAGAAGAAAAGTATGAAATTGCATGTCATGCTTCATTTTAAATTATAGAAGTTACTGCCTGTCTTTTGAAAAAAAAATCCAATACATCACTGAACCATGGCAGAGCATTCGCATCTCAGTAATAGAAAACCTTACGTTTGGTGATGTAAAAGCGCCATGGCGCTTGGCGCATTTTGCTCTGGCGCCATTGGCGCCTGGCGCTGGTGGACGAAAAAGCGCCGTGGCGTTTTTGGCGCTTGGCGCCAAAGTCCTGGCGCTTTTCACATCACTACTTACCTCACAAAATGTCGGAACAACTCTTTACAGTCATGCTGCAAGTACAAGTTCTACCTGGAAGACAAGTCAAACAACACAAAGGAAGCGCAGGGCTCCACCCCAAATTTCGACCACGAGAAAACGTTTCAATTCAAACCGGTCACCAAACAGCTTGTGGAGCACCTCCAAGATGAGGCCCTTTATATTGAATTATACGGTAGACAGTCGGCCAAGGATGACCGTGCGAAAAATGCGAACAACATGTTATCTACCACGTACAATCCTGGAGTACAGGGTGGCGCTTATAGTGAAAAAGCTGACAAATTGGAAGAAAAACTGGTTGGCGGGGTTATTTGGGGTTGGGCTACAGCCTACAGGGGGCAGTCCCGAACCCTGTAAAGTGTAAAGTAAAATGTCAAGTAAAATGTCAATCAAAACAGAACGAAAATATTTTTTTACTAAGCTTTGCTGACAATTGAAATTTTACTTAACACTTTACAGAGTCTGGGAGTGGCCCCGGCATGCGCTTTTGCACTTGGCGAATGAATGGAAAAGTGCGTAAACGAGCTTCCATTCACATACCTATAAGAAAACAGATTTGCAGAATCATAAATGCGTGCATCAAAAATAATCTCTTGAACTGTTCGCAGCACAGATATTATTCGTGAATGCATGTATAACCTGAAAACATAAACATGAAGAACTATTGGCAAATATCTGAACTATTTGATAGCGAACCCCCCCCCCCCCCCTCCCACAGAACAAAATCCAGTCGCTGATAGACGACGCGTTAGCAACGGACAAAAAACAAGTGCCCGTAAAAGATGTGCAGCGTTTACTAGCCGACCGCTCCGGCTCAGCTTCGGCCCAAAATAATTCAAGTCAGCACCGTTCCAAAAGTGGGCATTCTTCGAAAAATCGCCGCTCCAGTAATCCGGCGAAAAGTGCGGACAGTGGATATGGGGAAAAAGAAGGCAAGAAAAAGGGAAAGAAGGGAAAACATTGAAATGATGGAAAATTTGCAGTGCACTGAGAAGGGCGCTGCACGTGGTATTTTTTGGAGATAATCATTATAAAATGTGCAACGTAAAAGTGCCTTGTGATTTGATATAACCAGGGACGAAATTTGATAATTTATGCAGTATGCAGACAGTTTTTTTGTAGCCCAATTTATTGTAAATATTTGAATGTTGCTAAATGCTATACAGTTCAGACTGTATATAAATATATTCAAACACAATGAGTTGAGCTGCGAAAAAAATATGAAGGCTTTAATGATTCCACAACAGGTTATGCAGTTTGATTCCTTGTACACTAATGGAATATTGAAATTTGCGAGTTCTCGCAACTGTTTCTGTTCTACCCGTGGGCAATATTTCTACAATATCACCTTGAAAAAGATCAACCAGTAAAGTAATAATGAAAAGACCCCAGAATGAGTAATCTTAAGAGTAGACTATCACTCTACAAACCACACAAATGGCACCAAACTGCACAAGGTACAATTAGACAGAAATAAAACAAGTGTGGCGAAACGAGTGCAAGCCCAGCCTCCTGGAAAAACAGACGCAGGCAAAATTTTTTCGAAAATTTCACACCGCGTACTACCAAGGGCCCGTGCCAGCCCACATCTAAACTGACCGCACATCTAATTCTACCCATCGCACATCTAGGCCCATCACACATCTGATTCTACCCATCACACATCTAGGCCCATCACACATCTAATTCTACCCATCACACATCTAGGCCCATCACACATCTAAACCCCCCATAGATGTGTGATGGGGTTGTATGTGTGGTAGGCTGGGGATTACCTAGCGGCATGTCAATACAAGTAAAGCGATTACAAGTAGGGTGTCAACAAATTTTTTTACGGAAACGGAAAATATTTTGCACTTGCCGGAAAATGGAAACGGAAATGGAAAAATATTTGCACTTGCCGGAAAACGGAAAAAAATTTGACTGCGGAAAGCGGAAAGAATTTTGCCTGCGGAAAAGCAGAAACGGAAACATTTGGCACTTGCCGGAAAACGGAAATTTTTTTGCACTTGCCGGAAAACGGAAAAAAAATTGCCTGCGGAAAGCGGAAATTTGACACCCTAATTACAAGCATGTCCTGCACGCGTACGCGCGTTATTTGTGTCCATGAATTTCAGCGTTTTCATTTTTCTTAAATAATTTTGGACGAATACTTTGCGGTCCAACGAGTACATCCTCACCTTACAGCCCATACTATAATGATGACCGTCAACTACAGCTGACCAAGATTTAAAATAATTCGATGTTTCCGAAATTTCGGTAGTGTGCACATGGCCATTATAACCCAGTTACTCGAGGTGAGATTCCTCCTGTCGGGCATAGCTGGAATCCGGGGTGGCATTTGAGGGAGGTCCACCACACTTTCGTGTCTTCCCATTCTGTTGTACATTTGCCCATTTTGATGCCCTTCGAGTATGTTGAGGTTTGGGGTCGGGGCTATGACTAAATTTTCAGTGTTAAACGATTTAAGTCAGAAATGGCAGAGTTATTCAGCTTTAAATTCAATATGCCAGATCGGAGATGTAAAATGACTAGTTTTATAGACCCCCCTATCTCGGGACTGGGGGACTATTCGAGTAAACCAAAAATTTAAGTCACAGCCCCGACAACATACTCGATTTTTTGGGGGTATTTCTGAGATCGGTTACTTCACAATTTGACCAGTACCAGAGTAATCGAATAAAGTCAAACATTTTCAAATTAAGCGTGGCACCACGACGTCTTCAAGTTGCGGGATTTGTAACAGGTTATCTGAAAAGCATGAAAGTACTTATACTCGGCGTACGTGATACTCTGCCCTCGCACTGATTTATGTCTCGTGTTGGAAGCGTGCCAATGATTATTAAATCATGCGATTTCCGTAAAAATATGAAAAAAATTCATCTATGTGAATATGTTAATGAATAACATTATAACAACAACCAATTTAGTCATCTTTTTATGAAACGCGGACGCGTTAACCATCGTTGGCACACTTCCAGCGGGAACCACGCATGCAGGGTGTAAAGTAACCGGAGTATAAGGGGGAAGGTTTGGTGGCTGAAAGTGAAAAATATACATGACCGTGTAAATGTATTAGCATTCCAAAGATCTTGAGAGATGTGTACCGTATTTCCTCGAAATACCCCCCCCCCCTCAGAATAGGCACTATGAATTTGTGGTCCGGGAAATGCGTAACAGACGTTCAAAAAACTTACTGTGTTACGTTAGAACATCGTTTATACCATCTACATCCTTATTAAAGGCTGTAAAAACTTATAAATGGCGGTTATTGCTGCATTTTTCACGTTTTTCTCTCAGAATTTTCACTCTGAAAAAATAAACCCCCGGCGGGTAATTCGAGGAAATACGGTATTTAAAAAATATAAAAACATGAAATATCCGGGTTTCTCTAGACAGAATTACCTAATTATTATTTATTTTTGTGGAGAAAGTTTTTTTCTTTGTGACATCTTCTGACATTTTGTTTAATCATATTGTTTAAAAATCACCAATTTTTGGAACGCTAACCTGTAAGTATGCATTAATAGAGGTTACTTTACGAAACGCATCAGCATTGGCCTGCATCGTGGCATTCTATTTAAATATTTTTTAATGTGTATCTATATAAAATTCTTTTCGTATTAGAGTACACAAATAAAGTAAACAAAAAGTAGATCTGCTACAATAAAAGGTGAGAAAATGCCCTTCAAAACACGATTACGGCTAATGATAGAAAAGCGCAAGAAAAAGGGGCGCCAGGCGCTATTCAGAAACTAGGCGCCAAGCGCCAACGACGGCATGGCGCTCGCCAGCGCCATGGCGCCATTCCATCACTAATTACGACCAAAAGTCAAAAGTTGTCAAAAAGACACGTTCAAAAAGTGGTTGAAAAAGCGCCATGAAACTTCATATTAACTTAAACTCCATGCTCACACTCGCCAAGCGCGAGGAAATGTCACGATAGAGATCCGGAGCTCGTCAGGCAGGGGTGTTCAAGCAAACGCATTTATGTAGTCAACTGATTAGTACCTATTTTACCTGTCACTTGACACGCTGTGGAATTGGCTCCAGGTCCCTGCGAAAAAACTTTTTTCCGGCGCTGTTTCGCCACTGATCACAAGAGTAAAAAATACAATTGGGAAGCAGTAGAGTCGCGACGATATATTTATCGTATTCAATGGAGATTATTTTGATATGGAATGTTTTGAGACAATGTGCCTACACACACTAGTTTTCACCGTGACTTCGTGTGAAAACTGAAAAATTTTCAAATGCAAATTAACGAACACGGTTGAATGATTTAATCTAATTTAAATTAATGAAAGTTAAAATTTGAAAACTAAAATACATATAGTATACAATAAGAGTAGGCTGGATGTCGCCGTGTGGCCATTTCAGTTTTCACATCAGTCACGGTGAAAACTAGTGTGCGCAGGGCCAATATCAATATGAAAATCTTGGTATTGTATATAGTGCCAGAGATAATGAAAAGGAAATTTCCAATTAAAACCGAAAAGTGATATCGTCCCAGCTCTACATGCCTACACACACACAAAAAAATACGGGAAGAAAATGAATGCCGAAAAGCAACCCAGGCACAGAGAGACACACCTATTACGCTCCGAAGCAGCACAAATTCAGCGGATGCGGCAAAAAATCTGAAAAGTAAATAGGTAACGAGCACAGGCAAAACCGTTCTTTTCTTAATAAATATATAACATAAATATCAAACGACACACATAAATAAAAAAATTACTACCGTATTTCTTCTTATAGAAGGGCAGGTCTCCAATAGAAGGGCGCCTCCAATAGAAGGGCGCCTCCAATAGAAGCTGCACTTATTTACGTAATCGACTTATAATTTGGGCCACGAAAAAATAGAAGGGCAATCTCCCATGGAAGGTCACGGTACGTAGAGCGCTGGAACTGTGCCAATTAAATGAACATTAAAAATTCAGCGGACGCTGTCATTTAGTGGCTTTGGTCCTTTAATTTTGTGCTACTTTAACATCAAATGTAGAATGGACTCTTATGTATCGTCATTCGACGTACTGTCTTTCACGTAACACTTTGAAAAAAAGCCTTGGCAGAACTTGAAAAAGATTAGCTGAAAAGTTGATGAAAAAAATAGAAGGGCGGTCTCCAATAGAAGGGCGCCTCCAACAGAACGGTAGGTAAAAATGTTGACGAAAAAAATAGAAGGGCACCCTTCTATTAGACGAAATACGGAGCTCTATTTCGCAGAGCGGGAAGAGTTTGGGAGCCTTACCTCCAACAAACGTCAACTAATGTATTACCGTATCTCGAATAAAACGACATACCTCCAATAGTGTGGCACCTCCAAAAGAACGGCAGGTGAAAAAGTTGACAACAAAATGGAACGGCGCTCTTCTACTAGACGACATACGGTACATCGCAGATAATATTTTGTCTCTATCTACCGCTAAATATGAAAATTTTCTACTACCAGTCTCTATATTCAGTCACTCAGAGGTTCAAGATCTACTACAAATTCGTTAGGTGTATCATATACTTAATACCGTATTACCTCGAATAAACCCCCCTCTAAATGGGCTGGGCAAAAAATACCCCCCTCGAAATCCCCCGCCCCCCTTCGGAATGATGTAAGTCATGTACGTAATAAATACGTCATGTATGCAATGTACATGATGTATATTACTGCTTAATTTGCATTGCAGCTACACATAGACTAGTTTGTGTAGCTATCTACGTTTTTATGTCCAAATATATCCTGTTTGGACACATTTATTACCTGTTTTGGGCACGCAAATGCCTACTATTTACTACGATCCTTTCGAAAATTTCTGACGAAATAATAAACCCCCTCGAAATAACCCCCCTCAAATTTTGCTGGTGAAATAATAAACCACCATGTGGGTATTTCGAGATAATACGGTAATTAGCTAAAGACATTTCTCAAATCTTTGGTGGAGTAGGTGTATAGCAGCGAATATACATATCCTGAGAGAAATATAAACACATTGAGAGCCCTTAAACTGAAGAAAAATTAAACAATACTAAAAACTTATCACAAAATACTGTTCGGGTTTGCACCAAAGCAGTCACAATAAAGATCTCAGTTGATATTCGGCAATAACTTTGGAATTCGGGCCACGTGGAATGAAAACAACAGAATCTTCGATAAAGTCTGAACCTGAAAAATCTACAACATCTAAAAAGTAAAGCGACACTTCATCAGACTAAAGTAGCAAAACAAACGACACAAAAGACTAGCGTGGAGAAAAAGTTGACAATCACAGCGTTTATAAAAACAACACAGAGTTGGGGCGATATTTATATCATATCGAATATCCACCAGTTTGAAACAAATATTGAAGTTATATCGCCCCAATATCGCCGCCAAAGTATCACATATTTGTGATTAACAATTATGCCCAATGATATAAATATTTGTATATTAACACAACCTGCAAGCTAAACCGCATCATAAAACAGGAAGGAAAAATTATGACTCAAATTATCACAAGAACAGTCAAAGTATATAAATATAAAACCATGAAAAAGCATGGAAAAAAGAAAATTAATATTACTTGGTGCTTCCCACAAAAAGCGCCCGCAAAATGACACTACCACAGCCATTAACTGTGGTCACAAAAATATATTTGCTCCTACATTTTATCGAGAAAAAAAACTGATGAGAAATCTTAATGAGCTAGAAAGTGTGTATAGAAAGGAAAAATCGTGTTTTTATCATGCTTCAAATACGGCTTCCTATAGCTTTAAAAAATTCAAATTTGAGTTAAGGACCCAGGGGCATCAATTACAGATTACACAATTAAATTTACCAAGCAACAACGTATAAAAGTTTCTTTACAAATCCTGTCTGACCACATCGCACAGCCGTTTCAGCTGTTCGCGGGCGATACGCAGCGCTAGTTCAGCATCGTGTCGCTCCGCCATTTCTGTGAAATATGTGTGGCAATGTTTTTGGGATTTCCCAATTCCGTTGACATTGTCAAATGGCGGGATTTCCCAATTCCGATCTACAATCTTGGGACATTGAAATGTGTACCCTAACTATGTGAGCTCCACATTACATCGAAAAACCTGCTCTTTGGACCCACACACTAGTTGGCATCAAAATTCGTGTCAACTAAATTTAGGTTAATCATGTGATTTCAACTTTCCTATGTGATTAAGCATAGTTGATTTTATCCTGACACTGACATTTTATTTTTATTGTTTCTGTCAAGAGTGATGCTTTTGTGCTATGCAGTTGACATTTAGTTGACATTTATCTGCGATGTCAACCAGTGTGCGGGCAGTCTGAGAACCACAACCAACCATTGAAAAACTTGATAATATCTGTAAAGTCCATATTATTGTCCAATATTATCTCCCTGTACATCTGCAGCAAGGCGAGCGCCAGGAACAACGAGAAGTGGTCCGAGATCACAGTCGACGCAGACCATATCACCTCCCACACCGTGTACATGTCCTCGTAGGCGAATTCTGAAAGGAAGACACGTAAAAGTGCAAAATTTGAATTGAGGCACTGGGCACTCAAATGGAACCTGATGCGTATGAGTACATGAAAAAGTCCCGCCACTGGTTGGTGCCCTGTCAAGAGACAAATTCCGGTAGTGTCAGACAAAAAATCTCAATGTGCTCAAAATAAATATCTACCTGGCACGCTGAACTCGGGGTTCAAACGGGATTGAATAAATTATCGATAAATTCAATTATTAAGACTTAATTACCAAAACTTCAAAACCAATCACAAAAAGTACCCCCCAACTAACCCCTTTTAAAATCCAACAAGAACCACCTATAGGCAAAGTAGAAGTGTGTATAATCCCCATTCCTGTGCATCAACTCGAAGAGTTCTGGCTCGGCCACCTGCACCAAAGCGCGTGTGTTCGCCAAGCGAGCGTCCATGCCGGCGCCGTGCGGAAAATTGGGCCACATGCGATCCATGAGACGCGAGAAACAGCCGTGCGACAGGGTTTCTGCGCGGTTGTTGGCAGCGTGCCAGGGTTTTTTTGGTGATTTAAGGGGTGTGTGAAAGTTTCAGGAACCCTGTGTCAGTACACATCTAAACCCATTACACATCTAGACAAAGTCTGCAAATAAACAGCGGATATCTAGCGATAAACGGCGATAAATGTCTATCATACAATCAAACAGCTCATTATTCAGCGACGCTGGCAGCATGCATTGTTTCCATCGTCAGCGAGCCCGAATTTGGTTGCATGTTTTTGGTGATATTGAATTGTTATATTGGCCCTACACACACTAGTTTTCACACGTGTCACGGTGAAAACTAGTGTGTGTAGGCACAATAGTGGATACGCCGCTCTACAGTGTGCTAAACACAAAGGCATAGAGGTTTGTGTTTGTGTTTGCCTTTGTGTTTTCCGCCCACTGTAGAGCGAGCGTGTCAAAAATACGCTATCTTCATCCTAGATGCGTGATAGGTATAATTAGATGGGTGGTGGGTTCAGATGTGTAATGGGTTTAGATGTGTACTAGGCTCCAGTCGTTTCAGGTAGTTTAGTATGATCATGAAAGTGGTGCCGTCACTTTTACTGGCGATTTTCCATCACTAGATGTCACGTTACAAAAGACCCTAAATCCTCGAATAAGTCCCCAGGGGCCATATTTTCTTTAGAGCTTTTGTGGGTAGGGGGGTTATAAAAGGGCGGTGTTATTTTTTCCTCAGAAGTATCGGGGAAACATGGACTTTATTCATTGTATGAATTCATTGAACCACCTCATGAAATCCCAATATTTAACAGTTCAACAACAACAAAAACAAAGAATCCATTCTAAAATTCATGTTCATCGGCATCAGATTCCTTCAAACACACTGCGGACTTATTCGAGGATTTGCGGAAATACAAAACCGCATGGACAAAAACGTACACGCGGACCACGAACATCGCGAAATGCCCAAAGCCTTAAAATCAACATCAGCCGAAAACCAACCATCGTCAAACACCACCAAAAGCGGGGCGGCCAAATCGCACATGCCCTGCACGTAGCCCAAGTCCAAATTCTGCCACACGTAAGTGCACATGACGTTGCGCAACTTGTCCAAATTGGACTCCAGCGCGAAGTATGCGTGATTTCTGTCGCAACGTGAAACGTCCTTCTCGATGCGGTGCAGGTGCAAGGCGAACGTGTCCACCAGTTCTTTCTGTGTGGTGAGGTGGTTAAGTTGAGTTGACGTTTGAGAAAAACGAATTCGCCATTTGGCAGTTGACATTTAGCAGTTTAACTTCGTTCGTTTAGCTTAAGCAGTATGAGGCTCAAGCTAAATGATTTGCCTTTGAGTTGTCCATTTCTGAGTACGTACCTAAAAATTATTCGATGGCTGACGCCAATAATTTTTCGCTCCTACGATTGCAACTGAACCGCATTTACGTGCATGTTTTTTAAAAGATGTGATGTTTACCAAATGTTCCAAATGTAAAATATTCACCAACATTTACGGCACCAAATATAACACCATATTTTGTATAGACACCCCCCCCCCCGAATAATACCATATTTCCCGTATCAATGATGTAAAAGTGCCATGGCTCTTGGAGCCATGCCTAAAAACTACAGCGGAGATTACTTTAAACGCCTGGTGCTTTGGGTTCAAACGGGATTGACTTTTCGGATCGGGACCGGTTTTTGGAGATTTCGGGACCGGGATCGGGATTGGAGTCACGGGATCGGGATGGGGATTGGTATTTTGAGATTTCGGGATCGGGACTGCAAAATCCCGAAATTTTTCGGGATTCGGGATCGGGATCCCGTTTGAACTCTACTGGTGCTACTGTCGAAGTCGAAAGGGAAACGCTACTTGGCACTTCACTCATGAATTTTCACGAAATCACGGTCACGGCGGGATTTGACACTGGCGATACGCACACTGGTTGACATCGAATATCAACTGGTCTTGATCTTGATATTTACAGCAGGGTTATCTTAAATTTTGACCCTCCATAAATGATACATAAATAGCAAATTGCACCTCCGGAGGGATAGATGGCTGAAGTCTTCTTTTTTTTGGGGGGGGGGGGTTGGGGGGGTCATCAAACTGGGTTTTTATGCATTCTAGAAACATGCAAGAGGTGTATTAGCACTTCTTGTGCACATTAAAAATTCCCCCCAGTCAAACTTTTTTTAGCTTAACACCACCGGTTTCAAAAACACTATACTAACATAAACTTTTGCATTGCACTTTTATACCTATAATGTTTACATTTATAATAAAACACAGTTCTGAAACTAAATTTGATCGCATTCTCCCGCTTACATTGAATGTTTACATATGATAAAACAATAGTTTACAAATTACCGTATTTACTCGAAAAAATCCCCGGGGAATTTTTTTTCCTCAGACTTTTTTTTCAGGGGGGGGGGACTCCTTAAGGGTAGGGAATTTTTCAAGGGGGCTTATTTTTTCGTCAAAATTTTCAGACTGTTTACATCAAGTCATTCAACAAAATATGTATGCTCTATAAAAACACTAGCATGCCATTTTTGTCCAAATTGGACATAACGAATAGATCCTATGACCTTAGGGCGAATTAATTAGGGGATTATTTATACCTCTATCGTCTAACGGGGGAATTTTTTAAGAAGGGGGGGGGGATATTCAAGAGAGGGGAATTTTTTTTTAGTAAATCTGGTACATTTGACTGCATTGTCTCGATTACATTGAATGTTTACAAACTAAATTTGACTGCATTCTCTTG
The DNA here is from genome assembly GCA_964036195.1 of Sphaerolaimus hirsutus. Taxonomy (NCBI): domain Eukaryota; kingdom Metazoa; phylum Nematoda; class Chromadorea; order Monhysterida; family Sphaerolaimidae; genus Sphaerolaimus; species Sphaerolaimus hirsutus. The sequence goes on from OZ038450.1 coordinate 12,745,519, forward strand.
CTTACATTGAATGTTTACATATGATAAAACAACAGTTTATAAACTGCATTAGACTGCATTATTTTGCATTATTATTTTCCACTCAGTTTGTGCACAATTATGTGATTAAAGCGAAATGTTTTGTCTGGCAGCAATTCCGGAACATGAACAAAGCAGCTGTGGTAGTTGCACAGAAAGAAGGAATGTGGATTTAGGTAATTCTTTCTTTCAAGTGACAACATCTGTAGAAAATAGTAAATCCATATAAAATGCATGAATTCTATATAAATACACAGACACTGGCAATGACATGAATGCCGAGCCATTTTTCTACACTACACCAAAACAATGCTGTGGCTTCTGCATGTCTACTCCAGGTCAATTGTTTTTATTGTTTTATAAATGACAAATGTGTAGATATAAATATCTTTCTTAATTAATCTGTTTTGAACGCATTTGAGTTTACCAGAATGAATTATTTTTGATCGCCATTAACAGTAGTGTTTACAGATTCCTCATTCCGAAATGTGTGCAAAACAGATTTAGGAGTTTCAGAAATTTCGATGGTGTACTAGTGTGCGCAGCACCATTGCGGCACAAGTTGTTATGGAATGGCGCTGGCGCCATTCAGGGGTCTCCTAGGGGGGGTTGGGGGGGGGGGGTTCCCTCCCCCAACCCGCCCAGCTATCTATCTATCCCGGAGGCCGCTCAGCTATCTATCTATACCGGAGGCAAAAATTTTGACTACTATCCCCTAAACCCCACCCCTCAATTCGCCCAGCTATCTACCTATCAGGAGCGATTTTTGAGAAATTTTGCCCAAATTGTTGCTCAAAATTGCTACTTTTCATGCATTTTTATAGATTTTCACCTCGAAAAACGTTAGTACATGCTAATTATTGCCTGTTTACGGCTATTTTGGCTATATATGTGCTTATATACATCTTTTTAGCCATTTTTCACTTACTTTTAGCGATTTTTCTCCCTTTTCTTTCTTCTACACCCCGAAAAAGCCTATAAATTGAACCCCCGCGAACCTCCTCCCCCCAGAAAATTTTTCAGCTATCTATCCCTCCGGAGGAGCGATTTGCTATCTATCCAACCACCCAGAGGGTCGAAATTCAAATACCCCTGTGTAGAAGATAGTAAATCCATATAAATTGCATGAATTCCATATAAATACACAGACACTGGCAATGACATGAATGCCGAACCATTTTTCTACACTACACCAAATCAATGCTGTGGCTTCTGCATGTCTACTCCAGGTGAATTGTTTTATTTTATTATATAAATGACAGATGTGTAGATATAAATATATTCTTAATATTGTCCTCACCGTATTTCCACGAAATACCTCCAAGCAGGGGTTTTGTAGATTTGGACCCCCGCTCATAGTAGGTTCATATCGATAGTAAATCGCTCCTCCGGCAACAGTTTTGGGGGCAATCTAAAAACAATTTTGGGGGCGAGATTTGGTGGGGGGGGGGGGGTTCGCATGGGTTCAATACATAGGTTTTCCAAGTTACAGAAGGGAGAAAAGAGAAAAAAATCGCTAAATGGGTATTACGAGGGGGCAGGGACGTATCCAGGATTTTTGAGCGGGGGCTGCTTGTTTACGAGGGCCGGCGAACGGGGGGGGGGGGGGGCTCAGCCCCCCAAAATTTTTCCCTATATAGGGACGGGAAGGCGTTTTGGCGCTAGCGCCATACAAAGGCGCCACGCCATGGCGCTATTGGCGTTGGCGCCAGCACCAGCAACCACTTTATATGTATGTAAATATGCATACATATACAGCAAAAGTCACAAAAATGTGTTCATTTTCCAAGGATATTGGTTTACAGGGACCGATCCGCCGAAAATACAATGCATGGGGTAGAAATTACGCGCTTGCGCGCAAAATTTTTAAGGAACATCGAAAAATATATAGGAAAAGTTGCATTTTCCGGGACTTTTTAGGCCTCACTCCGGGAAGGGGGGGGCTGCAGCCCCCCCCCGCCCCCCCCTGGATACGTCCTTGCGAGGGGGTGCATTTTATCCTCAGCTCGCTCAGATATGGGGCTATTTGGATGGGGGTTATTCTAGGGGGTATTTCGAGGAAATACGGTAGCTGGTTTGTGAATTTTACACCCCGAAAGAGCCTATATATTGAACCCCCGCGAACCCCTCCCCCGAAAAATTTTCGGCTATCTACCCCTCCCGGAGGAGCGATTTGCTATCTATCCAACCACCTAGAGGGTCGAAATTCAAGATACCCCTGTGTAGACGATAGTGAATCCATATACATTGCATGAATTCCATATGCAATTCCATATCCATACACAGACGCTGGCAATGACATGAATGCCGAACCATTTTTCTACACTACACCAAAACAATGCTGTGGCTTCTGCATGTCTACTCCAGGTGAATTGTTTTTTTTAATACAAATGACATAAATGTGTAGATATAAATATCTTCTAAATATTGTTATCGAAATTCATACCGTATTTACTCGAATAATTCCCCCCACTGTGAGACGTATCTTGGCGCTATTTTGCTGCGGCGCTATTGGGGCCTGGCGCCATGCCGATGAAACGCGCCAAGGCGCTTTTGGCGCTTGACGCTATTTTTGATCGGCGCCAGGAACAAAATGCCTAGCGCTGGCGCTTGGCGCCATTTTGCTATGACGCCATTGGCGCTTGCCGCTAGGGGTCGGAAAAGCGCCATAATGCTTTTGGCGCTCAGCGCCAAAGTTCTGGCGCTTTTCACATCACTATTATGCTGTTAATAAAGTACATTTCACGAACTCAGTTGATGGAAACACGCTTGAAAATTTTGAAAAAATCATTAACCCCTGAATACCCCCCACCCCTCAAAAAAGTCTGACGAACAAAATTCCCCGAGAGGATTATTCGAGGAAATACGGTAGCTGGTTTGTGAATCATACATACACTACACACACAACATTCACAGGGTGTGTAGCATGGACATGGCCAGGATATTTTTGGGATGCACGCCACCAAGAGAATACAACAGAGCCGGTGACTGTTGCTGACACAGACTATAACCTCGTTTCTGGTTGGATCCGTGAACATCGTAGTATATTATTACCTTTAGTACAACACATTGTTAAACACTATCATAGAAAATCATTTACAAAAGTCCGATTTTGTGTAAAACATGGATTCTGTGATGTCTGTAAACACATTTTTAGACAGGCTAGGCAAACAATTACTGGCACAGACCAAGTGAAGGAACTTGTAGACGATAAGTACCCCCTTATTAATGTGATAAATGCTCTGTGTAAGAACCTCATGAAGAAAAGTGCACAGAAACTTAAGATATACATGCGTCAACATGATGATGCTCAACGTGCTTGTACAAAAGCTCATCTTTGCTCCAGGGACGTATCCAGGACCTTTGAGCGGGGAGAGGGCTGGGTTGTATACGGAGTCCGGCGAATATGGGGGGGGGGTGCCGAGCACTCCCCCCCCCTAAACATTTACTGATGTAGTGAAAGAAGTCCCCTCCTGGATAAGTCCTTGCATGATTACGTGTAATTTTTGTAAAGGTGATAGTAGGTTTATATGATGGCTTTATTTATGTAACAATAAACAACAACAATCATGTGAAATCATATGACAAATACAGCTTGAAATGACCAGAAATGCAAAAAGATATCCAAATGTACATGCCGCAACATTGAAAAATAATTGCATTTGGACATCGTTACGCGACCCGTCAACTAATCTAAAACCAGTTGACGGGCAATGTCAACTAGCGTGCGTAACAAAGTAGCACGCAAATCATATACAACCCAAAATTAAAAAAACAAAAACAAAAAAACCAACCGAATAAGCGCATCCGCCGACACTTTTCTCGGGCGTGCTGCGGCCCGTGCCGCACTCGCCTGGGCGCATCGTCTGGACAGCGCTGAGCAGGCCGCCGCCGGGCACCTGCTGCTGCTGCTGGACAACGTGCTGCTCGTCGAAGGACAACGTGGCCCGCTCGCACAAGTCCGGCGTCACTGGCAACTTGCCAAGACGCTCGTGCAGCTCGCGCTCTCGGGCTGAGCGGTCGTTGGGGAGTGAGGGGTTGCGCGGGGTGGCAAAAGATGAGATGATCACTAGAAAATTTCTAGAACACGTGATAATGACAGTAGCATTAGCCGTGGTCCGTAATGGGCGTGCACTGATACGCACACGTGCCCGATACGCACATATGCCCGTTTTTTTCACTTGACACTTTTTCAAGTGATTTTCAGATATGAGTAAAGTGAAAAAAAGTTGCGCAATGACATTAGTGAACTTTTTTCACTTCACTCATATCTGAAAATCACTTGAAAATGTGTCAAACGAAAAACAGTGAAAAATGGCTATTTTTCACTGTTTTTTTCACTTGACACATTTTCAAGTGATTTTCAGATATGAGTAGGGTTGGCCGATGTTTTTTTTAAACGTTTTTTTTTTTTTAAACGTTTTTTTTATAAAAAAAACATGACGTCCGAAATGTTTGTTTTTTTAAAAACATCGGCCGAAATTTTTAGTACTAAGCACTAGGTATTTTGCAAAATTTTTGCGCGCAAGCGCGCAATTTCACACACAAATTGACATTGGTGGTTGTTTTTATTGGTTTTGTTGCATTTTTAGTATCAAAACATCCATTTCTATGTGCTACCATGGGTGAATAAGCCGACATATGTTGCTGTAATATATAATATTGAGGTAATGTGCTTCCATGTACCTCCACAGTGTGTAACTTCACTCCCAGAGTAACAACCTCCTTTTTTAACCTTGTTTGATCACTATTCTGTGCCAAACTTTACCTGAAGTCACAAACACTTGACTATAAGGCGATATACGAACAATATGTTGACAAAAAATGGATATTTTTGACACAAATCACCACTTATAATGCTTTCCCATGGCTCCACAGCCATTATATGGTCATATTTAACATCACAAAGTATTGCCAACCCTAGATATGAGTGAAGTGAAAAAAGTTCACTAATGTCATTGCGCAACTTTTTTCACTTTACTCATATCTGAAAATCACTTGAAAAAGTGTCAAGTGAAAAAAACGGGCATATGTGCGTATCGGGCACGTGTGCGTATCAGGCCTGCCCCGTCCGTAATGTCGCAATTCAACTACCGTATAGCATCGAAATACCCCCAGTGGGTTAATTTTTTCAGAGTGCAAGTTTTGAAGGGGAGGGGGATTAATCGAGGAACGGGGTATTCTGACGAAATACTATTTGCGCACCTGCTCTTACGTACAAAAATCACACGACATCACCCACAAACCCGCAGCAAATCGCTCATCATCCCTCTGCTTAACAATCGCCTCCACAGCCAGCCACTCGCGCATGCTCGCTTCATACCTCACTTTGGCCTCTGGCAAAATCCTATCAACATTGTCGTCCCAGGGTACCAGCTGCAGCAAGTGCGGCCACACGGCGGCCCGTAGCCCCGGCGACACGCCGTGGTGGTACACGTGCGTGCACAGGCGCGTGTAGGAGTCTGTGGTCTGTGGGGGTGAGAAGTTTTATTTTATTTTTCCAGAGTGGGGGTGAGAAGTTTTAGCAGCTTTATTTTTCCGTCTTTTACTTTTTTTGATAGATTTTTTTTACAGAGATGCAGGAGACATGCATCATCCATCAGACGTTTACAGCGTTTTTATCGGACCATACAGCGTTTTTGTATGTTTAAATTAAAGCTAAATTTTAATGGTAACATCGAATATCAAGACTGACATTGTACTGAACATCGTACATCGACCCAAAATTTTTTAAAATAAGTTTACACACTTGAGATTGAGATTATTGGTGTAAAAAGCCACGGCGCCAGCTGGCGCTTGGTACTATTCTGCCAATTTCTGCACCCAAAAACCAACCACACACACTCAAACCTCAAACACCCCCCCCCCAACCCACCCTATCCTCTCTCAACCTCATCCACATATCACTGTCCAGCGGGCGGTCCCCCAGCACCGACTGCAGTTCCACTTGTGTATCGGCTTTGACCAGACACACCAGATGGGTGCGAATTGTGCGCAAATGGCGGCAGTGCGCTAGCCAGCCGTAGAACGCGCGCGATAGAATTTGCATCCGCATCGAGTTGCAAGCGGCCGCCAATGGTTGTCTGCGGTGGGCGGAGTCGGGGTGGGGGTTTGGGGGGAAGAATGAAGTAGAGTATGAATGACTATATTGTAGACATAATTTCTGTGATGTTCTGATAGTTGCACTTTAGTTTTTGTGGCACACGCAAAAATATGTGAAGAATCCTACCAAACTTGAATGAATAACATATTGTGATGAATTTCGTAATTAATTATTCTACAGTACAAACGAAATTACTATTAAAAAAAACTGTGTTGGCGATTTTATGCTGAAACGTGTCAAATGTGGCAGCGCCATTGTATTGCGAGGCAGATTTTTTTGTATACTTGGCGGACCGCAAAGAATGTGCAGAATCCTACCATAATTCAATGAATAAAATCTTGTCATAAATTTCGTAATAATTTATTCCATACTAAAAAGGGAATATTATGATGCAAAACTGTATAATTTTTGGTTCATTATTCAGATGGGTTGTATTAGGTTTGCATACATAGTGTGATGTCCACCGAGTATATGTTCGCAAAGCGCAAATGAACACATATATGCGAAGTGCCGGTGTGACGTGCGAAGGACGTATGTAAATATTTATGTCTAAAATACTAACCGGGAAGGTGACGTTATTGACTGGTCGTCGTCGTTTAGAGATTCTGTCGTTTGAATCATCACGAGATCGTCCGCTGGAACTGGTGCAGAGCTGCTATGCGCTGCAAAAATGCACTGATTGTGCCTAGCGATGGAAAAACGCTAGAAAAAAGGCGCCATCGCGCGCCATTCGGAAAGTGGGCGCCAGGCGCCAAGGGCGCCTTACCGAAAGTGGGCGCGAAGCGCCAATGGCGACATGGCGCGGCGCCCTTAAATGGCGCCAGCGCCATTCCATCACAACCTGTGCCGCAATGGCTCTGCGCACACTTGTAAATGAGGCGTTTGATTCCGTAACCCGTTAAGTGCAAAAGTGAAAAAAATTGAGTTAAGTGCGGATCTGACGTATATATTTATATACAGGGATGGGCATTTTCAGTTACCGCTGGAAAAACGCGATAGCTTGAGCTACGGTTGAGCTATCGCAGTGAAATTTTAGCACAATAGAGTAGACTCCATAGGACACCTATTCTGAAGTTTGCAACCCAAACGGCCACATTTTGGGTGAGTTGTGGAACACACAGTTTTTAGTGTAATTTTGTGACTTGACCCCCGTTATCTCAGGACTGGGGGACTATTCGAGAAAAACAAAGAATTTGGTTGTAGCCCCGACCCCAAACCCCAACATACTCAAAGGGCATCCAAATCGGCCAATGTACGACAGAATGGGACAACACCAAAGACCGGTGATCCCCCCCCCCTCAAATGCCACCCTCGATTTATCCTATGGGTGAGTCCTAGTCACAAAATTACACTAAAAACGGTGTGTTCCACTACTCACCCAAAATGTGGCCGTTTGGGTTGCAAACTTCAGAATAGGTGTCCTATGGAGTCTACTCTATTGTGTTAAAATTTCACTGTGATAGCTCAACCGTAGCTCAAGCTATCGCGTTTTTCCAGCGGTAACTGAAGATGCCCACCCCTGTATATTTCTTTGTGATAAAAAAAATTACCTCAATATCTCATACCGTTCCCGAGATACAGAGATATCGTTTTTTGAAAAAAATGCAATTTTGCATCCGAAACCCGTTATCTGCAGCCCAAAATAGGTGAGTTTGCACTCAAAACCCGTTATCTAAACTGGTGGCACATTTAAATGAGAAATCAGGTACTTCATTTTTCATAACAATCTCACTGGAAAACGTGCAGCCCAATATGGCTGCCATTTGTTGTGGGGGTGCCCACAACATTTGCCTACATATATGCCAAGTGGCACCCCATGGCACCCACCTGTTCTGCTGCTACAGATTGATGAAGATTTTTTGCCAATTTTTTCCCGGAAAATATAAATGAGAATTTTCAAAAAACCACACAAAATATAGTTGTAGTGAAGTGTGCAGCCATTTTTTGGTGTGGTTACAACACAAGTGATGAATACACTTGTGTTGGTGCTTTTTCAAAAAAATAAAAGTCCTTGTGGCTTGCCCAAAGCCATCTTTTGACCCCCTGGTAATTAGGGGGTATATTTTGACCCCCTGCCCACTCCCCCACACAAAAATTACCCCAGATATACAGACGTGTGCCACGGAGCCATGTCAACAATGATTTTAAACTTTGTGATTACCTAAATTGTGGTTGTGATTAAAAAACTGTGATTTTTCATTTTCTGGACATGACCTCTTTATTTGTCTGGCCCACTCACACTAGATACAGGGTGCATTGCCCATTGGCCCCTACAGGTTTTTATCAGATAATTAGTGCCCACATTGAATGGGCACAAGTATTTTGTAATTTGCATCACAACACTGCAGGTGCTGGACACGCTGTCACGTGGACAGTGTAGCATTCCGCAAAAAAGCCCATTCCGCATTTTTGCCCATCCCGCAAGTTGCATCACCTGTTTGCGGAATGGGCACATTTGCGGGATGGGTCACATAATTTGCGGGATGGGCAAAAATGCGGAATGGGCTTTTTTTGCGGAATGGGCCCTTGCCGTCACGTGAGTGCCCTCTTTAAACAGGGCTGTTTTTATCATTTGCTATAAAATACATAAGTGCAAAAACGGGGCCCAGGAGCAGCCATATGTTGCCCCTGACACTGAGCGAGCCAATTCTGGCCCCATGTGCTCCATGAATAGCTTGGGACAGTGGATTTTCCACCTTTTCAAACCTATGTTTTTCTCAAAAATATTTTTTGGATTTGATCAACCACGCCATCATTGTGTGGGGCTTCTGGGGGTTCTGAGGGGGTAGAAAAGTTGAACATACTTACAATCTACCAATGTTAAAAAAACTTTTTGGTCTCAAATGTCCAGAAAAAAAGATATTAAAAATATAAATTTCTTCAGGAACAAAAATTTGTATGAATTCTCATTTATATTTTCCAGAAAAAAGTGTGGAAAAAAAAATTTTTCTGCAGCAAGGGTGGTCTGAGGGGGGTGCCCCCTAGGGTATATATAGTACATACTTAAGGGCACCCTCACACAAGATGAGAGCCTAACAGGTTGCATGTGGGATTTGTAAAATACAATAAAGTGATTTTCTCATCTATATTTTCCACCAGTTTACAAAAAAACTATCAGTTTTTGCACCCAAAACTCGTTATCTGCAGAGAAAAAAGTTTGCATCCGAAACTCATTAAGGATTTAGTATGGAGGTGTCAAAATCACCATACAAAAATTGAGTTTGCATCCGAAACTCGTTAAGGAAATCTGATCTGGTTTTTATGAATTTGCACCCGAAACTCGTTATCTGCAGGTGACTTTGCACCCAAACCTCGTCATCTTCATGCATTTATGCTGATGTGACGTCAAACAAATCATCATATCTCTAGGTATATATGCCGGCCAGAGGGTTGTAAATATGGAAAATGTAGAGAAATTCATGAACTTTTCAAAAAGTTTCGGGCAAGCGTAGTCACTTGAAGCATGCCCGCGCGGGCCAATGTCAATTTTCAAATGTGATTTTCAAAAAACCCAAAAACGTGCAGATAACGGGTTTCGGAATCAAACTCCTCAAATACACCATCGAAATTTCTGAAACTCATAAATCAGTTTTGCACACATTTGAGTTTACCACAATGAGGAATCTGTCAACTACTGTTGACAGCGATCAAAAATTATTCATTCTGGTAAACTCAAATGCGTTCAAAACAGATTTATGAGTTTGTCAATATTCGATGGTGTACTAGTGTGCGTGGCCGCACTATTATTTCCTCCTGCCAACGAACAGTCGAGTTTACACAACCGAAACTCACTAATCACACGTTTCTCAGACTTCTCCGGCTCTCCATTCTGCAGCGACACTCCCCGCTTTCCCTGCGCTTCAGTACACCCGGTGGTGACATCACTCGATTTATTTCTCCCCTCGGAGCTAATCACGCTGGCCCTGGGGGCAGTCCCAGACCCAGTCAAATGCCATGTTAAATGTCAAATGTCAAGCAAAGTGTCAAAAGTCATGGAAAATGCCCTGCAAAATGGCAAACGTACGTTTGACATTTTGCAAGGCATTTTCCGTGACTTTTGACACTTTGCATGACATTTGACATTTTACAGGGCCTTTTACAGGGTCCGGGATTGGCACCTGGGCGTGCTCGGCGGCGAGCTGGCGGGCGAGCTGCCGACAGACATGAAGCGGGTCTTCAACAGCGACGACAGGTTGGACAGGGCGATTAGATTGGCGCCGCGGTCGGATTCCGTTGGCGCCGTTCCAGACGTGCACCGCGATGATTGGTCGATTGAGGATGCAGATCGGTCGGCGAGACATGAATCTGGCAGAGAGACGAATTTTGAATAAGTACATCGGGGGCTATTTTTCGGCGGGTAAAACTTACGGCGAAGTTATTTGATAGGGTTATTAACGGGAGTTGGTAAATGGGATGAGAATAACGTAAGGTAATTTGAACTGGAATGTTCCAGTACGGTTGGCGCTGGCGGGTATTTCCTTCAAACTTGGTTCGATGAAAAGTAAAGTAAGATCCCACAAGAATATATTCCCTCCCCAAATCCAGACACCACAAAACCCACTCACCCAGCGGCACGATGGGCATAATTCTGAATACCAAATCGGTGCCCCCGTCCGCCTTGTCCGATATGGAGTGCGTGCTCTCCGAGCCGGGCAGCTCAGAACCCTCGAGCGACGTGACGCTGCTGCGACGACGTAGCCGCGGCAGGATTTTACCTGCGGCGATAGAAAAATTACCGTATTTACTCTAATAATCCCCTGGGAAATTATTTTTTGTCAAACATCTTTGAGGGCAGGGGGCTTTTCGAGGGGGAATCATTCAAGGGGGGGATTATTACATTGTCAAAAATTTTCGAGCATGTTTCTATCAACTGAGTTCATGAAATATGCTTCAGATTATTGTTACTTGTTGAAATAGATATTATTGTTTCAGATTATACACAATAAATTTATGATATGGGGGGTATTATTCGAAGTGGGGTATTATTTGAGGGGTGGGGTTATTTTTCCTCACTCGTCAAACAGGGGGGGGGTTATTCAAGGGGGTGAATCATTCGAGTCAGTACGGTAAATATTTACGTGCACCTCGGTCATGTCAAAACGACAAGTCCATCCACCCATAAAAATTGGAGTGGTTCCTTCGGAGTGACACAGAAACACCAGAAAACAGAAACCGCAAATGAAAAATCACTTTGAAAGTTCGCTTTTACACACGCAAAAGAACGAGCCTGCCACCCAACCCAACAAACCCACCCTTGCCCCTATGCAGCCACAAAGGGGGGTCCAACTGTCCCCAGGGCAAGAGACCATTCTCCAGACAGCTGAGAAACTGCAGGGGGTGCTGGCCGGCGGGAAAGTGCAGCGGGGGGTACTGGACCCCGTCGGCGCCGACGAACACCACCGAGCCGCTGCTGTCCGCCCGTTGCGAGTGGTAGTGCATGTAGATTATGTCGGCCACGTTGATGGATAGGGCGTGGCGCCACAGCACGCTGCGAATGGGCGGGGCTTGAGAGGGTTGTGATTGAGGTGGTACGGGGACGTGATGACTCTATTTCGCATTGCCTTGCTATTTTTATAAAAATGATAAAGGTTTCGAGATTCTGAACAAATCGGCACCGACTTGTTAAACACAAGAAGTAACTTTTCATTATCTTAACAGTATGTACCGCATGTCCTTGAATAAGACGCCTCCCTTGAATAACTCCCCCTCCAAAACCTTTGACGAAATAATAACACCCCAGGGGTATTATTCGAGGATATACGGTATCACGAATTGCCCACCTCCTGTTGTGGCCGATGGCCCTGGGCGAGGGCGGCACCGCGTGCTCCGACCCGCCGCGCATCAACTCGTTCGGCGTCCACTTTATGCACAGCGTGCCGTTGGAATTCTGATGCAGCGACAAGTAGCCGCGCATCAATTCCCGCCCGCCCACCTGCATGGGCGGAAAATTGGATTCAATTTCCGTGTTAATTTTAATCGAATTTTTTTTGTTTTCAAAGCCTACCGGACACACTGAGACGTTGTTTTTGCCGTATAGCAGGGAACTCCTGGTGTTCTGATGCAGTGAGTTTACGCACTGTCTGCCGGAAGCGGGCGCGCCCGCTGACAAGCCCAGCTCGTCCAAGTTGGCGCCCACGGATGGATTTCGAGATACCTTAAAAAGAGGATTTGTACATACTTAGTACATTTCGAAAAAATATATAAAAATAGACAAATTGTGCGGAATGAATGCCTGCCTAGAAATGGAAAGAAGCGCTTTTTTCAACAACACCTTTTTTAAATATCCAAACATTTTCTAAATATGCCCATTTCACACTCAAAAGGCACTGCACATCGAGACAGTGCAGCCAGGTGAACAATCTTGGGGGTAGGGTTGGCCGATGTTTTTTTTAACGTTTTTTTTATATAAAAAAACGTTTTTTTTATAAAAAAACATGACGTCCGAAATGTTTGTTTTTTTAAACATCGACCGAAATTTTTAGTACTAAGCACTAGGTATTTTGCAAAATTTTTGCGCGCAAGCGCGCAATTTCACACACAAATTGACATTGGTGGTTGTTTTCATTGGTTTTGTGGCATTTTTAGTATCAAAGTATCCATTTTTATGTGCTACCATGGGTTAATAAGCCGTCATATGTCGCTGTAGTATATAATATTGAGGTAATGTGCTTCCATGTACCTCCACAGTGTGTAACTTCACTCCCAAAGGAACAACCTCATTTTATAACCTTTGATTGATCACTATTCCATGCCAAACTTTACCTGAAGTCACGAACATTTGACGAACATTCGACTATAAGGCGATATACGAATTAGTCGACAAAAAATGGATATTTTTGACACAAATAACCACTTATAATGCTATCCCATGGCTCCACAGCCATTATATGGTCATATATAACATCACAGAGTACTGCCACTGTCTCATATACCTATATATGTCGACACAAGGTCATATCTGGGAGCTTTAAAAAAAAACGTTTTTTTCTTCAAAAAACGTTTTTTATTATTTTTTTTAAACGTTGTTTTTTTTAAACATCGAGTTAAAAAAACGTTTTTTTCCAACCCTACTTGGGGGCTTTTTAAAATTGTAACATAGCCAGGATCCCCTGTTGAACCCGTGGCATTCAAATCTGGGGGACCCCCAGGGGCCACTGCCAGACCCCGTAAAATCCCCTGTGAAATGTAAAATGGAAAGTGTGAAAAGTCATGTAAAATGGCAAATGACTGGTAAACAAAATATAAAAATTGCCATTTTCCATCGCATTTTCCATAACGTTCTCCACTCAGCACGACACCCGCCATCACGCATGGTCTAGGACTGCCCCCCTCCCAAACCCCCACACCTGCAGCGAAGGCCTGCCCCTAGTAGGACTGAACGTAGTAGTCTCCCCGCCCCTGGGCGTGGCGCAGTAGGCCGGCTCGACGGGGGCGCCGCAGGGGGCCGCGGCGATGGCGGCCGACCCGCCCGGCGTGCTTATGGCCGAGCTGAGGCCCGTGTCCACGCTCTGCTGTTGATCCGTGCTGATGCTGAGCGACCTGCGGGGGGGAGGGGGTTGAGTGGGCTGGTGGATGTGTGATTGGTGGTGAATGTATATTGGCTAGGGTAGATGGAGAGGGATGCAACCCGCCCCCCAACTGCCCCCCGTTGAAGAAAGTTGAATCAACTACATATTTACTACACATGGCATAGACTACTTACCGCAAACGTTACAATGGAGTCGACTTGCCTTATCCAACGATGGGTAAGTTCTCCAAAAAAAACACTTTCTGTGTTTTGAGTTTTTCAAAAATGAATACCTGTGTTTTGAGTTTATTCCTTGAAAAAACTTGAGTAAAAACCCGATGAAACTCATGTATAGTGACAATTCATTAGCAGTCTCAAATGTCAACAAAAATCGGAGCAAACGAAAATAAACTTCAAAACTCTGTTTTTATTTCTGATTTTTTTTGTAAAAAGTCGAGTTTTTTGAGTTTTTTCAAAAAAAAACTAGAGTTTTTTTCCAAAAAAATTCGAGTTTCCCCCCCAAAAATGTTGATTTACAGCATTTCGATCTGGAAACGGTGGTTTTCTTATAAAATATTGGTTTTGCACATGTTTTAACCCCACCCACATAACATAACAAGTGTCAAAAAGTCCATAAAAATGTCCACAATGAGGACATCAACATCACAACACCAGCAACAAAATGCCCAGAAACGACAATTTACGCAGTACTCCAAAATTCTTTAATGGATGTGCACTGTATGGAAAACTACGGAATTGATTTGAACTACAACTATCATATTACCTCGAAATACCCCCATGGGCATTATTATTTTGTCAGAAAGTTTGCCAACGCCAGGGACGTATCCAGGATTTCTGAGCGGGGGGGGGGCTGCTTGTTTACGGGGGCCGGCGAGCGGGGGGGGCTCAGCCCCCCCCCCCTAAATTTTTTACCTATATAGGGACGGAAAGGTGTTTTGGCGCTAGCGCCATACCAAGGCGCCACGCCATGGCGCTATTGGCGTTGGCGCCAGCGCCAGGAACCGCTTAATATAGATGTAAATATGCATACATATGCAGCGAAAGTCGCAAAAATGTGTTCATTTTCAAGGATATTTGTTTACGGGGACCGATCCGCTAAAAATACAATGTACGGGGAAGAAATTGCGCGCTTGCGCGCAAAATTTTTAAGAAACCTCGAAAAATGTATAGGAAAAAATTGCACTTTCCGGGATTTTTTAGGTCTCACCCCGGGAGGGGGGGGGCTGCAGCCCCCCCCGCCCCCCCCCTGGATTTGGCCCTGGCCAACGCCAATGGCGCCATGGCGTAGCGCCTACGAATGGCGCTGGCGCCATTCTTTTACCACAGGGGTCAAATTTTAGGGTGAAGGGCCCCCCGTTCGCCGCCGACTCACAGCTCAAAAATCCTGGCTACTTCCCTGATCGACAGAGATAAATGTCAACCGGGACATCGACAGGACATCGACACGAAGGTACCCAATTGTCGACTCAACTCGCCTCAACACCCACTTTTCAACACACCTGTTATACTGCGCGGAGGAGTGTATGCGGTGGCGCTGAACAAGCTCGCCGGCGGGCGGGTCGGTCAGGTAGTTGTCGTACGACTTCACCTTGGTGTAGTCCAGCGCGCACGGGGCCACTGCGCACGTGGGGGTTGTGTTGTGGTTGAATGGTTTGTTTGATTGTGTACAAGTTGTGAAGTTGGTTTTTTGTACAATTGAGTATTTGGCAGAAAGTACGTAATTTCCGAAATTATTTCGACACTGTCTTTTTTGAGACCACTAATTGTTTGTTTTTCTTCGTTTGATGCAAAATTCTAGCTGGATATCATGCATAAAAAAGTAGATATGACGAAAGTTGCCCGAGGATTTTTCCCGTTGGTGAAAAAAAACTGTCTATTCAACCGGGATTCAGCATTGTCGCTTACACAAATCGTGTTTGAGTTCACAATACTCAGGCCCCAATGTCTCATATCTCATGTACTATGCAAGATAAATGTCGTGAAAAATATTTCAGTCAATATCCCCGGGGGAACCAAATGCTTTTTCGCTCTATCGTAAACCAGTCCCTTTCAAAAACGAGTTCTCTATTCACATCAATTTGTTCACGAGAATATTTTCACATGTAAGTATTCATCCAGAAACACTCCAAATAGCAATATACGCAAAAGCCGACCAGGCACTTGCGTGCACATTAAAACACTGGAAAATATTTAACACGCAATATTTGTATTTACTCTAGTGGTGGAATGGCGTCATGGTCATGGTTCGGGGGAATTAAATAGAAAAGTGCCATGGCGTCACGAGCGCACGGCGCATTTTTTTGCGTGGCGCTATTTCCTGAAAGGGCCCACACACACTAGTTGACATCAACTAAATTCAACTAAAATTTGGTTAAGTATGTGATTTCAACTTTCCTATGTGATAGAGCATGGTTAATTCTATATCGACATTCTGACATTTTGTGTGACGCTTTAAAAATTTTTGTTGTGTTATTTAGTTGACATTCAGTTGACAATAATTTGCGATGTCAACTAGTGTGTGGGCCTAAAGTTGCATAAGCGTATTTTCATGGCGATGTGTCATGCAAACAAATGCGACGGCATTTTATCTGGTGCTTTTCCACCGCTAATCATGGCTTGTTGCTTGTAGCTGCTTACGCACATTTATTGCAATTTTCATTAAACACCGTTACAACATGGGATTGCTTTCACGCTTACTGACATCAAAAGAAATAATAAATATTTAATTGTTCACTGCGGTGTAGGGTGTCAAAAAAAATTTTTACGGAAGACGGAAAACGGAAAGGTAAAATTTTTTCACTTTACGGAAAACGGAAAGGTAAAAAAATTTCACTCAGCGGAAAACGGAAAGGTAAAAAAATTTATCAGCCGGAAAACGGAAAACGGAAAAATGAAATGCCGGAAAACGGAAAGCAACATTTTCACGGAAACGGAAAAAATTAAGTGAAATTTGCATGGAAATGGACAAATTTGCATGCAGGTTTGCCTGTCTGGCTTTGATTGTGGTAGCTGTACATTATGCAACTATGGATCATGCCAGTAACTTCACTTGTAGTTCAAGCTTAACTGAACCAACAAAAAATCATCAAAAGGTAGCAAAAATACACTACAACAACAATAAAGTTGGAGTAGATGTGGGCCGACACGGGGACCCACAACCCCAAGACACAGTTGGGAGAGCAAGTTTATTGCAGAGTGCTGAACTGGACATGCATCACAAAAGGTCACAGGTGGTGTGCACTTGAAACATAACAATTGCGGGTTTGGTAATAACCCCATCTACACCACTACTCAACTCCTTGGGGTTAATCGGATTATATGACCTCTGATAATCATAAAAAGGTAAGAGATACAACAGAGTTTACAAGTTTCACATATCTTAAGTTACAAAAACCAATTGAACAATGTTTGCATGGGAAAACAGAAAAGCTTATACACAAAAGAGTTTCCTCAATCAAATGAACAAATTTCACATCTTGCATTGACAGCAGGTCTTTTATCCAACATCAATCAACTTGGACTTCTGCTGCACTTTCCTTGATGTGTTGCATGAGGGCTTGACCATTCGACAACATTTGCAGAATCAGCAGTCTTCCCAAATCGATAGGCGGGTGGTTGTAACTTGATGTCGCAGGTTGACAAATCAGCCAAATCAGTTTGTGTGGTGATGCTGCGCAGACTGGCCAGGTAGTTGGGATTTCCAAGCAGAAGCGAGCCATCGGCAGCAAACATCTTGACTCCCGAGTTTTGTGAGCATGTCTCTCTCTTCACTTCTTTGTGAGCATGTCCGATACAGATTTGGATACAGATAAAAATTATGAATGACACAAGAACCTGGCAGAAAAAAACACCATAGTGGAAAAAGATAAATACAGATTGTAAAAATAATGGAAAATGCCAGAAAACTGAAAATCGAGCCAGAAAATGGAAAAATGGCCTGGAAAAATGGAAATGGAAAGGTAAAAAATTTTCAGCCGGAAAACGGAAAAATGGGCCGGAAAAACGGAAAGGTAAAAAATTTTCAGCAGCCGGAAAACGGAAAGGTAAAAAAAATTCAGCTGCCGGAAGACGGAAAACAGAAAAGTAAAAAAATTTTCCTGCGGAAAGGCGGAAGCGGAAACGGAAACGGAAATTTGACACCCTACTGCGGTGCATCTTTTTTTCACTGCACATGTGAAATCAGCCATATTATCAAGGGATACAGAAATTCGACTAAATACATCAGCTCCGAAGCAAAAACGTGAGCTACCGCGCAGTGACTCAAACTCGATGATTTTTGTACTTTTTTTTGCCAATTTTTATTCTCCAAATAGCTTATTTTAAAAAGCTATTAACCTCAACCTTTAACCTCAAACCCCCCCCCCATATGTTTTTCGCTATCTTGAACCCCCAGAGCGACTAAAATTCTGACTACCCTCACTCACGTTATCATAAAAAAATTTTTTTCTATATTTATATCATTCCTTTTGGGGGAAAATCAGTTAAAGCACATATTCACCGAGGCATGAAAGCGGTGAGAAAACTGAAGATCGATAAAAAGCAGCTGAGCATGAAGCAAACGCTGCAACGCGTGTTTGGCTGCATGCATTTCTGCCGTTACAGCACAATGAATAATATGAATAAATTTATGGAACTACAGTGCATTCCTGAATAAGTTATTTATTCACCAGGCAAATATTGATGGGTGGTTTTTTTTAATCAGGGGGGGGGTCTAGGGTCCAAACGGGAAGACTTTTCGGGATCGGGATTGTTTTTTTTAGTTTTAGGGATCGGGATCGGGGGGGGGGGCTTCAGCGCCTTTGTACTCTGAACATGGAATAGATACGACGGGGAGTTATTTCCCTTTAAGCAGCTCACGCAGCTTGGTGATTCAAATGGGGGACCTATTCAAGAAAATACATCAATTAAATACACTAATATTGTGCACATTCCATTGAAGGCACGCACACTCAGGGATGACTTGTATGAAAAACGGTTTTTTCCATGTTGTATAGATTATACAGAGCATAAACATTCAAGCAGTGAAGCTATTTAGAACGTTTTTTGTCACTGTGCCATTCCGAATTACTGAAATTTAAGAATGGACAACAGCTAAGAACACAATTTCAATTTTTCCCTCCCCCAAATGTAAAAACACAAACATTCCCATGTGTATATGACTGTAGTACACCATATATCAAAAATTATCAAATCCCATGTGCAACCATGCATAGCACAAAAATGCGTGTTTGCAAAAGCGGCAATTTTCAACACCAAACAAACAGTACACATTCGTAATTTCTGTGGCCTACAAAGGGTTCGCCGATGTTTTTTTAAACGTTTTATTTAAAAATAAACGTTTTTTTAAAAACACGAGGTCCGAAACGTTTTTTTAAACATCGGCCAAAAATTTTAGTACTAAGCACTAGGTATTTTGCTAAATTTGTGCGCGCAGGCGCGCAATTTCACACACAATTTGACATTGGTGGTTGTTTTCATTGATTTTGTGGCATTTTTAGTATCAAAGCAACCATTTCCATGTGCTAAATACCATTGGTAAATAGGCCGTCATATGTTGCTACAGTATATAATATTCAGGTAATGTGCTTCCATGTGGTGTGTTCCCAACTCGTCATAATCGATGTTGTCATGTTCTGAGTGGCCAAGCGCCGAATCGTTATGGAAATGTTTTTGACACATAAATAAGCTCGGCAGACAACACACTTTGTATGGAAACCTACCATAGTCCATCCGAATAATGAACAAAAAATTATACGGTTTTGTCCATACACTAGTGGTCAGAATTGTTGAGACTCTCCACAGCCGTCTCATAAGGTAAATTTGTTCAGGTGAGGTCGGACTGTGTTTGCGTGCACGTCACTCCTCAACCGCTGAGCAAAAATTGTTGACATTTGAATATAATGTAATTTTATGTCGGGGCTAACGTGAAAATCGATAACATCTTTCTATGAGTCCCCTGACCCGAGATATGGTGTGTCTGAAAAAAAGTTAATTTTTCCAAAAAATGGGTGTCGACCGGAAATACAAAGTTTGCACGTCAATAACTCGTTCATTTGTCAACCGATTTTTGTCAATCGACTTTCAAAATGATCACAAATGATTGGAGAGTTCATTTTTGTAGTCAAATCGGTGATGTAGAATTGCGTATATATCGATTTGGCCCAATTTCAGATATATTTTTTTGGAAATTTTATTGTACATGGTCAGGCTGAAAAGTCCCCGGGCAGTGCTCGCCATTCACGCTAGGGGTAAGCTACGGTGATAAAATTTTAACACGTGAATATATCAGGTGTTTTGAGTTTTCACCGAAAATTTCACCCCTGTAGCTCCACCCACTGCGGAACTGTGGGGGTTACAATTTCGGTCATTTTGTACTGATGTACAAATGGTGCTCTAGGTCAACGCTGATTTAAGTTGTGATCATGAAACTTTGGCTAGTGTAAGCCACCAGTGTTGGCAATGTGCTGATAGTATTCAACACTTTCATCAACATCATCGCTATTAAGGTAAAATTAATATGCAAATCAGGGTGATGTGCAAAAAACGTGGGAAGTGTAATGGATGTTTTTGGTGATCATCTGAGATCGTGTTGTATTGCAGTGATTTTAATGTTGTTTTGAAATGTGCAGTAAATTATTTTGTCAATTAAATTTCATTTGTGTTTCATTACTAATCTGTAGTGGACATATTACCTGTGTTCAACAGCAGTGTGCATGAAAAACACCTGATATATTAACGTGTTAAAATTTTATAACCGTAGCTTACCCCTAGCGCGAATGGCGAGCACTGCCCGGGGACTTTTCAGCCCGACCATGTACATGCTATCATATACTCTTGATCGAGAGAAACACCATACCACAAGAATCAGACCGATATCTCTTACCAATCAAAAGTAATAGCACTTCAAACTTCTGCATCTCATTCATATCAACAACTGCAGGGCCAAATCGATATATGCGCAACTCTATATCACCGATTTGACCTCAAAAATGAACTATCCAATCACCTGAACAAATTTCCCTAATGAGACGACACTGGAGAGTCTCAACTAGGGTGTCAAATTTCGGTTTTCCATTTCCGTTTTCCGCAGGCAAATTTTTTCCGTTTTCCGTTCCGTTTTCCGGCTGCTGAATTTTTTTTTCCGTTTTCCGGCAACTTTTTTTCCGTTTCCATTTTCCGGCCCATTTTCCGTTTTCTGGCTAAATTTTCAGTTTTTCCGCCTTTTTTCCGTTTTCCGCCTCAATTTCCAGTTGTTCTGCCTTTTTCCATTTTCCACCTCAATTTTCGATTTTTCCGCCTCATTTTACCTTTTTTTGGCTCAACTTTCTGTTTTCTGATCAGCCAAACTGGTAAGTATTCATGCAGATTGTCAATGATGTAAAAAATTTTCTGTTTCCAGCAAAATTACTGCAAATTTTTGCCACTTCAAGCAAAATTTCAGCAAATTTTATCTGTTTTCCAGCAAAATTTCAACAAGTTTTTCCATTTCCGTGCAAAATTGATTTTTCCGTTTCTGTTTTTCCGGCCTCTTTTTCCGTTTTCCGGCTGCTGAAATTTTTTTTCCGTTTCCGTTTTCCGCCAAGTGCAATTTTTTTCCGTTTTCCGGCCGCTGAAAATTTTTTTCCGTTGCCGTTTTCCGTAAAAAAATTTTTTTGACACCCTAGTCTCAACTATTCTGACCGCTAGTGTATTTCGTTTTTACTATGGAAAAATTCATTACAAAATTTACCACAAGATTTTATTCATTTATGTATGGTAGGATTCTGCAAAAAAGTATGCTCTGTTCATTTCATTTCACTATACTCTGTATAGCATGCGCCATGTGTTTAATGACGAGCTATGACGAGTATGACAATGAAAGTCTATGACGAGTCGGCACTCTGACGCTTTGGGCGTAAACCTTCCATGTACCTCCACAGTGTGTAAACTCACTCCCAAAATAACAAGTCCTTTTATAACCTTGTTTGATCACTATTCCGTGCGAAACTTCACTTAAAGTCACGAACTATAAGACGATATACGAACATGTCGACAAAAAATGGACATTTTTGACACAAATCACCACTTATAATGCTATCCCATGGCTCCACAGCCATTATATGGTCATACATAACATCACAGAGTATTGTCACTTGTCTGATATATTTACCTATATATGTTGACCCAGAGCCATATCTGGGAGCTTTTAAAAAGAAACGTTTTTTTTAATAAAAAACGTTTTTTCCAACCCTAGGCCTACACCTATCACGAACACAGAATACACATCTACTCAGTGCAGCCAGACTATGCATGCATTGAAGCTTACATGATATAAACAGCGTCGACGGACATTTAATTGAATTGGACTTGTATGGAATAGAAATTATAACACTAGAGCATTCAATTGAATAACCATTAAAAGATGTATGTAAGGAAACACTGTAAATTAATTATGGCATGCGAGATTGCGCGCGAGTTTCACAAGTGAATGAGCGAATAAATAGCAACGAGCTAGCAGATAATGAAAATTCTTGTACCTAATTAAATACATTTTTACTCAAGCCCTAGTTGAAAAACCACGAACGTTTCTCAGAATCCCCTGAAAACCTTCAACATATTTCACTCATGTTCAACAGCCCCCCCCCCCCCCAGAAAAAGACCCACAGAAAATACACACAAATAAAAATCTCGCGTGTTTAATCAATCACACGGTGCCAAGATCTCAAAGCCAATCCCCTTCTAAATCGAGCCGGTTAAGCCTATCTGCCCCGGTGCAGCTGCATACATGCACTGCACATAATCAGTATTATACTCACACAGCGCGTTGGCTGGCGCCGTTCAGAATTACCTACACATTGAATTACTATTTAACGCGCCTAAATATATGGGTTGGGAAAGGTTTTTTCAGCTAAGACTAGTTTTGGAAAATGTGTTCTTTAAAAAAAGTAACGGTTGGTATTTACAGTCATCCCCGGGTTATCGGGTGATGTGAAATTTTCAAAATCTCACCCGATAATGTGGGGAACCCGATAACCGGGGGTGTAATAGAGAAGCGCCATGGTGCTGGCGCATGGCTTCACAATCATTTCAATCACATTTGATTTCACTCACACAATTACATCTATCCAGATTAAAGATTTATGTTTTGTCAATTGCGCGATGATATAATTTGCTGTGCGGAATGTGTATTTCATCAGATTTATGAAGTTTTTAGGAAGTCTTGTAAATAAAGGTTTCATTCAATGCTAAAATACCCTATAACTGAAGTCGTCTTGTATTTGAAAATGAAGGATATTTTCAGAAATCCCACCCGATAACCGAGAATGCGGGGAAACCCTCAATCCGGGGAATTTACTTCCCACGTGTCCCTGCTTTTCACAACTTGACCCATTAACCCGGGGAACCCTATAACCGGGGGAACCGTTAACCCGGGGACGACTGTAGCAGAATTTTGACGTGAAAAAATAATTCAGGTTTTACAGTTATAGAGGAAATTTGCGCAAAATGGATATATATATATTGACTAGCAGGATTCTCTCCGACCTTCGGTCGGGTTTTGTGGTTCTCTACAATTAATACCATTGGAGAAAATATGATACTTTAGTTAAGTTTGCCCACATGCTAGGCATGTGTTTTGAAATGCGGTATGTAATCTACCAACAATAACAAGACCAATACCAAAGATGCAATGTTTTGGAATGGATTTTTGTAAACTTCTGTAAAATGGTTGGGCATGAAACTCGGTAGTAAAATGTGGACAGTTTGCGATTTGGTATGACGGCGTGCAGTGTGCATTCTGTGTGGTATAGGTTTTGTGATATGATAGTGTGGTTTTTGCAAGGTGTCAAACTTTGTTGTAATCTTCAATTGGTTACATTTGTGCTTTGCTGTTCTTTTTGTGTTTGTAAATCCTTGTGGTATTAATTGTAGAGAACCACAAACCCCAACTGAAGGTTGGAGAGAATCCTGCTAAAGGTACCCACTACTCAGAGGCTTGCAAAAACTGACACCCCAATGGGGACCCCCCTCCAAATGGCACCCCCTGGGGAACCCCCCAAAAGTGGCACCCCCTGGGAACCACCCAAAAACGGGACCCCCTAGGGCCCCACAAATATGGCACCCCCTGAGGACCACCAAAAAGTGGCACCCCTTAGGGACCCCCCAAAAATGGCACCCCCTTGGGACCCCCCAAAAATAGCACCCCCTGGGGACCCCCCAAACATGGCACCCCCTAGGCACCCCCACAAAAATGGCACCCCCTGGGGACCCACCCAAAGTTGGCTCCCCCTGCGGACTCTACAAAACCCAACTGAAGGTTGGAGAGAATCCTGCTATAGGTACCCACTACTCAGAGGCTTGCAAAAACTGACACCCCAATGGGGACCCCCCTCCAAATGGCACCCCCCGGGGAACCCCCCAAAAGTGGCACCCCCTGGGAACTGCCCAAAAATGGGACCCCCTAGGGCCCCACAAATATGGCACCCCCTGAGGACCACCAAAAATGGCACCCCTTAGGGACCCCCCCAAAATGGCACCCCCTTGGGACCCCCCAAAAATAGCACCCCCTGGGGACCCCCCAAACATGGCACCCCCTGGGGACCCACCCAAAGTTGGCTCCCCCTGGGGACTCTCCAAAAATGGCACCCCCCTGGGGACCCCCCCCCCCCAAATGACACCCCCTTTGGACCCCCCCGCAAAAAAAAATATAGCACCCCCCTGAGGACCACCAAAAAATGGCACCCCTGGGGACCACCCAAAAAATGGCATCCCATGTGGACCCCCTTGAAATGGCACCCCCATATGTACCTCCAGAAAATGGCACCTCCTGGAGACCCCCAAATATGGCACCCCATGGGGACCCCCTCTAAATCCTGTAAACACAGCCCCTAGTTTGGAAACTCCTGTAAACTCAGCCCCTAATTTGAAAAATGGTATGAATATTTCAAAAAATCACTATCATCAATCCACAAATGCATCAATTCACAATTTTCAATTTTTTAGCCACAGGGGTTAGACTTAAAAGGTTATGGTAATGTAGAGTAGAAATGGAGTGCACATCTCAAATCACTGCAATAAAAAACCCACAAACGCATCATTTCACAAATTGAAAGTTTTTGTGCCCAGGGGTTCATTATCAGGGTTTTAGTAATGTGGTGTCAAAATGGAGTGCATATTTGAAATCGCTACAATCAGAAACCCACAAACACATCATTTTATGATTTGAAATTTTTTGGCTCTGGGGGTTCACTTTCAGGGTTATGGTAATGTAGTGTCAAAATGAAGTGCATATTTCAAATCAAGGCAATCAAAAAGCCACAAATGCATCATTTCACAATTTCTAATTTATTAGCCCCATGGGTTCAATTTAAGGCTTACAGTAATGTAGAGTTGAAATTGAGTCATTTCAAATCACTGCAATTAGAAACCTGCAAAATGCATCATTTCACAATAAGAAATTTTTGGGTCTAGGGGTTCAATTTCAGGGTTTTAGTAATGTAGTGTCAAAATGGAGTGCATATTTGAAATCACTACAATCACAAACCCACAAATGCATCATTTTATGATTTGAAAGTTTTTGGCTTAGGGGGTTCATTTTTATGGTTATGGTAATGTAGTGTCAAAATGAAGTGCATATTTCAAATGAGTGCAATCAGAAACCTGAAAATGAATGATTTCACAAATGGAAAGTTTTTGGCTCCAGAGGTTCATTTTCAGGGTTATGGTTATGTAGTTTTCAGGGTTATGTAGTGTCAAAATGGATTGCATATTTCAAATCAGTGCAATTAGAAACCCACATCAAATCATTTCACAATTTCTAATTTTTTAAGCCCTGGGCATATTTGAAATTGCTACACTCAGAAACCCACAAATCCATCATTTTATGGTTTGAAAGTTTTTGGCCCAGGGGGTTCATTTTTAGGGTTATGGTAATGTAGTGTCAAAATGAAGTGCATATTTCAAATGAGTGCTATCAGAAACCCGAAAATGCATCATTTCTCAAATTGAAAGTATTTGGCCCCATAGGTTCATTTTTAGGGTTATGGTAATGTAGTGTCAAAATGGAGTGCATATATCAAATTGGTTCAATCAGAGACCCAAATTTGAAATCAGTGCAATCAGAAACCCAAAAATGAATGATTTCACAAATTGAAAGTTTTTGGCTCCAGAGGTTCATTTTCAGGGTTATGGTTATGTAGTTTTCAGGGTTATGTAGTGTCAAAACGGTGTGCATATTTCAAATCAGTGCAATTAGAAACCCACATTGAATCATTTCACAATTTCTAATTTTTTAAGCCCTGGGCATATTTGAAATCGCTACACTCAGAAACCCACAAATCCATCATTTTATGGTTTGAAAGTTTTTTGCCCAGGGGGTTCATTTTAGGGTTATGGTAATGTAGTGTCAAAATGAAGTGCATATTTCAAATGAGTGCAATCAGAAACCCGAAAATGCATCATTTCTCAAATTGAAAGTATTTAACCCCATGGGTCCATTTTGAGGGTTATGGTAATGTAGTGTCAAAATAGAGTGCATGTATCAAATCAGTGCAATCAGAAACCCAAATTTGAAATCAGTGCAATCAGAAACCCAAAAATGCATCATTTCACAAATTGAAAGTTTTTGGCCCCAGTGGTTCATTTTCAGGGTTATGGTAATGTAGTGTCAAAATGAAGTGCATATTTCAAATGAGTGCAATCAGAAACCCAAACATGCATCATTTCTCAAATTGAAAGTATTTGGCCCCATGGGTTCATTAACGGGTTATGGTAATGTAGTGTCAATGGAGTGCATATATCAAATCAGTGCAATCAGAAACCTAAATTTGAAATGAGTGCAATCAGAAACCCAAAAATGCATCATTTCACAAATTGAAAGTTTTTGGCCCCAGTGGTTCATTTTCAGGGTTATGGTAATGTAGTGTCAAAATGGAGTGTATTTTGTATCAAATCAGTGCAATTAGAAACCCACAATGCATCATTTCACAATTTGAAAGTTTTGGCCCCATTTTGGGTTCAATTTCAGGGTTATCGTAATGTACTGTCAGAATGGAGTGCATATTTCAAATATTTGTAATCAGTAACACACAAATGCATTATATCACAATTTATATTTTTTAGCCCTGGGGGCCTCACTTAAGGATTATGGTAATGTTATTGTTAACTCCCATAAACTCAGCCCCAGATTTGGCAAACACCCATCAACTCAACTCCCATAAACTCAGCCTCTAATTTGTAAACTTGTGTCAACAGCCCCTTATTTTTAAACTTCTGTCAACTCAACCCTAATTAATAAACACCCATCAACTCAACCCTGAATTAAAAACTCAGCCCCTAAAAACTCAAGTCAACCCCCTATACATGTGCAATTGCATTCTTGTGAAGCAACTTTTCCATCTACTAACCCTGTTTGTCAAGATTGTGGATCGTGTTTGTAAAGGGCATTTGTACTAATAAATAGTGACTGCATTGTGTGCAAAAACACACACGAATTGGGCACAATGAGGCCTGTGATTGTGCCTCCTATCTTTTGCATTGAAGCATCCTTAGCGTCCAGTTCTCTCGAAATTGTATAGGTGGAGATAGCAAAAACCTGTTGAAAATTTTTCTGAATCTGACAAATCAAGAGTTGAAAAAAGTGAATGAAAAAACAGGAACCATCACTTCAATCTCACCCGCGCTTTGCATGCTGTGGCAGTAATTCGCATTAAGTACACACACTATTGTGGCTAATCTGTCTTTTTCTATGGAACTTTGATGCATTGCCTGTTTTGAAAGCTAATTTATCCCCCCCCCATTGTTTACTGAGTAGAAGCGCCATGATATATAGAGAGCAGACACATGTGAATAAATAAAAAGCAGAAATTATTGCGTTGAGGTTCTAATGTAGTAAATAGTAAAAGTATACTCGGCGGATCGGAAAGTATGTGTACAATACTACCAAAATTGATTGAAATCGCGTCATAAATTTCGTAATAAATTCTTCAATAATAAAAACGAAATATTATGATGAAAATTTTTACAATTTTTTGTTCATTTTTCAGATGGGTTATGGTAAGTAGTCATACGAAGTGTGATGTCCGCCGAGTATACCAGAGATGCATATGCACAAGATTTCATAACTCATAAACCTGGGTTGGCTGAGGTTGCTATACCCAAGTGAAATCAAAAGTAAAAAAGCCGAGCGAAACAACACGACTAACCAAGCAACGACGCGACCATGTGGCCGTGCACCGGGTCCGCCATCAGCGCCTCCTTCTCGTAGTAACGGCTGAAACGCGCAAAACACCACGTGCGCACAAAGAAATTTCTAAGCAGGCAAAAAACCAACACTGTCCCTTTACGCATGTAAACCCATGATACACCCCACCGTCCCTGCCATCACGCATGTAGTGCACTACATGCGTGACGGGCCTACATGCGTAAAAAGCCTGAGTCAAAAAACACTCACTGGGCGTGTTTCGCGACGAAATCGGCGATATTAACTAGTAATTTCTGCGCCAGCGCGACCCGAATCCACATGTATCTGTCGTTGGCGGGGGAGCAGGCGCCGCTGCCCGACAGTCCGCCCTGCGCGCCGCCCGACATGAAATTGGAGGGCAAAATGCCGCGCAGCGACTCGCCCATGCTCGAGCTGCGATTCTCGCTCGACTCCCGCCTGTCGAAAGAAAAGTCGAAATTACACAATTATTA
The DNA here is from genome assembly GCA_964036195.1 of Sphaerolaimus hirsutus. Lineage (NCBI taxonomy): Eukaryota > Metazoa > Nematoda > Chromadorea > Monhysterida > Sphaerolaimidae > Sphaerolaimus > Sphaerolaimus hirsutus. The sequence continues at coordinate 12,773,838 of OZ038450.1, forward strand.
AACAAAACACCAGTCGTCAAAAGTCAGAGTTGTCAAAAGTACTGTATGTAAACGTAAAGTATTTTATTTTTACTCACCCCGAGTGCAGAAAACCGTGAGTAAAAACTTTGTACTTTTACACTGCGTAAATGGTGCGTAATCGTGAATACCACTTCTTTTCTCCGGGAAACGTAAAAGTGAGTATTTTTTCGATTTTTTTGTACACAGGGAAACATAAAAATGAGTAAATGTAAAATTGAGGCAGTCACTTTTCCCTGACCATCACAACTTCGATCATTACCGCTGCCGTTTTCGCAGCCGTTTCAATCCATTTGAATCATTTTTGCTTTTTATGCACACCATTACTTTTTCGTTTAACGCTTTCAGTACTCGCGTACTTTCAAAAACCTTTACTTGTACATATAAGTGTGAACATATTTTTCCGGAGGAAACGTAAACGTCTTTACTCAGTAATCGAGTAAATACTTTTCTAGTAAACGTAAATACGTTCCAACAACTACGCAAAACACGAGACAACGCACGTTTGCTTGAACTCGTTCTGCTGCATGTGCAGCACGAGTTTGAGCACGGTGGCGGCGGCGGGGCACAGCTTGGCGATCTTGTGCAGCAGGGCGAACGTGGTGCCCGTGCCGAATAGGCCGAAAACGCGCTTGCGAAGCCCGTGCGACAGACACGCCTCGATCGATGCTGCGAAAAACGTGGCCGCGGAATTCACGTTGAGCGAGATTGACTAAAAAACCATTGCGTAAACACGGCCACCTGGGGCCAGTACCGCAAGTGGTAAAAGACATTTGTTTTGTGAAATTGCAGGGAAAAAGTTAAAAGCTAACTAAAATAAGTGAAAAGTGGAATGAGAAGTAAAATTTTTCTTCACTTTTGACTTTTTATATATCATTTCTGACTTCTCATTTCACTTCTCACTTCTTAAATGTTTTTTTACTTCCCCATTTGCGGAACTGGCACCAGATCCGAGGATGGATAGAAAGAGCTAGATATTTGGGTTTAAGCATGACATGGTTTTCATGATCGGGACATTTCTGTGAATTTTAAAAGTCGCCATCTAGATCGTTATCATCGTCGGCAACCGTAAAATCCAACCACAGAACCGAAAAAGCGAAAAAAGTCAACCCAAACCCCCCCCCCCCAAACCCCACCAACCACACAAGGAGTTCACGTAGCTGCTGTGCTCGTGTATCACGTGCCGTATGGTCGCCTCCTCCATGAGCGTCTTCACGTCGCGCTTGAGCAGTCGCAACAAACGCGCCTTGTCGCTTTCTGCCGCCGGCGCCGCTGACTGCGAGTTGTCGGCTGGTGGGGGGTCATTGTCTGCCGCCTGGTTGGGGGAAGTGTGAAGGTTGGGGTTTTAGGGGGAGGGAAGTGTGAAGGTTGAGTTTTTTTTGGGGGGGGCTTAACTTGGATGGGATAGTGTGCGACAAAGGGGTGTTCTAGATTTTGACCCTCCGGGGGTTGGATTTGTAGCAAATCGCTGGAACGAAATTTTGTGAGAGTTGGAAAGACGTTTCGGGGGGGGGGGGGTCAAAGTAGGCTTTTTCAAGGTGTTGAGGGCAAGAAATGAGAAGGAACTTCGGTATACAAGCACATATATAGCCAAAAATAGCTGCAAATAGGCAATAAGGAACGTGAATTTGTGATTTGGAAGGTATCTGGAGGTTTTAAATCTATATAAAGGTATGAAAATTAGCGAGTTTGAGCAAAAACTGAGGTAAAATTTCTTAAAAATCGCTAAAGATGAATTAGATAGCTGCGCGACTTAGGGGGGGTACAGGTTATACTAGCTAGGGGGGTACAGGTTATACTAGCTAGAGTTCAAACGGGATTGACTTTTAGGCATCGGAGCTGAAAATCGAGCTCCCGAAAAAAAACAAAATACCAGATTTCGGGAACGGAACTTCGAGCCGCTGAATCAGTCAATCAATCGCCCAGTCAATAATTCCCACCCCACAAACCACCTGGCGCGAAACTTCGGCCACGGTGTCCGCCGGCGCCACGTCGGGGCTGGTGATTGCGCTCAGGTCGGTGCCGCGCGCCGAGTCCGACGTGGACATCGAGTGCTCCCGCGACCAGCCTGCACCGGGTGGGGGCGCGGTTTGGTGGGCTTTTGGTGATGATGTAGATGGAAGGAGAAATTGAGATGCGAGGAGGGCGAAGAGGACATAATATGATTCTATCGAGAACAAATTTGTTGGGTAACTTTTCAAAAATTTAATTTTTATGAGCTTTCCAAAGACTTAAAATTACCTTTTCTAATTGTGAGGCCTAGTTTTCCTCACAAACATCACAAACACCAGTTTTTGACGAATTCATGTTACCGACTTATCCCTATAATCCTCAACTTAATATCGTAGCCAGTTTACTTGAGACCGGAATCAATAGAAATGGCCTAGCAATCGTTCCCACAGCAATTAATGGAACTGTATTTAAATACCTTGCTCATCGGGCGACGGCGTGCTGATCCTGGGAGAAAGATTCTCCTTCTCCATGGCCGCTAATCCATCCATGGCAGCTGTGTCGGCTGGGTACAGTTACCATCCCAATGGAAACAGACGCCAACACACGCGCACTCAGTACCGGGAAGGTTTTTTTACGTATTGATTCAGATCGACCCGTGCGTACGCACGCAATTACGAATTATTATGCCAATTCTTGTCGGATTATCTTACATTGTCTTTGCGTGAACTGTCTTAGGGCACAGACGTGACGTGACGATGAGTGACATTTATTTGTGTGTGTACAGTTGCGGCAGTTTGTGCGTACTGAATTATATGTTATAAATTTTCCCTATTTATATATTTTCAGTGAGTAATTAGTCAATGTTACAAATACGGTAATTTACATAAATAATGTGCATAAATGTACAAACAAATTTCCTGTGCAGATATTTAATTACCAATACTAATTATTTAATTATTTACAAATTACTGCAAAATCCTAGCAGAGTAATACAGTCATGGATGTCATGAATGAAGTATACTCGGCGGACATTACACTTAGTATGGAAACCTACCGTAACACATGAATAATGAACCAAAAATCATACAGTTTTTTAATCATAATATTGCGTTCTTACTATGGAATAATTAATTATGAAATTTATCACACATTTTTTTCATCACATTATGGTAGGATTCTGCGCATACTTTGCGGTCCGCCGAGTATACACACTACAAAATGCCACAAAGTAAATACACAAATGTCACTCAAGCATGCCTGTACACTAAAGTTCACGTAAAGTCAATATAAGATAATCCTACCAGAAGCGGCCTTGATGCACGCCGCCGCTGACCTCTCAAATGCAAGAGCAATTAAGGCGGAGCAAAAATTAATGCAAATCCCAGTTCCTAAGTGGGCGTGTGCGCTTGGGTCTGGCATTGGGATGGTAACTGGAATACGCCGCTGTGTCGATGCTTTTTGTAGAAATCGCCACCTTCCTTGGCGCTGAGCCAAATGGAAAGAATTGGATACACACGCGCATAAAAACACGCGTAAACAACGAAGATAAAAACCAAACGGATAAATGATAAACATACCACAGCATTTATTGGACGCGCAGCCGCTACCACCGCCGATTCCAGACTTGATGACACAATAGAAAACAAAATTTGCTAAAATGACGAGATAACCCCCGTGCAGGGTAAATTTTTTTGGCTAAAATTGCGAAATCTAAAAAACACCCCGTGCAGTGTGAATTTTTCTGTCTTTCCTTCGTAGGGACAGCCCCGTCTAAATAAAACTCCGCCCGAAACCCCCCCCCCCACCGCTATCTAAAAATTAGAAGAAAAATTATCAGATGACAAAAACAAAGTCAACGTTTACAGTAGCCACAAGTTGGATGCTTCTGCCCATCCAACTGGCAAACCACCGTAGACGTAAACTAAGGGAACACGACCACACAAAGTAAGCCACCCCCGCCGGCTATACTCTGGGCGGCCGCCTTCCCGCCTAATGAACTCTTAGCATTCTATATTGGCATGTTAACTATTTTTTAATTACCGCCTATTTACGGCTAAATTAATAAGATCCTAATGTATTTAGAATACTATTTTTAATTACCGCCATGACAATGAACTAAAGCATGAATCATACCACTAAATGTAGGACACGTCTTACAGGAGGAATTCAAACAAATCCGTTACGAGTGAGGTAAAAATTATCCCCCAGCTTGAATAATTTCTCTTAAGGCATAAGATCGATTTTTATGTCGAATTCATGTCAAATTTGAAGAAAACCAAAATTTGAACATGAATAATTCCCCCTCAAAAAAAGTCCGTAGAAAAAGTCTGAGGAAACTATTCAAGCAGATACGGTAGAATACTAGGTATTATCTGTAGAATACTAGGTAAATATTTTTTAATTCCCACCTACGCCTAAACTAAAGCATGCAGCGTACCACTAAAGTTCAAAACAATAATGTTCTGACGTAATAAATGAATAAATCATTATCAACTAGAAAATAATAAAATAAAGTGCTGGATCTCAGGTACTCGGGAACCACAGCAAATAAGTCTACAATCGTTGGGTGCCGCGTAACTTCATTAAAAATGAACAGAAAGAAACATGACAAGAAAACCGTAACAAAGGAGCCTACGTTAATTTCAATTAACCCGACAGTTTCCTTTTTCGGTAGCCCGACACATTGTACACCAAATCGCATGATGTCATAAATATTTGACGTATTAGTGCCTGGCAATATAATTAGTCAACACAAAAATAACAACCCTAGGGTGTCAACTTTCCGTTTCCGTTTTCCGTAAAGTGAAATTTTTTTTAACCTTTCAGTTTTTGACACCGTAAAGATCACAACCACAATGAACGACGGGCTGCTCGAAAATACCTGCCGGGCTAATTAAATTTATCTATGGTTGGCAAAAAACGTCCAATGTGATCGAATCGGGGCAATCAATTCAATGTTCAATCGATTCTCAATTTAACGGGAACGAATTCAAAGCAAAACGCAAACATCAAGACTCGACTATGTAAAATGAGCTAAATGACTGAGTGATAAACTGGTGCTAATGTGCCTACACACACTAGTTTTCACCGTGACTTCGTGTGAAAACTGAAATTGTTCCAAATGCAAATTAACGAACACGGTTGAATGATTTAATTTAATTGAAATTTGAATTTCAATTTATGAAAGCTAAAATTTGAAACTTTGATAATAAAAACACATATAGCATACAATAAGAGTAGGCTGGATGTCGCCATGTCGCCATTTCAGTTTTCACATCAGTCACGGTGAAAACTAGTGTGTGTAGGGCCAATTCCGCAAGTGGAGACGTACAAAAAAAAACAATTTAGAAGTGAAAAGTAAAGGTAAAAAGAAAGGCTTAATAACTAAGAAGTTGTGGCAAGTAAACAGATAAAAGATCATGAAATAATTATGATATCAGTATAATCGAAAAAGTTCACTTTGCACTCATAAATTTCATTTTCTTCCACCTTCTCACATCGCACTTCCGAATAGCTTTTCACTTCCACACTCGCGGAATTGACCACTGTAGAAATCGCAGCTATCCGCCGGCAGCGCGGCTCGGGGGTTGCCGCACTGCGACAGACGCCGGCCATTTCCAGAGTTGTTAAATGTTCTCAACTTTTTTAAAGTAAACGTTAACGTAAAATATTTTCATTTTACTCACACATGAGTACAGAAAACGTAAAGTATTTTGTTTTCACTTTTACACTGCGTAAAATGTGAGTAAAATACTTTTTCCAGATAAAACGTAAAAATGAATGTCTTTATCCTGGGAAAACGTAAAAATGTTTTTTCTCACGGAAAACGTAAAAGTGAGTATTTTTATCACAAAAATAACTTAAAATTTGGTCTTGTTTTCAATTTTTACTATGAAATACGCCAAAGATGTGTTTTTCTCTCCTGATAAGTATTTCTTAGAAAATGTCCTATGTTTGACATTTTCTGTGTGGCAAAATAACATTTTCTGTCCCTTCATAATACATTTTCTGTACTCGCATACTTTCAACGCTAGTGCTAACGCTAGTACGCTAGTGAGTACCGGAATTTTTTTCGGGAGGAAACGTAAACGTATTTACGCAGTACGCGAGTATACGTATTTATAGAGTAAACGTAAATACGTTTTAACAACTATGCCCATTTCAATCAGAAAATACGCCAGGCAGAAGTTTCTGGCTCACTACTGATTCAAATGGCTAAAGTTCTGGGGCCAATACAGGTCAAATAGCTGATATTAGACAAATTTTCAATGATAAATACGTACAGGGCGTTTGAAACTTCAGTCGCCACTTGACGAGGCACTTCACAGGATGCAACAACGTAAATAAATACTATTTTTAGGATCACTTATCATTCAGGTACGCAGTGAACCTACACGCAAAAATTCGCATTAATCAACGTTATACTCGCGAGTTCATACAAAAAGTACCGTATTTCCTCGAATTATCCCCATTGAATTAACCCCCTTCAAATTTAGCTGGTGAAACAATAAACCCCATGGAGGTATTTTCAGGAAATACGGTATTTTTATTCACGAATTTTTTCACGATTTTGCTAATAATTGTAGAGTTTAGTTTTCATTCGACTTATGCATCTATTTATTAGCACCGACACTTAACGATTTAGCATCAAACTCTTAATATATTTACGCCAGTATTCTCCTTGTCACCAAAAAACTTGTGGAATTTAGAACAAGATAGCAAAAAAAACAATAGTAATTTGCATTTTATTTTTAAGGTCCAATTCAGTACTTTTTACAGCGTAAAAACATATTTTATGGTTTCTAAGTAACTAAAAGTAAGTGGCTAAAAATTTATTTAGATTCATTGTGCCTACACACACTAGTTTTCACCTTGACTTCGTGTGAAAACTGAAATTTTTCAAAATGCAAATTTATGAACATGGTTCAATGATTTAATTGAAATAAAATTAGAATTTAAATTAATGAAAGTTGAATTTTCAAAATTTGAAAACTAAAACACATATAGCATCCAATAAGAGTAGGCTGAATGTCGCCATGTCGCCATTTCAGTTTTCACACGAGTCACGGTGAAAACTCGTGTGAAAACTAGTGTGTGTAGTGCCAATACCTTACTATTTTAACTTCCGCAAGTTAACACATTACCGAAATTCACTTCCTATTTACAGTGTAATCAGGGCCGTATCCAGGGGGGCGGGGGGGGGGGCTGCAGCCCCCCCCCTTCCCGGGGCGAGACCAGAAATTGACCGGAAAATTCGACTTTTTCAACGTCAACGTAAAAAATTTTGCGCATTCTTCACCAGAAATACGGTATTATCATTCGATTTGCTCCATGTGGCCGCAAATCGTTGTAAGTATACTCAATGTTGTGTTTTTGCAGTTTTGTATGTATAGTTACATACATATACAGCATTCCATTGCGCTGATGCCAACGCCAATGGCGCCATGGCGTGGCGCCTACTAATGACGCCAGCGCCATGGCGCCATTCCGCCACTATGTAGCTAAAATTTTAGCCCGTGGGCTCAGCCCCCCCCCTCGCCGGCCTCCGTAAACAAGCAGCCCCCCCCCGCTCAAAAATCCTGGATACGTCCCTGAGTGTACTTAACATATGTATTGTATAATGTTATAATGTAACTGCTATATGATAATGAGTATATGTATCATTATTTCTTACCTTATTTTAAGTATATATTTCTACTCATGCCATCGTTCTACATGATTTTTTGGACATTTACAAATTTTTGGAGTGCCTCTACGATGGCGTGCAATATTGCAGTAGACACATTAAATCCCAAATAAACTTTAATTCAATTCAATAATAAAAAGGTAATACTATTTACCGTATACCCTCGAATAAGTGTCCAGAGGGGTTTTTTCCGTAGGACTTTTTGACTGGGGAGTTGTTTGAGGGGAGTTTTTCAAGGGGGAGAACTTATACGAAAACATACGGTATATTACAATTTGACTTGAACCATTTGAAATTGGATACGAAAACATACGGTATATTACAATTTGACTTGAACCATTTGAAATTGGTACTAAATGCTTTATACGAACAGACGATATCGACGTTGGAAACGTGAACTTTCTAAAAAAATAGTCGCTGAGATAAACAATATTCGCGCAACTTGCTAAAAAGAAACAATATTCAATAGTGAAAGCACTTCGCTAGAGTTAGATCAATATCCCATACGAAACTGTACCACATTCTAAAAATCCAACTACTAAAGAAAAACATACATCAATCGCATGTGAGTGGTTGCGTGCTGCATTTGATAAATCAACTAAATGAAATATTCGGCGTGGTTTATCAATGCGATTGACGTCCATCGCTTACGTTGTTGCTTCTGGGGTGCAGTTTATGGCGGTGCGCGATTTGTTCTTGTCGGGCGCCGTTACTAACTTGGCATGCTGCCAACTGCGTCTGGCGCCCTGCAACAAGCAACTGCGGTCAGTCAAACGTATTTGACTAAGTACACCAGCGTTCAGAATAGTTTAGACTTTCCACCGTGGAGAAATGGGAGGCTGGGGGGGTCCACCACACTTTTGTCTCGAAACGCAAAAGCCCGAAGACCAATTTCAAAAAAAGTAAAAAAACGAGCTCTATTCCCACCTGACACTGCCTGCCTCCTGACAAATCGCCGCAGCACATTTTGGCACGCTTCCAACTACCGCCAACTCGTTACCCTTATCAACACTTTCATCAGGGCCGGCGCCGTCAGTATCCGCGTCAGCGAGATTCGAACCGGTGGAACTCTGCGCGCACCGCAGCAGCAGCGTCACTTCGCGGTGCAGTCGGGCGCGTTTGCGCAGCGACGAGACGTCGGGTTTCGGCCGCGGCGACGCGCCGCCCGGTTCTTCGTTGCCGTCGTGTTCATTAGGTGGCCAGACATTGCCATTGGTTTCGGGTTCTGCCTTCACGATTTCGGATGTGCGCGGCAAGCAGTCGGACGCCTGCGATAAAAATAAGGTACACTGGCTAGGGTTCAAACGGGATTGACTTTTCGGGATCGGGATCGGGATTCACTTTTTGAGATTTCGGGATCGGGATCGGGATCGGGATTGGGGTTTCGGGATCGGGATCGGGATTGGTTTTTTGAGATTTCGGGATCGGGATCGGGATCGGGATTGGCCGGGATTGGGGTCACGGGATCGGGATTGGGATAGGCATTTTTCCGGGATCGGGATTGGGTTCTAGGGATAGAGATTTTGGCCATTTTTCTGGCATTCACAGTTGTTCATAAAGGTCTCAAAACACTGTTGGATGCCAGAAAAGTGGCATAAAATTTACGCTGGGGGTTTGCATCCACTTTTTTGCATGCAAAAACGTCATTATTTCACTTCTTATAATTTCCACTAATTTTTCCGGGACCGGGATCCCGGACTTGGGAGTTTCTCGGGATCGGGATTTGAAAATTTTCGGGATCGGGATCGGGATTGGTATTTTTGAGATTTCGGGATCGGGATCGGGATTGGGGTTTCGGGATCGGGATCGGGATCGGGACTGGTAAATCCCGGAATTTCACGGGATCCGGGATCGGGATCGGGATCCCGTTTGAACCCTAACACTGGCTAGTTTAAGCTTCATAAATACTAAGGCAAACACAAGTTCACTTGGGATGAGAAAAATGTTATTTTTAATAAGCCCATTTTTTAAATTGTTCAAAAACGCCGATCTTAATTGCAGCAACTCTCTCTGTAAGTAAACCCCCCTCTGCAAGTAGTAGCGTCCTGCAAGTAATTATGACTGTTCTGCAACTGAGGCGTCTACTTCTAGAAGTCGACAAGTCCACAAAATGCGATTTTGAGTAAATCGCATTTTAAGTTTCCGATCCTATTCCAGGTTCATACTGCGTGTCCAATCTCTCGCGCCTACCATTAAGTTCCAAATGTTGACAATAAAGTATCAAATTTTCAGCCCCTTCTCTCAACGTATACGTGAAAAATGGGGTTTCCATAAAATTCCATTTGGACAGAGCAAAACTGTTTTGGGGAGGGAAATGGACCTGTCGACTTCTTGCACTGACAAATATTTTTGTTCCTGGCCTGGATGATTCTCCCTAATGGGCAATTTATGAACTTGTCGACTTTTAGAAGTAACTGTCCATGACGGACATATCACATTTCTTGCTATTTTTTCCCATAAAAAAGGATGAAGAGGATGGACTTGTCGACTTCTTGCTCTAAACTAAGTGGACTTGTCGACTTCTTGCTGAAATTTTTTGCATTTTTCACAAAAAAAATGTCAAAATTGGCACAATGCCATATGGTTAATATTTGATCATATTTTAAATATAAAAAATCCATAAATATTTTCTCATATTTTTCTGATTTTTTTAAGATAGATTTAATTATATTTTCATTGTGACATTACATTTTATTATGTTTTCTCAAAATCTTCCATTTTTCAATGCCAGCTGGAGTGCATGCTTGGAGGGCTCATAATTACTTGCAGGCTCGTACTACTAGCAGAGGGTTTACACGCTGAGGTACAGGGTCATTTAACTGTTCCCATAAAATAAGAACGTATTTCAGTAATGGATGGGTATCGAGTATGATTGGGATCAAATTCGCACAGGCACAACATAAAAACACCTTCTACTACTTACTCGTAAAGTTTTAGCTGCCTCTGCCCTTTGCTGCAATTGCTGCAACATTCTGAAGTCTCTACCAATTTCACCAACATGTGAATTGCCTGCAGCTTGTCGCGTTGCTTTGGCAAAGTGTACATATGCGATTTTGTGCTTTCGGCGCACGTGTTTCACAAGGTTACCGGTACCACCTTTCAGCTGTAATGAAAGTGACTTTATAAGCATTTCTGACTAGGGATGGTTGGAGTTCCTTTCCAAAGTTTTTTAAAAAAATAAAACAACGTTTTATTGAAACGTAACGCAATTTTATATACAAAGTATCATTGGTGGTTGTTTTCGGGACTGTGCCGGTGCGCATGTAAACCCGGTACACATGTAGGCCAAAATTCCCACATTACACTGATATTTTATAAGTAGATAGGTCCTCGCACTGTCAATTCTCTACAAAATACATCGAATCAGGGGTCTCCAAGATTTTGGCCCTCGCGGTGGCTGGATAGATAGCAAATCGCTCCTCCGGAGGGATAGATAGCTAAAAAAATTTCTGGGGTGGGGGCTGGGGGGGGCTGGGTGGGGGCACAATATATAGGCTTTTTCAAGGTTAAGAAGGCAGAAAGCGGAAAAAATCGCTAATAATCAGTTAAAAGTAGCCAAAAGTAGGTTTAAAATGGCTAAAAATAGGTATATAACCATGTATATAGCCGGAAAGCACGATTTTGAATGTGAGGAACTATAAACAGGTGCAAAAATTAGTGATTTTGAGCGTGGGGCAAAATTTCTCAAAAACCACTCCAGATAGATAGATAGATAGCTGAGCGATTTTGGGGGGGGGGGGTCTTTGGGGGTAGTAGCCAAAAATTTTGCCTCGGGAGAGATAGATAGCTGGCCGATTTGGGGGGGGCAGCCCCCCAGCCCCCCCCCCCCTAGGAGACCCCTGTATCGAATGGTGTGCCTGTCAATTGCAATTGGCTAGCACAACACGCCTAGCAATTGGAAAAGTGTGGTGCTTTTTCAAACCCGTAGCTCTATACGCCTGTATATTTACATACATATGTACATATCAGCGATTTTTGACGCCAATGACAATGACGCCAGTGCTATGACGCCACTCCGTCACCATGTAAGTAAAATTTTAAGGCGGGGGGCAAAGCCCGGATCTGTATGTGCACCGGGTTTACAAGCGCACCAGATTTTGACCTAATTGCACCAAACAACAACGAGAAAAAAGCTTCACTCACCCATTTCCCACAATGTCTGCACAGATATTCATTGCCAATTGCGGTGGGTTTTTTATCGACGAATTCTCGAAAGATCAAACTCTCGCCCAATTTCTTAGAGGCCAGCCGATCAGCTGCGATGTCAGCGTTGCTGAACTCATCCACTAAATTTCCATCCTGTTCAACGCCATGGCAGCTTTTCCCGCTCGTCTCAACTTTGATCATGGACGGCGGCGCGGCGGAAAAGTTGGCACCGGACGCTGTCGCCGCGCAGTCGTCAGCCACCGTTATTGCGTTCAGCACTCCGTCTCCATCGAACTGCGCGAAAGCGGCGTGTGAAATTTTTCTAAAATTTGTGTCAGATTTCGCAAAGCGGCGTTTACAAATTTGACGTGTGGCGACCAAAATTTTTGTCGCCACATGTGACAGTGTAAACGCTGCTTTGTTCACCTTAATTGTAAATGTAAACATTTGATCATTTGATTTTTTATCGCAAACGTTCTCGGAGTTGCATTACACATAAATATATAGAGTCTATGCCCTAGATAGATATAATAGATAGTGAGCACTTACAGAATAGACAGCCCGCACCTTTCAGCCGTTGCCCACCCCACTCAAAAAACAGTTTCAAGATTCATGATCAGCGCGATGAAAGAAAATGTGACACTCGCCAAATCCCTCCCCCCAGAGGTTTAGTAGAGGGGGGGTTGAGAGCCCCCCAAACGCTCCAGCAATCGTGACTTCCCTGACTTTCATACCGTGACTTTCCTGATTTCAAAATCATTATCATTCATGTCAATGATTGCCTATTGTTGGCATGTGAATAATACACCTTTTTGGCATTTTCTCCTATTCCAAAACCCACGATTAGGAATCATGATTTCTCCTATTGGGCATAATTAGGATCCAATTCACACATGAATTACCCTAAATGACTTACTCCCAAAGTTTTAGCTGCCTCTGCTTTTTGCTGCAAGACAGTTTTGATGTCTGTAGCAATTTCACCAACGCGTGAAGTGTCTGCAGCATCTCGGGTGTCTTTGTAGAAGCGTGAATATGCACTTTTGTGCATTCGGCGCACATGTTTCACAAGGTTACCGGCGCCACCTTTCAGCTGAAATGAAAGTGTCACTTTATAAGCAGTACTTCTGACTGAGATACAGGCCTAGCAATTAGAACAGAATAGCGCACAGCACACTAAAAATTGGCAAGTGCAGTTCGAACGTTTTAAATTTACGCAGGGCAGTCTGGCTCCGGACATTCTAAGGTCCGGATGATTTTATTTACGACAAGACTGAAAAACAACTGAAATTTTGGTAGGTTCAGACGATTTTGAATTGTACATTTTTTAATTAGGACTTGCAAAAAAACGTTCGAACCGCCCTTGCCAATTTTGAGTGTGCAGTGCGCCAATGTGCCTGCGCACACTAGTTTTCACACGAAATTTCGAAAACTCACAAATCAGTTTAGAACGCATTTGAGTTTTCTACAATGAGCTAGCCGTAAACTACAGTTGATGGAGACTAAAAAAAATGGCTCATTGTGGAAAACCCAAACACGTTCAAAGCTAATTTATGAGTTTTCGAAATTTCGTGTGTTCGCAGGGCCAATGGTGCTTCTTTCAAACAAAACCATAAAATAAAACAAAAACGAGAAACAAGCTGCGCTCACCCATTTCCTACAATGTTTGCATAGATGTTTGTCGCCGTCTTCAGTGGGTTGTTTTTCGACAAATTCCCGCCAAATTAAACTCTCGCCCAACTTCTTGGGGTGTCCAGTTTCCAGCCGACCCACTGTGATGTCGCCGTCGCTGGATGCATCCGCTGTACTTCCATCCAATTCAATTTCATCGTCGCTTTCCCTTCTCGTCTCAACTTTGATCGTTTCCGCGGCCGTTTCGAGTCGTTTGAGCCGTTTCTATATATGAAAAACACAATGTATAAAAATATTTTATATTTAACCCGAGAACCACTGCAGATAAACTGGGGTCCACCCAGGTTCGGCAGCCCCTATGTCGTGTTGCGTTGACCGCAGCAGCTGCAGCTAAATTGGGGGTATAACTCCCAAATTTTAGGAGAATATACCCAACACCCCCCGCAACTATATACCGGCGGCAGAGGCCCGGCGACCCACCTGAGTATGGGCCGCCGTATATGCAACTGTTTTTTTTATTTTGGCCATTCCACCCAGGTTCGGCACCCACCATAATACACTAGGAGACGCTGACGCAGTCAGGTCTGGCACCTGACTGCGTTTCAAAAACATGCATGGTAACGTTTCCTGTGTGATTCATGAATGTTTTTTTCTGAAACGTTTTTTGGAACAATTTTGATTTTCTTACCAATGACATCATTTTATGTGTTTCCTTCAGAAAATGCTTCATAAATTTGTTTTTCATACCACACTTTGAAAGTTGGTTTACGATGCCTCCTAGGTAGGGTTCAAACGGGATTGACTTTTTGGGATCGGGATCGGGATTGGTTTTTTGAGATTTCGGGATCGGGATTGGCCGGGATTGGGGTCACGGGATCGGGATCGGGATTGGCATTTTTTCGGGATCGGGATTGGGGTCTTGGGATAGAGATTTTGGCCAATGTTTTGGCATCCACAGTTGTTCATAAAGGTCTAAAAACACTGTTGGATGCCAGAAACGTGGCATAAAATGAATGCTGGGGGTTTGCGTTCACATTTTTGCATGCAAAAACGTCGTTTTTTCACTTTTGATAATTTCCTCTAATTTTTCCGGGATCGGGATCCCGGACTTTAGAGTTTCTCGGGATCGGGATCGGGATTTGAAAAGTTTCGGGATCGGGATCGGGATTGCTAAATCCCGGAATTTCACGGGATCCGGGATCGGGATCGGGATCCCGTTTGAACCCTACTCCTAGGGGGTAATTAAATTTGTGTAAAGAACATTACCCTCAAAATGCATCACTAAGGAGTTTCAATGGGGGTAAACACAATGACGTCACTGATGACATCATTGCAGGAACAAATCTACCCCCTCCTTAGCCGGTTCTGGCACTTTTGCATTAACCCCCATTCAAACTCCTTAACGATACATTTTGGGGGTAATGTTCTTTACACAACAATAAAGCTTCAATTGCTCCCTAAAGGGCATCGTAAACCAACTTTCAAAGTGTGGTATGAAAAAAAATTTATGAAGCATTTTCTGAAGGAAACACACAAAACGACGTCATTGGTAAGAAAATCAAAATTGTTCCAGACACGTTTCAGAAAAAAACATGCATGAACTGCACATGAAACGGTATCATGCATGTTTTAAAAAAGCAGTCAGGTGCCAGACCTGAACCTGGGTGGAATGGGCAAAATTTTATAAAAATCTGTTGCATATACGGCGGCCCACACTCAGGTGGGTCGCCGGGCCTCTGCCGCCGGTGTATGGTAGCGGGGGGTGTTGGGTATATTCTCCCAAAATTTGGGACTTATACCTAGGGTTGGCCGATGTTTTTTTTAAACGTTTTTTTTTTTTAAACATGACCTCCGAAATGTTTGTTTTTTTTAAAAACATCGGCCGAAATTTTTAGTACTGAGCACTAGGTATTTTGCAAAATTTTTGCGCGCAAGCGCGCAATTTCACACACAAATTGACATTGGTGGTTGTTTTCATTGGTTTTGTTGCATTTTTAGTATCAAAACATCCATTTCTATGTGCTACCATGGGTGAATAAGCCGACATATGTTGCTGTAATATATAATATTGAGGTAATGTGTTTCCATGTACCTCCACAGTGTGTAACTTCACTCCCAAAGTAACAACCTCCTTTTATAACCTTGTTTGATCACCATTCCGTGCCAAACTTTACCTGAAGTCACGAACATTCGACTATAAGGCAATATACGAACGATATGTCGACGAAAAATGGATATTTTTGACACAAATCACCACTTATAATGCTATCCCATGGCTCCACAGCCATTATATGGTCATATTTAACATCACAAAGTATTGCCAGTGTCTGATATACCTATATATGTTGACACTAGGTCATATCTGGGAGCTTTTAAAAAAAAACGTTTTTTTTTTTTTAAACATCGAGTTAAAAAAAAACGTTTTTTTCCAACCCTACTTATACCCCCCATTTAGCTGGAACTGCTGCGGTCAACGCAACACGACATAGGGGCTGCCGAACCTGGGTGGACCCCAGTTTACATAGTTCTTCGGTTACTTTTACTGCACCCTGTAAAACTTTTCTGCATTACGTTTACTGTACTAGCGTACTGTCAAAGAATCAAATACACAGGAAATGAAAACTTGAAAAAATGAAAGCGAAATTAAATGAACATGTCAGATTTCTAAAATCTATTTCTCTGGGCAACTTCTTATACAAGTAAACGCTACATTCACAGGGAAATGGAGTTTTCACCCAACATCATCAAAGCATTCGAAGCGCCTCACCGGTGCATCACTATGCGGCTTGGCCGGGGGCAGCGGCGGTTCCTGGATGACATTGGCGGTACCCGAAACAGATGGCAGCATTTCGGGTATGTTCGTCCCAGAAACGCCCGCCGTGCAGTCGTCGCCATCCATCATTGCCTTCAGCACCTCCTCTACCTGCACAAATGGAGCATTTTTTAGAATTTTGCTAGAATTTGTGTCAAACTGACGAGAAATTCGAGTTTCCAATGTTTTTTCAGGTTCAACATTTAAAATGTTGCTATCTATCTAGACTATGGATGGTTCCCGTTTCCGGAGTTCCCGTTTCAAACGTTCTTTTAAAAAAACGTTTCAAACCCTGCTGAAAAAACGGGGTGGTTACAAAATTTCCCATCCATCCCCGGTCACACTATATTCGTGCAGTTTTCATAAAATGTTGTTTTTTTAAATGGCATTTTTCCCATCCGTCCTGATCTTGACCTCGATTGCGGAAAGTAAAAACGTCACGCCGGTCACAGTGAAAAGTTCATCAAGAAAAAATAACCTGTGCATCGACAAACTCGGCCAGGATGCGCTTCACGTTGAATCGATGGGCATCGTCCACGCAGCGCTGCACCAGAGTCGCCTTGGTCGGCTCCAAGTTCACAACGAACTGCAACCGGGAAGGGTGTAAAACGTTTAAACTTTGAAGAAGTGAAGAATACACTTCTGGCAGACCCAGGGCCGTATCCAGGGGGGGGGGGCGGGGGGGGCTGCAGCCCCCCCCCCTCCCGGGGCGAGACCAGAAAGTGACCGGAAAATGCGACTTTTTCAACGCCACCGTAAAAATTTTTGCGCGCAAGCGCGCATTCTTCACCAGACATTAAGGTACTATCATCAGATTTGCTCCATGTGGCCGCAAATCGTTGTAAATACACTCAATGTTGTGCTTTTTGCTGTTTTGTATGTGTATTTACATACATATACAGCGTTCCATGGCGCTGACGCCAACGCCAATAGCGCCATGGCGTGGCGCCTACTAATGGCGCCAGCGCCATAGCGCCATTCCGCCACTATTTAGCTAAAATTTTAGGGGGGGGGGGGCTGAGCCCCCCCCCCTCGCCGGCCTCCGTAAACAAGCAGCCCCCCCCGCTCAAAAATCCTGGATACGTCCCTGGGCAGACCGGCAAGAAATTTGTTTTTCTTGAAACGTTCTCCCGGAACGTGGTTTTACAAAAACGTCCGATAAAATGGCCAAACCTATGAATAACACCAGGGGGCAGTTCCAAGCCCTGTAAAGTAAAGTGTCAAATGTCAAATACAAAGTAAAGTGTCAATTTTCAACTATTTTTCCACATGAGAATTTGCATTTTACTTTACATTTGACACTTTACAGGGATATGGATTACCACCAGCTGACAAACCATCACCATCTTGTCACAGTCCACAAAACTCACCTGGGTGCATCTAATTCCGTCGTGGAAATCTTCAACGTGCGTCTGCAGCGCGGCGATAGTAGGCAGAAGCGCGCTGCACACGTTGCACTCGAACGGCGCGTAGCCGAAGTGGGCCGTGGAGATGTGCGCCGCCAGCGAGGTGAACGAGTTGATCCGAGCCCCGCAGTCCACCCGAGGACAGTGCATCTGCGGTTGCGAAGCCAAACGGAAGTTGAACACGAACTTGGCACTGCGCCAAAAATGTCGAAGCGCGAAAAATGCGGCACTAACGACGGATAAAGAGTCGATATCACCCGAGGTGCCCGTTGATAAGACCGGCGCCGTAATTCGCGACGCATACAGCTCTGAAGACGTCATTTTAGATTTGCGGCGAGCCATGTCGCGTTTTCCAACGGAAGACCAGAAAGACCCGCCCCTTTTCTTTTTTATTTCGAGAGCCATTTTAACGCGACTATCCTCAGCGGACGAACCGCAGGAGTTCAACGTATTCTTTTGCTGAAAGGTACTATAAAAGGCGGGGTTCTTGTGGTTAAACCCCGGAGAAAAGGAGGAGACCCGTATGATAACTTGGGGGCTGGCCAAAGTTTTGAAATCGCTACTAATAAAAATTTAATAGGCCACAAAAAGCTAAAAAAAATTAACCTCTAACCATGCGTGCATACGGTGCGTGGCTTGGGTCAACGGGTGTGTAACAGACGTCATTAATCAGCTTTAGCGGATTAACGTGACGTTTGTAGAAAAATAACGAAATATAGAACAAGAAATGATCGAGTGCATGATTACATGCCCGAGAATTCGTCTTGATAAAATTACGCAAAGTTTTTAACTGCGTATGAATGACAGCCAGTTGCAAATAAAGTTATGAAATCCTGCCAATCATTGATAATTCCCCCACCCACAGCTGAGAAGTTCATTTGTAACGTGACAATAAATCACTGCATCATATTATATTTTACTTTACATATGAATTGCACTATTTGCGCTAATGGCGCCTGTTGCACATTCATTGACCCAAGCCACGCACTGTATGCAATAGAAAAGTACTGACAATAAGTATAGTGAACCATGTATATAGACGAAAATAGCGATTCTAAATGTGAAAAATGGCAAAATGAAGCACATTTTAGCGATTTTGAGCTAATTTTAGGCTTTCACGTTCGTTCGTATAATACGCAGCCGGTAACTTGGACGCAGGCCAAGCCGATATACGTGACCCTATCCAGACAAACCCTATTGATCAGTTGGCAGTCGTCCGGAAATTTCGAAATCGTTCGAAATAATTCCCCCTGTTCACCAGGTGAGAAAAAACAACTCCCCATTGAATTACTCATCGTGGAAATAGATGTGAATGATCATCGGATGCGGATGAACATGAATTTTGAATGGATACTTTGTTTTCGCTGTCTCCCTCTCAAAAACTCTGATGAAAATAACTCCCCTGGGGACTTATTTGAGGATTTAGGGCCTGAAACTGACTGGAATATGGGGTTATAGTTGATGTTTTCCATTTTTTGATGTTTTTGATTTTGATGTTTCCCACAGTGCCACATAAGGGAGGGCTCACAGTGCCACCTGTGCTCCCAAGAAATGTCTTTCTTTGGTGGTGGAATATGTGGTTGAACCGCTGTGACCATGACAACCACTCCCAGGAAGTGAACTTTTGGGCATTTTGTTCCTGGTTAACAGACTTCAGTCTGCACGAATTTTATTTTGGGCGGCTCTCAAATGGTGCACATTGAAGCTAGGGGGGTGAAAGTTCATATTATACGTTTGAGGAGAAATCTATGGGCTTTCTTTTGAAACCCATATCAGACCCCTAGTAAAGTGTGATAGTCACGCGCAGTGAAAAATACGTTGAAAACAAAAACAAAAGTGAAGCAAGATAAATTTTGTGAAATTGACCCGCAATTTATTCCCACTTCATTGCGTTCAGAAAAACAATTACGGCAATAGCAATTAAAAATAGGTATTATAGGTGGAACATTCGAGTAAATAAACACATGCACTGTTCAACATTTTTTTAATTTGAATGTGATATTTATAACTTTTATTACAGTTCATTTTATCTGGCGCTAAAAAATGACCTGAAACGATTTCTTGTAATATTTAGAAAAGCGGCGTTTTTTTTCTCGTCAACTTCTTACGATACTTCACACACATGATCACATTCCAAACACAAATAAACCCAACATGAATAAGATCAGCATCTGTGTGACTTTCTTTATGTAAAAAGCTCCCTTGCTGACATCAAACAAGTGATATAATGAATGACTCAAATGAAGGGTCTGCATTGGCTACTTTCAGTATCATAATCATCACAATAACCTTGGAATAGCTACTGACACGTCAAAAAACGGGTGTGTGGTGTGTCAGAAAGGGGGCCTAGATGCGCGTGAAACGAATCGCTTCCACTCCACACGCTTTCACACGCTACGACAAGCATCACAAAATTCTGAGTGAAGTGTCATCCTCGCGCTTCACCTAGCTTCACCGCGCTTCACCTAGCTTCACCGCGTTTCAACTAGCTTCAGGTAAATACTTCCAACTTGGGGAAGACACTTAACACTGGCGCTTCCACACGCTTCACTGGTAAATACATTTGCGTGATCTAAGTGGAAGCGCAAGGATGGTGAGTGAAGGATCAGGGAGTGTTGATGTGAAGGTACTTCACGGCGCTTCACGGCGCATCCACACACTCACTTTTTGGCTGTATGAAGTAGATAAGTAGCGTTGGGATAATTAGTCTACAATGTACGGTATTCTGTAGAAAGCAAAAACTTCAAAAAATATCTCAACAAGCCCCTCTAGTGTAGCCCTCAACGAATGCGTTCCTCTCATTGATTCGATTTCTCATCTGTTCCGATGTGGCATAGGACAGTTCACCACTCAGTTCAGCTGAATCGACCCACTTCATTTGTTCTCCATTTATAGCAAAGGCAAGTTTTTGGTTGTTCCGCACTAAGCTGCCACTCATTTCCACGGCATCATCAATAATGTTTTGTGCATTTTCTGGCCCTACACTTACTAGGGCGTCAATGCAGCAATAGTAGGCAGGCATTTTCATTGCCATACACTGTTTTTGATACTTGGATTCATAGAGCTGTGTTAGAAAGGGGGTGTTCTGTTGGGTAGGTTACATTGTGTTGTATGCTAGGTACCTAACTTGTTTTCTATTGATGGTAGTATCAGCATTATTCACCAGTGCAGTTACACAATTCCAATCATTTCCTCATGTTGTACTTAGTAAAGTTACTCAAGCGCTACCTAGTTCTTATAACGTCTTATCATTGTGGCCACACAAGCTAGTTTTCATGGCTCCAATTTGAAAATTCCTTCAAAAACTTCATGGCGACACGAACGCTGATTGACGCTTCCACAATCCCATAACTGACCACTGAGACTCAATGGATTAGTATTAGGAAGCAATTATTGCTTTACAGAAATGATCAGTCTATGAAGTACTGTTTAAGGGGATGGTGGACAAGATTTCGGTCGAGTTTTCAAATTGGAACATCGAAAACTAGCTTGCGTGGCACCATTCACCACGATTGACCAACCGCATGTGCATTCTCTGCAAACTGTCGTGGATTCTGATCAAAACAGTTGCCAACAAATTCAGCATCTGATATTTCACCATTTCTGCGTCTGCTGCTACACGCAGTGAACATTTCTCTATTTTCCCAGCCCATTTTTGGCGTGACTCCGATGCAGGTTCTGCCAAGATGGCCTTGATACCAGTTGCCTGAATGTTTCATTGAAAATATCAGTGGTGAATTGGGTGTCAACAAAATTTTTTTATGGAAAACGGAAACGGAAAATTTTTTGCACTTGCCGGAAAACGGAAACAGAAAAATTTTGGCACTTGCCGGAAAACGGAACGGAAAACGGAAAAAAATTTGCCTGTGGAAAGCGGAAAACGGAAAGAATTTTGCCTGCGGAAAAGCGGAAACGGAAAAAATTTGCACTTGCCGGAAAACGGAAACGGAAACGGAAAAATTTTTGCACTTGCCGGAAAACGGAACGGAAAACGGAAAAAATTGCCTGCGGAAAGCGGAAACGGAAAACGGAAATTTGACACCCTAGGTGAAATACAGTATTCTATTTTTTACTCGAAAAACGACACGAAAAGTGACGCTGGGTGCCAGATGGCGCCATTAAAAGGCGCCAGCGCCACGCCGCCATACCATGAAACTGACACTATTTTAGGCTGACCAATGGTGCTCAGAGATAGCATCATTCGTATTTGGTGTATTTTTGGCGCCATTGACGCCATTTTCTGAATGCTGCCTTGGCGCCATTTTTTCATTTAAATACTTTTGTGAGTACACAAGTTTCGTTTGGCCTATAGTATCAGTGTATCACTTCACAAGTTTGGGAATGAATACCTAACAGCATTAACAAATCAACTCCGTGAAACAATTGTGCGCCGCGCAGTATTTAGGTAAAACCAACGTTGGTCAAAGGTTGAAGTGGAGCAATTTTCACTGGAATCAAACAGATCCCTGAAATATTCACGCAGCTTGGAGGCTGGTTCGGGCCTGCACGCACCACTGCCGGATGTACTGCCAGTGTTTTCGTCGTCGACACAGCAGCTGCATTTTGAAGTGCACTAAACAAGGTGCTTTATTAGGTGCGATTACAACTCAAGCAAGGTGCTTTTGCAAGTTTCATTTACAAAATTATGAATTGTAAAATATACATTGATGTATTTATGTAATGTATAATTATATGTTAAGTAAACTTTACATTAGATGCAAGGGTATGTACCTTAATTACCTAGGTAAATTGCTAGTATGGTTCAAATAAACTCATGAGCTTTGGTCACAAAAAATATATGCAAGTGCGCTTTCTTTGATTGAGTCAACGCCGATCAAATTGAAAAAACGTCGTATCTTTATATTTTCCCTTGTTTTTTTTAAAGTACCTACCTGTATTTGATGCAAATATTTTACATCATAATTTTACGAGAGAAACCTTGAACGCACCTTTAATAATCGCACCTTTATAGAATAAAAACACCAAAAATTAAACTTACTGAACACCTTGAGTTATCTGTGCGGGACATTGACCACGATTGTATTTTCCCGGACACGGTGTTCTAATTGTCTGGCACACCCCTCCAAGTTTTGCACATTCCGTCTCTTGAAATGGTTTCGACGCGTTTACACCATATTTTGGAACGCAACACCTGCCGTCGGATTTATTTTTTCAACAAGATGTTGTTCAAAAGCAATTGAATTGTGTCGCGCACACTTGTACACCACCGAAATTTGGGGAACTCGTAAATCTGTTTTGAACACAGTTGAGTTTACCACAATGATGATTCTGTCAACTACTGGTTATGGTGATCAAAAACAATTCATTGCAGTAAACTCAAATGTGTTCAAAACAGATTTACGAGTTCCTCAAATTTCGATGGTGTACTATTAGTGTTTGGCAACAATATTTGTAAACAAAACCAACTGAACGCCGGGCTGCATATTGCACTTGCCAGGTTGCCAATTGCACATGTTTGAAGTTGGAACATATCCCTTACATTTGCCACCCACCCGGGTACACTCAGTTTCTTGAAAAGGGCCTTCATTGCGTAAGTCCCGCAATTTCGTCACTGGTGTATTTTTGGGCACACAACAGCTGTGTAAATTGGGTGGGAATGTGACTAGCTAAGGGTAGTGATGGAATGGCGCCATGGCGCCATTGGCGCTTGGCGTCATTTTTTCTGGCGCTTTTCCATCACTAGCTAAGGGTAACTAGGTAACTACCGTATTTGCTTGCAAAACCCCCTTATGAATAATTCCCCCTGTAGGACGAGTGAGAAAAAATAGATTCCCCCTTATAATATTATAAATTTGTTCTGCCTAATTTGAACAAAAATGGCATATTATTTTGTAAATAAAGCATATTTCGTGAGATGCGTTGATAGAAACTTGCTTGAAAATGCTGATGAAATGAAATTCCCCCTAGAATAAACCCCCCTCCCTAAAAGTCGAAAATGTCTGACAAAAACATACCCCAGAGAAATTTTTTAAGCAAGTACGGCATTACATTTTCATTAACTATTGCATTGCAGAAATAATTGTCAATACCTATAATTGCGACACAGGCATCAATCCTGGCTATTGAAATATTAATTGGCTCCATGTTTCTGCTGTCGATCACAAAGTTTATGATCTATTGTCGTTATTGGCTTAAAACGATTCATTCTTGGCACATTTCCAAAACCAATCCCAAAACTCACTCCACCAGCGACTGTCTATGGCACTTCCCTCCCCTCCACTGACCATCATCACATTTTTGACCACGCGTTCGATGTCTACATTCCCCGCCTTCCACCATGCAGCTAGTATCCTGATAGGGCTGGGTGGCGTCGATGTAAAAGTTCTTCCTGCAGCACTTGATGCTGGCGCCCTGGGGGCAGTCCCAGACCCGGTAAAGTGTAAAGTAAAGTGTCAAATATCATGTAAAATGTCAATCAAAACAAAAAAGAAAAGATTTTATTTCTGTAAATTGCATGTCAATCGACACTTTACTTGACAGGACAATTGACACTTTGTATAACATTTGACACTTTACTTTACACTTTACGGGGTCTCGGACTGGCACCTGGCCCGAGCAGGTGCTGTGGTCGATGTCGCCGTTGGTGCACGGGTCGGATTTTATGTCTTGACAGCGACCGCCTTGAATCAGGCATTTGGTCGATTGGAAGGGGACGTTGCGGCTTGCGTCGCCGAATAGATCGTCCTGGATGCAGCATCTAGGCAGGGATTGTTTTTATCATATACGGTGAAATGAAATAAATATCATTTTGAGTATATTCTCAGATTCTTCATGTCGTAAATGCTTTAAAAACGAAACAACCAAACGGACTGTAGCCTATCACACGGCCGCTGCGTCGCGCCTTCAAATTTCAAAACAAAACACCGAAATCAAATATTTTACAGCGGAATACATCGCTCTGGGCGTATTTATCTATTTCGAAGAAATATGGTAGCTTGAAAATGACGTCAACTTTTAATCCCTTATCTTAGTGTTTTATAAATGTTCGCCACAGTGGAGCAGCTAAACCAGGTGTCAATCCCAGTCCCTGTAAAGTGTAAAGTAAAGTGTCATGGAAAATGTAAAAAAATTTTTTTTTGAATTATTGCATGACAATTGACACTTGACCTTACATTAGCCATGTCATTTGACACTTTGCCTGACATTTTACATAACATTTGACACTTTACAGCATCTGCGACTGCCCCCATGGGCAGAACGCCGTGTTTTTCCCCCGCTCACTCGATTTCATCACTCTGGAGTGGACACAAGTTTGGTTCAAAATGGCCACCCTTGCAATTCCTGCCAGATTTTTCTTGGCATTGACCAAATTTCTCTGCGCACGGCACTTCTTGGTAACTGGCTTGACCATTGATTACTTTAATCGATGAACAAACAAACAACAGAAAAATCCTCATCATTGTGGAGATATTCTATTTATGATTTTTTCGTGGTAAACTACGTAAATTAGAGTGTATTTATCATACCGTTGTTGTTGTTTTTGTTGCCGTGCGTTGCGATCAATTTTTCGATTTCAATCAATCGGCAATAGCGTTGGAATGGCGCCAAAGGACGCCGCGCCATGCATGACGCTCTTTTTCTGTGGCGCCATTGGGGTCAGGCGCCCTGTTTATCAAATGGCGTCACTGGGGCTTAGCGCCCTGCATTCAAACGAGTGTGGTCATTCTGACATGTTGTGTACTCTGACATGTTCTGGAAACTGACATGCCAACATGGGAATCTGACATGTTGTGGAAACTGACATGCCAAAACGTGAAAGTAACATGTGTAGTATTTGATTGAATTACTACAATAGTAATTCAATCAAATACTACACATGTCAAGTGTGAATGTAACATGCCAAAGCCCGAAGGTGAATCCAACATGCGAGGCGTGAAACTGACATGACCTGCACATGCGGTCGCAAGGTGCGTATCGTGTGTGTAAAAAAATTAGTAATCAAAAATATTAAAAAATTCATAAACTACTACTACCGTATTTCCTCGAAATACCCCCCCCCCTCGAAATACCCCCCCCCCCTCGAAATACCCCCCTCAAAATTCTCACTCTGAAACAATAAACCCCCCGGGGGTATTTCGAGGAAATACGGTATATTCAAAACTAAAAAAAGTAAAAAATTGGAAAACAATTTTCAGGAAAAAATCTGAAATCAAAAAAGTCATTTTGGAAAAAATATGCTTTTTGTTGTGATGGTCATATTTGCACAGATTGCTTTTTGTGAAAATTTACTTGCTATTTGCATTTTGCTTTGAATTTTACATTGAAAGTGTTGTGAATGTTTGTTGTTGGTTTTTCTTTTTTTATCATATGTACTTATATATTTACTATCATTTATGTGTGTGCTGTGCCTGTGTCTAGTGAAATAAATCTTTAAATTGATGAATAATTTTTAACCCCTTAAAAGCCTTATCATTTTAACAGCAACACCAATAATAAAACTAAAAATCGATTGCCAATACATAATGCCAAACCAATGCTCACCAAAATATGCAACGCTGGTAAATTTCTACCGCAATAGTCTGTCTCAACAATAGCGCGGTGCAGCACATGCATTGTGACGGCAATTCACGATTCGCGATTCACCTTTGGGCTTTGGCATGTTACATTCACGCTTGACATGTTACCTTCACGTTTTGACATGTTAGTTTCCTTTCCACAACATGTCAGATTCCCATGGTGGCATGTTAGATTCCACAACATGTCAGAGTACACAACATGTTAAAGTGGATTCACCCCATTCAAATGGCGTCACTGGCGCTTGGCGCCCTGCACTCAAATGGCGTCACTGGCGCTTGGCGGCGCCCTGCACTCAAATGGCATCACTGGCGCTTAGCGCCCTGCACTCAAATGGCGTCACTGGCGCTTGGCGCCCTGCACTCAAATGGCATCACTGGCGCTTGGCGCCCTTCACTCAAATGGCATCACTGGCGCTTGGCGCCCTGCACTCAAATGGCGTCACTGGCGCTTGGCGCCCTGCACTCAAATGGCGTCACTGGCGCTTGGCGCCCTGCACTCAAATGGCATCACTGGCGCTTGGCGCCCTGCACTCAAATGGCGTCACTGGCGCTTGGTGCCCTGCACTCAAATGGCATCACTGGCGCTTGGCGCCCTGCACTCAAATGGCGTCACTGGCGCTTGGCGCCCTGCACTCAAATGGCGTCACTGGCGCTTGGCGCCCTGCACTCAAATGGCATCACTGGCGCTTGGCGCCCTGCACTCAAATGGCGTCACTGGCGCTTGGCGCCCTGCACTCAAATGGCGTCACTGGCGCTTGGCGCCCTGCACTCAAATGGCGTCACTGGCGCTTAGCGGCCTGCACTCAAATGGCGTCACTGGCGCTTGGCGCTCTGCACTCAAATGGCGTCACTGGCGCTTGGCGCCCTGCACTCAAATGGCATCACTGGCGCTTGGCGCCCTGCACTCAAATGGCGTCACTGGCGCTTGGCGCCCTGCACTCAAATGGCATCACTGGCGCTTGGCGCCCTGCACTCAAATGGCGTCACTGGCGCTTGGCGCCCTGCACTCAAATGGCGTCACTGGCGCTTAGCGGCCTGTCTCTGGCGCTTTTTCAACACTGATCGACAGCACACGCACCCCATAATCAACGCGATAGAAATTCACCCGTGCAAACACATGTAGAAAAACCGAAATAATAGCGTTCAAACGACCATCGCTGCAAGACGTTTTTGGATAAATAAAGTACCTGACAGCAGTTCAGATCATTATCTTCGACGTAAATGTTGTCGTTGTTGCCACCCACGCAAAGAATAACGCCGGTCTATTTCAATAAATTGAATTCTACTTATAATATCTCTAAGGCCGTGCGCAGAGTCGTGAAAATTCGTAAACGTAGATATTTCGAGTGTTTACCGTATTTCCTCGAAATACCCCCCCCCCCCTCGTTTGACCCCCCCCCCCTCTCGGGACCACTATGAAACAATCACCCCCCCTCGAAATACCCCCCCCCCAAATTGAGTGTAAAGGGAACGTACATGACACTAACTGTAGTTTGTGTTCTGTGTACTGCAGAACACACGTTAAAACAATGTCGGTGTCACGTTAGAACAGTGTACATACCATCTACATACTAATATTAGTCTACAGAACCTTATAAATGGCAGTTTTTGTTGCATTTTTCGACGTCTGCGTACGTTTCAGACGACAATTTCGTACTTGGTTTTCAAAAATTTTCTTGTGAAATAATACCCCCCCCCTCGAAATACCCCCCCCTCGTTTAACCCCCCCCCCTCTCGGGACCACTATGAAACAATAACCCCCCGGGGGGTATTTCGAGGAAATACGGTATACAAAAACGTAAAATATTTAAAATAACAACGTAAACATGTTGGTAAACGTAAATTTTCCCAGCGCCCCCACCATCAGCGAATTTGAAAACATGTTTTCACAGTAAACACATGAAACATTCTCCATCATTTTTATTAAATTTTCCTTCTGTTTCCCATCAAACAGATTATCGTATTTGCTGGGATAATTCCCCCCCCGCCCTGTAAGACGAGTGAGGTAAAAATAATTCCCCCCTTACACATATTTTTGATCAATTTGTTGTGTCCAATTCTGACAAAAATGGTATGTTGTCGCGTTTATAGTAAAGCATATTTCAGCGGTTTATGATGAGAACAAAACTTCTTTGTTTTTGTTTTTATTGCATAGGGTGTGGTAGATTCCATCGTAAAGTAAGCCATCCGTAGTCTGTAACAGTTCTTTCAATTTTTTTCCACATCTCATTTGGTACATTTCTCTCACATCCAGTGTACATTTTTCCAAAATATTGCAACGTTCTCCCCTTAGAACTCAGTTCAATGAGCATAGGTGCTTGAAGCTATTTGGGGAGTTCCATTCCAAAAGTTCACAAGCGCCAAATCCAGAAAAATCGAGTTAAGCGTGGATTTGACATCCATGTATAGTTTTTCACATTTTAGAAAAAAATCAGCGTTATAGTCCATTTCGTTCCCGAGATACAGTGGTACCGATTTTCGCAAAAAAATCGCAATTTTTACATCGAAAGTTCACATATCCATGACCAGTCCCCTATGAAAAACATCGAAAATGCATAAATCCATCTCAGACCGCCGGAGTTTCATATCGAAAATGCACATATCCAAAAAATAGTTTCATTTCCAAAAATGCACGCGTGCTTCCGAGCGGTCGCGAAGAGCTGGCCGGAATTCCCATACAAATAAAAGTTTCATTTCCAAAAATGCATACGTGAATTGCCAAATCTGTTTTGCAATATAAATAAAAAATTCGTGTATATTTTGTTCTGAAAATTTAGGTAGAGGTACTTTTAGACACGGGCTTTGCAGTCGTGTGATTCGTTTTTGCCTACGATGCACCGTTACGAAGTTATTAAACATTTAATTTCAAATGTTAAGATTTGTTCCCAATTTTGGGTGATTTACAAAATCTCACATAACTCCCTAAATATCTCCCGGCCAACAAAATTTGTGGTTACAAAAATTGTAGAGAAATGTCGGATCTATCTGAAAAGTTCAAGGCAAGCTTTGTCGCCCAAACATAGCGCCGTCGGGCCATCGCCAAACTTTAAAATGCGATTTTTAAAAATTGAAAATTGTGGATATATGCGTTTTTGGAATGAAACTCCCCATTTCTATGTGAATTCATGACCAGGGTTAGCAAAATCTCAGAAAAAAATAAAAATAAAATGGAAATTAAAGAAAAAAATAAAATGAAACATGAATAAAAATAATAAAAAATACAATTTTTATACAATTTTACTACAAATTTAGTAAAATGAATTTTACAAAAACCAATCCTGGTCACGAACTAGAATAAAAAATGAAATAAAAATAAAATGGAAAATTGCAGAACAAAATTAAAATAAAATGGAAAATTGAAGAATAAAATAAAAAACAAACAATTTTCATACAATTTGAATGATTTTTTATAGAAAAATGAATTTTTACAAAGCAACCCTGTTCATGACTGATAAGTCAGTAAAAATATGTGACAAGTGCATTTGTAAATAAAAAATCTTGTCAAAAATGTAATCGCGAGAAGTGCGCTGTGGGAGGGGCAGGTGGATTAGATGAGTGCCGGGTCTAGATGCGGAGCGGGTTTAG
Source organism: Sphaerolaimus hirsutus (assembly GCA_964036195.1). NCBI lineage: Eukaryota > Metazoa > Nematoda > Chromadorea > Monhysterida > Sphaerolaimidae > Sphaerolaimus > Sphaerolaimus hirsutus. Next base: position 12,803,610 of record OZ038450.1, read on the forward strand.
ACGAGTACCGGCGCAGGGTCGAGACAACTTCGTTCAATACGCTAATACAAAATCGTTACCAGTGCTCGCTTCAGAAAACATGAGGAACATTCTGATGGAGAAACCGTCAGCGTCAATTCAATGGCAATCTGTCGATAACAACTTTCCCATTTCGCATCCTTACTTTACGTTTACTTGTTTTTGCGAGTATTTATGTATCCGTGTAACAGCGCTCTGAAAACTAGTCGGTATGTGTGTATAGAATACGCGATCTACAAAGTTTCTTCTAATGGAATTTCTTCTCATACAATCTAGATAAAGCATACGATTTCATTCTGAAGGGCCATTAATTTTATGCGGTAAATATGACATTTTAAGCATAAAAAACTAATATTAGGAGAACATTATACATATTAACATATACACAGGTATCTGGTAAACAAAAGCAGCATAGAAAGTTGCAAAAGTGAATAAGAGCCATCTAAAGTCAACTGAAAACTTCTTAGAAATCACCGGTCACAATAAGAATGCATTTCAACGAGTCTCGCGGCAGCTTACTGAGCGACGAATGCCCGGCCACTGAAGATTGCATTTATTTACATACAATTTTAAAGTGCACTCTAAAAAAACCTTTCGAAAACTACCATAAACCAACTCAATGAGTTTCTTCGGCGCATTGGATTTTTCCGGTCTGGCGCGATTCAATACCTTGAGAAGTTCGTTTGTCTTGGCGCGCATGCGCGAGTGCAGGTATGCCTGTGGTGAATAACGCACATTGGGTAGTCAACGTGAAGTGATCAATTTACACGGTGAGTACTGAAACTTGATGAAAATACTTTCCCACCTCGGAAAAATCAATGTGTCGAATGTGAGCAGTGGAAATGAACACTGTCGCAAGCTGAATTGACAAGTTTTTGAGTTTTTCAAAAGTGTTTTTGCAGTGGGGTGAATTAACACAAGTGGAAGTTCAAGATCATGGGTGTGCGCAGGTTTCGCAAGGGACTGGGAAATTTGAACCCTAGAATTAGGCCAGGAATTCGATTTCTCGGGGTGGGAATTTAAGCGTCTTGATATTTGCAACCAGAAAATCATCAAACAGAACCTAGACAAATGAAAAATACAAAAAAACATGGCCAATTTAAATTGCGCACCTTTGAGCACTTCAGGTGGTAGTGCAAATAGTTGCGGAATGTGTGCACAAGATTAATTGTCTCATCGCGCACGGCCGGCTTCATGTGGCGCGGGTACAGCACTGCGAGTAAAAAAAAATAAAAGACGGAAGTGAGGACTGAAAAATCTGCAACAGGGTCCAATTCCAATTTCCAATATGTAACACAGCCGATATGCGACAAAAGCGGATATTTAGTAGACATTTATTTAGTTTGCACCCCAGAAGTCCATTTTTAACACCGGACAAAAATTGAAGTGGCGCATGCCTATTCCGCATTTTGCCCTATTCCGCATTTTGGCTCATCCCGCACATTTAGCTACCCATCCCGCATTTTGGCCTATCCCGCATTTTGCCGGTGTAATGTGCGAGATAGGCAGTGTGCGTGATGGGTTTGTGTGCGGGATAGGCCAAAATGCGGAATAGTGTGGGCAGTTCACGGCTGATAATATTTTAATTGATCAGCGCCAAACGCGAACTGCCCACACAATAATTGACATGCGCCGCGTGTGATTTCCGTCGCGTATGATTTGCACGTGCGGCGCACATGTGGATTTCCATTCCAAAAGGACGGTGCACTATTCCGCATTTTGGCCTATCCCGCACACAAACCCATCACGCACACTGCCTATCTCGCACATTACACCGGCAAGATGCGGGATAGGCCAAAATGCAGGATGGGTAGCATAATGTGCGGGATGAGCCAAAATGCGGAATAGGCCAAAATGCGGAATAGTGCACCGTCAATTGAAGTTGGGTAGGGTGTATTTACTAATTACAGTAAAGTGAATGTCTTTATTATGCAATGCCAAATAAGAAATTAAAGAAATCATCCAAATTGGGAAAAAATGGTTTAAAAGCTCAAAAAGCAAAAAAGTCCCAAAGGATGTTCACCTGGTGCCAGTTCCGCAAAATGAAAAGTGAGAAGTGAAATGGCAAAGGCGAAGTAAGAGCGCAAAGGCGAAGTGAAATGAAATGGCAAGTGAATTGGCAAAAGCGAAGAGAAATTACTTTTTATTTTTTTACTTCGCTTTTGCCAATTCACTTGCCGTTTCACTTCGCCTTTGCCATTTCACTTCTCACTTCTTATTTTGCGGAACTGGCCCTAGGCTGCACCACCATCTGTGCAAGTATTTACGTGGGCGTATACTCAACCATTCACAATCCATCATTCAACTTCCAACCAACCAAACCACCCAACCAACCAAAAGTCACGTATCCCACATTGTCGCCAACCCTAGCATCGGTGTCCCGCAATTCAGCTGGCGGTTCGCCAATGGAAAAGAGCACCTGCGGCGCCGTGCCCTGGGCGCGGCGGCCCTCGCGCAATTCTTGCAGAAACACTTTTCCAAGGATCACGTCTTCTTGTTCGTGGAATACGGTAGAGAAGATTACGGTAACGCGGTCGGATTTCGCCTCGACGTACCTGTGATAAAAAGTGGGTCGTGGAAAGGAATGCGGGATTATTAATGCTATATTTGGAGTGAAAGAAAGTATGGTTGACCGAAGACACTACATAAACACAACGCTTTAAACTCATGGTAAATTGTTGCTAAAGTTTACGATGCCCTGTAGACATTTTACCGGGAGTTTTACGTTTTGAGAATCTGAGCATATGTTATTTTGTGACTGGGAGATGGTATGTGTGGAACCGGAAAAAATGAAACCCGACCCGGCGCGAGAAAATTTTTTTTACTGAAGAATGGTCACACTCACATAGTCTCATCATCACGATAGTGTATGACGGCACGTTTGCGCCCCAGTTCGCCCTTCTGTTGAAACTCAAAATACTTGTCGAATACCGCAGCCAAGCAGTTACGCTTCAGCACGGACGCGTCGTATACCTGCGCGGGCGGTTCACAAATCACCAAAATGTTTGACTTTTTTTGTACTTGTGTATACTCGGCGGACAGCACACCTAGTATGAAAACCTACCATAATTTAATGAATAAAATCTAGTGATAAATTTCGTAATACTTATTCCATAGTAAAAACGAAATATTATGATGAAAAACTGTCTAACTTTGGTTCATTATTCAGATGGGTTATGGTAGGTTTTCATGCTAGGTGTGATGTCCGCCGCGTTATACATGCATATAATTGTGTGTTTGAAAATATTTATTTATTAGTTAAACCCAAGGACCATGTACCTCTCTGCAAGTAAACTCTTTCTGTAAGTAGTAGCGGTCTGAAGATCATGACCGCTCCGCAAGTTAATTCTCGAAATGAAATGTTCATCTATCATGCAACAGCGTTTTAGTAGCTAAGTGGTTGTTCGGTAGGATTTTGCTTTTTAACATTAGTCACTTGAAAGAACGCAGATCGTATCGGTTCAGTCGTTTCCAAAAACAGTTTACACCAAAACTGTGGGCGGAGCCAAAAATCACAAAACCCATCAAAATGCAGTGAATTTACCCCCTAACACCAAAATCTTGGCACAAACCAACAATCTTAGCGTAATCATCCGGCAACTGGGCGAGGTCGTAGCGCAGCGACACGTTGTAAGCGGACCCGCTGTCAGCCTCGCTCGCCGGCACAAGGTGATTGTCGTATATTCGCGTTAGTGTCTGAACGCGGCTCACAGTGAACTTGGTGAAATTCTGGGGAGAAATTAGAGACAAGATTTATACAAAATGACTTACTTCATGTGCGCCGTGCTCGACCAGTTCCTTGAAGTATTTCAGCTGGATGCTCAGCTGAAAAATGTTTGAATAAACGTCACAGTCGCAGTAAGGGGGTGGGGTCAACCGCAGAATAAGTTTGTAAGAGTTCAGTGTTTATTGTAACGAAAATTTGCTGTTTAGGATGCAGTGCTCTGGCATTCGGACAACACATTCGCTTAATAAGGTATTTACACTGCACTCTAAGAACCTGAGAACATACAATTTTCGATGTATCACCAAACTGTACCGGCCAAATACATGCATAAATACTCTGCACATACGCAGACTTGTTGGGGTGTCTAAAAACTGGAGACACCTTCCGAAACAAAACCGACCACTACTTTATTCCTTTCATCGGTGTTGTGCAAGCGGAACATGGCCCCATCGAAATCGGCGAAGCGAATGTCCACGTTCTCAACCTTCTCCCTGCAATATTTTTGCAGTTTTGGTGACATAAAAGATTATACAAGAAGGTAACAATCGCAATGAGTGCAAGTCCAGAGTGGGGGTCAAACGGGATTGACTTTTCCGGATCTGAATTGATTTTTGAGGTTTAGGGGGATGCGCAACAAAAATGATATAAAATACACCTGGATGCAAAAAAGTGACAAATTGAACACTGGAAGTTAACGTTCACATTTCTTATGCAAAGCCATTTTTTAAACTTTTTCTATGTCCACTGTTTTTCCGGGATCGGAATTTTAAAAATTTTTGGGACCGGAATTCGTTTTTGAGATTTCGGGAGCGGGACTGCCAAGTCTCGAAATTCTCGGGGAAAGTAAAGGGATGCTTCAATCTAATCCGGTGCCCCTAACGCATTCACTTCTGGAACCTAAGATGATTTCATAAAATGATAACACACCCAGATTTAAAAGTGGCGAAAATACGCTCCAGCGTCTCCGCAACAATTCGGTTCTGCACTTCCAGCAAAATCATTCTGCCAATTTTGCGCCTACACACTACGACTGTAAAGCGAGAAGGCAGTTTAATATCCACTCTGCGATTTATGGGTTTTGAAGTGAGAATAATTTTCACCTTTCCATTGGCGGAAATCATGGACATAGGAACCAACCGCAAAAAATAGATCATCCACACAATCAACACCAGATGAGCTCAAATTCATTTCAGTCCGAATAATCAAATACGAATCACTATTCAATAATTATCAATTATCTAAATACCACTCATCACTCATCAACCTCAGCGCTATCATCATCAACCGTCGCATCATAATTCTCACAAACAACCGCAACCGGTTCATCATCGCAAGGTTGGCACTCTGCCAACTTTTCAGCCTGTCCCATCTGAGCGCAGCACTGGCTCACGTGGTCGGCTACGAGTGCACGTAGCCGGTGATGCAGTCGACCGCAACCGGCGGAGGCGGCGTCGAGAACGATGTCCAGAGAGTCTGCGTGCATTCGACCCTCCAGTTCGGCTAGTACCTGCGCGGTTATGGGACGTGTTTGGACGTTCCAGTGAGGAGATTGTGGGTATATTCGACATGGTGTTTGGGAGGTTTTTCGCGCACGGTAAGGTGGTTTTGCGTTCAGCATTCGGACGTTTTTGCACGCGGAAATGAGAAACCTAACGAAGACGCCGCGTTTGAAGGATAAAAATTGGACCAGTACAAATAACAATGATTACAATAGTTTTAAATACCATTTCCGCACTTTCCAAAAAAAATTCCTGTTGTGTACCGTGCAACAACGATCTTGCCAACGATTTTCAACGATTTTCTGCCCGTCATGGTAATTCGCCAATTTTTCAAGAAATTTTGCAAGCACTGTTCACCCATTACAGCTTGTTTTGTGTCTCTGACCATTGCGTTTAGGGGCTTTTTAGTTCTGTTTTCATATCTTCCTTATTTTTACAATGTATAAACACTTTACGTAAATATGTATCAGGCATCCCATCAAATATAATCTTCACTCAATCATTAAACAACAAAACCGCATCTCACAAAGTTATCCTGCAGCGGCAACATGGCGGCCACTAGGTAGGCGCTCGCGTTGCCGCCCATCTCCGCCTGGCACAGATCCACCATGGGCACGAGCTGGGTGGCGTTCTTGTCCGCCCGCTTGCACAGGCGCACGGTGGTGGCGGTGAGCAGGCCGCGGCTGGCCACTCCCGCGTCGGCGAGCGCCAGAGATGCCGCGTTGATGCAGCACGCCAACTCGCCCCCGTCCGCCTGCGGGCGCATTCGTGTGGTTAGAGGTAGGGTTGGGAATTTCAAAATTTTCGGTTCCGGTTCTCGGTTCTAAAAAATTTCGGTTCGATTCTCGGTTCTCGGTTCCTCGAAATTTTCGGCTCCGGTTCTCGGTTCGGTTCTTGAGTTCGATTCCGGTTCGGTTCTTTCGGTTCAAAAGTATCAAAAATTTCGGTTCCGGGTAGTTAAATAATCAGGTACTGGGTAATGTAATACCCTAATGATGAACTGGGATGATAAACCAAATTTTATAAATATATTTCCTCAGCTAATTTGATTTTTTACGACGTTTGTTATTTCTTGCCACATACAATCTAATAATATTTGCGGGAGAAAAATACCCAAAACGCAACGGTGCAAAGGCTGCATTTTGATCAGATTATTGGCCTAACACACACTAGTTGACATCGACACCAAATGTCAACTGGTTCCGATCCCAATTCCAAGCTTTCATTTGAACGTCGTTCATTGGCTCGTCAGCAAGCTTTGCATTGGGATGGGAACCAGTTGACATTTGGTGTCGATGTCACCTATGTGTGTGTGGGGCCATTGTATAAAAGTTCGGTTCTTTCGGGTATTAAGTTCGGTTCCATGTCTAAGTGGCGGTTCTCGGTTCCGGTTCGGGTATTTTTTTCGGTTCAGGTTCTCGGTTCCAAAATTGTGCTCGGTTCTCGGTTCGGTTCTCCAACCCTAGTTAGAGGTGCTGCAATTTTGGCGCTGCGCACCCTAGTTTGCACCGTGACTTTGGTGAAAACTGAAATTAAATTCTCAACTTCAAATGAATCAACTCGGCTGAATGATTTGATTTGATTTAAATTTGAATTTAAACCAATGAAAGTTAAAATTTTAAAACTAAAACACATAGCATACAATAATTTAACACTGGAATGCGACATGTCGCCATTTCGGTTTTCACCGAAGTCACGGTGCAAATTACTGTAGGTAGCACATGTAATATTTGCGTGTGTGCATCGCACACTGGTCTTGGTGTTTGTGAGGGGAATCCAAATTTGAAAGTGTCGCAGTATCGTGTTTAATCGAATGAAATGTGTTCGACAATGAATATTCTAAATCCGATGTAATCAAACAGCCGAATGCCACTAACCACGTGCAATCCTACTTACATTTTACTAACTGGAAGCTTGTAATTAAACTTGACAAACGCACCTGCACAACTTCGCAAAAGATGTCTATCTGCGCTCTGGGATAATTCTCTGTGAATACAACCGATTCGAAGGCGCGCTGCAATAAAATTCGATAATCTTGGGACTTCCTGTCGCCCCGCTGCCGACTCTGTATTCACTAAAGATGGTTATCAAAAGCACTTTTTCAAGTGGCGATTTTGAATAAGCAAATATTTGTATATGTACATATTTGTAGATATTTTTAAGAAGTCATTTCTAGATGAATTTTCCATTATCAGATTGTCTCAGATTATCAGATCATTATCAGATTCTCTCCATCGCATTTTTGTGTAATATCGAGATCCCGTGTAGAACATTAAGTGCCACCATATTGACGTCGTCAAAAACGTTGTTTGAAAAACAAAAGGGCGGAAACAGATTTTTTTAATTGATTGTTTTCAGAGGAAAAAAAATCAATGAGTTTGAAAAAATTCGAACCCGAACCCGAACCCAAACCACACCTTTCTGTCAATAGTACTGAAAGTGGCCATGCTGTACTGTGCGTTGATTTGAGCCTTATCATCAGTGGCGCGAGATTTGACACGGCACTCGTGCGGCCCGTACACAGCGCACAACACGAACGTGCCGCCCTGGTGCAGTGCCGCAGAGCCGTCTGCCTGGCTGGGTGCCAAGTCAAATTTTAGAGAACTTTTTCTTAAAAAAGATGGGCCAGAAATTGATTTGAGTGGAAATTCAAAAACACTCCGGTTGCATTTTGGGATCGGGAATGCGAGCAGTGTTATAGAATCGGGAACAACTGATTGGCGGCGGCGCTCAGAGATGGGATATCATTTGGTGACGGTCCACACGGTAAATAGTTGACAACTTAAACTCTCGAAGCTGACAAGTCTCTTACACATTTGAGTTATTTAACACATAAGAAATCCGTAAACTAAATTCGACGGATAAAAAATGATCCATCATGGTTATCTCTAATGTGGTTAAAACAGATCTATTTTTTAGTTTGGAAAATTAAAGTTGTCAACTAGTGCGCCGGTAGCCAATGCCAATGACCACGAATTAAATCCTCATTCGACCACTCGAATGCAAAAACACAATGGAAACAACCCACGTATATACGCCCAAATTGGCGTGAATGTCGCGCAGTTGATCTGCCCGTCTGCCGTCGAGTCTGTAGCCCTCCTCGGTGATCAGCTCCATGTCACTGCTGGGCCGCGTCCGCACCGCCGCGCTGTTTCTGCAGCACCGACGGGCCGATCTCTTGGAACACGAGCGCCACTCGCTGGTTTACGTTCGTCGACTTGTCGAAGCACCTGCGCGATTTTTCGTGCATGTGAATACATTTATACATGTGGAAAGACGAATATTTATGTTCACAGTGGGAATTGACGAGAAAACGGCAACCGCACAAGGAGGAAATATTGTTCAGTTCAAACACCTCGGGTGCGAAGAAAAAAACTTTTTTGAAAGAGGTCGTTGAAAAGTTTCCGCCATCCCCAATCCCACAACTCAAACTTTACCGCGAATAACCCCGAAACAAACCCCAACAAATCGCCCACCTAGCCAAACAAAGCTGCTCTTGCCGCTCCAACCTTCTCTCGTTGAAGTTCAGCACGCAGCTGTCGAAGCACAACTGCGTGAGCGTGTTGTACACGGTGAGAAACTCGCGCAGGCCCACCAGCTGAGACTCTGCTGACACCGATGGCGCAGACATTCAGCACGCTCGAGGGGGGGGGGGTACCTGGCTGATTTGATCGGGGGGGGGGGGGTAATAAAAAGTTTTAGTTTTTTCAAGGTGGTAAGCGTACACTCTGAAGAGGCACGCAGGCATGTGAGCGCAATCCGAGGTAATTCGCATCAATATTTACGGATATATACTTGGCACTTCATTTGACTTAATATATTTATCAAACTAATACTAAGAAACTTAAAAAATAAATGATTGATAACCGCATATTTAATTGAGCAATGAATCAAGAATACCCGAACCCAAAATCACAATGCAGACGGAAAATCGCTGAATCAAACCAGAATTTGACAAAAATTTCTGTCCATTCGCGTTGCGGCCCAAAATAATCGTGTGCACTATTCACAACTTGCTTTGCACCTGAACACTTTCAGAATGCTCAAAAACAGCCCGAATTGCCTCTTCGATAGTTTCCACAAACACAAATTCCGTGGACTCCTAAAAAGTGAATCTTTTTAGGCAAAATATGATTTTTTAAACGCCATGAAACTGCGGTTCAACCGGGATTGACTTTTCGGGATCGTAACTGGTATTTTAAATTTTCGGGATCGGGATTGAGGTCGAGGGATCGAGAATTTTGGCCAAAGTTTTCACAAAAAAAGTGTAAAACACAATTGAATTCAAGAGAAGGTGTCATAAAACGCACATTGGATATTTCTGTTGATATTTCTCAGTGAAAAAGTTATTCTTTCTAATTTTTACCTTCAACATAAAATTTTCAGGGATCGGAATCCCGAGAAGGAAAGATTGGGATTTTCAGATTTCGGGACCGGGACTGCAAAATCCCGGAATTCTACGGCATTCGGCATCGGGATCCCGTTTGAAGCCTACAACAAAAAAAAACCCACCTTCACATTCTCAGGCAACTGAGCCAAATCCATTCTATTTCCAACAGGCAACAACACGCAGTTCACACCAGCAGAGTGAGCAGCCAGCACCTTAGCTTTGACTCCGCCCACCGGGAGAACCAATCCACCTAGAGTAACCTCCCCGCTCATAGCCACCAAGCCATTGACGGGCCTGTCGGCGAAGAGGGAAACCAGCGCGACCACGAGAGGGAGGCCGGCGCTCGGCCCATCTTTGGCTATGGCGCCGCCGGGCAGGTGCACGTGCACGTCGAACGAGGACATGCTGTCGGAGGATAGCACCGCGTCAGGGAACATGCAGCGCAGCTGGAAGTTTGGTAACGAGATTTCAGGAGGGATTGGGATTTTGTAGGATACGATCGCCAGGTCGGTGCGTCAGGGTGCCACTTAGACCACGAACTAGGAATGGCCGGGGTTTTTTCAAAGGTTCTCCTCAAAAAACTGTCTCCTAGAAAACACAAGCATCGAAACCCATAACCTCATAATCATATTTGGAAGATTTTCTATAAAAAAGTGTTTTTTTAAACGGGGTCATGGTAAAACCACAACCACAACCAACTTTATCCACATTGGCTTTGAGCCAGGCCAAAGACAACTCGGCAGACTCTTTCATGACATCGCCCAGCTTGCCAGTCAGGGTGAGGCGCCCCTTTCCGGGCCACTTTGATGCCTCAACATAAAGAAGTTCTCCCCCGTGGGGCGTCCAAGCGAGGCCCAATGTAATGCCGGACACTTGGTGCGGTCGCACACTGGCGGAGATGGATGGAAGGGGTTCCTGAAATGTTTTCAAAGTTTGTAGGCTCAGGTAAGTGAATTATCCCCCCTTCAGTTGACCCCCCTCGAAATATCACCAGGTTTGACCGAGCTGAGGAAAAAATACCCCCCCCCCCTTGAAATATCCCCCATCTGGAATGATGTACACCGCGTCCAAATATATCCGTTTTGTCGAATTATTACCAGTTTCGGGTATGTAAAATCCTATACTATGATCCTTACCGACAATTTCTGACAAAATAAAAAACACCCCCTCGAATTACCCCACCCCCTCAAAATTTACTGGCGAAATAATAAATCCCCTGGGGGTATTTCGAGGAAATACGGTAATCATTGAAATCTAAATGTTTCAAGTGGTCAGACAAGTTTTTCAAAGATCAGTCAGAAACGGACCCCCAAAATGTCAGCCAGCGCGTGGCAATCGATCACCACCGGCCTACTGGGCGGCAGCAAAGTGCCAGCGTCATTTTCAACGGCAGTCGATCGAGACTCCTGTTCCAATGAAGTTATGCGCAGGGCGACCGCGCGGCACACTGCAGCCAAGCGGCGCTGCAACGAGCGAACGCCAGCTTCACGCGTGTAACGCAGCGCTGCGGCGGGGGGGGGGGGGGGTATTTTGTTGTGAAGTTGACATTTTGTAGGATTGACGAAATTGACCACCAGTTTTCACCAGACACGTTTGAATTTGCTACTTTAATTAAGCTATGTTCGTATATATGTACTTGTTGCATTCTTCCCCACATCTTCTAAATTCAATTCAATCATTTAGCACGTCGTGAAAATTTACCTTCAATTTCAATTCATATTCAAAAATCAATTAAAAACATATACCTCCGAAAACGCGATCGACCACCAACGTTACCCCTGAAAACGTTCCCGCAACCAGCATCAAACGTTCCAAAAATTCACATCTTCTATAACCAGACCAACAAACCAATTTCTCTAATCGCCTCCTCAGTAATCACTAAATCCCCCTGATCCAATCCATGCTCCGCCCTCACTTGAGAAACTAAATGTCCTTGTGCAATGTGAATTTTTTCATCAATTGTATAGCCGGGCACGTGGATAGTTTCCATCCGATCTAATAGGGCTGCTGGAATCGTGCCAACTTCGTTCGCGGTTGCGATGAATAAAATCCGCGATAGATCGAAGGGCGCATTCACGTAACTGGGAATCGTGGTTGTTGATATAGAATTCTAATGACTAAAAATGAGGAAAATGCTATTGCAAAATTTGGCACAACTTTATCCAATCATCTTTCAAAATATGGTAACATTCGGTGCAAAGTACGTTTTCCGCTCGCATGTCTATAGTTTACAAAATAGATGGCATAAAAAAGGGAAAACGTATCGACCTAAATAAACAGCAAACACTGAGCTGAAAATATTATTGTCATATTTGGAGTAGAACCAACTGGTCAACAAATGTAGAATTCTGCGCTGGGTCCAGTGCCTCGAGCAGTGCCGCAGCGGGGTCGCCATGAAAACCGGCATACTGCACACCGATTTGGAATTGGTGAATTTTATGGTCCAAGTGAACGCGACTAGGGTTGGAAAAAACGTTTTTTTTAAAAGCTCCCATGTATGACCTTGTGTCAACATATATAGGAATATCAGACAGTGACAATACTCTGTGATGTTATATATGACCATATAATGGCTGTGGAGCCATGGGATCGGGTGGGCGCGCCAGCGCCATCCCTCGCTGCCGAGGGAGGGCGCAAGCGACCCACCCATAATATGGTCAGACACACCAAAATGCGGAAATTCGGAAATAAAAACTCAAATAACTCTAGAACGCGACAAGCTTTTAGAAAACCGTATACACCGTGGGAAAGCCTGTGTCGGAAAGTACCCCGACTCCAATTTTCAGATTGATTGGTTGAGTTTAAAAAAAGTTATTCAAGATTTTATTTCTGAGGTGGCATTCTTGTTGTTGTTGTTGTTGTTGTTCACCCGAAATTCTTCAAAGTGGAATAACTTCGCTGAAACACAACCGATTTTCCTGGATGATGGCTCGGTTCAGTGTACTTATTATTCTACATTAATCTGGCAATGACGCGCGTCTGTTTGGCAGACGCGCGTCCACTCGATGCATTTACGTTTGCAATCATCGAAAAAACCAACCCCTGCACGCGCCAATAAACTGGAGCATGCGCGATGGACTTGCGTGTGGCACAGCTGTTTCTTTTCAGCAATAGTTGTTCTTTACATAGTGATGTAATGGCTTTGAGGTTGCCGACCACGGTGTGGGCGGGGTATTAGGGGCGATAATCCAGCCGTAATAATAAATTAGAACGTAGAGTATATTCCAAAAAACGTTTTAAAATGCACACGTTAGGAATCAAACTCCCATTTTTATGGGAATTCTGAGCGGCTAAAATTCGCTCTAAAATTATTACTGACACCCTTGACTAGTTAATGTTTTCTGCACAATCAAATTTCGACGTCTTTTTCAATTTATTTGTCCTTGAATTTTAATTAACAAATTTCAATGCTATTTATTAATATCAATCGCTACGTAGAGTGTAAATCTGATGTAAACAGATGCACCAACTAAGTTCACATTGAAGTTCGTCCGGCACACGGCATCACACGCAAGTCCATTACGCATGCGGCTATTTACTGGCGGAATTGCACGCCTTTGATGAACACCGCCCCGACCCCTCACATGTGAATACGTAAAACAGTCATAATGCTATAGGCCGCAGGAAACGATTGCTATAGGCCGCACATACGGTACTCAACAGAGGCCAAGCGAAGCCAGAATAATAACTCCACAACGTCGATGGCTCATATGAAAGAGCATATGATGCCATTTATTATTTTATCAAAAAAATTTCACAGGCTCCTCCCACTTTAGGACTGTAGTCATTTGAAATCTTCAAAAATGAATAAATTAAAAAATTAAATACAAACAAGGGAATAAAAAAATTTGTTGATGTGCGCAGGGATCAGGGCTTTCAAATGAGCCCGAATTTGTCAATTTTGATTGACATTTAGAAAAGTTATTTACGTTTGCGTGTTTTGTGTAATACACACAATACAGACTGCTGGTAGAATAAAAACGTGAATTTGAGGACTCATTATCAGATTTTTATGTTTGAATTATTTTCATTTTTATATTTTCAATATTTTAATTTTTAATTTTATTTTTAATTTTTTTTATTTTTAAAATAATTTTTAAAATAATTTTTGATAATGTTTTATTCATCTTTTAAATAATTTTTTGATAATATTTAATTTATTTTTAATGTTTTATTGATTATACTTTTATGTTTTTACTTTTATTTGTATATATACATTTTATTTTATCACTTATATTGTCATTGAATTATTTCTCAACTTTTTCATTGTATTTTGTCAATGTTTATTTGATTTTCTATTTTATTTATTTTTTATAGTTTTATTTTTTGTTACAATTTTTTTAATGTTATTTTTTCATTTTTTCATTTAATTTCATTTTTATCTGAGATTGAATTTATAAAATTTCATGATTTTTACTCTGTTTATTTATATTTGTATTCAATTTTCAATTTTTTCTTTTAGTATTTTTATTTCGTAAAATTTATGTGAAATTTAATTATTTTTTTATATTTAATTTTATTTGTTTTACCCTGTTTATTTATAATTGTATTTAACTTTTAACTTTTTGCTTAGTTTTAACATTTTGATTGTTGTTGTTTTTTTTGTTATCATTTTATACTATTTAAAATTTATTTATTATTTTATTTAGGATGATTTCCATAATTTTTTTGTATAAAAAATTCTTAATAAATTTTATTATTTATTATTTTATTTTTATTTTTGTTGGGTTTTAATTTTACATTATACTTTTTGTTAAAAAAAAAGATATTTAAATTTTTTTAAGTACTTTATGGAGCACATGCAACATTGTTCATATTAATAATAGAAACTGTACATGAGGCATCTAGTTCCGAATGTCGGTAAAGACCAGAGTGGAAAAAATGAGTTAAGTGCGGATCTGTGATAAGTGCACTTATTTCTTCATGATAGCAAAAGAATTTTCTCAATATCTAATACCGTTCCCGAGATACAGATATGTCGATTTTTAGAAAAAACACAAAACAGGGTATCTCCACCCTCAAATTGGTAAAATTTCACTCGAAACAGGGTATCTCCAAAAAGAGCCACCAAAAATTTCACTCGAAACAGGGTATCTCCACCATCGGAAAATATCATCCGAATTACGGTATAGATTTGAAGGAATGTGTCCCATACAAAATAGAAAAAATCGTCCGAATTACGGTATAGAATTCCAAACTGGTTTTTGAAAAAATCCGAAACAGGGTATCTCCAGAAAAATCTTTGTCCGAAACAGGGTATCTCCACTCTAAGAAATTTGCTCTCAAGTGGGTCCATGGAGGCGTACTGGTGCCACTGCAGCAGAATGGCAGCACCACCGTCCAGTAAATCCCATGCACTAAGTGGAGACACCCTGCTTCGAGTGATTTTTTTGAAAAAAATCATTCGAAACAGGGTATCTCCACTGAACATGCTGACCTGCTATCAATCAAATCACCATAACTCTAGCTATCTATGCCGGCCGCAGGGTTGAAAATATGGAAAATGTAGACAATTTCATAAGCTTTTCAAAAAGTTTTGGGCAACACTTGTCACTTTGAAGTTACCCGCT
Source organism: Sphaerolaimus hirsutus (assembly GCA_964036195.1). Classification (NCBI taxonomy): domain Eukaryota; kingdom Metazoa; phylum Nematoda; class Chromadorea; order Monhysterida; family Sphaerolaimidae; genus Sphaerolaimus; species Sphaerolaimus hirsutus. The sequence goes on from OZ038450.1 coordinate 12,818,814, forward strand.
CGGGCCAACTTTGAATTTTCGAATGCAGTTTGGAAAAACCTAAAATGATGGAGATACCAACATTCGGAACTAGATGCCTCACATATCTTCGTGGGCCTCCAAAAAGAAGTATATCAAATGTTTCTTCAAGGAACACTGGTGAAATGTAGTACAATTTCACCCAACTTTATCACACCAGCGTGAGCTGTGTGGAAATGATGCACACTTCAGACATACAAAAAGCTCACGCTGGTGTGATAACGTTGGGTGAAATTGTACTACATTTAACCAGTGTTCCTTGAAGAAACATTTGATATACTTCTTTTAAAAGCTCAACCACACTGTAACATTAAGTGATATACTCCTTTTCAGAGCTCAAACTCACAAACACACTGTAGGATAGTAAGCAATATATTTCTTTTCTGCATTTAAATGCATACACCTGACTGCAATATCGGTGCAGTGTCCACTTTTTGTTGGCTTTAGCCATTTTTTATGAGATAGCATTATAAGTGGTGATTTGTGTCAAAAATATCTATTTTTTGTCGACATGTTCATATATTGCTTTATAGTCGAACATTCGTGACTTCAGGTGAAGTTTGGCATAGTGGAATAGTGATAAAAAAAGGTTATAAAAGGAGGTTGTTACTTTGGGAGTGAATTTACACACTGTGAGGGTACATGGAAGTACATTACCTCAATATTATATGCGACATATGCCGGCTTATCAACCCATGGTAGCACATAGAAATGGATACTTTGATACTAAAAATGCCACAAAACCGATGAAAACAATCACAAATGTCAATTTGGTGTGAAATTGCACGCTTGCGCGCAAAAATTTTGCAAAATACCTAGTGCTTAGTACTAAAAATTTCGGCCGATGTTTTTCAATAAAAAAACATTTCAGACGTCATGTTTGTTTATATAAAAAACGTTTTTAAAAAAACATCGGCCAACCCTAAACGCGACACATTTTTTCCGAAAAAAACGGCATTTTTAAATCAATTTTGGTTTGAGTTTTCAAGGAAGAAATGAGCAATTTTCAAGGAATTACAGTATATCCTTGAATAAGTCCTCCCCTTTGAATATCTCCCCATGTTGGCCATGTGAGGAAAAATAACTAATCCCTTGAATAATAACTCCCCCCTCTGGGTATTTGATATGTGTATCCACGTGTATTTGAATGATTCAGATGCTGATTAACACTAATTTTAGCATGAATACTCTGTTTTTGTTGTTTTTGAACTAATTAATACCTGGATTACACGAGTTGATGGAATGGATTCACGCAAGGAATAAAGTGCAAGTTCTGAGGAAAAAATAACTCCCCTGGGGTCTTATTCAAGGATATACGGTAGTTGTAAATAGGTAGACAGAAAGCTCAGTAAAGCCAACATAATAATGAAAATTGTTTAAAAACCAAGGCCCAAATTAGTGAATTCAGCTACCAATAATTTTGTATCTCCAACTAGGGTTCAAACGGGATCCCGATCCTGGATCCCGTGAAATTCAGGGATTTAGCACTCCCGATCCCGAAACCCCAATCCCGATCCCAAAATCTCCCAAGTCCGGGATCCCGATCCCGGAAAAAATAGTGAAAATCCTGATTATAAAAAGTGAAAAAATGACATTTTTGCGTGCAAAAATGTGAACGCAAACCCCCAGCGTCCATTTTATGTCACTTTTCTGGCATCCAACAGTGTTTTGAGACCTTTATGAACAACTGTGAATGCCAGAACAGTGACGAAAATCTCTATCCCTAGACCCCAATCCCGATCCCGAAAAAATGCCAATCCCGATCCCGTGACCCCAATCCCGATCCCGAAATCTTAAAATACCAATCCCGATCCAGAAACCCCAACCCTGATCCCGAAATCTCAAAAAGTGAATTCCAATCCCGATCCCGAAAAGTCAATCCCGTTTGAACCCTATCTCCAACTAGAGATGAGAACAATCACTCACCAGCTTATCAATTTCATCCAACAAAATGACAGGATTCCTTGTGCCCGCCAATTTAATCGCCTGCATCACGCGACCAGCCATGGCTCCAACATAAGTCCTTCTGTGGCCCCTGATGTCCGATTGGTCGCTGATGCCGCCCAGTGACATTCTAAAATATGCAAATTGCAGATTTGCAAATGCGTGCGCGCGATTGTTTTTGCAGAATGAAAAGTGTCAACTCAATATTATGCACCCACCGTTGAAACTTTCTTCCCAGCGCCTGTGCTATTGCTTGAGCTATGCTCGTTTTGCCGACCCCTGGAGGACCCACAAAGCATAAAATGGGCCCACGCAGAGACTGCCGCCTCTGGCACACTGCCAAGTGTTCAAGTACTCGCTTTTTCACTTCATCAAGACCGTAGTGGCCCGATTCCAGTGTAACCCTACAGGAGAAGATTGTATTTAAAAAATTTCACTAAAAATATACCTATTTATATAATCTCACCTTGCCTTAGTGATGTCCAATATGTCAGTTGTTTCCTTGGACCACGGCAAGTCAGCTATGAATTCTAGATAGTTTCTGCGTGTTTTGGAACGAAAATCCATCCGATCGAATAAAACAGTTTAAATCTATAATAGTTCACACCTCAAACTGGAGTGCTCCGGAGAGAACGATGGCATTTTTCTATACTTTTCAAAGTCAGACAAAATTTGCTTCTCCACCTCTGATGGCATTTTTGCACTTCTATAAGCGAAAAAGGCATAAATACGACTTCGATATCAAAGATTTTTTTTAAACTCACCGCAATCTTTCCAACAATTTTGAAGTATCTCCATTTTGATCTCCATTTTCGCGATTAGAAAAATTGGGGAAACCGCCAGATATAGGAATTCTATTTATCCGAGGATCTCCAATAAACCCCCCAATAGATTTTACCAAGTCATCCAATTTTGGTGCATCAGGCACAACTGAAACTTCCCCAGGATTCGGTTTTTCGCTGTTTTCCTCCATTGACAGTATCTGAAAAAATACTAAACAAATTTTTGAAACCAGATGTAAAATGAAATGTTTTATAAAAAAACAGGCATATTATAGGCAATGTAATAAGACACATGAACTAGGAGGGTGGAAATGGGCGATTCGAGGTTTTGTAGATTTGTACCCCTCCGGGGGTTCATATAGATGTAAATCGCTCCTCCGGAAAGATAGATAGCCGGAAAAAATTGGGCGGTAAATAGGGTTCAAACGGGACCGCGGTCCCGGTACATGGTTCGGCAAAAAGTCGGGACTGGGGCGGTCCCGGTCCCGGTCCCGACACCCCAGTCCCGGTCCCGGTCCCGACAATTAAAAAAAGCCAGTCCCGGTCCCGGTCCCGACCACCCAGTCCCGGTCCCGGTCCCGGAATTTTATAGCGGTCCCGACAAGGGATGGAAAAAACGTATCTTTCAAAAAATTTTGCCAGAAATGGGACTTTTCTAAAGCGATTTTGTAGGGACATCTAAAAAATTTTTGCGCGCAAGCGCGCAAATCCCCGACACAATGATTACTATGTATTTTTCCATAATGTGACAGCGTTAGAACGGTCCCCAACATGATTCTAGTACGAAATATAGGTATATATAGATACCTATATTATAGACGTTGGCGCCAACGCCAGCGCCAATGCTGGCATGGCGCTGGCGCTTACAACTGGCGCCGCCCCCCCCTCCCAAAAAAATCCTGCGTACATTGCGTTTCATCATATATTCACAAGTTCAAGTGAAGATGGCAATGGAATACTGCTTGAATAATGTTATAAGAAAAGGCTAATACATTGAGAGTGGTCCTTCACACAGTGGAGGTGTGTGGAACAACATTGGCTGGATATTACATACCAATAAATTTCAAACAATACCGCGGTGCCGGTACCTGGTTCGGCAAATCCCAGTCCCAGTCCCGACCCCCCAGTCCCGGTCCCGGTCCCGACCCCCCAGTCCCGGTCCCGGTCCCGACATTAGAAAATTTCTGGTCCCGGTCCCGGTCCGAAAAACTGGTCCCGTTTGAACCCTAGCGGTAAAGGGGGGGTCGCTAGGGTTCAATATATAGACTTTTCCAAGGTATAGAAGAAGAAAAGAGAAAAAATCGCTAGTACACAAATAGTTGAAAATAGGCAATGAAACACATGAAATAGCTATTTTGAAGGTGAAAACATTAGCGAACAAACAAAAATTAGCGATTTTGAGTGAAAATCGGGCCACAATTTCACAAAAAAAGAGCTGGGTGATTGGGAGGTTAAATGGATAGTAGCAAAAAAATTGCATCGGGTTAGAAAGATAGCTGTAGCATTTGGGTAGTAGCCCCCAACCCCCTAGACTAGACCTTAACCTACAAGACCCCTGATATTTATAAAAAATATTCCAACCTTCAATCTTTCATCAAGCAGTGGCAAAAGTAATGAAACACGATCGGAAGGTTTCACTGTGTCAAGAATAGTAAACTTTTGCTCCATGCTTAGATGCCTGCTCAACATAGCTGCACACATATCAGTTACTACAGCTGGAGGAGCCTGCTTTATTAATACCTGCAGAGATTATGTGTTGTATAACACGCATGGTATAAGAGAAATTAAGATTTAAAATTGAGTTCATTGGTTCTAACACGAATATTCTGGATCCTGGCGTCAGCGTCGAAAAAATGCAAAAGTCGTTCAAAGTTTGATAGGAAGTTTGCATATTCTTGTTCGTTCAATTCCAGGTCACTTGATTCTGAAACGTGCATCATCTTGACATATCTCAGATGTACATTTGTTACATAAGGGGCACATTACAAGGGCACGCAAAATAGCAAAATTCGCAGCTTCTCAAAGCTAAAAAAGTGCAAAACAAAACGCACTCAAAACGTAACAAGTAATGATAAAATGAAACAAACTTGAAAACCTGTCCAACTGATGAACATTCGCCACGGCAAACGGGGTCCTGTACAGAACCTTTTCGATTTTTATCCGATATAATCCCGTAACCTTCGTAACGTCAAAGAGATTGGAACAGAAAATACGATACTAAATGAAAATAATTTTATGAAAACCTGAATATTAAAGGCGGGAGACGGCCAGTTCGTACCAACAATTTGCGTAACCAATGCCGCTACGGCGATCGGATGAATGTCATCATTCAACGTGGTTTGATTTGTATCGAACTTTGAATTCTGAAATCAAATGCGAATAAATAAAATTTGGAACATTTCCAAAAAGGATAAAATACGTTGAAAATGCGAGAATGAAAACAGAAAATAACCTGAACTGTATTTTTGAATGCAACTGCGATGATAGCTTCCCGTAGGGATGAAGCCACTTTGACACAACGCTCGATCACTCGTAAACTGATACGGAAATATTGAATAAAACAGTGTGTCCAAAAAGTAAAATAAGCATACGCTAAAAACAATAGACAAACCAACTTTTGTGCGGAGTGGAGGGAAAATCGTGCAGTCACACCAGGGAAGACTAGTCCATCGCTGAGTAAAATAAATGGCAATTTTGTTGGAATCTCCACACGGTGATCCATGTCGGAGTCACGAAATTTTTTTCTATTTTTCTTTCAAAAATGATTCACAAAAATCGGGTAATATAAGGGAAGTTGGCCCACGTCCAAGTTACAGTTACAGGTTGTACATGTACGGATTTTTCTCAAATATTTGCTCACAATCCAATATTTCCTCAATTTTGCCAATTTCTACTAGAATAATCACTTTCTTGTCTATAAAAATACTTATTTCTAGCTATTGTTTGCTTATTTTGTTTTATTTATAGTGATTTCGAAATTTTTGGTCGGCTACCAACTTAGCAAAAGGGTAACAATTGTTTTGGATACATGTATAAATTCAGCAATTTGTGCGCATTCACCAGTGATGGCTAAACTTTTTTCTGAGAGCATGTGTTTTGAGTTTTAGAATAACGTTCTACGAAGAAACTGTCAAAAGAGAACTTTCAAGTTTCACTGTTCTGATTTGTATTTTTTACACTTTGTTTTCACAAGAAAATTCATTTTTGTTTTTATTTATCAAAAATTCTGACGTTCTGTGTTTTAGTGTAAAACAAAAACACAGAAAGTCAATGATATCAGTGTTAAGCATGTATTTTTCTGCCATCATCAGTTCCCACACGCTCGCACATGGTGTTCCCACACAGTGCATTCATTGGGTGCGGACTTTATATCAGACATTCCCTGTGCACCCCACACTCATTTGCATTTTAATAAATTACATACAATCTACACAAAAAAGACGACACCATAAAATACTGGACAGTGGATCAGCGATTGTAGCTCGGGCAGCCATTGGCCAATATCATTAGGTGTCATGGCAGAGTAAGAAGCAGTATCTTGCAGATGCATAGTCTTTCCTATAACACTTGGTGCCACTCCCAAAACATGTTAAATGTTCAGTAAAATGTGGTGCAAAGTGTCAAAAGTCATAAAATGCCCTGTAAAATGGCAAAAGTTTGACATGAATTTTGACACTTTGCATCACATTTTACAATGTATGGGAGTGGCCATTTTGTTAGGGGAGACTTGAAAAGGTACAACTAATTTGCCCCACCACAATGCCGCATGGTATTGGTCAATACCACCCTGGGGTCAACCCTAAAAACTATTAAAATATTGTGATTGTCACTAAAATGAAACATCTGGTGAGTAAAAATCCTAAATACATCAAAGCATATTGCAGTTGAATAGAATGCTGATCTACCATCAAAGCCCAAAATTCAGGCACTGTTTGGCTTGTTTGTGCTCACTGAAACAACCTTGAGCTATTTTCAGAAGAAATGCCCTGATAGAACAGTGTGCCAAAGTGACCACACATGCTGTAAAATGTACCAGGTGGCCAATATCACTAATTTGTGTTCAAAATGTGATGAAAACCATTTCACTGTAGCATATATCGATGCATTCTTAGAATCCATATTATTACGGTTGCTGCCCACATGAAAACGCTGTGTGCTGCGATGACGGAATACATTGCTGCCCTGCAGGCTCCAAATGCAATTTGGCTGAAATGGTGTGCGAGGTGAGTGTGTAGGTTTCTAGGTGACTTTGTAGCGTGTCAAATTTCCCTTTCCATTTTCAGGCAAGCGCAAAAAACCTTCCATTTTCTGTAAGAAAATTTTTAGGCAAGTACCATGTAGATTTATTAGGTATACTCGGCGGACCGCATGCTATGTATTTTTCTGAAGGAAACACTCCATCATGATGTCATCATTAATAAAATAAAAATAATTCCAGCAAAAAAAGATAAAAACATGACAGGCAAAAACATTCCTCGTTTGTACGCGACTCCGCCTTTTTCTTTTTTCAAATATTTTTCTTTTTGTGAAAGTGCATACATAAGAACCCAGCTCCCAAGACATAAATAATTTTAGGCGCATACTTTGGGCGCGCGGTCAGCCAAGAATAAGTAAGCCCACCGCAGTCTTTGCAAACCAGTTTAGTGAAATTGGTGCATATGCACTTTTTGATTTTAATCTCCAGACAAATTTCATTATTTCAAATTTATAAATAGGTATTTTAGGTATAAAGGTTTGAGCAGTATTCAGGTGCCACAATCACTCACCTAATGTCACAAGTATTCTGAATATTTAGACTTAAGCATGTAAAGTTTATCAGTTGTTGATATGTATTTTGAAGTGGCTCAGGTTTGATAATTGTTGAATAGGCTGGTAAATCGGACTAAGCAGACAAAACACTCAATGTACAGCGAGGTGCCACACAAGAACGTTTTGTTCACCTAAGTTGGATTTGCAATCCATTCAATTAATTGGTGTGCGATTCAAAGGCAGTCCACCTGCCACCATTGTAGCATTTTAATTTGCATTAGCGCAAACAAATTTCAATAAAAAGGCGGGGTATTATTTCGCAACCTCACCGCTGGTGAAAGATTAAAAAGAAATTACATAGGTAATTAAAACGTGAACGCATAAGGGTTGAAATCATGGTCCCTCCCGCTGTTCTTCCACCCTTAATTCTCCTAATTTTTATTCCGAAGATATCGTCTCTACCAAAATGGTCGCTACAAAAATGCATGGAACATTTCAATTTGATTGATCCCCTCCAAATGAGAGTCATGCACCGGATAAACGATTTTGTCATCCTTGATGAAATCATGAAAAAAGAACATGGCGCGCACCTCGTGGAGGTTGATGTAGTTTTTGATGAACGAAGTTGGTTTGAGATTTTTTGAATGTGGTGCCGTTTTTCTACCATTTTTGGAATTGCGCTGGATGGGTGGATTTGAACAATAAACATTAGGTTTCTTGTTGGCAGTGTTCCAACAAAACTGAGCGAACCCCACAATTGACGAATGTCTGACGTAGACGGTTAAAACGTTTTCAGCCGTATTTAAAACTCTGCTTGCCACTTAACAGAGCGTTTAAACGTTACGCGGCATTTTATCTGAGTTTATCCGAGTCACAGTCACGTTTCAGAGGCCAGAAAACAGCTCCCCGTTTATCACTATCACTATCACACTGCACTGCGATCAACTTCAAAGCCACACCCGCCACACCAAAAAAGTGTCACTCCCCGCAGCCGGCCAGCCAATGATCGGACACAACCCGGGCACCAAGTACAACATCAGCTTGGAGAGCTACATTGAGCGCTTCCTCACCTACGCGCCCTTGAGGGGTCTTTGGCTCGACTTCAAGGAGCCCAGAGCTGCGCAAAGTGGCATGCGCTATTTGGTGCGTTTTAGGATGTTTTAGGTTTTTTTAGTGATCGCAATGGAGTGTGATTTTTTACTATTAGCTCGAATATGATCGGTCTGGGTAAAGTAAAGTGCCAGTATTGAGCTGCTTCAAAAGTGAGAAATAATTGCGAGTATCGTTTATTGAGTCGATAAATATAAAGATGTCTTCCTTTGTTTCTAATGGTCAGGTGCAGGGTCGTATCCAGGATTTTTGAGCGGGGGCTGTTTGTTTACGGTACCCCGCAAATGTGGGGGGGGGGGCGTCGGCGCCAGAAAACGCTGTATATGTATGTAAATACAAAAATAGTTTGTATTTTTTATGATTTGCGTCAATAGGGAGCTATCTATGATAATACTATGCACGTGGTAAAATGCAAAAATTTTCACGCACACGTTGATAAATTCATCGTGAAAGTTGCATTTTCGTAAATTTTTCTGGTCTCACGCCGGGAACAGGGGCGGGGGGTTGCAGCACCGCCGCTGGATACGTCCTTGGGCAGGTGGGTGTAACTAGAGAAAAACGTTTAAAAAATGTACCGACCTAACCACTAATGGCCCCAAGCACGCTAGTTGACATTGGCACAAATGTCAACTGGTTCCGGTCCTAATTCCAAGCTTGTATTTGAAGGTCGATCGTTGGCTCGCCAGCAAGCATTGAATTGGGATCGGAACCAGTTGACATTTGTGTCAATGTCAACTAGCGTGTGTGGGGCCAATCTTCCCACCCTTCCAATCCCCCCAACACCCCATTCAGTCAAACCTGCTTCAAAACGGCGGCACAATCAACCAGCGTTTACTGGCCGACGTTCCCGTACTCCTAGTAAACGCAGATTTGTTGGGAGCAGGCACAGAGACAGCTATAAATGTTCACGATTTTGTCAAGTGGTGGCGGCAATATGTACCCACCGCTGTAGTTGCGGTCGGTTTGCAGTACGATTTGGAATTGGTGGAAGGATTCCAACAATTTGTTTTTGGTTAGTTTAATTGGGTATACTCCAGCGATATTACACCTTACAGTGTGCGCAGAAATTCCTGTTCGTATTGGCACCGACCCAAGTGCCACTGTTACTCCGCGCACTCGCGCCAGCCTACATCTTAAAACTGCGCGCGCCCCGTTTTCCCTATACAAACTTGTGATTTTTACGAACATTTCGAGGCCCACCACGTGCTTGAAAATGGGAATTGTGGGTCGAACGTACGCACAGAGGGCTAAAATTATGTGCGTTCTCTGTCAAATGTAAAAAATCGTAGAAATTTAACTGTCGTTATTGAGCTCACACACAAAAAAAGGCGAGCCTGACCGAACGTTCGTGATTTTTGGGGTTAGCGCTAGTGGGCATTTACACGAAAGTGGGCGGAGCTTACGCTGACCGCCGCATGCAAAGCAAAATATCTGCGCGCCCTGTACAATGAAATCTACCATATTTCATGTGAAAAAAACAATTTTTCTCATCATATTTATCACATAGCTTCTACTTTGGTTGAATTTGGTGCTGTTTTCCACGTCAACTTATTCATCAAAATATGGTATCATTCATTGTAAGGCGATCTGTCTGTCCAGTCTATGAGTTTAACGGCGCTCAGTGGCGTCATAGCTTTACTGCCGCATGGCGCTTTTGTCTATTCATGGGATTATACTTCAGTAAGGATAGTTGTTCTGGTCCAACTTTTTTCACTTGACACATTAATTCACTCTCATTCACATTTTAGTTTACAAAACTTCCCAGTTCGAAGCATACGCTAACGGTCAGTTTTTTTAAAAGGAACGAATATTACATGACGCTACATATTTACCTGTCATAAATAAGTGTACACGTGTGTCTTTATGCATCTATAGCTCGGCCCTGATCTCAGTTATCCAATTATTTAAACAGCCACCCTTCCCAGGTTGGGTTTCATTACGATATCATTCAATTCTACGCCAATTTTGCACAAAATCCCTTACAGGCGCAGGTGCTACGGGCCCACCTTCACCGGAAATACAGAACCTTCTCGCAATTTTAAATGAAATACCCAAACGAATTGTCGAATATCTTGCACTTTTCCATGAAGCGGCGGTGGGGGAAAATGGCGTCAAATTTTCGACGCCACCCCGATTGGTGTTGACGCTGCCGATGGAATTGGCGCTGCTGCCGGAGCAGTTGGCGGGAATAATTCAGGTTTCTGATGTGAGTTTGCGTAAAAAAATTCAATGACAGGTACAATTCAATGATCGAAAAGTTACATTTACATGGGTTTCGATGGTTGCCCCCTAATTAGATCCGTATTGGAATTAGCTACCCCCCAATTGGATGCGCAATGCGCACACATACCGTATTTCTTCTAATAGAACGGCGCCGTTCTATTTGTTCGTCAATGTTTTTACCTGCCGTTCTATTGGAGGCTGCCGTTCTATTAGAAGAAATACGGTAAATACATTCAAAAGTCAATTTCAACAACCAAAAATCACAACCTATTCACTTATTCAGACCCAACTAGCTGGCGAAATTGGCGCCACATGGCTTTCATTCCACGAAGGGCTGACTGATATAAATGACGTCATGCTAAGAGCTGTGGCTGATTTGCGATTGAAGCATGGATTGCCGGTGATGATGGACATATTTTTGAAGAACACAGATTTGTGGTTGAAGGTCAGGGAGTATGCTGGGGTGTGACCGGATGTTTTTATATTTTGGACGTTAATTCGATGGTGGATGAGTTATGGTGAGCATTTGATAAATGGGTTATTTTGAGAAAATGAAACTAGGTAATCTGAAATCTCAAAAAAATTTCTCAAAGATGAAATGTAATTAAACCTGTTGGGAGTTTTCCAAAATATACCTAGTCAAATCTCTAAAAAAATTGACAACCCGAATTATTATTTTAATTTATTTGTTAATTCAATGTGTTTGAACTAAATATAAAGAGTTCTAGATTCTATGTATTGTTTTACATTTTACATTCGATGTATTTTACATTTTATGTATTGTTTCAAGGTTTTTATATGCAATTTACAACATTAACTGACATCAAATGTTTTACACATTTTATGTGTTGCGTCGTCTACCATATTTTTGAAATTCATCTTTGAATGTTTTTCTAGTCGATGCTTTTTCAAGCCATATTTTTGGTTCAAACATGTCTTCTAGTTAAGTTTGCCTCTCTTTTGTGCCACTATTTGACAACTGAAATTTCCAAAAACGATTACCGTATTACCTCAATGCACCCCTCGGCTCCTCATTGTGGTAAACTCAAATGTGTTCGAAACAGATTTATGAGATCCCTAAATTTCGATTGCGTACTAATGTGCACAACGCCATTCCGGTAAATTCAAACGTGTCTTTAACAGATTTCTCAGCTTCAGAAATTGCGGTTGTCACTTTGTGTGTGAAGGAATCTTGCTTTTTTTACATATATTTATCTGATGTGACAACTGATGTTCTGTACCAATCACACGGTTTTTTTTGTTGAGCAATAATTTTGTGTTTATTTCATCTGTTTTATCTCAGCAGGCATATTTTTTTCAGATTCGATTATATCATGTTCATAAAGCACTTATACTCGGCGTACCGAAAACTATGTGTAGAATACTACCATAATAAAATAAAATCTTGTGATAAATTTCGTAATTAATTATTCCGTAGTAAAATAAATTTTATGATGAAAAAAAACTATAATTTTTAGGGGTAATTTTATAATAATAATAATAGGCGAAAATCTTCAAATCTAATTCCCAACAGAATTGTTACCCTGAAGTTTCCCCTCGAAGTAGTGATGGAAAGGCGGCAGGAAAAAGGGCGCCAGGCGCCATTGTGCCATTCGGAAACCGGGCGCCACAGGACCACAGGAAAATGCACCAATGACAGATATGTATAAGTGTTTATGGACATATTTATATAACTGTATATACCGTATTTCCTCGAAATATAATAAGATAACCCCCCGTCTTGCAACCTTGTCATTAATACAATAAAGTGGACCCCCGGGTACTACAACCTTATCATTATGAGCCAAATAGCAACACCTTGGACAATGTCCATTCCCGTCAGAACTTTCAACGATGCACTCATGCAGCCCATCCTGCCTGATTACGCCAAATGTACAGCACCTAACCGGGGACTTAACTGCCTTCTGCACCCGTGGAACGACAAACGATGGCAACACGCCAACCAACTGATCGCACAATTCCGATAATTCAACGAGCGACATAATGTCCACCGGACGATCAACAATTGCCCTACAAGCCCTACGCTTGCCGCGTGCACAGGAAACCTGTCTGCCAAACTTCACCAGCTTGGTGCCTTTCGACCTAGCTATTCCGAAGGACGTAGGCTTCGGAACTTTTCGGTCTACTTGGTTGCCACAGCTAACAAAGTCCGGTCGCGCAAATTGCAAAAGCTTGCGGCGAATAACGTGCGGCTGTAATTTCCCTCTCTTACCCACCAAATACCAAAGGTTTCTAGGCTGCACGGATTTCTTCAGTCTTTCAGCGGTTTTCTCGAAAACACCACAAATTCCGGGCTCAATAAACGCTGGCTCCATGATCAAGTGATCAAACAACCACTGCTGAGAAGCATCACAAATTACTTCGCCATTGGGCAAGACAGAATCAACAACGAAATCACCGGCACCCTGAACCTTTTCCGCATACGTGGCCCTTCTTTGTATTTGAAACATTTCCGACACGGGTTCAAAACTATCCAAAACAGGGCCCAATTCCAAATCATCAACCTCCCAGAAACCTTCAGAACTTGGCGCACTTTCGGAAACAGAAACAAGATTAGCCCACGCTTCGAAAACCGACAACTGAACGTTACTCGAATGCAAGCAAATAAAAGCAACTTCCATCATGATTCACAAATTAGGATAGAGTTAATTAGATCCACTAGCTGGAATGAGCCAATAGATTAAGTAGAGAATTAGTTGCACCAGGGTAAGCTTGAATTACACTAATTGGGTTTCTCGAATCACATTGCAAATAAAGTTTCCAAAGTATTTGAATATTTCCAATTTACCTTTCCACTTTCCAAATCAAAACATTAACATAAAAATGACTAAATAACACTCAGGGTCATATAAGCTAAACCAGACAGGTGAGGATAGCAGTACGGTACACTGGTAAGAGACCACACAAGACCAGGTACTTAAATCCTAGCTTGGCACAGCACCACTATCAAAAGTAATCTACAACGACGTAGCACAACTGTTTGGGCCCTTACGAAAGCCTAGAGCGAGTCAATAGGTGTACAGCCTACTTCAGCTTATACTACGCCTAAAACAAGTCCACAGAGGTCCAGACGTACAGTAAGCATCACAGATGGTGGGTTCTCCCCATACAACACCCTATCTTAGCTATACCGGCAGCTCCGTGTGGCCACTCCTGCCCCTGTGAACCTAAATGTCACCGTGCAGAGGGAAGAGAAGGCCTATGCCAGAGTTAGCAGAGAATGAATAACCAAGGGTAGGCTCATTTCAGCTGGTAAATCACTGACTTAGTAATTAGAAATTGGATTGAATAGACTGATGATAATCACAAGATTGGGGCTCTCTTTTATGGGTTTGAAGTGCCCAAAACTGGTTTGCAGCTGGGCGGAGCCAACCAATCACGGAAGTGCATTCAAAAGTGTACCGAAAATAAGTGACTTCAGTTGAACAGAACCATATTACCACAAGGGTCACTTTTTAATGGAACAAAGGGAATGGTGACTTGACATTCAGGAACACCTTTCTTCTGGCACTCAGCCAGCTAACAAAACCAAACTTGGAACTGTGCCAAACTAAGAAATAATCACCTACAGTAACCTACCAAATGTAAACGCACAACTAACAGCTAAAAATGACTCAACTGAGCGAAACTCTCCAAGTTAAACCTAATATAATTAAAAACATGCCGGGTGAATCTACAGGCTACTCGAAAACTGCAAACAACTGCAAAAAGGACCAAAAAACACAAAAACAACCGTGTTTGCTCAAACGTGAGCTCGTCCAAACCAGCGTACCAATCGACTGACGCGAAGTAAACACAAGGTGCAAAAGTGCAAACACAGAAATACTTGCAAAACACAGAAATAAGTGCGAAACGTAAAACATAATCACGAACACATGCAATTATCACAACTAAGGGGGTTAGGTGGGTAAATGAGTGCAAATAAATACACATACATACACAATAAATCACAAACCGCGGCACCTACCGCGAACCTATTCCCTAACCCTACACCTACAACCTACAAAATCACAAAACTCCTCCCTGTGGCAGCAGTGGCTGCGGGATATGTGCCCAATTACACACAAAACGGCCTTTTTTTGGCACTCTTCCAATTTCCCTTGGGATTGGCCCGTCTCTACTCCGAAGGACGTAGACTTCAGGAGCTATCAAGGCCGCTCCCTATTTTTACTATTTTTTACCTAGGGCACATACCCCTCCAGAAGGGGTGACCCGTCTCTACTCCGAAGGACGTAGGCTTCAGGAGCTATCGGGGCCATCCCTTCCGGTGGCCACTCCCACCAAAAACTCTGAGCGGCCAAAGTCTGTCGCTCCGCGGACGTTTCCGGCGGCCAATGCTGTCGACGCTCGCGGGGACTGGGTAGGGGTGAATTTACAAGTTTTGAGCAATAAACTGTCGCCAAAATACGGCGACAGAACTTAACCCCCCTCGAAAATACACTCAGTGCCGTTTTCTGAAAGTTGGCACTCGGCCAAAAGCGGCCAACTCGACGCTTTTACAAAAACTCCCAAAAACACCCAAAAATCCCCCCTCTCCCGGGTTCCGGCGGTCGGCGGGTGTCGAATGGCGGCGGCGCGGCGCTGTCGCGGCCGTCGAAGTCGTTTGCCGGCGCTCGTTTGGCCGCCACACTCCGGGAACACAGTTTTCACTCGGCGCTGCTTTTCTTTTTAGTGAAAGCGCCGTAAGTTTCATGCGATTTAGGTTTCATTCCCGGGGATGTCGAATGACGTCACCCGGGTCTTTTCGCGACTAGAAGCGGCCAATTAAGCCGTTTTGCTAATTAAGGCCGGCGGCATAGCGCCATCGATCTACCGTTCTATGGTAATTCGCGCTGAATCACCGTCCCAGAGGCGTAGGTCTGGCACTTTGGTGATCTGGCGCCAATTACCATAGCTGGCGTCCGCTGCGCCGTAAGTTTCCTATAAGTTAGGTTCCGTATATGGCGGTGTCGTGATGACGTCACTTGGCCCAAAAGGGGTCAATATGGCGTCCCCGGCGACTAAAGCGCCATAACTAGGGTTTAGTAAGCGTTAATTGACGCTGGGTCACCGTCCCAGAGACATAGGTCTGGCACTTTGGTGGCCCGCCGTCGATTCTCGCATTACAGAAATACCCCCCTCGAAATACCTCACATCTCGAAATACCCCCCCCCTCGAGATACCTCCCATCTCGAAATACACCCCCTCAAAATGGCCACTGAATTTATTAGCCCCCCCCCCTCGAAATACCCCCACCCCCAAATTGAGTGTAAAGGGATCCTTGGTTATGGTTTGTGATCCAGACAATGCAGAACACATGTTAAAAACAATGACTGTGTTCCGTCAGACCAGGGTTATACCGTCTACCATACCTATGAATATAAGTCTATAGAATCTTGTACAAGGTGGTTTTTGTAGCTCTTTTTAACGTATGTGTACGTTACAAGCAACAATTTAGTACTGAGTATTCAAAAAAAAATTGGCGAAAATTTTGGCAAAAATCTCCCCCCCCCCTCGAAATACCCCCCTCGTTTAACCCCCTCCTCAAAATTTTCACTCTGAGACAATCACCCCCAGGGGGGTATTTTGAGGAAATACGGTAGGTATGCATAAACCTTGCCCTAACGTCACTCAGTCATTAATTTTAACGTGTGTTCTGCATTATACAGATCACACTGCGGTATTTGTCGTGTACATGCTCTTTACACTCTATTTGGGTGGGGCTATTTCGAGGGGGGTTAAAAATTCACCGGCATAATTTTAGGTGGTATTTCGAGGGGCGTTTAATTCAAGGGCAGTTAATTCAAGGTAATTTTTTTGTAAAATGGTGTCATTTTATTTTATTAATGACTTTTGGGAATAAAAATACAATTTTTATACAAATAATTTTTATAAAACCAACCATCACAATACCATAATTTAGGAGTCAATAGCACCACCCCATAGAAATGGCATCATTTTGGAGTATTCCTAGATGGCGTTTCATGGAACATTTCATGTGTTCATGTTCATTTCATCTGTTTTATATTTTATGTTCATGAATCATGATGAACATGTTCGCGTGTTTTAGTGTGATCACTTTTGATTACCTAGGTCCATTCCGTGTTGTTTTTAATTTTTTATACGCTATATGTTTCTGACATGTTGGCGTTAGTGCATCTCGTGAAGATCACTCTTGTGCGATTGATGACGGTGGAACGGCCAAACCAGGTCCGGCAAATGCTTTCTGAGCCGCTGCTGGACGCCATATCTCCAGCTGTAGTGGGGTGATTTATTCGAAATTTTTAGGGCATTACTCGAAACCCCCCACTACTATATACTCGCTGGGAAAGGTCGGCGACCTACCTGAGTGTGGGTCGCCGTATACATGAATTTTTTTTGTAAAAATCGCTGTCCAAGCTAGGTCCGGCACCCCGTGTTTCTTTTAAATAATGGGCTGCTAAACTAAAACTGTTGGGGAGAATTGATAAAAATGTTAAAGGGGTGTACACGACACGCTCCACTACTTTACACGGAAGGTTAAACCCCTTGGCGACCCCCCTGGGAGTGGACTGCTGCAAAATAAATGGATGTTTTTGAAAATTCACTGAGGTTTGGCACTGGACAGCAGAACTAAAAATTACTTTAGAAATTCCCCTAGAGGACAATGTACATATACCACTTTAAAAATTGTGTATTAAAAAGAAATTTTAAAACCAAAATTTAATCTGGTACTTGTGTATCTTTTACACCCATATGTGTATTTGTTTTTTATCCACACTTTGCAGTGGTATACATTGTCCTCTAGGGGACTTTCTAATGTAATTTTTATTTTTGCTGTCCAGTGCCAAACCTGGACAGTGAATTAAAAAAAAAATCAGCTAATTTGCAACGGTTCACTCTCAGGGGGGTTGCCAGGTGGTTCAACCTTCCATGTAGTGGGGGGTGTCGTGTACACCCCCTCAAAATTGCGATCAATTCCCTCTTGCAAGCGTGAGGAAACAATAACTCCCTCCCTCAAATAACTCCCTCCTATGATCGATGCAAATAAGTCGTGTTACATAAAAAAAAACATTTCGATGAAGCCAGACAGACCAAAAAAGCCATGGTCTGATTCATCGAATGTAAATGCAGTGCAGCGCATGCATGTTAAACACAAAAGAATGTTTTACCTACAGCGGTTATGACGTACGTACTTATGCACTGAATATTCTGACGAAAAAACAACCCCCCTTTGAATAACTCTCCCTCGATTAACGCCCCCCTCACAATATTCTGACGAAAAATAACTTCTCTGGGGATTTACAGAAAATCCCCCACTACAGCTGGAGATATGGTGTCTAGCACCGACTCAGAAAGTAGGTGCCGGACCTGGCTTGTCCGCTGTTTATACGAAATTACCTAACCCGGACCAGGAGTCCATTCCGCAAACAAACGAGTTACATTGAAAGTGGTATTCTAAGTGTCAGCAAAGTGATAAGTTTGTAAGATTATGTACCTATGTATTTATGTGAGAAGCAAATTCCTGAATAATAAGTGTCACTTGTTTACCACTTAACTACACTTAAATTGACTACATAACACTTGCGCTTTTCTTTTCACTGAGCTTCACTCTGTGAGTGTTAAAATATGTCAGTGGCAGCGAGGTAAACACAAATAGCCGGTCTCTTCGCTTAAATGAAGTAGTTTTAAGAAGGGATACATTCAATATTATTTATTATATACAGTGAGTAGCAAGCTCAGTTCCCTTAAGCCCCCCCCCCCAACTCGTGTGCCAGAAATAAATTACAAAGATAGGCCTTATTTATTGTTTCCTATTTCGCATGAGGTTCACGTATTTATACACCGACATGCTTTGAGAACATGAAACTGCATTTTAGTCGGCAAGCTAAATTTCTTATCCCCCCTTTGTGTTTATGCACGCATCAAATATGTTATAAATCAACATTTTTAGTAGTAAATAGGTACCTATAGGTATCTAGGTACTTTCCTTGAACATTTGGACAAAGACAATTTCCAGTTTCCCAATTTAGTTGTAAATTGTGTATGAGGTCAAATTCTAGTGTGCGGATACATCGGTCCCTTGGGTAATGCGGTTCGAATGAAATCGTAACAATGTGGTTGACGTCTGACATGCTGTCATAGTATTCATGCAATTTATCAATATCCCCCCCCCAGAAATAGTGGTTAGCGTTCCAAAAATGGATCTTTTGATAAATCTAATTAAATATAATGTCAGAAAGTCTATCGAAAGTAAAATATAGTTTAGTATGTCTCTAGAAAACCTGTGAAAATCATAAATAAATACAAATGTTAGATTTTTGAGAGATTTTCTGATATTTTTAAATAGTCTCATTAAAAGAAAATATAATTAAATCTCTCTAAAAAAACCCGGAGAAATAGAATTTATAAAATAAGATGCATTTTTTCTGAGATTTTTTTTCTAGATGTTTATATCAAAAATATAAATGCTAAATTTAAAAAATGCTATTTTATATTTATTTACCGAGCGGTGTAGATTCTGCCAGTTTCCTAAATGTAATGTTCAATTTGGAACCTTATTTTATGTGTTTTAGCTTTGTTATGAATTTACTGGTGTTTATTCTTGGCTTTCAAGCTTAAATTTTGTTTAAAGTACCGCATTACCTCGAAATACCCCCACGGGTTTTTTTTATTTCGCCAGCAAAATTTGAGGGGCGTTAATTCGAGAGGGTTTTTTTCGAGGGGGGATATTATTTCGTCAGAAATTTTTGTAAGGATCAGTAAAAAGTAGGCATTTGCATAGGCATAGGCATAAAAAGTACCCAAAACAAGTAATAAATGGGTTTCCTAACGTTCGATGGTATAGTAGTGTTAGTGGGCGGCCGCTATATAGCAAAAGCAATAACTAACTTCATTTTCGTGGCAACGCAAGAGTTTGCAACTTTCTAGCTTTCTACCTAGGTATTTATTTCCGTCAAAATGCGCAGAGAGTGAATAATTATGAAAACATTGTCTGAAAATTTCTTTTTCTAATCGCTCCACCCTCTCCGTTCCATTTCGTTATTTTCACAGTTCGTTCTGAGCGGGGTACTCTGTCCGTTTATTATGGCCCGTGTGTTAAAATCTCGCGTATTTTTCTTAAGAACCTTCAGAACCAATTTATTTACTCGTGTGACATAACTAGTGATGTAAAAGCGCCATGGCGCTATTGTTGGCCGGCGACTGGAAGAAAATGCCTGGCGCTAGCGCCAAAGCCAAAAGCGCCATGGCGCTATTGTTGGCCGGCGACTGGAAGAAAATGCCTGGCGCTAGCGCCAAAGCCAAAAGCGCCATGGCGCTATTGTTGGCCGGCGACTGGAACAAAATGCCTGGCGCTGGCGTGTGGCGCTAGTGCCAAAGCAAAAAGCGCCATGGCGCTTCTGGCGCTTGGCGCCATTTTGCTATGGCGCCATTGGCGCTTGGCGCTGGGGGTAGAAAAAGCGCCATGGCGCTGACGCTTTTTACATCACTACACATAACCAGTCATAACTGACAATAGCACAAGAAGTTGGGTTCAAACGGGATCGAATTTCGGGACAGGGATCGGGATCGGGGTCCCGGACCGGGATCGGGATTGGTTTTGTGAGATTTCGGGATCGGGACCGCAAAATACCGAGAAAAAAATTGGACTTCGGAATCGGTATCGGGATCGGGATCCCGTTTGAACCCTAACTGGAAGTACATGGTTTTCTATATGCCGCTATTGTCTGTTTCTCCAGCTGCCATTGGTGAATGGTTTTTTACAAGAAACCATTTTGAACGCCCGCATGATCGCTGACGCATTTCTGGACTGGAAAAAAAACTGGACATTAATCAAAGTATTTTATTTTTCTGACGTTATAAATACATAGAATGTAAAACGTGGAAAATGGTATTAAATGCGAGGTGCCGCATAGAAAACGGCCCTGTTCCTAGTGATGGTAAAGCGCCATGGCGCTAGCGCCAAAGCAAAAAGGCCATGGCGCATGACGCCATTTTGCTCTGGCGCTATTGCCGCTTGGCGCTTTTTACATCACTAGCTGTGAAACAGAAAAGCAGTCTAATAATTGGTAGCGATGTAAAAGTTCCATGCAGCCAAGTCGAAAGCTGAAAAAAGTAAAAGCGCGCCCGAAACGCGTCAAGGCAGTTTTCATTCCGTCACCGCATTTCATTCAGCGGAACCTTTTCATGATTGAATATAAATTACTTTTCTGTAGCTTATACTTTAAGCACATTAAGCCCGGTGCTCGCGTCAAACTCCCGGGCATTGTTCACTAATACTCACTATGACATTTTCTACATGCTCGAAAGATAATACTAGGTAGATTAGAAGTCGAGACATAAATACGTAAAAATACATGCATTTACATCCATCTTCAATCCGCCAATTCTATTTATATCTAGTCAATTTGTAAAACTGCGTATTATCGGGTGAATCCACCTTAACGCACTGTCTACTTTGACATAATGTGAATCTGACATTTCTGAAGGTGAAACTCACATGCGTGGTTGCTGCAATTCCTGCGCTGCATGTGCAAATGTAGATGAGTATACATAGAACAGAAGCTATATGTAAAAAGATGTCAAATTCAGCAAAAAATCTTAAATAGGAATATTTACAATTTATACAAGATAGGTAAGTATTTTTCATTGTTTATTCAGAGCATGAAATTTACAGTCACCTAAATTAATGACATTTTGAAAATGGAATTTACACAACCAAATAGAAATTCAGTTCTGAGTATCATATTCATATGCAACCTCAAATTTTGCTAAAATGGGCAATACACATATACCTAGTGATGGAAAAATGAAAAAAAACGCAGTTTACTGTCGCACAAGTATTATAGCACATGCATCGCGTGTGTCAGATTCACGTTATGTCAGTGATTCGATTCTGTATAATGTTCAAGAGGGCAGGTGCAACGATTTGCCCGATGATGGGCATGCAATTGGGGAACTCCTGGGGATGTATTTTTATTCGGGCAAAGTCAGGCATGTTGCCCGCCCTCGGGCAGGAATATATATTCGATCGTCCAGAAAGAAGCGGACAGTTGTTTAGGGTTGATTTTTTAAGCTGGCCTATTTAAAAAATATATACCGTATTTCCTCGAAATACCCCCGGGGGGTTTATTTTTTCAGAGTGGGAATTTTGAGGGGGGGTTAAACGAGGGGGGGTATTTCGAGGGGGGGTTTATTATTTCGCCAGAAATTTTTTGAAAACCAAGTACTAAATTGTCGTCTGAAACGTACGCAGACGTCGAAAATGCAACAAAAATCGCCCTCTAAAGACTTGTATAAGTGTGTAGACGTATAATCACTGTTCTCACATGACAGAGTCATCATTTTTAACGTGTGTTTTGCATTACCCAGATGACAAACCGCAGCCTTTGTCATTTACGTTCTCTATACACTAAATTTGGGGGGGGGGGGTATTTCGAGGGGGGGTTTATAAGTTCATAGTGTCCATTTTGAGGGGGGGTATTTCGAGGGGGGGGTATTTCGAGGGGGGGTATTTCGAGGAAATACGGTATTGATAAAAAAGTCGCTGGAGTCAAATTGAGTCCTATTTTTCTCCAAGATATAGGTAGAACTAAAATGCTTTCTGCGGTTCTATCATTACTGTAGAGCTTTGGATAAGCATAAAGTTGGTTATCTCCGACTTTAAAAGTAAGTAATTTGTTATATTTCCTGTGTGGATTTCATTGTTCATTTGCAATGTTGTTGGCAGAAAATGGATGCTCTTGCTGAGAACACTGGTTAAACCATTTTGGTGTTGAAAGTGAATGCACTTGAATTGATGTTTCATTTGAAAGCTTAGTCAGAACTACCTACCTTATGTAAATAGGTATACTTCCCCCGAGATCCAGTTACATATTCCATGTGCACACAATTTTTGCATGTTAACTAGCGCGTAAGTACCAAAATAATTGCATAAAAAATAGGATAAATATATGTAAATAAATCGGATTTTAAAAAATCCCTTGCCAGCCTTAGCTGCAACGTCAAAGATGGTCAGAAGCAATTTTTCCTTCACACGCACATTGAGAATTACGAACGCATTTCAAATGTAATGAAACTGCAGCCTCGAAGCACCGGGGCAGGAAAAGACCTATTTGGACTGCGGCTTGGCTTTTCTTAAGTGTGATTATGTGGGTAGGTGATTTCTTTTTTATTTTCGTTGGAGGTTTATCAACTGATATCAGAGAGTTTTTCATCTCAGAATTTCTTTTTCTTCGTCGTTTTTTTCGAAAAGCCAGTAGGCAATTTATTTAATGTCAGCCATCAATTTAAGCCAGTAGGTAATTTATGTATTTTCTGCTAGCCATCAATTTAAGTCAGTAATTAATTTTCATTGTATTATCAATTACCACAAAGATTCTGACTTCAAAAGTGTATAAAAAATCAATCAAGTTACAGCATTATGAACAGCTTGATTAAATGTTTTACGAAGTATCGCGACAATGATTGCCCCAGATTTCAATTTCTTCACTAAGAAAGCGGCTAGAAAGAAAAAATTCCCCATCCTTTGCATTGCACCTCATTTCCATTTCACATTCTCTAACCATCCATGCACGTTCAATTTTTTTCATTTTCAAATCAAATTTTCAAGGCTCTAAAAAGCGGGGCCACCCTGTACCTCCCATTATTATGGGCACAACGGTAGCTGGGGGGGATTCGTTCCCCGGTGCCATTTATTACCCCAGCCACCATTCATGGCACAAAGTCACGCAAATCCAGTTAGGCCGTGTTACATTTCAATTTCATTTCGCTTTCATATAACCGCGGAAGGCGCTTCCCGTATTGCAGGATCGTTGAAATACCCATATTTTGCAAAGTATACATAAATGTTGAGTATTTTGAATTCATGCATTTTCAAAAACCGAAAACGTCAAGTAAAATTTTTTTAGCGACGAACACGTGAGAGAAATGTAAAAGTGACAAGTTTTCTCAAAAGGTCCACCAAATATTTTTAAAATACCCTTGAAAAAGTTCATTATCTACAACCATAAATTGTGAATGAATGTAAAATGTTTTCTGTACTCATACAATGAATTGAAAAGGTATAACATCAATCCTAGAACAACTGAGGAAAAATAACGTCCCTCGAAAAGCAACCCTCTTTGAAGAGATGGCAAACGTTTGAGAAGCTTTTTGATGTACATATTCGGTGAAAAATGTATTCCTTTGATGCTGATTTCGCAGGTATCCGACTTCCTTATTGAATTTGTATTGTGACTTATGGGTTTATGGAACCAATTTCACCCAATTCATTCAATAAATTTATTATGAATTTCAACGGAAATTCTTAACAAATACAACTCGTCCCCTTGGAAAACACCCCAGTCAAAAACGTTACAAAAACTACCTATTCTAGGGACCTATTCAAGAGTCTACAATACCTATCTATGTAAAAAAAAAGTACCATTACTTTAAGCACAAAATGTAAAGATATACTATTTTCTATTGGTAATTCAATATACATAAATACTTTTGAGTAAAAGTAAAATACATACATTTTCACAACTACAGATGCTTCCATCCAGCGCATGCAACCAGTGAGCACATGCATATGTATGTGTGTGTGCATTACTTGATACACGTACAAATGTGATGGATTCGCGAGCAAATTGCAGAAAGGGTAATAATGGATGTGTGCGCACTGGAGCTCAGATTTTAGTGAAATTAATGGTCAGACATCCGTGACTCTGTATGCTTTGACCCTCCATATACTAAAATTCATTACTGAGGCGTCGTAAGATTCAATCATTTCAAACAAGTCACATTAAAAAACCTCAAATCTATTTGCAAATGAGATCGCTATAAACACATGTCACTTTTATCACACCAGGTCAAATTTGCTCTCACAAGTGCATGAAAGGCACATCCGCCAGTTTATCGTAAAAGGCAATTTCGCATTTCCTCCAAACACGCTCACGCACAGAGATAATGAGCTTTGGAGCAATTTAGAGCCCAAAGCGTGGGTTCGAGCTAGGCACATGCTCACCACAGTGAAGATTCCCCCAGTGTATTAGTAGGAACCTTTAATGGTGCATTCCGAAAAGCCATTACCATTTATTTTAGCCAACCAGTAGGTGCAGTACCTTGCAGCTATTATACAGCATGCACTCTCGCTGTATGCTGCACACGAACACAACACAAGTCATAGAATGGTGGCATCTCGTTTGAGCTAGTGCAGCCACCGGTTTAGTGCCAACTAGAGGGAGTAGTTTTCTTTTTATGGGTGTTCAGTGTCAAACATGTGTAGTAGCCCCAGGAGAGTAATGTGCCCAGCCCGGGCCTGTGTCTGTTAGCATGTAAACCGTTTGGCATGTAGACAATGTATCATATGTTTCCGAGGTTTTGACCCTCGCTTGATAGGTAGCAAATCCCTCCTCCGGATAGATAAATAGCTGAAAATTATTCTGGAGGCTCGCTGGAGCAAAATAAATATAATATATGGCAAAATTCAAAAAAATTAGCGATCCTGTGTAAAAATTGGGGCTAAAATTGGTCAGTTTGCTCCACATAGATACCTAGACAGTTGAGCGATTTGTGGAGGGCTCAGGATAGTGGCCTCGGGATGGAAAGGTAGCTGAGCAGCCCTCCCCCATGAAACCCCCGCAACGGGTCTACATGCCAAGCGAGTCTAGGTCGCCCAGCCCCAGTGTTTATGAGAAGAGGCTTGTATAGTTGCTAAATTGATAGTGAGCAGTGCTATATAGACAACCATAAATGTTGCAGACAGCGAAGCTAAGGGTTATTCATTTCTGTACTAGTTGCCTATGCTATTTATTAAATGTAAGGGAATTTATTTAGTACAGTGCAACAGTACACTGTTACAAGGATGTAGTACAAAGATGCTGAAATCGCTCTCATATGAACATGCTGCCTTAAAGAATGAAAGCCAGATTGTGCAGGTGAAAATTCCTCATGACATAAATTCTTAAATATTTTCATCCCAAACTCAATATTCCAATTATGGATGAACTTGACAAAATTTCACAGGCTACTTCTTGCAATACCAACAACAGCATGCATATTGAGCATACTGTCATTTTTGGCAATCTTTGAGAGAGATGACATGTACTACAAAAGAGTGCCTGCAGACACACTTCACGATTATCAACATGGAGTCAATGAAGAAAACAAATCTGAAATGGACACTGGAAACAGTGACACCCTGATTGTAAACATTTCTAGAGTGGCAGAAATGGTGGCGTTTGGCCCAGAGGATAACCCAGTTTGTATTACATTGATATTGTCCCACATACATACTGCAAATCCTCGAATAATACCCCATTTGGTCTGTGTGACTAGATCGATCGTTTTTGTCTTCTTTTTGCAGCATGTTTTCCACCCATCACAGAGGAGGAGTTATTCAAGGGGGGGGGGGTATTTTTTCTGCACCCGACCAACAGGAGTTATTCAAGGGGGTCTTATTTGAGGATTTAGGGTACCTAATTATGCTCAGAGATGACAGGTTACCATCATACACAGGTAAACATGTACTCTGCATTTTTGGATATGAGAGTGTTGCCCAATAAGATCAGGATAATTGCAGCCATTGCAGTGAAGGATGCTATTCACTCAAATTTTGAAAGATTTTCATGCACATTTGAAAATGGTTAGAGTAACACAGTGTTGCCTGCCACCTTCATAAAATGTATAGGTAAATGTTGTGCAAATTGAACAGGTGCAACAATGACTGTCCATTTGTATGAGATGTGTGAGAGTCATGGCAAGAAGTTTGGCTCATACATTTTGAGTTGTGAATTGCCAGAATTGTACAATGACATTGACAACGTCAGTGTGACAATATTTGACAGACGTTAGTCACTTAGAGCTTTACTTTTTTCACTCATTATTTTTGCAGTTCCTGAACCAAATATCAATTATGACCCCAATTATCAGACCACAACCAACAGAACAAGATGCAAATTCAAGGCAGCATGAAAATGAAATCATATCAGGAAATCACAGAGGACCAAACTTATGCACTGTGCTTACACACTCCACTTTTTGGAACTAGATACACTCCAGAATATCTGATAAAATATTTTGAATTGAACAGAATACTAGGAGTAGATCATTTTCTTGTTTACTTGTCTGATGATAGAAGAATAGACAGGCTGAGTTATGTACTCAGGTTAGCAGGTGCCAGTTCCGCAAAATGAAAGTGAGAAGTGAAATGGTAAAGGCGAAGTAAAAGCGCAAAGGCGAAGTGAAATGGCACATGAATTGGCAAAAGTAAAGTAAAAAAAGGAAAAAGTAATTTCCCTTCACTTTTGCCAATTTCCTTCTCAATTCACTTGCCGTTTCACTTCGCCTTTGCGCTTTTACTCCGCTTTTGCCATTTCACTTCTCATTTTGCGGAACTGGCCCCAGGTTTATTAAATTCGAAAGAATAACTTTCAAACGCTCATGAATTATTTCAGATATTACACCAAAATTGGGTTGATATCCACATTCAATTGGACCCTTAATTCAATTAAAAATGACAAAATCTGGTACAGAATGCAAATGGGTGCTATTCAAGATTGCCTGTACAGAACAACCAGTGCGGGGATAAATTACGTAGCCTTTCATGACTTCGATGAATTAATTGTGCCCCAAAATGCGTCAACTTCTCTGAAAGAAGTTAGTTCAGTAATTGGAAGAATTATTTTTGGGTCACAGCTGTCCAAAACAAAAGCAGCAACATGGCTAGCACTAGGGATGTAAAAGCGCCATGGCGCAGGCGCTAGCGCCAATACAAAACAGTCATGGCAAAGTGACACCATGACTAGGGATGGAAAAAAGCGCTTTTTTTAACGACCCCGCTTTTTTTAAAAAAAAGCGCTTTTTTAAGAAAAAAACGCGCTTTTTTCGCTTTTTTTCAAAAAATGTCAAGACATTACCTAAAAAAGCTCCCAAATATGGTTCTGAGCCAATATATACAGGTATATCAGACAAGTGGTAGTACTTGTGATGATATATAGTCATAGAATGGCTGTGTAATCATGAGATAGCATTAAAAATCCTGATTTCTGCTGAAAAAAATCCAATTTTATGTTGACTTGTAATGTATATCGCCGTTTGTGAATGTTTCGTGACTGCTAGTGAAGTTAAGCATGGGATACTTCTTAAATATGGCTATAAGAGAAGGCTAATACATGACACTGATGTTTCACACTGTAGAAAAGTGTGTTGAAGCACATTGGCCGGGTATTATATACTTGACTGACATATCACAACTTATTATTACATGATGCCATGCAGTAATAGAAGCAATGGCACTAAAAATGCCACAATACCAATGAAAACAACCACCAATGGCAATTTGCATGCGGTATTGCGCGCTCGCGCGTGAAAAAATTGCAAAATACCTAGTGCATAGGTAAAAAAATTTTTGCCAGCGCTTTTTTTTAAAAAAAGCGCTGGGACCCTTGCGCTTTTTTTAAAAAAAAAGCGGCGTTTTTAAAAAAAAAAAGCGCTTGAAAAAAAGCGCTGGCCATCCCTAACCATGACACCATATTTCCATGGAGCCATGCCAAATAACTGCTTGCAACAGATGCCACGGCTATGGTCCTACACACGCTAGTTGACATCGACACCAAATGTCAACTGGTTCCGTTCCCAATTCAAAGCTTGCGTCATCGTCGGCTCTCCAGCAAGCTTTGAATCGGTTGACATTTGGTGTCGATGTCAACTATGGCGTGTGTGGGCCCTATGGCACTCAGCACAACCTTGCTGTTGCGCCATTGTTGGCCACCATGGCGCTTCACGCGTTCGACATCACTAGCAAGCACACTATGACAGCGGAAAAAGCAACTGTTTTGGAAGCCCGCCTGCGGTTTCTAAAGCGATCACGAGCTATTGAGCGTTTTTCAGCGAAAAATTTATTTGAGACGTCCAATTTGAAAAGTCGACAAGTCCAAATATTGGAAATTTCGGATGTAAAAAAATTAGAGGCATTTTTATATTTTCTTATGAAAAAATACATATAATTGAATCTTTCGGGAAATTTTTTGACAAAATATAAACAAATGTACTTCTTCCATCTTCCTTTATTTCAAAAAATACAAATCTCCAGAGGTTTTTAGAACGCTATTCGTGGATAGCTCACTGTTCAAAATTTTGTCAAATTTGCCAAATTGAAAAACACCCCAAAAGCTAGACCGATAACAGAATTTTAACGTAATGACGGGTGATTCACAAAAAACAATGCCCAGCGCACCGGACATCAAAACAACGTTCAAAAGTGAAAATCAACGTTCATTCGCAGCACGCAAAATCGCTGTGGGCCCAAAAACCAAACGCAGCAGGATTCACGCACAAGCCAATAATGCTGCCCAGTGCCAGGAGTCAAGCGCCAAATTTATTTGTCAAAAATTGGCGCCAAAATCGCAGCGGAAAAACACCGTCGTTTTTCCACGGCAAAGTTCTCGTGCGGCCGGAAAGGATTTTCGAAATGGGCATTCACCACATTTCGAAGCCCATATCAGATGGGTACACGAGCGAAAATTGCGGATATGAAAGTGCATTTTTGTACCACTTTGGAGGTGCAAATGGGGCCAGCGGGAGTGATAAAAGTGATGTGAGTTCGCGCAAAATACGGGTATTTAGTAGTGATTTGGAGTCAGCTGTGATGCGACGATCGAACGCTGTGATAAGTAGTTTAAAAGTGAACTCTGGCTGAATAAAGAAAAAATTATTTTTTTCCATTTGGTTCATTTTAATAAATGTTACGAGCTGACACAGTATTTGGACGATATCAGCTATTTTTTAACTTTTTATTTTTGATGCGAAACAACTGCTCGTCATAAAAGTTTTTAAAAGTGCGAGGTATCACCCAAACACTAAATGCTATTCCTGCACCCAAAATATCCATACACGTCACACGCAAAACATCTAAAAACGCATAATTCACAAGCAACCGAGACATGAGCTATTTACCAGCCTTCGGTCAAAACCAATCGTAATATCTAATTCAAACCAAAACAATTTAATGCGGGAATGCTTTTTACCTAAAGCTGCGTTTACACTGTGACTTGTGCCGACAATTCGAAAAGTGAAAAAGTTCCATAATTTTGGAATAAAGTTCCATATCGGCGAGAAAATGCAGTGAAGTATACTCACTAGTTACCTGCACTCACATGCCACTTTGCAGATAAATCGTCCATGTCGTTCCAGAGTTATAAGCATTTTAAAAATATTTCCAAAAAAGCGAAATATTTTTTGAAATGCTTATAACTCTGGAACGACATGGACGATTTATCTGCAAATTGGCATGTGAGTGCAATTAACAAGTGAGTATGCTTCACTGCATTTTCTTGCATATATGGAACTTTATTCCAAAATTATGGAACTTTTCCCTTTTTAAAATTGTCGGCACAAGTCGCAGTGTAAACGCAGCTCAATAGTTTTTGGTGTAAAAAGCCTGTTCACAATCTGTCGGTCACGGGGTGCGGACAAAATTTAACAAACTATGTATACTCGGCAGACATCACACAATATGGGAACTTACCATAACCCATCAGAACAATAAACCAAAATTATACAGTTTTTCATTATAATATTTCGCTTTTACTATGGAACAATTAATTACGAAATTTATCACAAGAATTTTTTTCAGTACATTATGGTAGTATTTTGCATATACTTTGCAGTCCGACGAGTATACGTATTTATGAATCCGCATAGGAAAACACCGCCCAGCAAACTTCACTAAACCCATAACTGAGAGACCGACTGCGTATTTATGTCTACTCATACACAGTCAAATTCTTTGTACAAAAAAAAACTCACACATCCCCCAAAAACACCCCTTCCACTACCATAACCCTCCAAATAAACCAAAAAATCACCAAATCAACTTCGGATTAATCCTCTCCGCCTGTTTATGGCTTCTATCCTTTCTGCACAGCACCCACACCCTGCCGTCGATCCTGGTGAAGTAGCAATGCGCGCACAGTAATTTCGGCTGTTCGCGGACGCGGAAATCCACAACTGGGGGGCCTAGTAGATGGGATTGGGCGTCGACGCGACGCTGCACTAGGGCGCCCGCGCCTGTGAAATTGTGGGAGGGGGGTGAAATTTTTTATTTGCATGAAGCTTTTTATTGGGTGTAATTCAAACGGCTTAAGTCTTCTGTGCATGTAAACCCGCTGTGCATGTAGAGCCTAATTTTCACTCAAAATCGCTAACGTTAATACCTTTTTATGGATTTTCACCTTCAAAATCATTAGTTCATGTCAGTTCAGTTATTATCTATTTTCAGTTACTTTTTTGTAGTATATGTGATTATATACCCATTTTTAGTAATTTATCACCTGCTTTTAGCGATTTTTCTACATCTTGAAAAGGCCTACATATTGAACCCCCGCGATCCACCAAACCCACAAAACATTTTTTCCAGCTATCTATTCCTCCAAAGAAACCATTTACTATCTATCCACCCCCCTGTAGGGTCAAAATCTGGAATCCCCCTGACATGCACAGCGGGTAAACATTCACAGAGGCACAGGCTCTTTTTGGCTACTATTTCCGGTGCCTCCCCACAAATAGGCCACCTATTTAGCTATCTGGAGTGATTTATCAGAAATGTTACCCAAATTTTTGCAAAAGAAAGCAAGCTACCTAAAAATCTCAAATATGGCAGGCCGATCAAAAAATTCGGTGTAAAATAGAAATACATGTTCAACCATTCGGCGCACCACACACTGAAATTTTGAGTTATGCATTCGAACGTTTTTTGAACTGATAGCTTCGAAAATTCGAATCTTTGGGTGAAAAACAGCCCTATTAAAAAGTTTGAATAATCCATTGTCCTTTGAGCAATTCATATGTAGGCCTAAGCTTTTTTCCCTATCCTACTTTTCGTCCATTTCTCATTTCTGAATTTGTAGTTCCGCATCTAAGGAAACTTTCAATTTGTGTTGCTCAAAACTTTAACCACAAGCATTTCCAAAAAAAGAAAGATAAGGTAAAACGCTCACTTCTATCGCTAGCCAAGGTGGTAAAACTGCGTTTGGTGTAGCGCCGCACACTCGTGAGGGCAGAAAGATGAAATTAAAGTGGCCCAACATATTTTTGAACAACCCACTCGATTGAATCGGACACCTAGATAGGGTTCAAACGGGATGGACTTTTCGGGATCGGGATCGGTTTTTAGTTTTCGGGATTGGGGTTTCGAAATCGGGATTCGTTTTTTGAGTTTTCTAGATCGGTATTAGGTAGGGTTCTGGGATTGGGACTTCGGACAAAGTATTTCCATTGAAGGTTTTTTCTAGTTTGCCACAAAAAGGTCTAAACACGCGTGGGTGTCAGAAAAGGTGCATAAATTGCACAATGGTGGTTTTCGGTAATATTTAATATACTGCAAAATCGTAAATTGGCAAATTTTTGCAGGGCCGGCATTAGGAAAATAATTTAGGGGACAGGATTGGCTTTTTTCACTTTCGGGATAGGAATTAAAGTTTCGGCATCGGGACCGCAAAATTCAGAAAATCTCGGGATCGGGATCCAGTTAGAACCCTACACCTGGAACGACACAACTGATCGGGCTGCAAGAAAAATGTCCAGCCAATAAAGTTTCATCACTGGAGCAAAGCGCACACTCGTAGACATTGCGATTTATTCCACTAGTCGACTTTTGACAGTTTATCTGCGAATTGGCGATATTTTATTAGTTTATTGAGAAGTTTCAGCGTTTGTCGGAACAAATATTTTTATCTTTTATTTGCAGTTAAGTTTTTTGGCACGTGGCCAAGCATTTCTGTGTGGTGATACACATAGAAAAGTCGCCCTGCTGTTCAGGATTCTACTATTTCTCTAGGTGAACAGCGCAAGTCCGAAATGAAATGACTTGAAATGAAACACCGAAATGAATTAGTGCGGACATTTCGCCATGGTTGGAATCGTGCGATCAAAATTTCAGATAATGAACATCGAAATTTGAAGGTTTTTATGTGCGTTCACCATTTGCTTGCACGTAACATTCAATGTTAGATCTTATCTAAAAACATTTTAAGTGACAGATTTTAGTCCAACTTCCACTTCGTCTGCAGCAAAACCTTGCATCATATAAAAATATCTGATCGTCGTCAATTTCTTTAAAACAATGCACTCTTATGGTGATACTTAATTTTTTTACCACAGACGTTTTCACAATTTGGCGCCATCGTGACGGCACCTAATTTGTCTCAAGCGCGCAGTAGTTATTTTAAATGATTGACTTACAAACTGCCCAATTGTGATATATCAAAAAGCCGAACCCAGACAGACCTTATTGCATTTTACACCGCCAATTTCCAGGTTACAGACGACCACTCAGAAAACGGTGTATTATGTGATCAAACGACCTAATTACACTTTCTAGTGCTACCACTGAAACATTCCAAACAATGGCACTGCAACAGAACCACATCATGACCACATGCATCTCTATAACTACCATATTTCTTGCCACATTACCAAAATGCCACGTGGCACAGGCAGCGGTGACAACAAAAATTGACAAAACTGGAAAAACAAGTGATGTGGCAGTGGACTGGTTTGGAGATAGAAGAATGTGGATGCAGGTGCCCCATGGTGCAGATGTGTTCAGATTCTATGACGTCAATTATGAAGATGATTGTAAGTCATTTACCATATATCCTTGAATAAGACCCCAGGGGATTTATTTTTCATCGGGGTTTTTAAAGGGGTTTTTTCTCCTCAGAATCATCATTAAATGTTTCATTTCACACACTGCACTGCATTTGCAGCACAGGCGTGGC
Organism: Sphaerolaimus hirsutus; assembly: GCA_964036195.1. NCBI lineage: Eukaryota > Metazoa > Nematoda > Chromadorea > Monhysterida > Sphaerolaimidae > Sphaerolaimus > Sphaerolaimus hirsutus. Next base: position 12,852,382 of record OZ038450.1, read on the forward strand.
TTTCTTTGGTCTGTCTGACTTCATTGATTGTTTTTAAATTGCCCAACATATTTTCTACCTTTCCTATTATAGGGGGGGGGGGTTTATTGTTTCCTCACTTGGCCAACACCAGGGGGAGTTATTCGAAGGAGGGAGTAATTCAAGGGGGTTATTCGAGGATACATGGTATTTGCATTATTTGTGTTGATGAATTTTCACACTGATTTTTTCCTTTTTTTTAGTGTGCTCCATAGATGGTTCTGAGCTGAGAGCAGATGCAGTTGATGGATTTGCTTATTTTGGAAAACTAATCTCAGCTAAATCAGTGGAAGGTATGTCAAGTTGCCGAATGCTTTTATAAATCACTTTTAGTACACTTGAGATAGGTATTCAAATTTAACATATTACAATCTATTCACACATCAACTATCCACAATCAATTCCTCCAAACTCAAACAGGTGTAACTGACTGTCAAATACTTTGCCACCAGACACCCAATTGTCAATCAATAAACTACTATAGGCCAAAATCATTGAGCCCCGTGGCACACTGCGAACTGCTATCTGATACTCAGTGGGACCAACCCAGATGGATGAGGAGATATCCAAATGCAGTTTATTTTGAGGGCATAAAATGTGAGATATTGGATGGTGAGTGGGTTGGGATGAATGGTTTGGCCAAATGACAAAATGGTGACTTCATATCTTTGAATTATCAGTGCAGAGTTTTCACATAGTGATTTGCGTCTATTGCGAAAATTCACGGCGATTTTCAGCACCCACAATATCCCTGCGCACACTAGTTTTCACACGAAATTTCGAAAACTCACAAATCAGCTGAGAACGAATTTGAGTTTTCTACCACGAGGTGACCGTCAACTACAGTTGACGGAGATTAAAAATGACTCATTGTGGAAAACTCAAACACGTTCGAAACTCATTTACAAGTTTTCGAAATTTCGTGTGAAAACAAGTGTGCGCAGAGGCATTGGAAGAATGAGATGTGGAGAATAGGAGATGCGGAAAGAGCAAAACATAATTTCATTCATCCCTCAAAAAAACGTCGTCATCACCCAATGGCGCACCGCACACTCGAAATTTTCAAGGGCGGTTCGAACATTTTTGAGTTCCGCCAAGGCAGAACTCCAAGGGCGGTTCGAACATTTTTATTTAGGAAAAATGTGGCATTTTTAGGACATTCGGATGAAATTCACACGAATCCGGATGAATTCACACAGTTTTTGTCCATTTGCATATCATAACAAAACGTTTCAAAAACATTGGGACACTTTCAATTCCGCCCTTGATTTAAGAGATACGCCCTTTAGAGAAGGTTGTTATGAGAAACACATCTTATTTATCTTACCAAACATATTTGTGAAAAAAATTTTATAGGTAGATCTAGGCTTTGTCTTCAAAAATGAATAGAGAAATTTTTTTAGTAATATCCACTTGTTTAAAAGATATTGAAGTTCACCGTGTGTGTGGCATATTTGTGTAAACCGAAACTGGATTCCACCCTCTAGAAAGTGTCCAAATATTTTCTTGCCTAGATGGCGCACTGCACACTCAAAATTGTCAAGGGCAGTTCGGACGTTTTTGAGTTCCGCCAAGGTGGAATTCCAAGGGCGGTTCAAACATTTTGCACTTTCCTACCTGTCTGAAATAATTCCGCCCATGCACAATCCGGGGCAATTCCGCCATCGTGCAAAGTGTTCGGACGTTTCATGTGCGGAATTGAAATCAAGGGCAGTTTGAACGTTTTTGGATTCCGCCCCCGTTTTGAATTCCGTCCTTTTGAATTCCGCCCTTTTGAATTCCGCCCTTGAAAGAGTGTTCGAACTGCAACTGAAAATTTGAGTGTGCCGTGCAACATTGGGCCCACACACACTAGTTGACATCGAAAATTCGTGTCAACTAAATAACACTTTAAAAAAAAATTTTAAACGCTTCTAAATTTTTTTAAAGCATCATAATTAATACTTAACAGAAACAACGAAACTTGAATGTCACGATTAAAATTAACTATGCTATCACAGTGGAAAGTTGAAATCACATAAATAACCAAAATTTAGTTGACAAGAATTTTGATGTCATTATGAGGAATTTTTATGGCAGCATGCATTGTTTCCATCGTCAGCGCGTCCGAATTTTGTTGGATGATAGTGATATTAGTGGACACGCCGCGCTCTCTACAGTTGGATTTTCACACAGAATGTAAACTGACGCACTATAGGATGAAAACTGTCGCATTGTGGAAGAATGAAAAACATTTTTGGACGTATGTCAACTGTCCAGAATGTAGTGGCCTGGCCTCCTCTACAGTGGGCGGTAAACACAAAGACATAGAGGTCTATGACTTTGTTTGCCGCCCACTGTAGAGTGGGACGTGAGAGTGTCAAATAATACACTAATATCTTAATCCTAGATGTGTGATAAGCAGAATAAAATGGGTTTAGATGTGTACTAGGCAGAATAAGATGGGTTTAGATGTGTACTAGGCAGAATAAGATGGGTTTAGATGTGTACTAGGCTTCAGTCGCCCAGGTAGATTCCTCGCACCCCCTATCTCAGGTGTAAATAATTACACGACATCAACATACACAACGATTCGCACAAAATAAGTGACGGAAAAAGCGCCATGGCGGTATTCCGAATCCCAGCGCCAGTTTTTTGCTTTGGCGCTTGCGCTAAGAGTTTTGTTCCTGGCGCCGGGCAAAAGAAACGCTAAGCGCCATGGCGCTTTTCATGAACGTGGTGCCAAGCGCGCCACAGAGGTTTTTCCTTTGGCATAGGCGCTTTTTCATCACTACGCAGAATCCTTTTCAGACGGCCCGGAGAACGCAGAACCGATAGGCGACAGCAGCACAAACGAGTTTTTGGACAGCATCGTGGGAAAGATCAGACAATTCGCAGCCGGGAAGAGGTGATGGCTTCAATGCACGCAGAATTATCTAGGTGATATAGTAGGAATGACGTCATTGAAGATTGTGGATCCGATTTTGTCATGTTCAAGATGAGCACTTTTTTGAGCGTTGACGCTGCTCCTCCTCAAAAATATCAAACACATCACCCACCTAACACGTAAACTAGGTACTTGTTTAAACAGACGGTATCCCCAAGACAGTTATTTGGTATCCAAGTTTTATTTGGAATGAACACAGAAAATTACATCGGATACGTAAAACTCCGACGAGAAAAACCAATTCAAAACTACTGAAGGCTACGCAGATCGATTAAGAAAACCCAATGAATGAAATCACATTCCTCCAAAAGTTGGGCTAATAAAAATGCCTACATAACATGCACAACAACAAAGAAAGTAACGCGATTTTTATGGATTTCATCTGCAAAATATCATCTGGACAGTCAATACAAAACTAAGTTACCAGTATTGAGATGAACAATATAAAAAACTTTCTCATGAGCTAAGACATTGCAAATACACATTGATACACATGAATACAAACGTAATGTGACGAGAAACAGTTCTGAAAATTTGAGTACTTGATGCGTAGAAAAATTGTGAAAATACACTTCGCAAGTGGGTGCACCGGTTAGAACATTCAGTTTTGCAAAAGAACAAAGTAAAATCAAATGAAAATATGGTTTTCAAACAATGTAAATAAATGGCTCCGAGTAGTCATTGAAAGATGAAAAAATCATACACGCCATTTTCGCGTGTATTTATTTCGAATAGAAATAGCCCGTTTTGCGGTCATTATCTTGCAGTTAAACTTCAGCAGCAAACGAAAATGCGAGCCTGCTAAACCGAAGCATTTGAAAAGTACTTCAAACTACATATACACATTTCACACGCATCAAGCACAGTGGCGCGCCAAACACTGAAAATAAGAGACATCTAAAAAAATTGTTTAAAAAAGCCGTTCGAAAATTCACCACGGCGGCCTTATTTTGGAAAACTAAAAAAGTTCAAACCCTAATTTATCACACACGGTTCAGTCCCGACCGCGAAAAACGTGCGGTAGCGTAACTCATATTTTCAATGTGTGGTGCGCCATCGAGATGACAATCACAAAAAAATAAATGAAAATTGCGCACATCACTCAAATCGCAAACCGCCCGTCTGCTCGGAATACACCTCGATTACATCGTTGTCTTCCATCTCCAACTGAAAAAGGAAATGCAATGGGATTAGAGCAGCGGTTAACCCCAAATGTACCTGCAATAGATCCCAAACCTTCGGGGGTTTCGTAGGGGGTGTAACCAGGGGTCTCCTAGGGGGGGCTGGGGGGCGGGCTGCCCCCCCCCCCCAAATCGGACAGCTATCTATCTATCCCGGAGGCCGCTCAGCTATCTATCTGTCCGAGGCAAATTTTTTGGCTACTACCCCCACAGACCCCCCCCCAAATCGCTCAGCTATCTATCTGGAGTGGTTTCATCTCAAGGATAATTTTATGATTGCTGCCGCCTGCTTTTATAGCTGCTAAGCCCCCCCCCCGAACTCAGTCAGCTATCTAGCTATTTGGAATGAATTTTTCGAAATTCCGAACAATTTGCACTCACACTTCATCCTTTTCATGCATTTTATCTTGTTTTTACAACAAAAAAAAACATTTTTCACTGTTAAAAAACCCTGACATCCCTAACTACGATTGTTCATATCCCTCCGGATAATGAAGTAAACCTCGATTACAGTATTGTCTTTCATATCCAACTGAGCAGGGGTATCTTGAATTTTGACCCTCTCGAGTGGTTGGATAGATAGAAAATCGCTCCTCGGGAGGGATAGATAGCTGAAAAATTTTCTGGGGGGGGGGGGTTGTGGTGGTTCGATATATAGGCTTTTTCGGGGCGTAGAAGGAAGAAAAATCGCTAAAAGTAGGTGTAAAATGGCTCAAAATGGGTATACAAGAGCATATAGTACTAAATATAGCTGAAAATAAGCAAATAGGAACCAGAACTATGATTTTGGAAGTGAAAATCTATAAAAAGGTATGAAAAATAGCGATTTTGAGCGAAAATTGGGGTATAGTTTCGCAAAAATCGCTCCAGATAGGTAGATAGCTGGACGATTGGGGGGGGGGGTTTAGGGGGTAGTAGCCCACGATTTTGCCTCCGGGATAGATAGCTGAGCGGCCTCCGGGATAGATAGATAGGCGGTTTGGGGGGGGGGGTAACCCCCCCCCCCAACCCCCCTGCAACTGAGAAGTGTAGATTATTCTGTGCATTTATCAATGTAAATTCAGGTTATTCTGAGCTTTCAAGGGATTTCGTTGAAGCTGGAGGGTCACTCACAAACTAATATCTATGCTCCCTGATAGAACATTTATGACTGTATAAAACCAGCGATAAGCGAAAAATTTGAACCATTTGATCCGGGAGTAAGTCATATAGCTGATATAGCAGATAATTGATTTCTACACAGGCATGGAAAGCCAACCGACTTTGAGGGAGTGTAGTCAAGGTGTCCACCGGGGATCTTAAAATCGAAACTTCCGCCCTCAACCCCCAAGACCCCAAACCCCCCCAACCCACCGATTTCGGACTATCTTCATCGTTGATCCTGTGCCCGTCGAACAGGAAGCGCAACGAAGCCACGGGCACGCCGATGCGGTCCGCGTACGATCGCTTCAGCTTGGCCATCGACGTGGTGTGCTTCACGCGGAAGTGCACCTCGTTCGAGTCCTGCGGAGACGGGGCGCTTATTGGTGGGTTATGGTAGGGTGGATGTTATGGTAGGTTTTTAAATGTCTCGCAGTTTCTCGTATAGTGACAAGAGAAGCGACGAAGGAGTGGACCTGAAGTTTTACCGATGTCGATCGATACGATAAACTTAAGTATGACTCACTGACCGCGCGACAAAGATTTCGAAAAAAAAACTTTTGAAAAATATTTTCAAAGCAAGAGTAAAGTCGAACCTGTCCAACGACTTTCAATTTGATGTACTGGGCCTCGCCGCCAGCCTCACCTGCAGCGCCGGCTGCCGTGCCATCGGCGGTCTACGAAAAAAACGAGCGATTTCGCGGCGCGAAACTTTTAAAGATGCAGTGAAATGACCGGAAGTGAAACGTCAGCTTAAAATCAAAGTAGGTCAACTATGAAGAGAAAAAAAACGGCGAAATTTACCTGATCAGCGGCGTCACTCATTGTTCCAAATTATCGGGATGTTTACACGTTTGAAGTTTTTGACAAGCCCGCCTGCAACAAAATGGTGCAAAATGGCGCCAACGACGATACAGCAAATGGCGTAAAGGCCAAAATTTGTCCACCCCATAATTTGTAATAACTTTGGGCGGAGTTAACAAAACGAGGGGTGCCTATGTGAGACGTGGCAGAGCCAAAAATGGGCCAATCACCATCGGGGGACAAATTTGCACATTCATAAACCATTCTTCAATTTTCTACCGTATATTGTGCTGCACACAGGCGAACGCTAGCGGAAAAGTGGATTTCGGATGATTTTATTTATCGATCTGCGTTTTGAAAGTGATGCCCTCATTTGTTCTCTGGTTGCGATATCATTTTCTTACTCGCCCCGAATTTTGCTATTTTGAGGCTCGGAAAGTGCGGCGGATAAGCCAATAAACAATGGATTTTTTTTCTTGATTTACGCTGAATAATTTTACCCATTCATTCAAATTCATCTCAAGCTTTCCTACAATTTTCGGACGAATGCCGGACAAATTGAAACGAGTGATGTTTTTGGAACTTCTCCAAGAAATCGTAATATGTGACCGGCCAGTCTGTACAATACACGCCTTGAAGATCAGGAAATCGTTCAAACCCATTCGCAGTGAAATAACTCTTACCATAACAATCCTTAATAGTAAATTCACAGCACTCTACAAATATGCTACTTCTAATCGAGCCATTCTACGGTGGCTCGCACAAACAGCTGATCGACCTAATCACGTCCAACATGTCGCCCGACTCGTACACCATGTGCACGTTGTCCGACGCAAAGTGGCACTGGAGGGCCAGGGTTGGTGCGTTGGCGCTGCGCCAGAAAGTACTGCAGATTGATGGTTATATTAGGTGGGTTGGGTGGGTTTGTCAAGTGGCTTATTGCACCCAGTGCAGAGAAGAGTAAGAAATCAATTTTTGGGAAATGTCGCCTGGAAATGATACGGGTGCGGAAACGCATCGCTGTGAAATGTATCACCAATCACCATGTGTAACCGGCACCATGTAACTTCACAACAATCACGGGATTTTTGGGCCACTTGTAAGTCAACCACAACAGAGAAAAATGCAAGAACAACAGCAGAAAATACTGCGATGCCACTGGTTGTGCGCAAATTTTACACAAGAAATGGTGAGAGTGTTGTGTCCACGATTCTGTGAAAATACACTTGCAATTTGCTATCAAGTTACTATTTGTGCCAAGTAGCAATTCCGCAAGTTATCAAGTGACAGGACGTGGTTAAATCGAGTGGCGATCAGATTCAAAACTGGATCTGTCACTACACTCATAACACCTACCCTGTAGCTTTATCTACTACTTTTGATTTTTGTGGACACTGAAGAAATTGGCTGCGGTATACCGGGGAAGTTGACACCCTAGTCAGGACCATGCGTCATGGCGCCAAGAATTTCTGGATGAGTAGATAAGGTGTTGGCGATTTTTTTGCTGAAAGGTGTCAAATGCAGCAGCGCCATTGCACTTTTTGTATTACTCGGTACCATGTGTCTGACAATACTGCCCTTGTCACTGTTGTCAACTCACTAGCACTGTATGAAACATCATAACCCCCCAATTCGCAGAACTTTGTTTGCTTCATCAGTGCTCAACCTGGCAGAGTTGTTGGCATTGTGTCCAAATTTGCAAAAGTGCAACAAAATATTGTATTTCCACGAGAACCAGCTGAATTACCCTGTCAACAGAACACTGGGGGCAGTCCCAAGCCCTGTAAAGTGTAAAGTAAAGTGTCAAATGTAAAGTCAAATGCAAAGTAAAGTGTCAATCAAAACAAAAAAGAAAAGATTTTATTACTGAACTTTGCATGTCAATTGACAGTTTACTTTGCATTTGACTTTACAATTGACACTTTACTTTACACTTTACAGGGCTTGGGACTGGCACCTGGAGGCTGATTTTCAATATGGCTACAATCAAATTTTGTCATGGTGAGCTGATTCTATCAAAGATGAGGTGTGATGCGCAAAGATTCGTGTATCCATAAATATTTTTATAACAATGAAATTTCCAGCATGGTTGCTGATACGGTTCTCTTCAACTCAAAATACAACATGAGATCATTTCTGGACAAAATTCAGTCATTTCTGAAGATGGCTCCTGGCTTGCACAAAACGACTGACATTGCCAAGATAAAAATAGAAATTGAAGAGAAGTCAAAGGTCCTCTACTTTCCTATGGTGATGGATCATGTGAAATTCGAAAATTATCAGAGGAATGACAACACCCTGCACATTGTCTGGCCTCATAGATGGTCAGTTAAATTCCAATTAATTAAACATGGATCAATTACACCAGAATTATCATTTACTGAATACTTTCTAGGGAGCATGACAAAGACCCAGATACCTTCTTCCACATACTGCAGCAGCTTTCTCAAGAGAAGCTCCAGTTTAAAGTAATCATTCTTGGCCAGTGTTATGGAGAAATCCCTGACTGTTTTGAGAAGTCAAAGTCATGGCTGCAAGATGAGTGCAGAATTGTCTACTGGGGCTGTCCAGAATCAAAGGAAAAATACTTTGAATTTTTGCAGATGGGGCATGTTGTAGTTTCCACAGCATTACATGAAACCTTTGGAGTTGCCATGTAAGTTTGTTCAAAAAGTGTAACTGGTGCACTTTTTGCGCATTTGTGTGATTCATTGCTATAATTTTGTGAATTCTCCAATGTGGTAAATATTAGCTTTAAACATATGGCATGAAACTCAATCTTCTTCAAACTCGAGTTCAAGTTGAAGCCCCAATTTTTAGCTGAATCAGCAAAACAAGTCAGTGAAAGTTGTCTTCTGTAAGGAAAAATCTCATATTATAGGTCGATTTGTTTGGCATGTGGTTGGCCACCTCCTACTTGAACCTAACCCCTGATCTCTTCCTCCGAAAATGTATGTATTATCGCACGAAAGAAAACTACCCATTCTTCGACAAAACTTTGCAATTATGGTAAAAGCGCCAACACTTAAATGCAAGCGCGACAGAAAACGCCATGGCGCCTTTCTAACCATTAGCGCCAATAGCCTTACAGCAAAATGGCGCCAAGCCCAAGCGCTATGGCGCTTTTTGCTTTGGCGCTAGCGCCATGGCGCTTTTACATCACTAATCAAAAGCCAGTAGCATATTTAACAAAATTGGGAAAATGTCGCTGAAATTCATGCACAGGTTGGAGGCGACCCTATCTGGCTGTATGCCACTGTGCCCAAACAGATTGGTCTATCCAGAAATCTATCCAGAGTCATGCATCTACAACACACCGCAGCAACTGCTGAAAAAGTTGAAAGGGTATTGCATGAATCCTAGTTTGTCTGTGGATGATAGAAATTGCTTAAATTGTGATTTTGACAAGTTTTTGTGGAATAATTTGAAGAGTGACTACTTCACGTACTTATAAATGAATTTGTAACTTTAATTAACTATAAATGAACTGTGAGAATATGAAAGGTGATTTGATCGTTCATGCAGTCATGCAAAGATGATACATACAATACTGGTATACTCGGCTGACATCACACTTAATATGGAAACCTACCATAACCCATCTGAAAAGTGAACCAAAAATAATACAGTTTTTTCTCCCAAATATTTAGTTTTTACTATGGGAAAATTACCTATTTACGATATTTATCACTAGATTTTATTCATCAAATATGGTAAAATTCTGCACATACTTTGCGGTCCGCCGCGTATGCACTTGGAAAAAATTCAATTTTGATAATGTTCCCCAAGAAACTATGATTTTTCTACTCTACAGAGTAGTTCTTACAAATTCAAACGCAGGAAAACATTTCAGTTTAATTTTTTGTCAAAATTCTGCAATTTTTCAACCATCCCTCCCTCAAATTTTTTTACAAATTTACTCATGCTTAACCATTCAATTGAACATGCGTCGTAAATGTCCAAAAAAGTTCATGCATTTTTGATCGCAGTCTTTGTTTGTGAAACGTGCGTATTATCTGTCTCTGTCAAAATGCCAAATGTCCAGGAAAACCAAAAGCTGAATTTCTAAATCTATAGACAAATATTAGCGGCCAAGTGTCAACTGTCGACTAGGTGGTTTTTGAGATTTTCTGCTTGGCACCGGCCGCTGACAGTGACAGTGACAGTTTTCCGCGCAAAATTTTATTGGATTTAAATTAGTTAATTTTAGATTTTTAACTGCACCTGACCAACAAATTGGCTTAAGTTATTTAAACTGATCTATGATAAAAGCCGGCTTGTAAATACTTTAAAAGTGTATACCTAGGTAGGTATACAAAATGAAACTTAAGATTTTAGAGCGGGTGCCATGTTAATGGCGCGAATTGCGTTCTTCGTGGCGCATTTTCAACTATTATTTTTTATAATGAGAAGGGTATACATAATATTAACTGTAGCAAATATTTATGGTCTACTACGGACTGGACACTTTACAATTAATTTCCCACCTGAAAACAAGTAATTTCCAAAGCAATTTCCCGCCTGAATTCAGAACCAAAATCGTTGTCTGCTCACATTTCATTGCTGTCACAAACGATGAATTCGGTGCTCTGTTTTATAATAGCTTTATTCATCAGAATACGGTAGCATTCTCTGTAAACAGCAAAGCATAGGTAAAACCTTGTCAAACTCGATATGGGCCTCAATAACTACAAAAACTTCACGTCCTAAGGAACCCCTCAAAGCGACCACCCATTTCAATCCAAAATCCCAACGCTAGCAGTGAAACAAATAGAATAATGCTGCCGCACACACCTAGTTTATCGGCTCAGTAAACTCGGATTTGGTAAACACATAAATCGACATTGAATGAACCTGAGTTTACAGAATGAGTTATTTTATATCTTTGTCAACTGTAGTTGATTCTGGTAAATTCTGGTAAACCTCATTCTGGTAAACTCAAATGCATTCAATGTCGATTCATGAGTTCACCAGATACGAGTTTACTGAGCCGGTAAACTAGTGTGTACCGCACCAAATAGGACGACAGTTGCTAAATATTTATATGCCGTAGTGCCTAGGCACCTGATGCGGCGTGTAGTCGCCGCGCAGCAATAGTTCAGCGTCCGGGGACTGTCTCACTTATGCAGACGCGGCGCATACTTGTTTGCGTGCAGTTGTAGTGTCTGTGCAGAAAAGACTGTGCAGATTCATATCTGAGGGGATGAGCTTCCAAACCTGGGTGGGATACCGTATTTCTTCTAATAGAACGGCAGTCTCTAATAGAGTGGCAGGTTTTGGCACTTTTTGCACACATGAAAACAATAGAACGGCAGGTAGAAATAATGTAGGATGAGATCAAGCAACAAAAATATAGTAAAATGGATAATGAGGACGTTCAAAGCATTCGAATATACCGTATTTGCTTGAATAGTTGATAGAAATATTCTTAAATTTTTTTGACAGATCAATAATTTCTCCCCTTGAATAATTCTCCCTCGATTAGTTCCCCCTAAATAAGTCTGGCGAAATAATAATTCTCCAGGGGTGGCATTCAAGCAAATACGGCTTATTAAATTTCAAATGGATGCTCTGGTATCAAAATATTGTTCAAGCTCCATTAAAATAAAAAAATATGTTCAAATTAAAAATGTGTGAAAAAAACAGAACGGCACATCCGAAAGAACGGAATAAATAAATAATCGAACAATGCTCTTCTATTTAATCAGATACGGCACCATCATATCATACCCGGGGGTTTCTTATTTTGTCACCAAAATTTGATGGGGTGTTTATTCCAGCGAGATTGACACATCGCCGGAATGTCCATGAATTTTTGGAAGTCCATGATAAATTTGTAGCTTTAACATACTCCAGCTCCATGTGAAGAAATTCTAACACCTTTCTCGCTCAATTCGAAGTAACAAATGATATTCAAAGATTATGGGAAGTCCGGGCACAGCTTTACTATTTTTCGTGTATTCTCGTTTATGTAATAACCGTACATAATGCTCAATGCAATTTCAAAAGAGGGAGTAGTTCGAAGGTGAGGGCTAACCAGAGTTGTTAAAAGTACTGAACTTTTTTAAAAGTAAACGTAAACGTAAGATTTTTCTTTTACTCACCCCTGAGTACAGAAAACGTAAAGTATTTTTAAAATACTTTTACACTGCGTAAAACGTGAGTAAAATACTTTTTTAGAGAAAACGTAAAAACGAGATTTTTTCTGGAGAAAACGTAAAAAACGGGTATTTTTCTCACAGAAAACGTAAAAGTGAGTATTTTTCTCAGAAAAAAGTCAGTATTTTTCGAATTTTTATTCTGATATACAGAAAGATGTGTTTTTCTCTCCTGCTAAGTATTTCTTTTGAAAATGTCTGATGTTTGTCACTTTCAGTTTGGCAAAATGACATTTTCTGTCCCCTAAAAATACGTTTTCTGTACTCGCGTACTTTATTTTGCATAACTACTTTTGCACATGTAAAATTTCCGATCCCATTTACGCATCTACAGCCACGGCGCAGTTCATTACTTCTATGCCCTGAAACTCGCGGCGCAATTTCTTGAACAACTGCCACCGTTTTTAGACAGACAGGCGGGCCCGGTATCTGATTAGCGCTTCGCATTTGAATAGCTGGACAAAAGTATTTACGTTAATTGAACTGACCCCGAGAAATTCTCGTGGTCAGAATTTGTGTCTCAAGGTATGGCGCCTGTTTATGAAAATGCAAAGTGTTTTATTGGCTTCCTAGTTGGGGAAGTGAACTAATGCTTCATTTATTTCGATGCTGCGCGTGATTGTATGACTTTCAAAATTTCAACCCATAATTGATGTTTTTTTTGCAGATAAACATCGCTCTGCAACGATGTAATCATTTTATTTTAGTCATAGCGTCATTCTTTACCAAACAAAATCGAAAATCTATCCAAAAATGGGCCAGTTCACAACTATTGTTTTCATTACAACTTTATCACAATTTACTCATTTCTCCTCTACCTATTTCACTTACGCTTTGTACAAAAATGCGCCGAGTAATGGAGACACTTGTCTCAAACATTGTGACCACATAATTACTTCCGTATCGGATTATGAAAATTGCGTCCGCCGCTGTGCCACCGGTTTAACAAGTCGTGATTATGACGATTTTAATGAAAAAAGCGACGATAATGGTGATTTGAAATCGTCCCCTGGTAGCAGTGCCTATGTCATATATCCTAGTAAGCCGGTACTAGTCGATATCGAACTGGAGGTGATAGTTGAACACCATGAAAAGTCCATTCAAGCCACGGTGGTGTGGCAGGCGGAAAAAGGTACTTTTTGTTCATTTTTTCATTCTAAAGTGCAAAAAGTACAGCGGCGCGCACTTAATTGCGAGCAGATGGGCGCCGCGAAGCGTTTTATTTGAGCTTCATCGCGACTGGCACCGCGTGCGAGCAAGATTTCCGCGGCTATTACACGCCGAATATACCTTCCGTGAGTGAATTTTGCAACGAAAAACAACTACCGTATTTATCAAAATAGCCCCCCCCCTCGTTTAACCCCCCACAAAATTCTCACTCTGAAAAAGTAAACCCCCGGGGGTATTTCGAGGAAATACGGTACCTATTTTACTCAAATTTTATCGAAAGCGGCTAAACATTTAGATATTGAAACGATCGAAGATTTAAAGGCCAATTAAATAATACCAAACATTTCGGCGCAGGGCAACACTCGATGGGAAATTCCGCTTTACACGCCAGATTTGCATCAAATGAAGCTGAATCATGGATGCACGTATAGAATAGAAGTGAGTTCAGATTTCGGCGCACTTTTCACATTGTCAAGTGACAACGAGAAAAAATACCTAGGTAACTTGAAATATGTTGTCAAGTTAAGTGTGAAATGGTTCTGCTGAAATTGCCATCAATTCATATTATTTTTGGATTACAGTATTTCCTCGAAATACCCCCAGGAGGTTTATTTTTTCCTCGGGTATTTCGAGGGGGGGGGGGGGTAATTCAATAGGATATTTCGAGTAAATACGGTATGCTTCTTTTGTCACTTGACAAAGTGTCACATCGAAAGGTAGGACAATTTTCATGTGCAGTACATATTCACCTTTGCACACAAACACCTTTCAATTGTTTTTACTCTCAAATGCGCAGCTACACTCTATACCATATCCATACGGCGATCCGCGGTATGAAACGCTGGAATATTTCACCGTTCCGGACTGCATTCAGGGATACTGCGACTGCAGAAGTAGGCCAAACTTGATCAATCAACTTTTTTATCCCAAGTATCATATTCAGACGTCTACTTTTCTCCAGAGCAACTACCCGTGCCGCCGGTGCGCCAACTTTCCGTCACGCCATTTTTAGTCGACGCCAAGAAACCGAAACTGCACCTGACCGCGAAATTTATTTACCGCCTGCCCGAAGCCCCGCCCATTTTTGATCATTCCGCGATTCAAGGCGACGACAGAATTACCGTTTTTGTCAAAATCGGCGATCCCGTGAGACCTGTTTTACCGGAAAAATTTGGACAAAATAGTCAGGACCTCAGGATTCCATTGGCTCAATTCTGGGCCAATATGCGGCCGCTGTATAGATGGAGAAAGGGGGAATATTCTGTGCTGATACAGAAGGTTGGATTTAGGATTTTTATCAGGAGCCAATTGTGTATTTTGTCACAAAAAACTAGCTTATCAGTGATAAGAAAAGTGGTAGATAAAGACAAGTGGTAAGTGAGAAGAAAAGTGGCAAGTTAAATCCCTGCCATGGTTTTTTTACAGTTGGAAGTTGATTTTGTAATCAAATAGATCATGTAGCTCACTAACAGCCAACTTGTCAACACCTTGTTCTTATCACAGCACTTTTTTTGTCAGTTAACAAGAACCTTAATTGGAGCCTGAGAAAATTAGTTGTAAAATGTCCTCAGCTCAATAATCGCTTTCCATTTCAGAATAAATTTGTTTATGAGTTGTTGCTCAGCGAAGTTGTAGAAAATGGGAACATGTACAAAATCGAAGTGATCGCTGAAAACGAGCACATTTGCGTCAGCGAACCTGTGGAATTGGAGTTTACAGTCAACGGTTGGTAGCTACAAGTCTGAAATTAGGGCGCCAGAAATGAAACGGCGTCCAGGCGAAAAAGACTGGCGCCATTTTGACATGGCGCTATTGCCAAATGGTGCCGGTCCCTCCACTCCAGCACACTGCAAAGTCTAAAGTAAAGTGTCAACTAACAAGTGTAATGTAAAATGTCATACAAATATGTCAATTGTAAAGTGTTCTTTTATTTTGATTGAAATTTTACATGACATCTGTCGCTTTACACTTTACAGGGTGCGGCAATAATCCAGCATAGTGGTGTTTTTTACATCGTTAAAAAGATAATGAGTGTTCTACTTATTTATTAAACGATAAATATTTCAACCGAATACTGCACCTCATCTACTCATATCTTTACAAATCCTTTTCCAGTGACAAAAGGCGCCACAAATAAATACCTTACGCCTACTGAAGTGTCATTAAAAGCAAGCACTACCAACAGCGACAGTATAAGCAGTACTACAGATCGACAAAAAATTATGGTTCTAGATGGGAATAGAGTTACGGCGTCTGTAACTGAAGTTTGTTTGAACTTTGAAATTTTCTGTATAGGTAAATTAATTGATATACTTTACAAGCTGATAAATCTGTTTTAAGCACATTTGAGTTAACCTGAATGAATCATTTTCGAACTCCATCAACTGTAGTTGACGGACTCCTCATTCTGTTAAACTAAATTGCACCCAAAGTAACGATGGCAAAACCTCCAAAAAAAAGTATTTAAATTTTTAAGTGTTTTTTTGCAAAATGAATTTTCGAATTTTCGAATTTTTCCTCAGCATGAATTTTCAAATTTCGAATTTAATTTTCAAATTTTCGAATTTTTGAATCTTTTTGGGCAATTTTCGAATTTTTTGGTGTAATTTTCACATTTTTTTACATACTTTTCGAATTTTTTGGAAAAATATTGAATAAAGAGCTTTTTGAAGCTGTTAAGCGGTTATGTTGAAATAGTAATGGGTGCTCGGTGCATTCCTGTGCATTCTTCAATGTAACCGGGTCTACCCAGAGCTGGAATTGTGGGTGGCTGTTATGGAGGGGGGGAGGGTGACTTTTGTGTCATTCCATTCTGTTGTACATTTGCTGATTATGTAATTGCAAAAATTTTATGCAATTTGACCCTGTATTTATGTGATTTTTATCTATATACCTATTTACCATTTATCCTTGAATAATTCCCCCTCGAATAAGTCCCCTCAAAAATCACTGACAAAAAATACCCCCCAGAAAAATTTATTTTACATGTTGAAATACTGGGTCAACTTGGCATAATGAATTTATACATCACTAATCCAACCTCAAAAATGGAACTTACAGGTTGTGCAGATCATTTTAAGTATTTAACAGTCCAAATCGGCCAAGAAATGGCTGAGTTATTAAGCTTCAACGTCAACTAGCCAGATCGGTCATGTAAAGTCAACACCTTTTATCGACCCCCCTTCTTGGGATTGGGGAACGATTCAAGGAAACAAAACAATTTGGTTGATGTGTAACAGAATGGGATGGGGTGACACAAAGTCTGGTGGACCCACTCCCTAAAATGCCTTCCCCGATTCCAGCCATGGGTCTGCCACAGATGCCATTTCAACGTTCATTGACGTTTTTTTTCGTTTCGATAGACTTTTTCAGATGCACCGCGTATCAATTATCGATCGATTGAGCACATAGAACCTAAGAATGTGTTTTATGTCCTTGAATTCCCTGAAAAATTCGAAAACTATTTTCGAATTTATGAATTTTCGAATTTTCGAATTTTTTCAAAAAAAAATCGATTTTTAAGTGTTTTTTCCAGTGGTGGAATAAAAATTCGAAAATTCTGAAAAAATTCGAAAATATTTTCGAATTTTCGAATCTTTTTTTGCCATCGTTAACCCAAAGTGATATTTTCAGTTTCCGACATTTCGGCCGTAAACGAGTGTGTGGGCCAATTGGCGCTGCGGAAACTGATTGACAGTTGAAATGCACATACCGCAACATCTATTGTTCAATTAAACATGATTCTGCCACCTGGCAACTCAAATGTGAATTGACATCGAAACCAATAAAATCCCGGCGTCGGTCAACTAATACACCTGGGGCCAGTTCCACAGAATGAGAAGTGAGTAGTGAAATGGCAAAGACGAAGTAAAAAAAAAAAGTAATTTCTCTTCGCTTTCGTCATTTCACTTGCCATTTCACTTCGCCTTTGCGCTTTTACTTGCGCCTTTGCCATTTCACTTCTAACTTCTCATTTTGCGGAACTGGCACCAGGTCACATATTTACACAATGCGACATGAATATTCGCAGGCGCAGATTCCTACTGCGGCAGGTATTCAACTAGCCAGCGACCCAGCAAAAGTGTTTACCAGTACGGAAGATGGCACAATTGTTGCATCAAGTGTGGATCATGTGCATATGCCCACTGCTGAGACTGAAGGCTTATTTCCAGTTCTGGGAAACACTATAAGTCCGTTTTTTACAAAAATAAAAATGTAAATACAGAGAAAAGACTCGTTTACAACAAAGCTCCGAACTCCGGTTTGCAGGCATTTTATTCCTCTGCTCTACGTTGTTCATGTGCATTTTTTTCGTTTGCACGGCGATTTTGCTGCGCCAATGTTGGTTGAAAATGAGGAATGAGAAAAAGGCTAAAACTCTATCGAACACTGTGAATTGGCGCTCTGCCAACGCGAACAACTCGAGTGGGGGAATTTTACAAGCGCATCCAAACAGCACCATGATTTTGGCGGCCCATGAGGATGCCGCAAAATTATGGGCTACAAATATGTCGGCCAGGTGCCAATTCCACAAGTGGACAGGTGACTAGAAAAGTGGCAACTAAAGTTATAATTGGCGAGTCATGTCACATGAAAACTGATGAGTAGATTTGCGATTGAAAATCTTTACTTATCTCGTCACTGATTATTTTTTGAAATGGTGTCAATTCCACAAGTGGAGAAGTAAAAAAAACATTTCATATAAATGTTTACATAGTCGAAGTTGAAGTAAATGAGAAGTAAATGTCAAATGTGAAGTAAAATGTCAAATGTGAAGTTCATTAATCTACAAGGCAGAAATTTAAAGAAGTTAGAAGTACCTAAATATATATCCTACTTCGCTCTTGAATTTTTCTCTTCATTAAACTTCTCACTTCATTTCCCACTTATTTTACCTCTAACACGTTTTGACCTATCCACTTGCGGAATCGACCCTGTCACTTGACACTTTATCCGTCACTTGTCCACTTGCGTAATTGGCCCCAGTTGGCACTCGGACAGCATGCACATGCAGAACAACATCATTTACACGGAACAGGAGATCGCCATCGGAAGGCAGCACGGATTGGTGGATAGATTCGAGGTGTCCCATGAAAGGATGCAATTGGGTTAGTTGGAAATTTAGTCTGCTTGTTGACTGGACACTTTGCAGTGGAATTCAGCTTGTTGCATCTGAATAAAAAATTTGTGAGAAATTTTCTACCAATTTTGATAACTTTTGCCTGTGTTAACCTAACGCCATGGCGCTTTTTCATCGCATAGCGCCAAGCGCCAATGGCACCACAGCAAAAAGGCCTCAAGCGCCATGGTGCTTTTTGCTTTGGCGCTAGCGCCATGGCGCTTTTCCATCACTACTAGGGGGTTATTCGAGGGAAAGCGTTATTTTTTCCTCACTTGCCTAGCAGGGGGTTATTCGAGATGGGAGCTTTTTCGAGGATTCACGGTAGGCATTGATTATAATCGCAGGCAGAGTGATCGGAGAGGGTGCATTCGGACTCGTTTACGTCGGCACTGCAGAAGGAGTGGCCGGCATCAGAACGCCCACCACCGTGGCCATAAAACAACTGAAAGGTTGTCGGCAATTTCATTGCAAAATTTTATTCTCAATGAAAAAATGTGAATTTAAAATTTCAAAAAAAAAATCCAGCCACCGCGACCGCGTCGGAATGCCAAGACTTTCTGCATGAAATCGAAATCATGAAACGCGTGGGCGCGCATCCGAACATCGTGACCATGCTAGCGTGCTGCACCATTTCCCACCCGCAATGCATGGTCATGGAATACGTGCCTTACGGCGACCTGAAAGGGTACCTTCATGGATTGAGAAGGCAGGTGCGTCCAACGGGCAGCGATGCACCCTGTAAAGTGTCAAATTTCGTACAAAACGACATACAAGTTTGTCAATGTCATGTAAATTGGCAAAAGTCCAGGAAATTTTATTTTGATTATCACTTTGCACGACATTAAGCCGGAATTACAGCTCAGCGGCGTTTGACGTGAAATGATGACGTTGTAAAATTGATTACATCAAAATGGACAAAGGTACAGCATTGAAATTTCAGAATTTGATAGTTCTAGTAATTGGGTGTAATGTCCCAAAAAATTTTTATCAAATAATCATTATTTAAGTAGTTATTAATTTACCGTCAAAATTTTTTGGTGACGTAAAATGTTTGACGTGAAATGTTGACGTAGAATGTGTAAATTTGAATTACTTAAATAATGATTATTTGATAAAATTTGTTTGGGACATTACACACAATTACTAGAACTATCTAATTCTGAAATTTCAATGCTGTACCTTTGTCCATTTTGATGTAATCAATATTACGACGTAATCATGTCACATCAAACGCCGCTGAGCTGTAATTCCGGCTTTATGGAGCGATTACAGCTCGAAAAGTCAATTCTACGCCAGGTGATTGCATGCAATGGCATAGCGTAGAATTGACTTTTCTTCAGCTGGCGTAAAATTGCAGCGTAAAATAGAGATTTTTGAATTTCCACAATCAAATGGCAGTGACTGTGGATGATGACTCTCGGACACAATGAAGGTATAGATAAACATATTCTCCATGAAAAATTGCAGACCTGTATCATCATCCACTTTCATGTAATCAATTTTGCGATGGAATTTTACGCTGGAATTTTACGCCCGAGCTGTAATCGTAGCATTAGAAACTTTACAGGGTGCGGGAATGCCGCCTATTAGGACAAATTTATTAAGGGCGTAGGGCGCCCAAAACGCGACTGCTTACAGGGTCAGGCGCTTACTCACGTGTCTGGCGTCTGACGTTGCATTTGAATCTGCCCCCAGGGTTGACGAATGGCAGAAAACGGAAATTGTAAAAAATACCGGAATTTTTTCCAAAATTTAAACATAGGTACCTAAAAAAAAGTGCCCGGGAAACTTGAGTACTCAAGGACCTGGTTACGAAGTGACAGGTCAAGTGACAAATTTCCCCAAGCCATGTCGAAAAACAAACTTCTCCAATGCCGCATTTTATATGTTTTTACGAGAAAAATTCTGAAAGACCTGAAAGCATTGGAAATTAGTAACTGTCCTATGTTTTGCCACTTACAACTGCACTTACATTACCTAGAGGGTGTGGCTCAAACCCCACGAGAGTGTACAACCGCGTAAAGTACACATTTACCGACCAAAAATAACATCACAAGACACACACACACTCCATTCCCAGTACGAGCGCGCAGTAGAAGAATGGCGCGAGTGCGCGGCGGCGGGCGACTACGTGACCGCCGCGCAGTTGGCCTTGCCGCCGGCGCACAGACTCGCGTCGCAGTGCACGCCGAACGGGCGCATGCACCACAGCATGATCAGCACCACTTCCAGTTGGTTCAGTGGGTGGATCGGGGGTATTTACTTGCAGTCGGGTTGAGAGTGAGTGTGATTTTGGTTAATGTTCACTTGACCAATTGGGTGGGCGTCCGCAATGCATACCTAGTTGTTCAAACGTATTTACCGTATTACCTCGAATTACCCCCCCCCCTCGAATAACCCCTCAAAATGGGCTGGGGAAATAATAAACCCCCCTCGAAATACCCCTCCCTCTCCGGAATGATGTACGTCATGTACGTAATAAATACGTTCTGTATGCGATGAAAAATACATGTTGTATTTATTACTGCTAATTTACATTGCAATGCAGCTACAAATAGACTAGGTGGTTTGTGTAGCTATTTACGTTTTTATGTCCAAATATATCATGTTTGGACACATTTATTACCTGTTTTGGGTACGCAAATGCCTACTATTTACTACGATCCTTAAGAAAATTTCTGACGAAATAATAAAACCTCCCTCGAATAAACTCCCCCCCTCAAATTTTGCTGGCGAAATAATAAACCCCCATGGGGGTATTTCGAGGTAATACGGTACTTTTACGATGATAAATACGTATACTCGAGTACTGCGTAAATAGGTACATGCATGTTTCCTCTCGAAAAATATACCGGTATTATACTCACTCACTCCAGTACTTTTTGAAAGTACGCGAGTACAGAAAACTTATTCTAGATCTGCTCTGCTCTGCGTAACTCTGCTCAATGAGGGGGGTGTAAATTTATTTGATATTTGAGCGAACTGAGATCGGACTTGGCAACGTTAAGAAATGGGTGATGTGGGATGGGATGTTAGGACAATCTAATTTCAGAAAGGTGTAGACGTAAGGTCAGTGGATTTGATTTACCCGACATACCTGAATACTCTACCTACACAAAAGACGTTGCAACAACTACCTAATTTGTGTTAAAAAACCCGACCTCGCAGGCACCCTGGACGCAATGGGCGCTTCATTTTCGTTTGCCGACGACAACGAAGAGAACGAAGGAGACAAGAACCCGTGCCCGATGGGCTGCCCGACGTCGGGCACAATGGACCCGACGCACGCCCGACCCACTTTCAGGATAGACCCCGCCGAGCTGCAGTCATTTGCTGTGCAAATTGCCGCCGCCATGGTGAGGGAATGTACCTATTTTAACTAGTTTGAGTGAAACTTCATTTGCGTACTCCAGTGACTTGCTATTTAAATACATCAGATACTGTTTACGTCTTATGTTGGCAATGCTCCAGCTATAACTGATGAATGCATATATCGGGTGGCCCACGTCAGGCGCACGGTTTCAGTTGGCTCCCAACACGTCAATTTTGAATGAAAACTGCTCAAATTTTGTATGTCGGTAGAAAAATGTACCCCATTTGTTGTGTTAAGTGCACGGTTCCACATAACAAAAATTCATGTCGGAACGTGAAACACAGTTTTGTACGTGTTTGAAATGTCGAACGAGCTTCAATTGTCTACCAAATCACCAATTCCTCATAAAAATAGCCCAAATTTGGCATGACAGTAGATAAATGTTCCCTATTTAGTATGTTAAGCGCACACATTCATATCACCAGATTTGTCACATTTATCACATCATATGCAAAAAACGTCACTCCACAGGACCACCTAAATTGGGACTGTTTTCAACATGTGAATATGAAACTGTGCTTCACGTTCAACACGAAATATTGTGATATGAAACCGTGCACTTAACATAACAAATGGGGTACATTTATCTTCACTCATACCAAATTTCAGCCATTTCCATCCAAAATTGACGTGTTGGGAGCCAATTGAAACCGTGCGGCTGACGTGGGCCTGTATACCTATTTATATTTATATATAGGTATACCTATATATATATTTATATACCTATATTGAAAATAATAGAATTAACAATGTAGGAGTATAATAACTATTTAACGGTAACGATTTTTTCATTCTTCTTCTAAAATCACATGCGTTAGTTATGATTGGCGCGATGCCAACGGGAACTGTGAGTGCACAATCAATATATTCAAATTGAATATGGTAGAAATTCGGGCATCATTGACGTATTCAGTAAACCTATTCAGTGACGGAAAATTTTCCGGTGTTTGAAGTTTTTACTGAAATCATTTTACGCATTTTTCCAAAAATAATTTTTCAATTTTTGTTTGCCATCGTTATCAGTAACAGAAACGACAATATCAAGTCACTCAAGTAAACATTTCAATAATTTTCTGTAGCACGGAAATAAGTTTTTCAGGCTCACGTGGAATCGCGCGGAGTGACCCACAGGGATTTGGCAGCCAGAAATATTTTACTGGGGCACGGAAAAGTGCTCAAAATCAGCGATTTCGGACTGAGCAGAGTCGGGGTCTATGTGAAAAACACAAGCGGGGTGATCCCGCTCAGATGGCTGTCAATTGAGGTCTTTGAATGTTTTTTTTGCATGAAATTCTTGAATAAGGGTGCAGTATTTACACTCTCGATTAAGCCCCCCCTCCTCGCGCACAATCACTCTCGCTCGAATAACACTTTCTCATTTAGCATGAGAATGAAATCCCACGTAAAATACAGATACAAAAATGTCCAACTTCAGTCAATGATAAATAATTATGACATAAATACATATTTAAATATATCAATAAGACCGAAAGAATTGTATGGTAGGTTTTTACATTGTATTTTCGCACAATTGCTGAAGAATATAGGTAAGCCCCACTTGAATGAAATCCCCGTCAAAATCCTCCTGAAACTTCCTGGAGGATAGAGGATACCATCTGTGACCAGACTCAAGTTCAACTTTTCACCAAAAGTGAAAAGAAAAGCGAAGTGGTAAAGGAAGTCACAATTACAAGCAAGTCAAGTATCAGATTTTATAAGCAACAGATATTTTCAGTAACATATTCACTTGCCACTTTTCTGGTACCCCCGCGGACAACATGCTATGCATTTTCTCCCTCACTCGCCTTGACACTTTTCACCTGGCAAACTTTTGACAGGTGGTAACTGAAAGATGTCAAAACTTGACAACAACCCCCCCAGGCGATGCGGGACAAACTGTACTCCAGCAAA
The DNA here is from genome assembly GCA_964036195.1 of Sphaerolaimus hirsutus. Classification (NCBI taxonomy): domain Eukaryota; kingdom Metazoa; phylum Nematoda; class Chromadorea; order Monhysterida; family Sphaerolaimidae; genus Sphaerolaimus; species Sphaerolaimus hirsutus. Next base: position 12,876,185 of record OZ038450.1, read on the forward strand.
AGCGACGTGTGGTCCTACGGGGTGACTCTGTGGGAAATCTGCACTTTGGGCGGCTTCCCGTACCCGTCGGTGGGCGACTGCGACCTGCTGCAGTTCCTGGAGGACGGCGGCAGATTGAACCAGCCGCCCTCGTGCTCCGACCAGCTGTCAGTGTGGTATTTGGCTGGAGCGGGGGGCAGTCCCGCACAATGGAAAATGTCATGTAAATGTCACGCAATATGTCAGAAATTCAGTAACAAATTTCTTTTTCATTTTGACACTCTGCATGGTGTGGGACTGCTGCCTGGGCATGGTCCCGCACGCTGTAGCAGTTATGTAAAATAACAGAATATTTGACATTTGACCTTATATAACCAGGCACAAAAGTATAATTTTTTTGCTGAGATAAAAAAAAAAAATTCCTCGAGAATTTTGGAATGCTTAACGCCAAAAAGTTTATACAGGTAGGTACCGGTCCCTCAACGGGATGACAACCCCCCCATTTCAGCTACACGTTGATGCAACGGTGCTGGGCGCACGGGCCAAATCAGCGACCCTCATTTGCACAACTCTACGATTTGCTGGTCGATTTGGGCCGAACGAGGTCGCCCTACGTAGATTTCAGTTTCTCAGCCGAAATCAACAACGGATTGAACGCTGAAAGACTGGTGGATGATGAGCGAGGGAATATGGAAATGGATATTTGATTTTGAGTTAATGTCATTAAATATTATAACGCCGCCGGATTAACAAGGCTGTGATAATTCATGCGATCACTCGGAAAAAATATTTGTGCATATTTTGAATTTTTTCCCAATGAATTGATGTTACTGTAATCATTGTTCCTGCTTAATGATGTAAAATAGATCGTGGTGCCTGGGGCTCACGCGAAAACAAAAAGCTGCTGGTGCATGGCGCCTAGCATTTGTTTACCAGAAAACTGAAATGGAAATGTTTTGCACTCTTTTTGCAAGAATTTCACTTTTGGACCTAATTTTTTTTTATTGTCAATCAAATCTCCAACACAGTTTAAGCGTCATTTACAATCCGCTCCATTTATTGCAATGTAAACATTGCACTTATAAAATAGGTACATACGCATTTAAAGTAAATACATCACACGAGTAAATAATAAACCAAAGGATACATTCCTTTCCAAATAATATTTATCTACACATAAAAATGAATAACAATAATATTTAGCATGAAAAAGACATCACTATGTGAAATATTATCAACCAAAATGAATACCGTATATCCTTGAATAAATACTTCTCAATAACTCCCGCGTCCGCGTCAGATATCAGTATTGCACGCGCAAATAATAGCACCAAATGCCGTAAAAGTTTTTACAAAAAATTTTTTTCCATCCACCTCAGTGGGGGTTGAATGTCTAAAATGATTTCCATAAATTTAGCTATACCAATGCAGCAATAGTTTTGAAAATGACAGGCCTTTTCCCACCCCACGCCAGCAATGTGTACTTTTCAATTTCAATTTCAAAAATTTAACAAAAACCAATAGTCATACATGTATTTACGAAAAAATGCGCCTAAAATATTTAGACAATTTGAGGCTATAGACGGATTGAGTTTCAATTTCATATAGTGAATACTCAGACATTGGAATTAGCTTTTTATCTTTGTGAAGTCGACATTTGACAAAAATATTTACTGTTAGAAAACTACCCTTGAATAAACCTCACAACTATCTAACCGTCCGATCGTGAAAGCCTAGGAAAAATAACCCATTATGCGAAATAACGTGGAATACATTCAAGAACATACGGTACTCACAGTACGAAGTCTGGAAGCATCATCATCAAATGTGATGCCAAAAATGCCTAGAATATCAATTTTCACTGATTGAGCGACAAGTTCTAAATACTTGAATTTTGGACCAGTGACGTCATTTAATAAATATTTTTGTATACTCAGCGAGCCGCAAAGTATGCGCACAAAATTACTTATGCCTTCGTCGATAACGCGCGAGCAGAATACTGAAAAGAAATTTAACATCAAAAGGCTGAGCCGAGTATTTACAACCAACTTATGTTTCATGCTTAAAATCAATTTTTTTAATAATTTTATTTTATTAACGACGGCGTCACGGCTGAGTGCATCGTTCAGAAAAATGCATCGCACGCGGGACGCGGAGTATAAATAGATAAATACACACCAAACTGCATCGTTATACACACAATATTCATTAATGACTAAATCGCTGGCAATGGTCCAAAAATTGCACTTCACTATAAACTATCAGAATGCAATCAATAAATAGCAGCAATCAACCAATCAAACCTAAAAAACACTGCATCAAGCAACCAGGGGGACTAGACAATCTATTCTCAACTACACAGCGAAGAGATGCTTGACTATTGAGAGTATATTCATAGATTTAGAAAAAAGTATTTATTTAAGTTAGAGGTCCTCGGAGTATTGCGGGTATCGGGTATCGGGTATACAGTTGATACCATCCGATACCACAATGTAGTATACGCTGGTGCTACCCGGTTCCATGTACGCCAAAGTCGATTAGTAAACACCGCCTAAAATCAGGTACACAGGGTGAATGGAGAGTTCCTCCGTACAATCACCCCCACAAAATCTTTTTCCAGAAACTTCCCCAACCCCCTATGCATAAACAAACCTGTATAAAATATTTCTGAGGAAAATCCATTTTCATGCGTGAGTTAACGTTTCCATCAGAGCTTTCACGATGTAGTGTGACGTTCCTGTGGGATAGCGAAAACTCTAAAAATGACGGAATTATTTTATGCATGCCATGGAAATTTAGCCCATGACCGTTAACGATGGCAAACCCTCTGGAAAAAGTGTTTAAAATTGGGAGTGTTTCTTTCTAAAATGACTTAACGAATTTCGATCTTTTCCAAAACTTTTTTCGCTTTTGGAAAAAAAGTATCGTGTTTTAAGTGTTTTTTTCTATTGGTGAAATAAAACTCCGAAAACTCCAAAAATTTCTTTTGCCATAGTTGCCCGTTGCTTACGCCTACTATGGCTTTTTGTTTAGTGTGGTAAACAAGTGGGTTAAGTAAACACGTTTAGATGTCAATTCAGATTTTGCTGCGACCTGTCAACTAAAATCAGAATCGACATCGAAACCAGTTGACATCCGGCGCTGTTTCAACTAGTATTCACAGCGCAACTGGTCTGTAAAAAACGTCAGCCACACTAACCGTACTCCCCGGCCGGGGCGGAGTCATAAAAGTGCTGACAAACGCCTCTGGCGCCATCGCAATGCGTGCCCCCGCCCCCACCGCAGCAGTCGACAACTATAGTATCCAATTCAATCTGAAACGGGGTTACGGTAGCATGGAGTGGTCCACAGAGTTTATAAATTTTCTTGTCTTTTGACTCTACTTCTCGCTTATAATTTTCTTAACATCTCCACTCGCGAAACCTTTCCCAGATAAATATCCTAGCAAAACCCCCGCACTCACACTATGTTACACGAATAGGTTATTAACCAAATTGACGACTTTTTACTTGCCATTAACTTCTCAATACTTTTCCGTTGACATTTTACTTGTCACTTGTCATATTAAAATTGACATTTTTTGACTTCTTTTCTCACTAAAAGTTTTGACTTCTCCACCGCTTTCTACACCTCAACCAATTGAATTAACCAATACACATCAAAACCCCCACACCAACATTGTGCTGCACAAAGAGCTTATTAGCCAAGTGCACAATATGGTCAACATCGCACGTGGCCGCGGCGGGCGCGTCGTTGTACTTGAGCAGCGCAGAGTGCTTGGCCAGGAGCGCCAACGTCTCCACGGCCAGCTCGCGGTACTCTGGCTCAGGGATCGTGTTCAACACGTTCTCCATCGCCAGCCCGAACTTGATCTCGCGGCGGGTCATCTGCAAGCGGGGGTAAAATGCGCATTTTTTGATTGTTTTTTTTTTCGTTGGTAAAATGTTGTTGTTTTTTGTTGAATTTTTGATGGAAATTGTGGCGGTGGTGAGATTTTGCTTAATGAAACGTTTACAATGCTTCCGTACATTTTGTGATCGGGTAAAATCAAGTAAACTGGACGGACAGATCGCCATACAATGAATGATACCGTATTTTGATGAATAAGGTCACATGAATAACAATACCAAATTTCACCAAAAATTAGAAGCAATTTGATAAATATAATGAATTTTTTAAATGTTTGTTATTTTATTCCAATGAGATATGGTAGATTTCATTGTAAGGTGGACTCAGGCTCTCTGTGCATGTTTACCCGCTGTGCATGTAGACCCTAATTTTCACACAAAATCGCTCATTTTCATACCATTTTATACATTTTCACCTTCAAAATCACTAGTTCATGTGTTTTATTGTCTATTTTAAGCTATTTCTTGTAGTATTTTACCCATTTTTAGTAATTTTTCACCTACTTTTAGCGATTTTTCTACCTTTTTTCCTCATTATGAAAAAGCCTATACAATGAACCCCCACGAACCCCCAAACCCCCAAAAAAATTTTTCTAGCTATCTATCCCTCCAGAGGAGCGATTAGCCATCTATCCAACCCCCTGGAGGGTCAAAGTCTTGAAAACTCCTGACATGCACAGCGGGTAAACATGCACAGAGGCACAGGCCCGTAAGGTGTTATGTCGCTGGAGTATTCTGGAGCCACATTCCAAACATACAAGTACAAGTATTTTTTAATTACAAGTCAAATTCATCATCGTTAAGTCGTTAAGCATATACATCATAACCAGAACATAAACCCCCCCTCCAAAACCAGTAACCACTACAATCACACAAAGCCCCCCCCCCCCGCAAACCCCACCTCCTGCGTCCAGCTCCACTGGAGAGTCGTGCCAGCCAACTTGATCCCATGGGGAAACTGCCTGAGCGTGTCCCACACGCGCACGTAGAACTCCATCGGCACCCTGTTCAACGCGCCGTCGATGCGCCTGTGCCGCAGCCACACGCCGAACGGAACGTTCGGTTCGTTCTCGTCGTTCTCGTCTTCCGAGTCGGAACTGAGCGGCCCGCTGGAGCCCGCTCTGAGGGTGGGTTGGGGATTTTTTTAGTGAAAAAATTGAGTTGCAAAATTTTGGGCGGGATAGTGGGAGTCCCCCAGACCATGTAAAATGTCATGTCAAGTGTGAATGTCATGTTAAAATGCCAAGTGAAATGTCAAATATTATTTTTTTTACCAGTCGTTTTACATTTTTTATGCATTTTATAGGTATAACTTTTGACACTTTGGATGGCATTCGGCATTTTACGGGGCATTCTACCCATTATGAATCTAGACTGATTACTCACGAGTACTCACTTACTCGCGTACTTTTTGAAAGTATGCGAGTGCAGAAAACGTATTTTAAGGGGATAGAAAATGTCATTTTGCCAGACAAAACGTGTCAAACATAGGACATTTTCCTAAGAAATACTTATCAGGAGATAAAAACACATCTTTGATGTATTTCAGTGTAAAAATTGCAAAAATACCGATGTTTACATTATTTTTGTGAGAAAAATACCTACGATTCTGCAATTTGACGTGTATATTCGCCTAGGTCGAATGTACAATTGACCACTTTTTCTCATGAATTTGGAACCTTTTTACTCAATTTACTGAACTTTTTAGTGATTTTGAGTCGTCACAAAAAATCCGTGTAAACGCGGCCTAAGGCACCTTTTACACTGTGACGACAAAAAATGCAATTTTCAGCCATTTTTGTTCAGCAGTGGGGCTGATAAAGTCATGATCAATTGAGGCTTCACACATGAAAAATATTCCATATGTATCGCACAAAAATGGCTGAAAAATCTCATTTTTGTCGCCACAGTCATCACAGTGTAAACGCTGTCTTACGTTTACGTTACTTTAAAGAAAGTTCAGTACTTTTAACAACTCTTACTTACTCAACAACAAGTTCAGTTCTTGGTTAGATGCATAATTTGTCTAGGTGCATAATAGGTAGAATAAGGTACATGATGGGCCTAGATGCATAATCGGTTTAGATGCATAATGAGTCCTACTCTTTTTCATGGTCTGGAAGAGCGACCGAGTGAACCAACCTGCTGCCCGGCTGCGGAGTGGTTCTTGACGCGGCAGTGGCCGCGGCCTCGCGAGCTTTGGCAGCCGCGGCAAAAACGACCCCGCCTTCGGCCGTGCCGCCGCCGGGTCGAATGGACGCGCGGCGCGACTGCGCAAGTGTGGCGAGGTATTTGCGTCACAGTGGCGCTACGCACACCATTTGTCAACTGGTTGTCATGTCAATTCAGATTTTAGTTGACGGGCTGCAGAACAATTTTCAAGTGCACCTGTGGCAATGTGGAAAAGGAATGATTATAGAATGTGCACTTGAAAATATCATTCCGCGACCAGTAAACTAAAATATGAATAGAAACCAGTCGACCCAGTTGACAGCTGATGCCATTTTCAAATAGTGTGTCCATTGCGCATATAGAAAATGAAACTACAGTGACGATTTTTGAAATGAGTGAGTGATGACAATCAATTCATATTTGATGCGCAAAATCGTCGCATTCTCTTGATAAAATTACTTTTAGACTCTCGAAATCATTGAAAACATAGATACATCATACGTAGTGACATCAAATTTACCAACATGCAGTAAGCTCGCATTATTACTTCAAGAATATGATTTTTTTAAATAAATGCTCATTTAAACGCTCACTAAAAAAAACCTACAGTGGACAACAAACTGAAAACAGTAGTGCATTTGCAAAACTCACCCGTCTAAAATATTTTGGGAGGAAAAACTGCCCATGGAGTTTGATAGGTGCAACCCATGTAAATACACTTTTTGTGAAATTGTAAATATGACCAGCACATCGGCAGAAAATGGATATACGCACAATACAAAAGCTAGCACGGACACAAAGAAACACGACGAAACACCACAAGACGAAATGGGAACATGTCATGCTTACTTCATCCAAATGGGAATCTATCAATTCGGCGGCAACATCCACAGAGACACTAAATGATCTGCCCGTGCGCACCTGTCCACACATAAATACACTGGCGACATAAAAAAGGGAGAAAAGAAACACTCGTTGGGCCCACACCCGCTAGTTGACATCGAAAATTCGTGTCAACTCAATGTCAAATACATACCTAACACAAACCCCTTTCAAAAGCATCACACTCAACAGAAACAATGAAAAATAAGTGTCATGATGTAAAATTTACTATGCTCTATCAGATAGGAAAGTTGAACTCACATTCACTAAAATTTAGTTGACACGAATTCAGTTGACATCCAGCGTGTGTGGCACAATTCCGCTTTTATAAAAAATTTATCGGGATGTACGGTCTACACGTAATATTACCATATCTTCGTAAATAAAGTCAGGCGGAAAATTGTGAACCGTATCTACCCATCGTGAGGGCGATGTACTTATCTCATGTCATGAGAAAAAAAATTAAAAAGTTGCGTCTTTTATTCAGATGGCATATGGTAGATCTCGTTGTGACTTGTGCATCCTATAAGACCGGATGGACCATAAGACTTCGCAGTAAAATTGACGAACCTTTCTGGCGTTGATTGTGCGTCTGACGGAAGTCAAACCAGTGCGTTTTTCGCGTTTCGTGCCGTCCTGCGCGTGGCGCTCCTCCTCCAGTACGTTTTCTAAAAATATAAAAAAAATTTTAGTACAAAAACTACAAGCCCCAGAAAAGAATGGTGGCCCACACACATGTGTCAACTGGTTTGTGTCAACTGAGATTTCGGCTTCAGGAGTCGCAAAGCGATGCAAATGCACGTGCGGCAATGATGAAAAATAAATATTACGGCAAGTGCATTCGCAGATCGCTCTACGACACGTGAAGCCGAAATCTAAGTTGACAAAGACAAGTTGACACACGTGTCAACTAGTCTATGGGCCGCCAATAGTTCACCTTCCAGCAGTCGGCCGGAGAGCAGCGCAAACAGCATTTTCTTCAAATCGTACGGCGACACTTCGAGCAGCGAGGCGACAGCTTCATCGGCGCTGCGGCAGTCGCGCGTCCGGCCCAATTCAGACGCCAATACCTGGGCTCCGGTTCAATTGGAAAATAAGGCGCAGGTAAGGCGCCCGGCACAGGAATTATATAGACGCATATAGAATTTTTCGCTATTGTTAAGGGAGAACAAATGCCGATCGATAAACATTATAAATTACATTTTAAAAACGAAACATCATCGATCTCGCAGTTACCAGGGGCCGATCCCACTATAATAATCTGTACCATAATGTCAAGTAACAAACTTGACAGCCACCCAGATTATCCCCTAAAAAACCTTCAACCAAAACCCAACCCACCTGCATAATCAGTCCCACCCTCAATCTAAACATCTCATTAAAAAGTCTGGGGTCGGTTCTCACAATCATACCCAAGCAGACGATAATTTCTTGGGCTAGTACCCCAGCATTTGAATCGTGGGCGTACACCTGGGGTCAATTCCCCAAGTTGGTGTCAAGAAAAATGCTAAGTGGTGAGTCAGGTTGTAAGTGGTAAGTCAAGTAATCTTTTAGTGACAAGTATTTACACACAATAACAAATTTACTTGTCATTTATCAGTTTTATCTCTGAAGCAAAATATAAATTCATTCAGCCTATAGAGGGGTTAATGTTTGCACGAAATGACGTCATTGAAAGTACAGTACAACAGTCTCATCCAGGACATTGGTACGTATGTTACCGCAACTTATTTCTCGCATCGCAGTTTCACTCGTACCAATGTCAGTAATGACAGGGTTACGGTAACGGTACGGTTTCGCAACGGTGTCCCCTCCAAAGGTTCATAGGTTCAAGGCATAGATTTGCATTCTGCTCATCTTATCATTTTCACTTAACTTACCACTTAGCACTTTTCTTGACACTTGTCAACATTCGGAATAGACACCTGGCCGAAAAGCTTGTACAGGATGGCCGGCGGCAGCGGCGTCACAATGGCCGTCTCATTTTGTCCTGGTAAGCCTACTGTTAGCTGTTTTTGGCGCACCAATAAATGGGTCACCGCCTGTGAAATGGGGGATGCGTTTGCAGTATTTGTATCTGTGATATGGTGATGATTTCGAATTGAGCTCTCAGTCGACATTTTAAAATATATATATATCTAAACTGAATTATGTGATTAAAATAGTTGAAATAAATAAAACAGTACTTTTGCACAAAAACGTTTTTAACACTATTATGAATTTATGGGTTGAGAAGTTACTGAAAACGTAATATATTTTGACTACGCCGCTGGCATTTTATAGTTGTAATAAGTAGGTAGTTTTATTTAATTTACATCCGTGAATGCATCACGTTGAGTACTATTGAACTAGAAACGAACCTTGGGTAAATCCTCAATATTCTTGCCCAGCAAACCAGCCGACAATCTGACGAGCGCCCAAGAATGATTAAAGCACGCTTTCTGGTATAATTCCGACATCAGCGTAGAAACTTTGACGTTTTTACGTCCACCTAAACCGGTGTCCCATTCAGAACCCCTGCAAAAGTTTGGCAATCGTTTTGGGGGTTCGATGACACAGTGGTGGGAAATGGAGTCACGGTAAGAACGGTGCGTGTTGTCGGTAAACGGTACTGTCAATCTTGAATTTTGCGCTACACAATACGGTACCGTAAAATTTTAAAAATGCGGTAAACGATACGATGCGGAAATTTTTAAAATATGCGTTACGGTACAGGTCACACTGCAACCCTTCATTTACTCAAACACAACAACCAGGGCCGTATCCAGGGGGGGGGGCGGGGGGGGGCTGCAGCCCCCCCCCCTTCCCGGGGTGAGACCAGAAAGTGACCGGAAAAAGTGACTTTTTCGGCGTCAGTGTAAAAATTTTTGCGCGCAAGCGCGCATTTTTAACCCGACATAAGGTATTATCATCAGATTCGCTCCATGTGGCCGCAAATTGTAATAAATACACTCAATGTTGTGCTTTTTGCTGTTTTTGTATGTATATTTACATACATATACAGCGTTCCATGGCGCTGGCGCCAACGCCAATGGCGTCATGGCGTGGCGCCAACTAATGGCGCCAGCGCCATGGCGCCATTCCGCCACTCTGTAGCTAAAATTTTAGGGGGGGGGGCTGAGCCCCCTCCTCGCCGACCTCCGTAAACAAGCAGCCCCCCCGCTCAAAAATCCTGGATACGTCCCTGACAACAACTAGGTTAAGCTGCCCGACTTTTTTAACTCGGATCATATGGCGCGAACTATTTAAATCAGTTTTCTCAATCGCTCGCCAACCCTAACAGCAACCAACTGCTTCATCCACAAGAAATGCAACAAGCTGCCCTGCTCCTCCAACACGTCAGTGTCGGCCAACATGGCGACCACTTTGTCGGCCGTCAGGTCCTCCAACGCCTTTAAGTCGATCCTCGACGAGCTGTGCGCCATTGACACGGAGCTGGCGCACGACGTTTTATTTGCGTCGTTCGAGCGCGAGTCTGGTGGGCGGGGCTTACGTATTGTATATGGTTATTGGTGCGGCTGGTAATTTAAGCCTGTGAATCTACACGATACTGTAAAGATCAATTGATCAAATCATGCAGTGAACAAATGATCTCACGCCAATCGGCGGTTGGCAATTGAATGGCCAAGTGTCACGTTTGGTAATGCGTCCAGGGCGCCTGGGTTCAGTCCTAAGCCCTAAAGTGTCAATCAAAACAAAAAGGAAAATATTGTATTCCTGCACTTTGCATGATAATTGACATTTTACATGACATTTGACACATTACTTTACACTTTACAGGGCTTGGGACTCCCACCAGGTGTCATTGCACCAGCTTTTCAATTTCCGCAGCACCCACTCTAGACATTTTTCCAGCGCTCCCTCAAAATACCCCCACCCCCCAAAAAAAAATAATAAAGAAAACCCCCAGCTCCAAAAGACCAGGTGAAGGCATTTGCTTGCCAAGCAAAAAACTCTGTTTGTCGGGCGTCTGGTCGGGCGTGGGCGTGCGCATGGGGTTCTGGTTTGGCGTGGCGTACTCGTAGCTGTCGCTGGGCATCATGGAGCCGTCGGCCATCGCTAATAGGAACTGGGAGTGGGGATGGAAAAAGGTTGTTGTTTTAACTAGCTCGTTTTTCAAATTGAAAACGTTTTGTTAAACCGTTTTTCCAAAAGTTCCCGTACAAGTACACTCCGTGCAGAATAGTTGGGACTTTTCACCATGAGAAATGGGGGGCAGCAGGTTCATCATACTTTTGTCGCTTCCTACTCCGTTGAACCTTGACAAAATATGATGCTGTTAGAGTATGTTGGGGTTTGAGTTTGGAGGTATGACTAAAAATTTTCGTTGGCTCGAATAATCCCCCATGCTCGAGATAAGGGGGGTCTATAAAAAGATGTTTGATAAAAATACAAACATGGCCAATCTGCATGGTTGAATTTGAAACTTAATAAAACAACCCTTTCTGGGACGATTTGGCTCATTCAACACTTTCAGCATGATCGGCAAAACTGGAAGATTCTGTTTTTGAGGTCATATTAGTGATGTCTAAATTCTGTATGCCGATTTGACCCAGTTTTTCAAAACGAAAAATAATTTTTTCTGAACATGCAATCATATACTTTAGACAGCAAGAATTCACATAAAACAGAAATAAGTTCAATATCTCTTTTCAATCAAGAGTTATAGCACTTCAAACTTATCAGTGGTGTCTACATTCCTTATACTGGTTTAACTGATATGGTTTCCAACATAATAAAGTATTGAGCATGCTATCATATACTTTAGACAGACAGGATTCATATGCAAAAAAATTATTTCAATATATCTTTCCAATCAAAAGTTATAGCACTACAAACTTCCATCATCTGTCCCTTACAAAATACTCGCACATTACACATTGACAGTTGAGCCAAGTTTTCTCCTCAATAGAGCAAAGCGAAAACCTCAAATTTACACACCAAATAGCCACACAGACTAGTATACCTGCCTCCATTTCCAAGTGGCTGGCAATGGATGCAAGCATGTTGCTGAAATAAATACATTCCACCGTGCTACATATGCACAACCATTTGCTTTTCATGCTCAGAATGTTCCTTGCTGCTCACAGAGCTCAGCAACACAGGCAGGCAGTTGCCATGTTGAAAATTTTACTTAAAAATGAACGTAGGTGTTGGATACAGTCTAAAAAATATGAGGATACAGTCTAAGTCCCAACTATTCTGAAACACAAAGAAACTGAGTGAATTTAGTTACTGCACTAAGAATATATGCACATACAAACTTGAGGGGTGGTCATCCCGGGCACATGTAGCCAAACGCCCACAGTACCCACCAATGGTATCCAAACATTGTGCATTCAACGTTTTGAAATTTTGGCAATGTTTATCCTGCAGCATGCACAGTCCCAACTATTCTCCACGCTAGTGTATATCAGACAATTGGCATTACTTAGTGAGGTGTCATGTAGTCATAAAATGGCAGTCAGTGGGTATATGCAACATCAAAGCGGAAGACTGAAAAAAATGATTTTGCAATTGCGTTGCCGTATTTCCTCGAAATACACCCGGGGTACATTATTTCGTCAGATCGTCGTAAAGAATATATTTTTCTTTACTACGATCCTTCACGAAAATTTCTGACGAAATAATAAACCCCCCGGGTTATCTCGAGGATAGGGATGGAAAAAAATCGCTTTTTTTTAACGGCCCCGCTTTTTTTTATAAAAAGCGCTTTTTAAAAAAAAAAAACGCGCTTTTTTCGCTTTTTTTCAAAAATTGCCAAGACGTTACCTAAAAAGCTCCCAAATATGGTCCTGAGTCAATATATACAGGTATATCAGACAAGTGGCAGTACTTGTGATGATATATAACCATAGAATGGCTATGTAATCATCTGATGGCATTATAAGTGCTGATTTCTGCCAAAAAAATCCAATTTATGATGACTAATTATGTATACCGCCGTTTTTGAATGTTTCTTGACTGCAAGTGAAGTTAGGCATGGAATAGTGCTTAAATTTGGCTATAAAAGATGTCTAATACATGACAGTGATGTTTCACACTGTAGAAAAGTGGAAGCACATTGGCTGGATATTATTTACTACACTGACATATCTCCTCAACTTATTATTACATGATACCATGCAGGAATAGAAGCAATGCCACTGAAATGCTACAAAACCAATGAAAACAACCACCAATGGCAATTTGCATGTGAAATTATGCGCTTGCAGCAAAATTTTTTGCAAAATACCTAGTGCATGAGTACTAAAATTTTTGCCAGCGCTTTTTTTTTTAAAAAAGCGCTGGGACCATTGCGCTTTTTTTTTAAAAAAAGCGGCGTTTAAAAAAAAAAGCGCTTGAAAAAAAGCGCTTGCCATCCCTACTCGAGGAAATACGGTAACTGTCGTAAAAAAACTTTCAACCCCCTTTTTGATTTTGCACACACCCACCAACTAGTTCTCAACCCATCATCCAACACAAGAGCATCAAACTCACATCATGCGAAAGCGGCGTAATGGGCGTCTGCTCGCCGCTGGTCGGCCCCGGCGTCAACGGATCCGTCGCGTTTTCTCCGCTGCCTTCGCTGATCGCCGTCGACAATTTTCGCTGTCCGGCGAATTTGAGACGCAAATTGATCAGATCTGAGCGGGCGAGTTTCTTAAAGGGGATATTGATTTATTTAGGTGTAAGGAGACCGCGGGTAGTATGGATGGAAATATGGATTGAAAACTTTTTAATAATCGGGAAAAATACGCGCGCCAATCGGAAACAACTTCAAGTGCACCGTTTTCAAGTCGCTCAAGCGGAATTTTTTTATTATGTCTGAAATTTACTATACGAGAGCGCGGGTGCTAATTCCGAAAACGACAAAAAAGTGATAAGAAGGTCATCACCTGTCAAAGTCAAATGACAAGTATTTTTAATTGAAAATGGAATTCACTTGTCACTTCCAAGTCACTTGTCAATTTGTATTTATAATTGGCTTCAGATTGTGCAACGAATGTGCAATCAAATTGCGATCATCTTTCAATTCATATTGTCCAGCTACCGATATATTTACACTCAACACCGGGATCAGTAAAATTGTTATTTAGCTATTTGGAAATGGAAGACATGCGATTGGCGCCGCAGCGCCGCTATTAGGACCAGGGTTGGTTAATTTTAGAATATTAATAAAAATGGAAAAAGCAACAACGAAGAAAAGTTCAATTCACAGAAATTTAGCAAATGAGAATATAAATAGCACACATTAAAAATATTAAACACGTTATAGATTGATCGTTTTACACAATGTTTTAGTAAACTTGGGCCGTGAGAAAAACAATAAAGAAACTATGAAAATTGCAATCTTTTTAGTAAAATTGATTTTAACAAACCAACCCTAGTCAGGACTAATATTGGCGCACCGCACACTGCAAAGTGTAACGATCGGGTCCGGACGTTTTAATTTCCGCCCGGGCAGAATTATAAAGTCAGTTCGGACGATTTTATTTACGACACATCTACAAAACTACTGAAATTTGGGTCGGTTCGGACGATTTTACATTCCACCCCTCTTTTTCATTCAGCCTTTGAATTCCACCCATGCAAAAATCGTCCGAACTTCCCGTTACACTTTGCAGTGTGCGGTGCGTCATTAAATAAGAAAAAGTTACCGATTTTATAATTTTTTTTTCTATAAATCTACAATGTATAGCGGCAACATCAATTTTGATAGCACTTTAAGAATGCGTTTACTCAACTCACCGGAATAGGTGTCCGAAGGGTTATCTACAAAATTTGAAGACTAGAAAAAAATATTTGAGGATGGCGATTTACAATACAAAGGACATTTCATACAGAAATGACCCTTCACAAGCCATTTCCAGGCATTTGTCGAAAGTAAAACAAAACTATGTAACCAAATACAAAATACTGACCGAACCACACGCTTTACACGAGATTTTACCGTGATTAATCGAATATACGTCGTGTAAAAAATTTCTCGTTAATTTCTCGCATATTGAGAGTAAAGCATGGTCTGTCGAAAAAGTTTAAATTTTTGTTTTATTATTCAGACGGGTTATGGCAGATTCCAGCGCAAAGTGTGCAATCGGTAAAGGATGTACATTATTACGCCGCGGAAGCAGACAAATAGCAAAACCACCCAAAGGTAAGACTTGCCGTGCGTTCTCATTCCTGAATGTTCCATGAAAAATTCAAAATGGGTCAGTCAAATGGATAAATCAATGAAGAACAAAAAATCGAGCTGGAACGATACGTTGTATTTAATTAATTAATATCGATTTCAAACATTTTGAATTAATTATCGACACCAACCTGTCAAATGTCGAAAAATAAGAACACAAAAATCGACACCAAAATGCCATATCGTTCCATCCCTCAACCCCCCAAAAAGACCCCCCACCAACCTTGATCAGACGCATCCAACATGATGCTCCTATGTCTCATGCTCGCCTTGTGCACCGCATTGAGCCAGGCACGCCGGTCGCCCCCTTCGGACACGCTGGCGCCTTGGCGCTGCGCCAATAATTGCGCCACGTCGTCGCCGGTGCCCAGGGCGTCCGTTATGAACTCGGATAGACTGCCCACCTCGGCTGCGGTGGAAATGTTGGCGCTAATACATGGACACAACAGGTGCCATTACAAGTCACTTTGAAATGTCAAATGTCATGCAAAGTGTCAAAAGTCATATAAAATGTCAAATTTTCTTTGATTTTGTTTATTGATAGCTTGGCATTTTTCGTGACATTTTACATGACTATGCATGACATTTTATAAGGAATTTCACAGGGTTTGAAATGGTTTCTATATTAATTCAGATTTTAGCTGACGCAATGTAGAACCACGCCCAAATGCGATTTTACAAAAGGTTCAAACGGAACCACCGTTACGGTAGATGGTTAGGAAAAATACCGGGACTAAAGTCTCACTTCACATCGATACCAGTTGGCTGCCAGTTTCAATCAGTGGCAGTGCAATTCGCATTCGAAAATTTTGTTATGATGTGAAAACATTGCTCATTTCTTAAACTTTACATTTTATGAATTCAGTTTGCTACACTAAAAATAAAACAAACGTCTTTCAAGCTGGAACACAGCTGTAGTGCGGAAGAAATTGATCAGACTTCGCACAACCACTCTGAAAAGTATAAGCATATATAGACAAAATGGATATTTAGATATGCCATAAAAAGCCTCAAAATTCTGAGAATTTCCGACCAATAAAAAAATCCCCAAACGCACCTAGCTCCGCCCAAGTATCCCGCTTTCAATTTCCTCAAAGTAGCCAAAACAATATCCCTGGACTTCGTGCTAGTGGCCAGCATGTGCTTGCCGAGCACCAAGACTACCAGGGGCCTGCCGGAAATCCTGGCACCGTTCCAACACGCGTGCAAGTACTGCAGTTCGCTGCGCCACTCGTCCATGAGTACACGGATGTCGTAGACCATGTGCGAGCGTCGGCGGTCGGTGAACTGGGGCGTGAACACGATGAACTTGTCGCCGAGCTGGTACAGCTTGCTGGTGGCCAGCAGGCCGATGTCGCGGTCCATCGGCCGGCCCGTCAGACCCATCTTGTCGTTTTTGCCTGGGGAACGGTGGGGCTAATCAAGTGTGAATGCAGCAAGTGGAGAAGTAAAAATAACATTTGAGAAGTGATAAGTAAAACGAGAAGTGAGTGAACGGAAAGTTGAAAGTGAAATAAAATGAGAAGTAAAAAGAGAGGTAAATTTTTTACTTATCATTTCATTTTACTTGCCATTTGATTTCTCACATCACAAATGCTTTTTTTACTTCTCCACTAATGCGGAATTAGCACCAGAAATGGATAAAACCGCGTTCACACTGTTTTTTTTTCACTAGGGTGTCAAAAAAATTTTTTTACGGAAAACGGAAAACGGAAAGGTAAAATTTTTTCACTTTACGGAAAACGGAAAACGGAAAGGTAAAACAAAAATTTCTGCCGGAAAACGGAAAGGTAAAAAAATTTCACTCAGCGGAAAACGGAAAACGGAAAGGTAAAAAAAAATTGTCAGCCGGAAAACGGAAAACGGAAAAATGAAATGCCGGAAAACGGAAAACGGAAAGCAAAATTTTCACGGAAACGGAAAAAAATCAAGTGAAATTAGCACAGTAATAGACAAATTTCAGAAGGAAAACCTGCATGCAGGTTTGCCTGTTTGGCTTTGATTGTGGTAGCTGTACATTCTGCAACTATGGATCATGCCTGTAACTTCACTTGTAGTTCAAGCTTAACTGAACCAACAAAAAATCATCAAAAAGTAGCCATAGTGGCCATAGGAAAGGAAACACTACAACAATTTCACAGTCTAGAAGCAGTGGGAATCACTGATGACCCCTATGCAATTGATGACAACATTGCAGAGGAGATGATAATAAATAGCATAAAATTCAACAACAACAACAAACAATACTATATTGACTGGCCGTATAAAGAGAGTATCAGTGACCTGCCCACGGGAAAAGGAGAAGCCTTGGTGCAGTTTAAATCACTGATAAGAAGATTCAACAAAGATCCAAACTTATTCGAACAATACCAGAAAGTTTTGGATGACCAACTAGAAAAGGGAATAATTGAGATCTGTGATGACAAAACAGACAACAAGGGGATTCATTACCTGCCACACCAGCCAGTAATCACACCGGGCAAATCAACATCATGCAGAATTGTGTACAATGGGTCGTCAGGTAAGCCCAGTTTCAACGAGTGCCTTTTTAGAGGACCAATTACAACACCATTAGCACTGGGCCTACTCCTGAGGTTCAGGGCAGGCAATCTAGCATTCATTGCTGATATTGAAAAGGCATTTTTGCAAATAGGATTGCATGACCAAGCTAGAGACTACACACGATTTTTCTGGCTGAAAGATGCCTCAAAACCAGTAACTGAAAATAACTTAATAGTACTTCTTTTTAAACGTGTACTGTTTGGACTTCAAGTCTGTTTGGACCTGGAGCAGTCATAAAATACCATTTAAATGTGACAATAAACAACATGAATGAATATGAAGAAAATGAAGGGGAACAAAACCAGTTGGCAATGATAATAAACAGCATTTACATTGATAACTTCATCATGAGTGTCACAAATGAAGTTGAAGCTTTAGAACTATATTACAAAGTCAAAGCTTTATTTAACCAATGTTCTATGAACATGAGGGAATGGCTGTCAAACTCCAGATCAGTCATGAATGAAATAGCAGAAAACGACAGGAGTCCAAAGGTGAATAAAATTGTCGCAGTAATGGGCATGAAATAAAATCACCGAACGGACATGCTGGCAATATCAACACCAAAATTGCAAATTGACAGCATCACAACACCAACCAGACGAAACTTGAATAAATTATTGGTGTCAGCATATGACCCAATTGGGTTCACAGCACCTGTTTCACTGACCCTGAAATCCCAGTTGTCAATGCTGCTCCAAGAGACAAAAACAACACAATGGGATGAGCCAATTGAAGATAAATACAGATTGGAAAAACAATGGAAAAATGCAAGAAAACTGAAAATCGAGCCTGAAAATGGAAAAATGGCCTGGTAAAACGGAAACGGAAAGGAAAAATTTTTTCAGCCGGAAAACGGAAAAATGGGCCGGAAAAACGGAAACGGAAAGGTAAAAAAATTTCAGCTGCCGGAAAACGGAAAACGGAAAGGTAAAAATTTTTCGGCTGCCGGAAAACGGAAAACGGAAAGGTAAAAATTTTTCGGCTGCCGGAAAACGGAAAACGGAAAGGTAAAAAGTTTTCCTGCGGAAAGGCGGAAACGGAAAACGGAAACGGAAATTTGACACCCTATTTTTCACAGATGACAAAAATTTCTAGCTTTACAGTTTTTGTGTGGGATGAAAATGGAAAAACTAACGTGTGTGACGCCACGATCGATCGTGATTTGGTCGGCTTACAAAATTTCATTAGACACAAGATCACATTTTCTTCTATTTATCCTGGGTCTCGTCGGAATTTGACCAGTGCTATTTAACCCAGTCCCCGAAACCGATTATGAATAAATTCCGAAACCGACCGATCTGCAACAGTATCCTACTGAGAACGGAGGCGGGCTGAATGACGAATTCTGGCTCGATCTCGGTGATGGAAGCGACGCGGATGTCGTGCTCGGCGAGCATCTTGCGCACTTCCACCGTCTCCGCCAGCAGCACCACTGCAAAATGTGTCGGTGTAATTATGTTGGTGAGGTTTGTGGGTGGATTGCGGCTGCGGTCATTTATGTGTTTTATGTTGGCAATGTGCCAATTGATGTGTGCCAACTTACGCTAAAAAGCTATGCCGATGTCCATATCACATCTTCTTATAACTCAAACGGGTTGATTTGTTTCAGAACCCCACCAAAAAAGGTCACACAAAACTCACCCTGAATCTCAGTAGCCGGTCTCTTATCCAAAGCGCTCAATCTTCTACTCAGCGGGTCCAATTCCGCCGGTGTCAGAAACCCCTCAACTAGCAAAGAGCACAAAATCGACAAAGATTGGGCCCACAGCAATGGCACCCTGCCGCCCGGCAGTCTATCCTGTGGACGTATTGCAAATTGGGTCATTTTGGGAAAATATGATTAAATAATTATAATATCATGAAATCTTTCACAAATATATAATTAAATCTACCTGGAAAATCCTGGCGAAAATTTAAATAAATTTAAATGCGAAATTTTTTCATTTCTGATAATGTTAAAAATCGCAGAAATTCCCTAAACAAGAAAATCACTTCTCCCTAGCAATGATATAAAAAAATATCTTACATTTTTCGTTGATATTTTCCGATATTTTCCCCAGTTTGAAAAATAATACCTGTGATTTTCTAGCGGCCTTCTCAGCGGCCACTCTTTCCCTCTCCACCCTGTACACCTCGGGCACGAGCGGCATGCCGTCTATGCGCAGCGTCACTTTGGTCAAGGCGTCCTGGTATTTTTTGGCGCTCTCGTGGTCTTGTCTGTGGGAGGTTTGATGGTAGGGATTAAAAAGGTTTTTTTCAACCTCGTTTGAAAAACATCAACAATGCTTAAAAAATTATTCTAGAAACTGAATGCCACAAAACCAATGAAAACATCCACCAATGTAAATTTGTATACGAAATTACTGAAAAAATGTTAAATTTCAAAATTTTTGGGTAATGTTTAGATTTTTAAGAAAACGGTTTCGATGCTTGGGAATTTGAAAATTCTGGGTCTGAGTGAACTGAATATGCACTGGCACAATTTTGAACATTTAACATTACCAGTCGATTGAAAATTCAAATTCGATTTTTTTATGCCAGTTGACCCCACATCAGAGTTGTTAAAAGTACAGAACTTTTTTCAAAGTATATGTAAACGTAAAGTATATATTTTTTTACTCACCCCCTGAGCACAGAAAACGTAAAGTTATTTTTTTACTTTTACTCATGAGTAAACATGAGTAAACGTACTTTTCCCATCAGAAAACGTAAACGGGAGTACTTTTGAGAAATGACGCCAAAATTTTCGCTCAAAATCACAAGTTTTCATAACTTTGTGCCTATTTTACACTATTTTTGACTCTATATTTGGTACTATGTATACCAATTTTCGACTAGTTTCCCATATTTTTAGCATATTTATCCCGTTTTTCCCTTCTATGCCTTTAAAAATCCATATAGAAGATGATCTTAATTACGTTTTCTGTACTCGAGTGCTTTCAAAAAGTATACGTAAAAGCGAGTACCGGAACTTTTTTTTCGGAAGAAACGTAAACGTATTTACTCTGTAATCGGGTATACGTATTTATCGAGTAAAAGTAACTACGTTTTAACAACTATGCCCCACACTAGCACTAGTTCCTAAAAATAATAAATCAGCTCCGAACACATTTTAATCTACCAGAAAAAAATCATCAAAAAAATACACCTGAACACAGCGTCAATTAACAAGTACGCAAAAAACAGCGGCCATTCACACTCGATATTCTCAAACTGTTGCAATTCTGAGTTGCCATAATAAAGCCGGGAGGTATCTTCCAATACGCATTTGTACCCGTCGCGTATAAATCGCCTGCAGCCGAAGCGTCCTTCCAAATCATTGACTATGGTAGTTCGCGTTTCAGTTATCAAATCGTCATCGTCAACAGAAAAGGCGGGGTATGAAATGATTGTTAGTAGGGCGGCGTCTGTTTCCTGCGTGTTCGAACTTTGAATTAGCTTTTGAATGGGAATATTTGATATTTTCTATAGCCCTACTAGGGATTGAAGAACGATTATGTTTCAACAGTCCTGCTTTTGTTTTTAAAAACAAACATTTTTTTAAATAAAAACCGTTTCTTAAAGCTAAAAAGACGGTTGTGAGTTAACATGTACACAGGCATATCAGACCCTGATTACGCACGATGTATGATCAATTCATTTAAAAGAATTTCTTTCTTAATATTCTGACCATGACTTATCGACGACATGAATGGTGAACATTAATTTTGGAAAAATTGAACTAAATTTTAAACTTTTACCTTTGAAAATGATTCTCTCGGCAACATTGAATTGACGACAGCCTGTAAAATGTTGAAAATATTATTTATGTAGAGAGACAACTGTAAAGACGTAAAAGCATATAATATCGCACAGCGTATGAAAACGAACAGAAATAAACAACTCTCGCAATACAAAACTGAAACAACCGATCTGGTCACAGACCCTGTAAAATGTCAAATATCATGCAGCGTCAAAATACAAAATTTATTGAAAAATGTAATCAAAAATATCTAACGCCCAGTGAAAAAATTAGTAACTTTGATATTTTACAGGGTATCGAACCCGCGCCTCTCCTATAGAAGTGCCGGCAGAGTATTCGGCCACATTATGGACTTATACGCTACGACAGCAACGCCCAAACTTAAACCACCCACCATCTCCTTAGTCACGTAAATACCCCCCCCCCGCCCACTAACAGCGCACTGCTGGACCTCATCGGGCATCACATGTATAACCGATGCCTTGGACCCGTCGCCGAACAGGTCGCCCACGTCTGCGAGCGCCTGCATGGCCGCCTTGGCCATGCCGATCGAGCTGGCGTTCAATTCGCGCATGCCCTGGTTGGTCTTGTCGCCGCGCTCCCACACGCCGTAGTCCTGGTTGGGATGGGTGGTGGATGGAGGAGTGATGGTTTGGGTGGTTTGGAGCGAGTGTGGCTCTACACACACGCACATACACTAGTTGACGACGACAACAAATGACAACTGGTCCCGATTTCAATTGAAACCTTGCTGACAAGCCGACGATGGACAATCAGAAGCAAAAGTGCTGAAGCTTTGGGGTTGTAGTGTTACAATTGTAGTTG
The DNA here is from genome assembly GCA_964036195.1 of Sphaerolaimus hirsutus. Taxonomy (NCBI): domain Eukaryota; kingdom Metazoa; phylum Nematoda; class Chromadorea; order Monhysterida; family Sphaerolaimidae; genus Sphaerolaimus; species Sphaerolaimus hirsutus. Next base: position 12,898,431 of record OZ038450.1, read on the forward strand.
TAATGTAATTACAAAGCCGGCACGGAGTGGGTGTATACAATAATCAATGATGTCACTCGCCAGCAAACTTTGAATTGGGCTCGGAACCAGTGGTCATTTGGAGTATCGATGGCAAACAATTTTTTTCCATTTTTTCAGAGTTTTCGACTTTTTTTGCACCACTAGAAAAAACGCTTAAAATGGATTTTCCCCCGCTTATTTTTATTGAAAACGCATGCAAAATGCAGAAACGCAATTCATCAATCAGCGATCACAGCAAGAACATCAATTTTACACGAATATATTTCCGTGGCAGAACAATAAATGTATTTATAAATGTGAATGCGGACCGCATTATGCGGTTCACAGCTACAAAACAAAAGAATTATCGAAAAAGTAATTTTACAAAAACACCTTGTCCATACGGTTTGCCATCGTTAATTTGATGCCGTTGTCAACTAGTGTGTGAATGGCTATATGGCGTGATGCAATGCATGAACATGGTTAAGGCCCAAACTTTTGAATATGCAAAGCCAACTATGCATGATAGAAACTAGATTTGAAACACGTCCCATCATTGAAAATGTGATGAACTGCATGGAAGCATACCTTTTAACGGCATAAAATTTACCAAACTCAATTTTGCCTAAGCAAAAGTATACACCGTTCTTTTTTAGAAACTCACGGCAATCCTATAGGCACTTTCAATGACATAGACTAGATTCTGAATAAAGGCCACATCGTCAAAGTTGCGCACAATTTGTAGACCTGCAAAAATAGTTCCAAGACATGTTGTGTCAAGACAAGATGGAAAAAATTTCTAGTTTAACGACAGTTTTCATAAATAAAAAGTTTAAAAAAAGTGAAATGTGGTTATGAGTCAACACATACAGGTATATCAGAAAAGTGCAAGTACTTTATGATTGATGTTATATAGCCATAACATGGCTGTGGAGCCATGGGATAGCATTATAAGTGGGTATTTTTTGGAAAAAAGTGAGCCCGGAAAGGTTACCCACAACTGACCAAACCGAACCAAAAAATGTCTAAAATCCGGAAAGTTTCTGTCCAGCGCTTTAAAAAAAGCGATAGGTCCTCCCTCACGCGTTTAACAAACGACTTTAAAACAAACTACCTAGTTGAAAAAAGCGCTGGTCATCCCTACACCCACCCTAAATACTTAACCTCCGTAACCTACCGCGGCGAATAACCGCTAGGCAACAAACACCGCATGGCAACAGCGCTCATAGCGCAACTGCGTGTGCTCATTGGGCAACAATCACCGCATGGCGACCGCGACACGCGCGCATGCATGCCGCTGCCGCGGGGCGCCTGCCCAGCCTGCGCCAATGGCGCAGCGCATGTCTACATTCTGCCGCGCCGCCACCCAAAGTTGCGGTGGACAAATAGACGCTAGCGCGGGGGGCAGTATATCAGCGCGCCGCGTGTCTTTTGCGGGTGCAAAAATGCCGCGAAATAAATTGCGCCGCACGTATGCAGTGGATATCGGATTATCGCGACACCGTACAAATTTGCCCGCGCATGCATTTGTTCTGCGACGACAATACCAGGCATAATTACAAGACATGACTGCGCGGCTGCTGCGAAGATAGGCGTTAACGCAGCGGCGTGGCAGCAGTCGGACGCGAGCGCATCGACCGCTCCTGCGCTGGCGGCGCCATGGTGCCAGCTTGGCGGGTGCCTACGGTCAGTGTGCGTGTGCCGCGGTTGCCATGCAGTGATTGTGGCCTACTGAGCGCACGCAGTTGCGCTATGAGCTCTGTTGCCATGCGGTGTTTGTTGCCTACAGCTGCTGGGTCACCTACCGCTAGCAGTCATCTGCGCCAAAGTAAGCAGATACAAAGAAACGGCATCCACTTGCAAATGGCCCCAGTCCCGATCGCCAACGCAGGCGCCCTTGTCACTGGCGGAGAATTTCGCGTGCAATGAATCTTCCGGCGCCGCTGTTCGTTTGAACCGCTCCACTTTGTCCGCTTGACGCATCATGCACTCTAGTAAACTCTGGGGGTGGGTTCGGGTTTTTAGTGTGTTTTTGCTTTTTTTGTGAAGGTGGGTGAATTGGGGCGATTTATTTTATTAATTCAATTCAATTATTCATTATATTTATTGCAACTTAATAATAAAGTTATATTGGCGCCGCACACACTAGTTGACATCGACACCAAATGTCAACTGGTTCCCATCCCAATTCAAAGCTTGCTGACGAGCTGACGCTGACGAACGATGTTCAAATAAAAAGTGTTGAATCATGTTGCAAATGAAGACGTGGTGTTGGAAAAAAATATTGCGTTATGTGCAATGTGCAAGGCCCACATGAAGTATATGTGGATACAATAATGCGTAGTGTTACTTGTCAGCAAACTTTGAATCGGGATGGGAACCAGTTCACATTTGATGTCGATGTCAGTAAGACAGCGTTTACACTGTGACGACAAAAACGCGATTTTTCAGCCATTTTTGTGCGATACATAAGAGATATTTCACATGTGTCAATCGATCATCGATCATCGAAGCCTCAATCGACCATGACTTGATCATCCCCACTGCCTAAGACAAACATAAAATTATACACATTGCGTGTTCATGCACACTAGATCACACTTTGTTCTTGTTGTCGGAGGTTGTCGCTGATTTGTTGTCGCCAGACCCTTTAACGAGGCCGCCGACAACGCCCCTTTAACAAATACAGCGACAGCCTCCGACAACAAAAAAAGTGTGATCTAGTGTGCATGAACACACAATGTATATAATTTGATGTCTGTCTAGGCAGTGGGGCTGAAGTCATGATCGATTGAGCCTTCACACATGTAAAATATTTCATATGCATCCAACAAAAATGGCTGAAATATTGCATTTTTTGTCGTCACAGTCGTCACAGTGTAAAAGGCGCCTAAGTGTGTGGCGAAATTCCACGGGTATGGTGCCGATCCCACAAGTGGAAAGGTGACAAAAGTAACGTTAAAAAACCGTTTTTCCATCCACATACCCACCTGCATAATCTTCACAGCCGTCAATCTAAGTTCATTCGCCTTGGCTACATCTTCATCGAAATCGGCCGACTTAGTATAAGCCAAGTACAGCCCCCAGACAGCGTGTGCAACATAAACATTGTCCCTGAGCCAGGCATGTCCAGCGAATCTAGAGTCCTCAGCTCCTAGCAGGGCGGTCACGGGGTGCTGGGTAGTGTGAAAAATGGGTTTTTACGATGTAAAAGTGAGTTTTTTTAAGGGTAGAAGTTTGGATTGGTGGAAGTTGGAAGTTGGGAGGAAAACGGTGGAAGTTTGGGCCAGGCTTGGGCTCTTTACACTTGATACATTTGAAACCTCTACTTAAAAAGCCTCTCCAAAAAAACTGTTTCCCATAAAATGGCATTATAGGTTTCATTTATGAATTTCTGCCAGTGGTGCATGTCCAATGGTCGCGCTCGCTGAACTTCGTGAAGTTCGTAAATGTTGATTTCAAAGTGCAAAATTTTCTGCTTCTACTTCTCAACATACTTATTTCAATACATAAATAAATGGGAGCAGTGGCTCTTCCATAAAAAGCACTCGGGAAAAAGACCAGTAAACAAAACTATACTAATCGACTCATTTACAACTTTAAAGACACCTCAAGAGGTAATACGGAAAGTTGTATTTTCCTGCATTTTTTCATGCCTCAACCGGGAATGGGCTGCCGCCCCCCACCCTGGTCACGTCCTTGTATGGACTCACCTGTTTAGACAGTACTGTTTTCTCCAAAAGATACATAAGTCTGTCCAAACGGACCCCTGAACCACTGCGAGCACGCATTTTCGCGTCGATTCACAAAAAATATCTCTAATTTATAATCCAGTAATTTTTCGCCAAATTCAGCGGCATAATTTGCGTAGATTTCCCGTGCAATTTCAATCTGAAAAACCTGAAAAAGTCAGCCGTAGATTGCGTCAATTTTGAAGAACGACAAGAGTGAGGGTTTTCTGGAAAATGCAGTTTTGGAGCTGACACTTCACGAGCGGTCGCTAGCGTTTGAAAAAAAGTAAAATTATTTTGATCAATGGCGCTGCGCAAATTCTAGAAAACACGCTGCCAAATTGGCCACACATACGTTAGTTGACATCGACACCAAATGTCAACTGGTTCCGTTCCCAATTCAAAGCTTGCGTTTGAACGTCATTCGTCCGCTCGTCAGCAAGCTTTGAATCGGGATCGGCACCAGTTGACATTAGGTGTCGATGTCCTAGCGTGTGTGGGGCCAATGCAAAATATATTTGATGAAATAAAACCAGAAAAATCAGCGCCACATTTAGTTTCAAACGCAGCTGCCAGCTGCAGCTTTCACAAAAGCAGAACATCCAAACGCTAATTCAAATAAGCATCAAAACAACTGTCCACTGCACCCAGACAGCGCACAAGGGACAAAAAATCTCCCACTGAAATAGGAACAAAAAAAGCACGGACCTGTTAGGTATATAAGAATCTGAATAGCTTCTCGCCGTCGGAGTGACAAATCTTCAAATCCATTTCAGCAACATTTTAACGAAAAGACTGCATTTAAGTTTCATTTTTTGAATTGATATTTGTCGATAAAACATTTTTTTCAAATACAATCGTTTGCGACGTTGGATTATTGATTCAGACCAGCCAGTGGTAACATTGAGATCGAATAAACATCTCCAGCTTCAGTAGTTCATATAGTGCTATACAATATTTGCACACGGGGAAGCGCGCACGGGAAACATCGTTTTAGAATGGGCGAACGCACACTAGTTTACAAACAAACTTTCGGAAACTGATGAATCAGATTTTAACGCATTTGAGTTGACCGGAATAAAGAGTTCCAAGAATAAGATGAGAATAAAAAATTCCAAGTTTAAGCAAAATTCATAATTTTGTGGTAGCGGATTAGAAAAATTACATTTTATTATTCACGACACGATACACACAAAGCGTAAATACATAAAAATCTAAAAGAATTTTCATAGCATCCCATTTCTTCGCAAAATTTATCTATTGATCGCTTATATCCATCTTGAATTAAACATCTAAATAAATGGAAAACAAAAATTTTGACAGGGTGCACAACCATTGCAAAATGCACGACTAAAAGCACGTAAAAGACTTAAAAGGTCTTTTTTGAATATATATGTAAAAAATTACAGTGTTATGGTTCGAACAAGCGAAATCTATCAATCAATGATTTACAGGGTTCGACATAAGAAAGATTAGAGGATTTACCACAAGATTGGCACTGTACTCCACCACATCAGTAATAAAATTTAAAAAATTCACCAGTCGTAATTGAGCAAGAAACGACAATCATTCGATTTAGCTGCAAATTCCAATAAATATCATCTCAAAAGTCATCAAAAAATCATAAAATAATTAAGACTCAATTCGCAAAACCTGAGTAAAATCTGTCAAACCTCAAAACTCATATTAAAAGAACAAACATAAATGTAAAAGCACCAAGGCAATCTAAAAATAAATTTACTCCGCGGACAGCCCGCTATGGATTTTTTTCGGGCGAAACACTACATAATTACGCCATCGTTATGTATATTTGTTCCAAAAGCATAAAAATGTCTCCGGCACGAAACATGCATTGCTTGCATTTCACCCGGCCTATTCCTTTTTCAAACATTTTTCGTTGTTTTTTTTGTGGCAGTGTGTGCATAAGACTTAAGTTGTCTGCAGTGTTTGTCGCGTTGGTGCGTCGTTACCCAAGACTTAAGTAGGTGCGGGTGATGCGGCTCCACACACAGCGATTTTAAAAGTAAGTTCGAAAGTTTGATTTGGCAAAGTATGAATACCCTATTTCTTCCAATAGAAGGGCGCAGTTCTATTTTTTCCCGTCAACTTGTTTACCTGCCGTTCTATTGGAGGTTACGGTTAAAAAAATAGAACGGCGCTCTTCTATTAGGAGAAATACAGCATTCATACTTGGCCAAAAAACGTTCAAACTTGTTTTAAAAATCGCTGTGTGTGGAGCGGCAATAAACACTGCAGGTAGAATGATTTTCAAAAATTGTTTTTCATGATTGCTGTCCGCAGAGTATACACTAGCGGTCAGAATAGTTGAGACTCTCCACCGTCGTAACATAAGGGAAATTTGTTCAAGTGAGGTCCGGCTGTGTTAGCGTGCACGCCACTCCTCAACCGCTCAGCGAAAAATGTTGATATTTGAGTTTAATGTAATTTATGTCGGGACTAACATGAAAATCGATGGCATCTTTCTACGACTCCCCCGACCCAAGATATAGTGGGTCTGAAAAAAAGTCTAAAAGTTCTAAAAAATGGGGTGTCGGACGTGTGATGGACCCCCAGCCTCCTATTTCTCTATGGTGAAAAGTCTCACTATTCTAGCCGCTAGTGTACTAAGATCAATAAAAATAATCAGTATTCTTCTGGTTCCACCGTGCAGTTGTCAGTATCGTGGCCGAATACTAAAAGCATATGAAGTTCGATCGATGAAATTTAATACATAGAATAAGGAATTTTAAAAAAACGACGAACCTTCACAAGTGTCACAGTATTCCCTGTTGACTGGTTTCTTTTTACGCGCAGAATGTCCGGCTGCCTCTTTCTGCGGGACACAAAACAAAATTGCATGAAAAATATGCATTCCCGCAAAGGGTTAGAACGATAATCGGATTTATTTTTCATTTTGCATATCGATATCGAAAATGTTGAAACAACACGAAACGAAAACCTCCCCGCAATAAAACCCCCTAACCACAGCATCAGCATCCATCAAATCGGGTCTTTCCCTAGCCACCCTAATCATCGTATCAAGCACATCCGAATCGGTCACTTCCCCAGCCTCGGCTCCGCCTTCTTGCGTGGGACAGTCCTCGGTCTCGTGCTGGTCGAACAGCTCGCAGATGTCGCAGTAGGTGCGTAGCTTGGCCGCGCGCGACGGAGTCGAGAGTCCGGGGAGAGTGGGCATCTACGTGGGTGGGTAGTGGCATTGTGAGCGAGGGTGTGTGGTGAAAATGGCGGCACTTACAGTAGTTGACACCGGATGTCAACCGGTTCAGATTCAGATTTTACTATGCAGTTCGCGGAACATGTTCAAATGCACTTCATTTCAAATATTCACTTCTCACTATTTCGGCATGTGCATTTGAAGATCATTCAGCGACCGTCAACTAAATAAAAACTGACATCGAAACCAGTTGGCAACCAGTGTCAAATGGTGTGCAAGCAAAAACAAGCAGAACAAAACCCTCTCTAGCTGGAACGTGCGAATTGATCATTGTTGAAATACAGTTTCAAAGCATTAATTAATTTAATTAATAAGCAGTTAATTTCCCCCCCCCCCGGATTTTCTGCTACAATCACAACAAGACGTCCAACAAATTCGTACCGAAACCACCCAGTCACCTTCAAATCCAGTTTGTACATATTCTCGATTTTCTTTTCCAACTCCAATTTCTTTCTATTCTGATCAACAATAACCGAATTTAAAAAGCCAATCTCCTGTTTCAACTGCCCAATCTCTTCATCATGACCGCATCCGCGCTCAACGGCAGCGCCGGCACCGGCGACAATTTCCTTTGAAGTTGCCGCTTCTGATTGGGCCGCAGTTGTGGGCGGATCTTGAGGTGGAGTGGAGGAACCGTGGCTGGCAATCTGTGCAAAGTTTGAGCGTTCTTTGGCAAAGAATCAATTTTTAAACCGGAGTGACCTCAACAACCCAAACAACCTAAACTAGCAGGGTGCTAGGAAAGAGTCCCCAAAACTACGCTTTGCAGTTCCAAATTTAGTGTTAGTTTGAACGTTTCATAATTAAGGCCGAAACGTTTACCGCAAGCGCATCCTATTAAGAAGGAAAATTGGTGACAATCCAACATTGCTGACATTTCATGATCACTTGTTGTCAATAAAACTCAACTGCATCAACCATTTTGATTTCAAAACTTTTCGGAAAGCGAGGTGGGAATTCAGACAAAAAATTATATTAGGTATTCAAAAAAATGGAATGCACGATAAATACAAGACAAAATTGACGTTAACTACAGACTCGATTTGTTGAATATCGGAGAACGTTTAAGTAATGTGTTAAGGTTTTTAAGGATTTCAAACTGTTTTCCGGTATATTTCAAAAAATTCTCATTGGCGAATACTTACATAATTCGTCACGCAAAATGACTCACACTTGATTTCAACACTTCAATCTCTCGCTCTTTAGCAGCCAAAACGTCCTTCAAACTATCTACATCCCCTTGTCTATCTTTAGAAACACTTTCATATTCAGAAATTCTTCTCTCTGCATCAGTGACCTTGACTCTTAAACATTCAATTTCACTTTTGTGCGCAGCACTCTGAGAGCCAAGCATACTTTCCATGTCGCTTTGAAGTTGTGAAATTTCAGATTTCAACGCTGCACATTGGTCGGTCAAATCGGCCCGTGCAGATTCGGAAATTGAGCTGGGAGATTGAGATACAGATTTTGCAGTTCATTGTCCTCATTGAAAGTCGATTATGTGGTTTATATGGCTTTGAAAAGCGAACGGATTTCGCACGTACTTAAGTATATTTACAAAAATAAATCATAAATAATGATGACAACAGACAACAAAATGTTGGAAAAAAATTTAAGCCGCTCACGTACAATTTTGTAAAACAGGCGGCATCTAATGATCATTTTACCACAGAAAACACAGCTAGTATTTTACCCAAGTATTGCGCAAAGTTGAAGGCGAACAGGGACGTACGCAGGATTTTTGAGCGGGGGGGCGGATTGTATACGGAGCCCGGAGAACGGGGGGGGGGCGGCGCCCCCCCCCTAAAATTTAGCCCTATAGTAAGGAATGGAGCCATGGCGCTGGCGCCATTTGTAGGCGCCAGCGCCATGGCAGTTTTGGCGTTGGCGCTGGCGCCAACGTATACTATATAGGTATCTATTAAGACCTATATATAGTTACTATGACCACGTTAGGCACTTTTATTATGCTGTTTGGACTCCTGAAACTATACATTTAACAGCGGGGTGGGGTTTGCGCGCAAAATTTTTTTAAAGTTCCTACAAAATCGCTTTACAAAAGTGCCATTCCTGGCAAATTTTTATGACCGGCCCGGTAACGGGGGGGCGGCCGCCCCCCCGCCCCCCCCCCTGCGTACGTCCTTGAAGGCGAATACAAAAAAAAGAAAAAATATTCAAACAGAAACAAAAATAAACATTTAAGTCTACTCACAGATCTTGGGCTAGTCTGTCATTTGCATCACGCAGCTCATCAGCGTCTATGGCGCGTTGGCGCCATTTTTCTATTTCCAACTGGTGGGCGGAGCCAGAGGCGATTACCTAAAATGTCATAGAAAAGCATGTGAACGCCGAATTTTCGACGACAGAAAATTTTCTTAAGATTTTTTTGTATTGATATATATCTCTATCAGACCTAGCGAGACAATTCGTGCTGAAATGCGAAAAAGATCTAGAAAAAAATGAAAACAATTAACTGCACATCGACACATCAAACAAACACGGATAGTAACAAAAGCCACAACTAAATCTTACCAATACCGGCTACGCATTCCGCTTGCACAATCACAAAAATATCGCATTTTTCAATGACCTACGACCCAAAAAAAAACAGCAGAACAAGTGCAGATGAATAAAAAGTCCTTCACTTGCCTCGGAATTTGTGCTCTTCAACACATCAATTTCTTTTTCCAATGACGCGCACTTTTTCTCGGAAGTTTCTGCTAGCTGATTGGCTGAATGGAGCTGCTCTCGGAGAGAAGAGACTTCTCCGTGCAGCTGGGAAAATATAGGGACAATTTTCCAACACAGTGGGGATGGAAAAACAAAGGGATTTACAAACGATTCCATTTTTTTAATTAATTAAAACGGTTTTTTAGAAACGCTTCCAAATATGGTCATGATAAGTTATGTTTTTTGAAACACGTTGTTTTTTAAAAACATCACAATTTTTAAAAATCCCCACATCAGAGATAGCTAAAACGACACACCTTCTGACTAGACAGGTCAGAGTTCTGCACGGCAAGAGACAATTCACTTTCCAAACGCTGTTTCTCCTTGACATATTCATCGTGTAACATTGCGCGCGCATTTTCAGTCTCTGTGAGTTGTTTCTCCACGTCGCCCTTGGCACTTTTCAGCTGAAAACGAGAAGTAAAAATGTGAAACTTCGGGAGAAAAGTTTCATATTTCAACAGAACAAACAGTTTCGAGGGATTCGCTGAGCAGCTGCCCTTGACTCCCAGATTCCTGAAGTTTTTGTTCCAGTTGGCTACACTTCTCCTCGGCCGCCGTCCGTTTTTGGGTGACACTTTTGAGTGAAGCTTCGTAATCATTGCTGGAAAATGTTACTTGAAATTTTAATTTAAGTTAAATTTTTCCTTAAATTTTTTCTGTATTTCACCTCCACCCAAGGACGTACGCAGGGGGGGGGCGCTCAAAAATCCTGCGTACGTCCCTGCCTCCACCGAACATTTCTGTTTCTCCGAAATGTTTAAACGGAAAAAGTGAGGTTTCCAACATGCATAGAAAACTAAACATGTATAATCTATTTCTTTAAAACCCCCCCCCCCAAAACTTGACATTTTGAGGGTGGGTATTTCGAAGGGGCGGGGGTATTTCGAGGGGGCGGGGGTATTTCTAGGGGTATTTCGAGGGGGGGGGGTATTTCCAGGAAATGCGGTAAACTAACACTTTTTCAGTCAGCCGTTCGATCGAGACGTTTTTCTCATCGAGCAATTTAGCGATTTCCATCCCGCTGCTCGACGCCTCCAACACCTGACAAAATGAAACGTACTTTAAGTATAAAAATCAAGTTTAAAATTCAGGTAAGTTTCCGCATCGTGAAAATTTAGAGTACATACCTTCTGCTCCGTTTCAGTCAACTGTATGCTTAATTTTTCCACATTTTGCACTGATGCATTCAACTGCTCAGATAAAGCATCACGTTCAATTTTCAAATCGGCCACCTGCACCGGTGTTTGAAATAAATTCAGGGTAACGTAAACATATTATCAGAATAGGAACATCGGGAATATTGTCTAACGCTTTTGTGGTTTATATTCAATAAAGCTAGGGTTAAAAAACTCTCAGGGATATAAATACTTTAAAGATATCAGAAAATATCAAACAATAAGATTTTTATATTTATACTTTTCCAGAAAATGTCCAAAGATTTTATTTTATTTTGTTTTTGATAGATTTTCTAGGATTCAATTGACTTATATTTTCTCCAAATCATCCATTTTGGTTGGTTGTGGGTTTGTTGAGTGTGAAATTGGCAAATTTAGAAATGTCTGGACATTTAAAATGCAAAAAAAATTTGAAGCGGGTAATTTTGTTCAATAGCGGGAAACAGCGCTCCAATCCGATTTTGCACGTAGTGCAGTAGCAGGGTTACGATTAACAGACGGGCCTCGAAATTTTTCTAAACCGCAGAATAGAAAGAAAATAACCTGTTTGTCCAACTTTTCCTTTTCAACAGTCACAGTTCCAAATTCAGTTGCTTTCGCATCCAATCGAGTCTGCACATCAGTCAACTCACCGCGAACCGATTCTAACTCAGAATTTTTAGCCGCGAACTCAGCTGTAATGCCGTCAGGAATTATTCAGTCTCGAAGGAACGACAACAATAGAAAATCACACTCACATTGGTTAGACACATTTTGTTTCGTCAAGTTTTCGAGGTTCAATTCAAGCTCGGAAATCTTCTGATCTTTTTCTTTGATAGTGTCCAATCCTGAAAACAATCATTAACAAATAAGCTACGCACATAATCTGCAAATCATCTGGGAAACTCATAAATCTGTTTTGAAAACATTTAGGTTTGCCATAATGAAAAGGCTGTTAACTACTTTTGACGGCTATCAAAAATCATTTATTATGGTAAACTCAAATGCAGTAAACTCGAAACAGATTTACGGGTTTTTCTCAAATTTCGATGGTGTAATAACGTGGCCAAAGTAACACAGCGTATAAAGTGGCACTAAAAAGACGCTAGAGACTCCAACCTTTCTGCAAATCGCCCTCTACCAGTACTAATTGCTGTCTGAGTTCATCCCGATCCGTTTTGGTGGCATCAAATTCCACCTTCACAGATTCTACCTGAAAAATAATATATTTACAAGGCCATTTTGATAAAAATGTCAAGAAGCTTGAGCGGCAGACATTTTGTTTCTCTTCGGCCAGCAGCTTTTCTAGATTATGTTTCTCTGATTCCAATGTAGACTTTTCATTGGAACATTTCGCTTCTAATTCGGTGATTTTGACCGTGGCGGAATTCAACTGCGATTCTAACAGTTCAGAATTTGTTTTCAATGTGTCAATTTCCAATTGTTTTGCCTCATTAATAGAACGCAATTCAGATTCCTGTAATAAAAAGTGACATATTCATAGAAATCGACAAAAATCTATAAAAAATTCCAAACCTTTTTCTGCAGCGCGTCGTATTTCTCCTGCAAATCAGCAGTCGCTTTTTGGCTCTCTGCCAACGACAATCTCCTCTTCTCCAATTCCTCAATCGAGTTCACTTGAGTCGATTTCAATGTCGTTCTCATAGCATCCAACTCGGATCTCGCTGCATTTAATTCGGCTGCAAAAAAAATGTGCAAAAATTCTGGCAGTGTCATTATTACAGCACCAAAGAAAATTAGAGCAAAATAACAACCATTGAGCGAAACTTTTTCTGCACTGGCCGCGGTCAGGTTTCCTTCCAAATCAGTGCATAGCTGCGCCAGGCGCTCCCGCTCTTCGGAGCCTGGGCGGGGGTCCTTTTTCTACCCAAAATAATCATTTTACGTCAAAGTAATGACGACAAAAGACAAAAGACAAAGACGCGGATTTTTTTATCAAAATACAAAATTTATGGTAGACAGGCACTTTCCAATTGTATTTTCAAGCACAAATACAAATTTTATCGTCCCTTATAAGTTCACTTGCCACTACCACTTAGAACTTACTTTTCTTATCAGATTTTACACCAAGTATCCAAAAGTTACATCATCCCAAAACCCCAGCAAACGCAACAAACCAGTTTGCACATTACTCTGCGCAGCTTCTAGCTGCGACTGTATTCGAGCGCGTTCGCCGTTCACAGCGCTGAGTTCATCGCGAGCAGACTGGAGCTCTTCGAACAGCTGTGAGGTCAGAAAAGTGTGTTTTGTGAGTAATTAAGAACGTTTAAACGTTGAATGTATTCAAATTTCAAGTGTTTTTTTAAAACTAAACAGTCGTTTCGAATTTGAATTTTTTCCGAGGATAGTTCCCAAATTTTACATTTTTTTGTGTGAATCTGAATACTACACAGACCATAACTAAAATATGTGAAATTCACGCTCAGTTTTTTTCCCCTTGGAGCTCATGCATCTCTGCAAATAAAAAGACATTGAAAAAATAGAAAAAACCCAAACTAAACCCGATTTTTCTCCTCGACCAGCTGTTTACCCAGCGCGTCCGTTTGCAACTTGGCAGCGGCCTGCATTTCGGCAACGTGCCTCTCGAAATCCGTCACTTTACCAGATAATAAATTACGTTCATTCTCCGACTGCTCCAGTGTCTCTTTCGTGGAGTTTAACTGAAATGAAGGTACACCGTAAATCAAGGACGTACGCAGGGGGGGGCGGGGGGGGCGGCCGCCCCCCCCCGTTCCCGGGCCGGTCATAAAAATTTGCCAGGAATGGCACTTTTGTAAAGCTATTTTGTAGCTACTTTGAAAATTTTTTGCGCGCAAGCGCGCAAACCCCACCCCGTTGTTAAATGTATGATTTCAGGAGTCCGAACAGCATTATAAAAGTGCCCCACGTGGTCACAGTAACTATATCTAGGTCTTAAAAGGTACCTATGTAGTATACGTTGGCGCCAGCGCCAACGCCAATACTGCCATGGCGCTGGCGCCTACAAATGGCGCCAGCGCCATGGCTCCATTCCTTTACTATAGGGCCAAATTTTAGGGGGGGGGGGGCGCCGCCCCCCCCGTTCGCCGGGTTCCGTATACAATCCGCCCCCCCCGCTCAAAAATCCTGCGTACGTCCCTGCCGTAAATCAACGATTAAGTCCCCCCTCGAAAATCCCCATCTCATCGAAAAATACCCCACTGTTTGCTGACTGAGGAAAAAGCAGCATAAAAGCACCCATCAAAAGTAAAAGGCATAATGGCGCATTTTACGACTGGTACCATTGACACTTTTTACATAACAATTTATTCCAGATGAGACAAACTTCTGATTGGACAGCCGCCAATTTCTCGGTGAGGTCTTTGCCAACGGTTTGGCTGTTTGCCAAATCAGCCGTCATTGTCGCAGCTTCATTTTCTCTTGTTACAATCGTCTGCTTCGCGGAGTCGAGTTCCTTTTGCAAGTTGTCAATGTTTGAAGACAAATTGTCGCGTTCCTGCAATAAAAACGTTTGATCACTGGATAATTTTATATATTTACATATGCAGATTGATCTATGCGAAATCATAACTATGTAAAAAAATTCCAACCAAAAGCTGTGTACCAGATATCAGATTTCAGTGGAATGTTTTGAGCATTAATCTGAGGCTCTGTAAAATGAAAAATATCATGCGAAGTGTCAAAAGTCGTGGAAAATGCCAAAGGTTCAACAAAAAATACATAAAAAAAGATTTCACATGCAACGGGGCATTTCACATGACTTTTGACATTTTACAGGGAATTTCACAGGAGTTACCAAGATTTCGGCCCTCCCGTGGGCTGGATAGAAAGCAAATCGCTCCTCCGGAGGGATAGATAACTGAAAATTGTTCTGGGGCCGAATTTGAACGTGTAAAACTATAAAAAGGTATGAAGAGCCAGCTTCACGTCAGCTGAAATTCTTGAAATTGAATACTTTCAAATCCCTGGTGCAATGAATTGGTCTTAATAACAAAAATAAAGGAATGGTCATAAATTATTTGCAAATCTTGTTAGGTAGTAAGTTGACGGTTCTCACGCAAACATACTGAGGGGTAAATAGTTCATGAGGCGTTCATGAGACAAAAACGTTTCATGAGAGTGATAGTAATATGATAAGATAAACTGGCCCTGTTCCTGTGTATACATGTATTTACACCCGCTCAACATGTAGACAACGGGTCAGTGGTCTCCGAGATTTTGACACCAAGAATGGGCAAAATTTGGCGATTTTGAGTGAAAATAGGAGCAAAATTTCTAAAATTGCGCCAGTTAAATGGATAGCTGGCCGATTTGGTATGGGGCAGCCCCCTCGGAGACCCCTGGCATTGTATGACTTTTGACACTTTTCATGACATTTAACATTTTACATGGCATTGCGCATGGTCTGGCCAGAAAAAGCCACGTACCATATTCAAATCGTTAATGCACAAACTACACCAAACCTTTTTCAACTCATCCACCGTCTGTTGGCCTAGTGCCAACTTTATCTGCAGCTGGCCGGACACTTCCTTTTCCGCATTCAACTGGGACAAATCGGCCGCGTGCAATTGCCGTTCCGTTTCCAAAGATTGCGACAGCTGAAAGTTTGGTTATTTTGTGATCACAATAATGGAGGGATACAATTTACCCTAGTAGTTTTTTCGGTTGTCAGGATTCAAACCGGATTCAACGGATGTCGATTCAAAGTCGTGATTTTGCATTTTCCAGTCCTGATCCCGAACCCTATTGATAATTCCGACTTCTCAACATATCAGACCTAGGGATGGAAAAAAAGCGCTTTTTTTTAACGACCCCGCTTTTTTTTAAAAAAAAGCGCTTTTTTTTAAAAAAACGCGCTTTTTTCGCTTTTTTTCAAAAAATGTCAAGACATTACCTAAAAAGCTCCCAAATATGGTTCTGAGCCAATATATACAGGTATATCAGACAAGTGGTAGTACTTGTGATGATATATAGTCATAGAATGGCTGTGTAATCATGAGATAGCATTAAAAATCCTGATTTCTGCTGAAAAAATCCAATTTTATGTTGACTTGTAATGTATATCGCCATTTGTGAATGTTTCGTGACTTCTAGTGAAGTTAAGCATGGGATACTTCTTAAATATGGCTATAAGAGAAGGCTAATACATGACACTGATGTTTCACACTGTAGAAAAGTGTGTTGAAGCACATTGGCCGGGTATTATATACTTGACTGACATATCACAACTTATGATTACATGATACCATGCAGTAATAGAAGCAATGGCACTAAAAATGCCACAATACCAATGAAAACAACCATCAATGGCAATTTGCATGCGGTATTGCGCGCTCGCGCGCGAAAAAATTGCAAAATACCTAGTGCATAGGTACAAAATTTTTTGCCAGCGCTTTTTTTTAAAAAAAGCGCTGGGACCCTTGCGCTTTTTTTTAAAAAAAAGCGGCGTTTTTTTTAAAAAAAAGCGCTTGAAAAAAAGCGCTGGCCATCCCTAATCAGACCAATATCATTTTTCCCAGATTTTACAGTGTCGATCGCTAAAAACACTGCCATCAATACCGGTTCCAAATGAATACAAAATCGTTACCTAGAACCCGATTCAAAAACCCCAGTGCTGTTTGAAACATGCCGGCTGGACAATTGATTTTGTCGGACAGTGTATAATTCCTAGATACACCTGAAGAGTCACAAAAACACAAACCGTGTCTATTTGGCCATTGATTTCTGACAACTTTGACTCAAAATTGGCCCTTTCCGTGTCAAATGCAGCATGTTTTTCACCGGCTGACTTTTCCAATTCACATTTAGACTTTGACACCAATTCAAGCTCGGAATTTTTCGATGCAAGCTGCGGAAATGAATGATCCTTATTTGACGATAGAAATGAAAATGTGCATTATAAATCATCCCAAATGTAATGTTGAACAAACCTCAGCTTCTATACCAGCGCAATTTTTCTTCATTTCGTCTAATTCCTTGCCCAAACTTTCAGCATTTTCAACCGCATTTTTCTTTTCATTTTCCAACTCACCTATCTTTTGTTTTGCGATATTCACATCTTCACTCCACTGAAAAATATGTAAATATTACACTTCACATTATTTACATTGTACCTGCCCACACTAGTTTTCAAAAGAAATTACGAAAACTCATAAATCAGCTTTGAACGCATTTGAGTTTACCACAATGGGGTGTCCGCAACTAGAGTTGACGCGGAGATTAAAAATGACTCAAAATGACTCAAAAAATTCTAATAAACTCAAATGCGTGACGGATTTATTAGTTTTCAAACCTTCAGTTGAAAGCTAGTATGTGTGGGCAAATTGAAAAAGTTATGAAGAAACTAAAATGCGATTAAATTTTTTTTCAAAAAAGATAACAAATGAAAACACACATTCTTTATGGTATCATTTTGCGTCTGCACCTGAGTACTGAGTTCAGTCAATTCAGATGACTTCTGCGAGACAGCCTTTTCATGCTCACTGCATTTCTTATTGGACAGTTCCAATTCTTGGCGCAATGAATCGGTCTGAATTTTAAAAAAAAGAAATTTTTCATGAGTGATATCGTTATGACGAAATAAAACTACTAGGCCTGCACGCTACAAAAAGTATTTCACCGCTCTTTGCTTAAAAAGAGTAATACAAAAATTGTATTTACTAATTCATCGATATCGTCGAATCAGTCTAATGTGATGATAAAAATATTGATTTTTATTCATATCAGATACGGTATCATATCAGATACGGTATCATATCAGATACAGATTCATATCAGATACATTGGAAAGTGCGCCATCAACGACTATATAAAAACCTACTTGTTTCTGCATATCAGCCACCAACTGCTCAACCTGCCCCTTATTGTCAGCCAAACTGCTTTTCTCACTCAAAAGCGCAGCGTGTTGCTCCCGCATATCAGAAAGCTGTTTTTGGCTGTCTGCCAATTCTGCCATGACCTGAGAATACGAGCGTGATAGATACTTAAGTGTGAATAAATTTTACAAGCATTTTAAAATACAAGCATAGGGCACCGTCCTTGAAGTTAGAAGCTCATGGTACTTTGTGGTGTTACAAATGGTTGAAAACGACGTTGTTTTTCAACCGTTTAAAAGTCCGGCCAACCCTAGACAAAAATAATTTAAAACGACCTTTTTCAGTTCAGTTTCATTCAAATCGCACTGCTTTTTGTGGTCAGCCACATTGGATGCCAAAATTGCATCTTTTTCCTCTAACAATTTCTGCAGTTCCGTCAATTTGCAATTTAGTGAATTCACGTCATCCGTTGCTGTGGAAAGCTGAAATGTTTAGAAATAAAAACAATTGTGAATAGTGGGCGATGTGTGATGTAATAGTGCCAAGAAAGACAATATGTATGTGTCTTTGGCACTGCGCCAGTACCTCTATCAAAAAGTGGATGACACCATTGTGTTGTAAATTGTCATTTCGCGCTAACCTCAAGTTACATTGTAGTGTAGCCACACACACTAGTTTATGACTGAAATTTTTGAAACTTTGAAATCTGTTTTATAGCATTTGAATTCGCGAAAATAGTAAACTTCGCTTTGAAAATAGTAAACTTCAATCGCTCCGGCAACACTAGTTGACAGGCTCCCCATTCCGGTAATCTCGAAACCTTTCAAAGCTGATTTATCAGTTTCCAAACATTTGGCAATGACCCAACACCCATTTAACAGACCTGTTTGGCTCTATCCTCCGATTGTTGCACCAAACTCGCCTTTCCACTCTCTAATTCCCCCTTCTCACCCTCCAAAGATGTTATGCGAGCTTTTAAATCAGTCACTTCGTTTTCATGCTGTACAAAATAAGCTTAAAGTGGAAAAAGTAGGTTGGGAGAAGTTTAATAACTGCAAAGCACGTCACGTGTGAAAAACGAGCGAAAATTTGTACGTTTCCGACGGATACGCACTACAACAATAAAAACACGAACAACACACAAAGCAGTGGCTATCAATACTCTAGGCTATTTGATAAATTTTTTTAGAAAACTTCCAGGTTTTTAAAAAAACGGGATAAGAATGTAAAAATAAATTACCAACCGCCACCTTCTCATTAGCAATCTGTTTGGCCATAAGTTCCGCTGATTGAGTTTGCAATTCATTTGCCGCAGACAGTTGCCTCTCTAACTCCTGAGAAAGTTTATTGCGGGTATATTTATCTACTGAAAAAATATCCCAGGCAGGGGTTCGGTAGGTGCGGTTACCCCTCAAACGCTCTGACTATCTATCTATCACGTAGGCCGCTCAGCTATCTATCTGCCCACAGGGCAAAATTTTTGGCTTGATAAAAAAAAATCCAAAAAAATCAATTGACGTTGACTGAAGTGTGTGTATTTATGCACACTAGCTGACAGCAAAGATTTTCAAAGCTAATGAATGTGTTTTAAACAATTCAGTTTACCAGAAGAAATTATTTTTGTTTTCCGTCAACACTAGTTGACACCACATCCCGAAATTTCCGCCGAAAACTATTGTGCATAGCGGCACCAATAAAATTATACAATTGAAATATGGAATTTCCGAACCCACCACCACGTGCTGCTTGAGTAGCTCTTTGTCATTTTCCAATTGATCAACGTCCTGTTTCAGCTGCAGTTGCATTTCGTCACGTTCCACTACGGCTGTTTGTGCTTTCGATTGCCACTCCAACAGACGGTCGGTTAAATCCTCCTCCGTGCTTGTTAGCTGGAAAAAATGGACAAAAAATGAAAAAATCGACCGTTATGTAGCAACTGGGGGTTCAAACGGTGCCGGCATTTCGTAATCGGGATTGAGACAGGGATTTTGCAAAGTAGGGATCGGAACTGGGTATTCAGGATCTGGATCGGAAAATCCCACCATTTGTCGGGATTCGGAACCGGAATTTAAAGAACAAGTCGAGATCGTGACTGAAAAATCCCGACATCCCGACGCAATCAGTTCGAACCCCAATACCAAAAGCACCTTTTCCTGAAGTGCAGCCATATCTTTGGTCAGTTGAGCGCACTGGCTGCGGGATTCATCCAACTGAGTGCTAACAACGGAGGCAGCTGCCAGCTCACGTCTGTGTTTAGGTATTTAGAATGGTGAACTATAGGTGTTCTGAAATGGTAAAGAAAATGGGGACATTGTATGTAGATGCACACATTTTCATTGCATCGTCCCAAAAATAAAATAAAACAACACAATTTTGCTATAATCATTCATTTCCCTTCACGAAAACCCTACTGTGCTTCACTGCACTGGTACAGTAAAGCGATTTCAGTTTAAGCTTACATACTTGAAAACCAAAAAAAGAGCTTCCCCATAGAGTTCATATTATATTACAACCAGTGTGCAACTAGGGTTCAAACGGGATCCCGATCCCGATCCCGGATCCCGTGAAAGTCCGGGATTTACCAGTCCCGATCCCGATCCCGATCCCGAAACCCCAATCCCGATCCCGATCCCGATCCCGAAATCTCAAAAATACCAATCCCGATCCCGATCCCGAAAGTTTTCAAATCCCGATCCCGATCCCGAGAAACTCCCAAGTCCGGGATCCCGATCCCGGAAAAATGAGTGGAAATTATAAAAAGTGAAATAATGACGTTTTTGCAGGCAAAAAACTGGATGCAAACCCCCAGCGTCAATTTTATGCCACTTTTCTGGCATCCAACAGTGTTTTGAAACCTTTATGAACAACTGTGAATGCCAGAAAAATGGCCAAAATCTCTATCCCCAGAACCCAATCCCGATCCCGGAAAAATGCCTATCCCAATCCCGATCCCGATCCCGTGACCCCAATCCCGGCCAATCCCGATCCCGATCCCGATCCCGAAATCTCAAAAAACCAATCCCGATCCCGATCCCGATCCCGAAACCCCAATCCCGATCCCGATCCCGATCCCGAAATCTCAAAAAGTGAATCCCGATCCCGATCCCGATCCCGAAAAGTCAATCCCGTTTGAACCCTATGTGCAACCCGCCATTTAGCTGACCTCGCATTGTCCAATTCCGATGACAATTCATCAGAACGCTTTTTGAGTGAATCTACTTCAGCCTGCTTTGCGGCGACTAGCGCTTGCTGCTGCTCGCTGGCGCCCGCCGCACTGGACAAACTTTGTTCCTGTGATGAATATATTTAAGTGTGTATAAAGTGATACTTTTGCGATTGAGGTTTGCACTTGAACATGTAAATGTTGTACTTACCTGCGGGGCCCAGTGAAGTGTCATGCCAATTTCAGATGAACTTTGCAAAATGTCATTTTTATTGACCGGTGAAATTATAAAAAATTGGACAGAAAAAACGTTCTACATGTTTTAAACGACCCAGGTTTTTTTCATAAAACAAACGTTTTTTTCAACACATACAGCTTGAAATATAGCACTAGTGTCAGTACTTAGTGATGTTCCGTATAGGTATACACATTTATAATGGCCGTGGAGCCATCGGATAGCACGTCTTTAAAGGCTGAGTAACAGCCTGTCACTGTAACATATAGGGTTCAAACGATATATCGTATCGAATATCGAATATCGGATATCGACCATTTTTTAATATCGAATATCGAATATCGATATCGAAAATTTTGAAAAAATATCGAATATCGATATCGAAAATTTTGAAAAAATATTGAATATCGAATATCGATATCGAAAATTTTGAAAAAATATCGAATATCGATATCGAATATCGACCATTTTTACGATATATCGAACCTGTGTTGTGTCCCCAAATTTACTTTTCATTTTCATTTTGAGATGTTTATGGTTGATCTGATGTGCTTATATTAGGTTGTAAACTAATGAAGTGTCTTTTTTCGCCATCTCATACAAATATACATTTGTGCTTTCCATTGTGTTGTACGTTGACCGATTTTGATGCCATTTCAGTATGTTATGGTTTGGGGTCTGGGCTATGACGAAATGTTTTTGTTTGCTCAAATAATCCCCCAGTCCCGAGAAAAGTGGGGTCTATAAAAAGGTGGTCATTTTACGTGGCCAATATGCACATTGAGTTTGAAGCTTAATAACTCAGCCATTTCTGGGCCGATTCGGATCGTTCAACACTTAAAATAACCAGGACAATCCGCAGATTCAATTTTTGTGGTCGAGTTAGTGATGTCTTAATCCCATATGCCGATTTGACCCGGTTTTTGAACATGAAAAATAATCGTAATAATAATTTTTCAAGACAATTTCTTTGAAGTTGCTATCATATACTATAGACAAAAAGAATAAATCTGGCCCAAAAATTATTTCAATATCTCTCTCCAGTCAAAAGTTATATCACTTTAAACATTCGCCTCCCAACAATAAATAGAAAAATCTGCTTGACGAGCAAATGCATGTGACTTCAGAAATCCATATCTCGGCCATTTCTCAGCCAATTTCCACCAATGAACACTTAAGATGATCAGAAAAACCTGTAAGTTTCATTTTTATGCTCAGGTTATCTGTATTCATCGTTCTTGATTAGTTATTTACATGTATGGGAGGCGGAAGTTCACAGTTCTATTACTTTTGATTGGAAAGAGATATTGAAATAAATTTTTTGGTATATGAATCCCCATTGTCTTAAGTATATGATAGCATGTTTAGAAAATTTATTTTTGGTGTTTAAAAACTGGGTCAAATCGGCATACGTAATTTAGACATCACTAATCCGACCACAAAAATGGAATTTACTGGTTGTGCTGATCATTTTAAGTGTCGAACGATCCAAATTGGCCCAGAAATGGCTGAGTGAGTAAGGTTCAAAGTGAATGTGTAGATCGGCCATGCAAAATGACCACCTTTTTATAGACCCCCCTTATCTCGGGACTGGGGGATTATTCGAGGAAACAAAAACATTTCTTCATAGGTCAGACCCCAAACCCCAACATACTCAAATGGCATCAAAATCGGTCAACGTACAAAAGAATGTGGGATGCACAAATGTATATTTGTATGAAATCAAAAAAAAGACACTTCATTAGTTTACAACCTAATAGTATTGTATTTGATGAGTAAAAGTACAGTATTTATAATGTCATTGTTGTTGGAGTGCTAAATTTGAAGCCAGAAAACGCTGATATACTTTTTTTGCAACATGCCCTTAAGCAATTACATTATAAGGATGAACTGTAATATCTACCAATTGTTATTTGTCTGATACACTTTGATTCATCATGTTTTTCTTCTATTTTCTACCATTGAGTGATGTAAAGCTTGTTGAAATCACTTGTATCATTCACATTTCAGTAAAGAGATGAAAAAACATGTGTGCAACCACATGAAAATACAATATGCCACTTGAAATATGCTTTGCTATACCAAAAGCATATCGCAATATCGAATATCGAAAATATCGAAATATCGAATATCGACCACTTTTCAATATCGAATATCGAATATCGATATCGAAGTTCCATATCGTATCGATATCGAATATCGAGTTTCAGAAAAATATATCGAATATCGAATATCGAAAATTTTGAAAAAATATCGAATATCGATATCGAAAATTTTGAAAAAATATCGAATATCGATATCGAAAAGTCATATCGTTTGAACCCTAGTAACATAGTTTAAAAAAACTTTTCAAATGGCTCGAGCAGACACTACCAGTACCCCCCTTAAAAAGGCAACAAAAATCCATAGCTGAAGTAGCACATAACCAACCATTTTCTCCTTCTCACCGACAACTTCCTGCAAATCCTTCTCAGTGCGCTGCAATTTCTCTTCAGCAGCGGCCAAATCCACGCGCAAAGTAGCTTCCACTTGAGAAAGTTCGTAACACCGGGCATCCAGTGCGGCCTTCTCTTGTTCGATGTCTGTTTGGAAATGGGAGTGTTTCACTTGGGTGTAGTGATGGAATGGCGCCATGGCGCTGGCGCAATTTAAGTGCGCCAAAGGGCGCCGCGCCATGACGCCTTTTTTCTGTGGCGCCCTGTTTCCGAAAGGCGCCATGGCGATCAGCGCCGATTTTTCAGAAAATGCAAAGGATCGAATAAAAAAAAACGATTTCTCTATGAGCCCACACACGATGGTTGACAATACAAATTCAACTCAATGTCAACTAAAAAACACAAAACAAATTTTTTGAGCATCACATCTGACCGAAACAATGAAAATGATATGTCCTGATGTAAAACTAACTATGCTCTATTAATAGTCAGGGGTCTCGAATGGGGGGTGGGGGGTTACCCCCCCAAACCGCCCAGCGATCTATCTATCCCGGAGGTCGGTCAGCTATCTATCTAACTATCTATCCCGGGGGCAAAATTTTGGGCTACTACCCCCTATTTTTCACCTACTTTTAGCGATTTTTCTCCCTTACACCCCGAAAAAGCCTATATATTGAACCCCCGCGCAACCCCCCCCCCACAAAAATTTCCAGCACTCTATCCCTCCGGAAGAGCGATTTGCTATCTATCCAACCACCCAGAGGGTAGAAATTCAAGATTCCCCTGTAAATAGTACCGGGTGGCCCACGTCAGGCGCACGGTTTTGATTGGCCCCCAACACATCAATTTTGAATGAAAATCGTTCGAATTTGGTATGGGGGTAAATGAATGTACCCCATTTGTTGTATTAAGTGCACGGTTTCATATCACAAGATTTCGTGTCAGAACGTGAAAGAGTTTCATATTTACGTTTTTGAATGTGTCCCATTGTAGATGGTCCTGTGGAGTGACGTTGTTTTGCATACGATGTGATAAATTTGAAAATTTCGTGATATTTATGTGTGTGCTTAACATACTAAATAGGGTACATTTATCTACTGACATGCCAAATTTGACTTTTTATATGAATGATTGATGCTTTGGTAGACGATTGCTTGACATGCGCCACGCTCAAACACGTATTAAACTTTGCTTCACGTTCCGACAAGCATTTTTGTGATGTGGAATCGTGCACTTAACACAACAAATGGGGTACATTTATCTACCCCCCATACCAAATTTGAGCAGTTTTCATTCAAAATTGACGTGTTGGGAGCCAATTGAAACCGTGCGCCTACCGTGGGCCACCCTATACAATAGTACAAAATTTAGTTGACACAAATTCAGTTGACATCCAACGTGTGGCGCTTATGAAACGAAAAAATGCAATCCCTCGTAGTGACCTCTGAAATTAACCTGATGCGTTTTCATTGAAAGATGCCAGCTGCTTTTCCGCCTTCTCGCAAGCCAATTTCTGAAATAATTAAACAATCGAATTCAATACAAAGTGAAAAATAACAGAAAAAATACACAAAAAATCTCACGCATGCCTATATTATACTCACCTGCGCGCTGAGCGACTTCTGAAGTTCAGCATGTGCAGCATCAGAAGCGAGCAGTTTCTCCCTTAACTGCACTTCCTGGGCGCGCGCTTCCTTCAGGGATGTGTCCCGCTCAGATACCTTCGATTATTGGACTTTTAGTGTGAATGAGTTCGCGTGAAAATGTGTGCGAGATACTGTGTGTGTGTTTACTGCTGGCGGGTATGACTTAGATAAGGAGCAGTTTACTCATCTTGAAAAAATATTAGAAGCTCATAGGCTTTTTAATGGTGCAGAAGGCACTAAACTGGGAAAATGGCTTAGGGAAATGGGGGAAAATTTCAACAAAATTTTATAAGCACATATACAGCCATAGTACATAGGTGAAAATAAGCAATGCACTAGAAATGCAAAAGTGAAGTGGTGATTTGATTTTGAAGGTGGAATTGGACCCACACACGCTAGTTGACATCGACACCAAATGTCAACTGGTTCCGATCCCAATTTCAAGCTTGCATTTGATCGTCGTTCTTTGGCTTGTCAGCCACCTTTTAATTGGGATCGCAACCAGTAGGGTTCAAACGATATGACTTTTCGATATCGATATTCGATATTCGATATTTTTTCAAAATTTTCGATATCGATATTCGATATTCGATATTTTTTTCTGAAACTCGATATTCGATATCGATACGATATGGAACCTCGATATCGATATTCGATATTCGATATTGAAAAATGGTCGATATTCGATATTCGATATTTCGATATTTTCGATATTCGATATTGCGATATGCTTTTGGTATAGCAAGGCATATTTCAAGTGGCATATTGTATTTTCATGTGGTTGCACACATGTTTGATCATCTCTTTACTGAAATTTGAATGGTGCAAGTGATTTTAACAAGCTTTACATCACTCAATGGTAGAAAATAGAAGAAAAACATGATGAATCAAAGTGTATCAGACAAATAACAATTGGTAGATATTACAGTTCATCCTAACCTAATTGCTTAAGGGCATGTTGCAAAAAAAAGCATATCAGCGTTTTCTGGCTTCAAATTTAGCACTCCAACAACAATGACATTATAAATACTGTACTTTTACTCATCAAGTACAATACTATGAGCACATCAGATCAACCATAAACATCTCAAAATGAAAATGAAAAGTAAATTTGGGGACACAATACAGGTTCGATATATCGAAAAAATGGTCGATATTCGATATCGATATTCGATATTTTTTCAAAATTTTTGATATCGATATTCGATATTCGATATTTTTTCAAAATTTTCGATATCGATATTCGATATTCGATATTAAAAAATGGTCGATATCCGATATTCGATACGATATATCGTTTGAACCCTAGCAACCAGTTGACATTTGGTGTCGATGCAGGGGTCTCCTAGGGGGGGGGGGGGCTGGGGGGGGGGGGCTGCCCCCCCCAAATCGGCCAGCTATCTATCTATCCCGGAGGCCGCTCAGCTATCTATCTATCCCGAGGCAAAATTTTTGGCTACTACCCCCAAAGACCCCCCCCCCCCAAATCGCTCAGCTATCTATCTATCTGGAGTGGTTTTTGAGAAATTTTGCCCCAATTTTCGCACAAAATCACCAATTTTCACACCTTTTTATAGTTTTTCACCTTCAAAATCGTGCTTTCCGGCTATATACATGGTTATACAGCTATTTTTAGCCATTTTATACCCACTTTTGTCTACTTTTAACTGATTATTAGCGATTTTTTCCCCTTTCTGCCTTCTTAACCTTGAAAAAGCCTATATATTGTGCCCCCGCCAGCCCCCCCCCAGAAAATTTTTCCAGCTATCTATCCCTCCGGAGGAGCGATTTGCTATCTATCCAGCCCCCGCGAAGGCCAAAATCCTGGAGACCCCTGTGTCGATGTCAACTAGAGTGTGTGGTGGCAATAGGCCAAGGGTGTGAAAATTTGCTCAAAAATCAAACAATTTTGCATTGGGATAGATAGCTGAGTGCGCCTGTGATAGATGAATAGCTGGAGCTTTTGGGGGCGGAGTAACCCCCTACAAAACCCCTGATAATGAAAACCCCCCAAGAACTTTCGCCAACCTGCAGGCTCAATTTTTCCACATCCGCTTTCAATTTCTCCATTTCCTCATTATCTGGCGGCTGCAACTGGGCCCCATCTACGGGCGTTTTTGATCTTTCTTTCAACCGCGTTTCCAAATCAGCTTTTTCAATAGCTTCTTCCTCCATCCGGAACGATAAATCCTCACTGCGTCTGTGTGATGGGAGTTTTTGGAAGGGTGAAGTGTGAATGGGTTGTATAAATATTTTCGGTAGGTTTCGGACGATCGACACTGTCTACTTTTTTACGTGAAAACCGTAACTTTAAAAAAACGTATTTCCCGGATTATCTGGCGCCAGCCCCATGGCTCCATTCCGTTATCACGGTGATGAAATTTAAGGGGGTGCCCCCCGACTGCGCTCTGTATACAATCATGTCTCCCCGGTCCCTGCTCGTGTATAGGACACGGTATTAGAGAAGCTTTCACCCGAACACACTTAAAAATTCAACACAAAAAAACGAGACCGAAAAAAAAGAAGAAAAAACGAAAAAGAAATACCGCCCTACCACACCTCTTCTCTTCCTCAAACAAATCCCTATACTTATCCCTATCTTTCTGCAATTCAGCCAACTTGACAGCCATCTCAGCCAACTTCTCATCTACGCCGCTGCCACCTTCAAGTGTTGCCGCGGCGGCGCCAGTGGCCGCGGCGGCAGCAACTTGCGACTGAGTCGCCGCCGCGGCGACAGATTTTTCCTGGCGCTCGAGTTCGCGCTCGCGGATCAGCCGCTCGATGTGCTCGTCCTTCTCCTTGATGATGCGCTGCAGGATGATCATGTCCTGGTCGCGGTCGCCAGTCAGACGCTGCGCAGTGTTTTTTGAGATGAATTTGTTGTTTTTTAGGTGAATTCAGTTACGGTTCAAACGGGATTGACTTTTCGGGATCGGGATCGGGATTGGTTTATTGAGATTTCGGGATCGGGATTGACCTTTCGCAGGGACGTATCCAGGATTTTTGAGCGGGGGGGGCTGCTTGTTTACGGAGGCCGGCCAGGGGGGGGGGCTCAGCCCCCCCTAAAATTTTAGCTACATAGTGGCGGAATTGCGCCATGGCGCTGGCGCCATTAGTAGGCGCCACGCTATGGCGCCATTGGCGTTGGCGTCAGCGCCAGGTAACGATGTATATGTATGTAAATATACATACAAAACAGCAAAAAGCACAACATTGAGTGTATTTATGACGATTTGCGGCCACATGGAGCAAATCTGATGATAATACACCTTATGTCTGGGGGAGAATGCGCGCTCGCGCGCAAAATTTTTTACGCTGACGTTGAAAAGTCGCATTTTCCGGTCACTTTCTGGTCTCGCCCCGGGAGGGGGGGGGCTGCGGCCCCCCCTGCCCCCCCTGGATACGGCCCTGACCTTTCGGGAACGGGATCGGGACTGGTGTTTTTCAGGATCGGGATTTAGGCTTAAGAAATTGGTTTCCAGGGTGTTTTTTGACATTTCACAAAATGACCCAAAACACCAAAAACAATGGACGCCAGAAACGTTGGATCAAATTGGCATCCAAAACAATGCTATAGATTCATTTCGGCACTGCGCAATTGGGATCGGGATTGGGATTTTCAAAATCTCGGGATCGGCATTGGCTTTTTCTAATTTCGGGATCGGGATCAGGATTGAGGTTTCGGGATCGGGACCACAAAATCCCGAAATTTCTCGGGATTCGGGATCGGGATCCCGTTTGACCCCTAAATTCAGTGTGAAATGGACAGGTGTCAAACAATGGGGCCAAGGGCCAGTTGCGCACCCTGAAAACTCTCAAATGCTATGTAAAATGACACACAAATTTGTCAATTGCCATTCAAAATGTCAAAAATTTCTTTTCTGTTTTAATAAACATTGAATGAATTTCTTGCGCCTACGCCTGTCGGACGGATCCAAATGTAAGTTACAATTGAATTAGGGGCGGGAAGTGAGTCTAAATATGCCACCGGCGGCCGAGTAACAAGCGAAAATGTTCAGACATCACAGCAAATATCGAAAACCCGAACCGCCACTCAACCTTAGCAAATCGAGCCGCAAGACACCACCAACCACCAAATCCAAACCCATCACACACCTTGCCCTTCACAGCCCCGCCCACATAGCTGCCGAGACTGGAGTTGAGCGACTCCTGGCTACCGAGCCTGGAGCAGGCGCCGATGCGCAGCAAGCTGGCCTTGTTGTGGCGCACGCCGGTCGCGTCGCGCACCGACGGCGTCTGGTTCGGCGCCCGGTACACCTTGGCCGCCGGCGCGAACAGACCGTGTTGTGCGGGACACCGGAAGTACCTTGGGGGGGGGGGGGTAAATTGTGCGGTTTACGGTAGGGTTGGAAATAGGACTCTTTATCGCATCACCCGATCAGATATTTTAAAAATCACAGCTAGCAGACATTGAGGTGCTTATGCGCTAGGTGAAATGCAAAAAGTTTGCGGACAAGCTATCGCAGTTTCGCGTATGGAATAAATGGGTTGAATTTTTTAATGGCTTTATCAGTAAATTTGGTGATATACGTGATATGGCTTAACTAGATGCACAAAAAAACAAATACATAAAATGCAAACAGTACAGTTATCTGAAACGTTCAGGGCAAGCTTGCAAGCGCTATCGGGCTAGCACCAAACAAAATTGCGATTCAAAAAAATCGAAATTGGTCGACTTTCCCAGATAATATTTAATTACATTTTTAACCACCCATTTTTCAATGCCAATTCAATCCACGCACCTTTCTCCCTGAACGGCGCCATCATTCTTGCCGCGCGGCTCGTCTAGCTCCACCCCGGCCCACAGCCCGGCGGCGAACTTTGTCTCGCCCAAAAACCGCAAAGTTCCAACCCGCGGTCCCTGTGCGGCGCGCACGATAACTCGGTCCCCCACGGAGGGTCTGAGGAAAGTTTTTGGGAAATGGTAAGGGTTTAGTTGTAAAGATAATAAAGGATCAATATTTACATAATGTAGTAAGTGGCAAAAAGTGAAAAGTGGCAAGAATAGTTGTAAATGTCAAGTTTCACGTAGGGATGGCAAGCGCTTTTTTAAGCGCTTTTTTTTTAAACGCCGCTTTTTTTTTAAAAAAAAGCGCTGGCAAAAATTTTTGTACTTATGCACTAGGTATTTTGCTATTTTTTTAGTGCGCAAGCGCAAAATTTCACATATTAATTATCACTGGTGGTTGTTTTCATTGGTTTTGTGGCATTTTTAGTGTCATTGCTTCTATCCCTGCTTGCTATCATGTTATAATAAGTTATGATATGTTAGTGTAGTATAGAATATTCAGTCAATGTGCTCCCAAATACTTCAACAGTGGGAAACATTAGTCTCAATGTATTAGCCTTCTCTTATAGCCTTATTTATAAGCACTATTTCATGCCCAACTTCATTCAAAGTCATGAAACATTCACAAACTGCGATATACATAATGAGTCAACATAAAAAGTAATTTTTTAGCAGAAATCACAACTGATCATGTTATCCAATGACTACACAGCCATTATATGGCTATATATCATCACAAGTACTGCCACTTGTCTGATATACCTGTATATATTGATACAGAACCATATTTGGGAGGTTTTTAGGGAACGTCTCAACATTTTTTGAAAAAAGCGAAAAAAGCGCGTTTTTTTAAAAAAAGCGCTTTTTTTAAAAAAGCGGGGCCGTTAAAAAAAAGCGCTTTTTCCATCCCTAGTTTCACGTGAATTCCTAAAGAGTAAGTAATGAAATACTTTGCACCTGACCACTTGCATAGTTGACACCTTGCATCAACACGTCAGATTTCGTATCTCCAATCAAACACCATGCTCAAAAAAAAATTCAGCTTCAGCTGCATCGATTATTTTCGAAATAGCAATATCCGATTATGATCGCAAATGCCACTGAATTTTGAACCGAATTCTAAAAAATGCGCCCCACGCACCAATCAGACACGATATAGCAACATTGAATCAATAACAAGGTAACAAAACTATTTTTTTAAACATTTCAGAACGAAATCCGATTGAAAATACAAACAATGGTTCTCCATAGAGCGCACTGGTCGATTCACAGGGAGGCCTACACTTGTTCAGCAGATTTGATATTATTTTCCTTTCAGCCATTGCAATACAAAGATTGTATTTTTGTTTGCAATGCACGCTAATCGTATTTTTCTGTACGAATATGAACGATCTAAATAAACAAAGTCTAGCTAATCCGTCAAAAAAAATCTACGCGAAGTACATAAAAATGTCCGTCAGATATTTTCAAAAGTAGTGCAACGTATTTCACATTTAGATTAGCACTATGAAGGAGCCGAGAAATTTTTTGCCTGGCAGCGTGTAATTCGAATAAATACAAACGAACTTCAGGTGTACCACGACGGAATGAGCTTATTTGCATAACACTCATAGGATAGGAGTACGCAAATATTTCTACTCACAGCGAATTTTTGAGACGGAAAAATCCAATACTCTTAAAAGGTGAATAATTCGGGAGAAAAAAACTACATTTTTCAATACTTTTCAATACAACATTTTAAATACACTGGTAAGACACCGCCACGGTTTTCGAAATTCGGAATACTAGTCTTTACTACTAAAAACCGCGGTAAATCTTCATTTTTTTCCGATAATGGTAGCGCACGATAGCTTGAATTTGCGGTACTGTACAGCCAACCCAGCCACCAAAACAACCCTCACTCAACAGAAACAAACTAACTCAACACCCCCAACAACGCTGCTCCCAGCCACGCTTCCCGGCCCGCCCGCGTGGGGGGTCCGCATCAAATACGAGAAATCGTCATACTGAGACCCCGGGGGAGGGGTGCCCCCGATGGCTGGAGAAGCGGAATGCCGCATGCGCATCATTTGAATGGATGAGGGGTCCATGCCTGGGGTTTGAGGGGGTCACTGATCGAGGGGGTTCACTCAGAATTTTTGTACCTTTTTCATCAATTTTATTACAGTTTTATTTTATTTTTTACCTTATTTTGTATTTTGAACTATTTTTTGATAAGTGTTTTTTTCAGTATAGGTATTTCAAGTATAGTATTATATGGCGCTCCACACACAGCGATTTTAAAAATAAGTTCGAACGTTTTTGGGCAAAGTATGAATACCGTATTTCTTCTAAAAGAGCGTCGTCAAAAAAATTTTTCGTCAACTTGTTTACTTGCCGTTCTATTGGAGGTTGACGAAAAAAATAGAACGGCGCTCTTCTCTTAGAAGAAATACGTTATTCATACTTTGCCAAAAAAACGTTTGAACTTATTCTAAAAATCGCTGTGTGTGGAGCGGCTATAAGTATTTTATCCTAGTTTTAGCGAGTTTTCTCCCGTTTTGCTTTCCACACACACCATAACCCCAAAACCTAACAGGACCGCTGCACTCAAAAGTTATAACCGCTTCCCTAGAGGATGGGGTATTATTCAAGCTTGAAACAAACATTCATTTAATTACATGTGCAGAGGGCAAAAAAGTAAAAAACCAAGGACGTACGCAGGGGGGGGGGGGCGGGGGGGGCGGCCGCCCCCCCCCGTTCCCGGGCCGGACAAAAAAAAGTGCCAGAAATGGCACTTTCGTGAAGCGAAATTGTACCTACTTAGCAAAAATTTTGCGCGCAAGCGCGCATTTCCGCCCCCCCACTGTATAGATAATTCATATTTTCGATTCCGGAGTGAAAACCACTACAAATGCCTTCAACGCAGTGCCCTGTACCTAAATTTAGGCGCAAATAAGTACTTAGATAACACTTTGGCGTTGGCGCCAACGCCAATAGGGTCATGGCGCTGGCGCCAATGAATGGCCCCATTCCGTTTACTACAGGAGGAAATTTTAGGGGGGGGGGGCGCCGCCCCCCCCCCGTTCGCCGGGCTCCGTATACAATCCGCCCCCCCCGCTCAAAAATCCTGCGTACGTCCCTGTAAAAAACACAAGCACTTCATGCATGGATATGAATTGTTTGACTGTACGGTTTATATTTTATCTGTAATTACGAATTTCTGAGGAAACAAAGAGGTAAACGAACGTTCACCCACATCGAAACAGAACACGAGCGCATCCAAAAACTAAATTTTTTGAACTGAACGGAAAGCTAACGCACCCCCATTTCCATCGGGGTCCGAGGGCGCATTGGGTGTGCTCGCCGCAGTCGGATCTAATCTCGTCAATTTTGCTGCTTTCGTAAATACTCCATGCTTCGGTGAACACTGAAATTTGCAAATACTTAACGTGATAGAAACGTACATGGAACAATGATTTTTCTAGGTTGGATGCATGAATACATAGTGGAGCAGTTTGTCAGGATTCCTCATTTTCAAACAGGATCCGAAAAATACAAAATGTTTGTCTTCAATACCAACCACCAACTTTGAAAAAAGAACAGCCGAATCCTAATAAACCCAAATATTTATCAGAACCATAACCGATCCACCAACGCGAACACCCACCTCAAAATACTTTTTCCCAGCCACAGTGCCATCATTCTTGCCAACTGGCAAATCGAGACTCACGCCGACCCATTCTCCGGGCGCGAAATCAGTCTCGCCCAAAAACGAGATTACCCCGGCGCGGCCGTCGGAAAGTGAAACTCTATCGCCGATTTCCCACGTGGAATTGTTTGACGTCGCTGCGGCGCTACCTGCCGCCGCGGCGTCGGCCGGATTGGAAACGAGCGATTCCCGACCTTAAAAAGAAAGTTTGAATGTTCTGGCACAATGCCAAGGTGTGAAATGTTTTGAGAAGGCTAAATGCTTAAGAGAAGGAAGCACGGGGGCTTGAAGGGAATACATTTCGATAAAAGTGTGAACGTACTGTTTGCTGCGCTAAGACCGCCCGCCCGCGGCAGCTTTGATCCCTTGGTAGTTGGAAGTTTAGACATTACTGCAGTTCAGCGAAGCGAATCCGCCGATAAATTATTTTTTTGTATACAATATCGGGTCGGGAGGTATACCCCAGTGGTTCGGGCTCAATTGGCACTATTTTAGGCGAC
This sequence comes from Sphaerolaimus hirsutus, assembly GCA_964036195.1. Lineage (NCBI taxonomy): Eukaryota > Metazoa > Nematoda > Chromadorea > Monhysterida > Sphaerolaimidae > Sphaerolaimus > Sphaerolaimus hirsutus. The sequence goes on from OZ038450.1 coordinate 12,932,579, forward strand.
TGTTGGAAACAGTTGTTCTAGGCTGACGAAATATTAATTTCGCCGGCCGTTAGAACAACTGTTTCGCAATCGAATGCCGATTTCACAATCTTTTCCCGGTTGCAAAACAGTTATTCATGTGGGCGGGGCATATACATCCGTCCACTGGGAATAGCTGTTTCGCAATCGAGTAGCGATTGTGAAATCGATACTCGACTGCTGGCTAACAGTCGCCTGACGTAGTGCCAACCACTAGTCGAATCTATAGACTCGACTAGCAGTAGCGCCGTCAATGAACATCGTGATTCTAACGATGTAAGGACAGGAGTTTCTCAGAATTCTATAGGTCCTATTTATAATATTGCAACATCAAAATCTAGTAGGATCAGCGAAAAAAATTTTTTTACGAAGTTTTAGATTGTATTTAGAATAAAGACATTATATTTGGCTAGAACATGTCCCCTCCTTGAAATAACCCCCAAATAAAATACTCTGTTGTGTTGTTTAGTGAGAAAAAACGAAAGAAGCCCCGAAAGTACGCCTTATTTCGTATAAGAACCATTTTAACCCATTTTACAGCAGTATCAAGGACGTAACAATTTTGCAATAAAATAGTCATTTCAGGGGCACCTAGGGGGGCGGACTGGGGGGGGGGACTTCGCGGGGTCTCTGTCCCCCCCAAAATTGGTCAGCTATTTATCTATCACTGAGGTCGCTCAGTTAGCTATCTATCCCAAGGCTAATTTTTTTGGATAGTAGCGTAAAACACCCGCGCTAATGGCTTAGCTATCTTTCTATCAGAAGTGCTTTTTCAGAGATAATGGTTTCTGGCTTAGGTTTCCGGCTTCATAGCTATTTTGAACCACTTTAAATCTACTTTTGGCTGATTTTAACTGATTATGAAGAATTTTTTCCTTTCCGTTTTCTAAACCATGAAAAAGCTTATATATTGTGTGGCCGCCAGCCCCCCCCCCCCCAAAAAAATTTTTTTTCAGCTATCTATCCCTTTCGAAGACGTATTTGTTATCTATCTAGCCCCCGCGAAGGCCAAAATGTTGCCTTTGATCACGGAACCAGTGCGATATATACGACAGTGTACCCAGAATGCCTCCCTACCTTGATAGGACTGTCCTCTAACCAACCGTTTTCTAATGCTCTAGTTGCTTTCTTATCCTTGTGTTCATTGTATACATCGGATCATCTCTTCCATGTACAAGAAGTACGAATAGTGGTTTCGTAAAAGATATAACTGTAACGTCTGATATTTAGGTGATTTGAAAATGAAATTATATTCAAGTTTTCACTATATATATACTTTGTATAGTATATGGCTGTTTTTATGACAATTATGATATATACAATTTAGCTCGAAATATTATCTAGTGATTTTATTATTTCCACAGTAAAATTGGGGGGCCATAATTCAAGCGAATGGCGCTTAATTAAAGCGGCGGATAATAATCAAAAAAGCAGAAATCAATCACCTGCTTATCTTGACTTCATATGTGCACCGTTTTTGTCCATGATGAATCTGCGTGTGGATATAATTTTGGATACTTATTATTTAACGAAAATCATAATTATAGCGTTTTTCCTAGTATAACTTCCCACCGCCAAAGTTGCATTTCGCAAGGCGACATTAATATATTCCCTGCCGTTAAAATTTTACCTACACAGTGGCGGATTGGCGCTATGACGCTGGCGACATTTGTAGGCGCCACGCCTTAGCGCCATTGAAGTTGGCGCCAGCGCCGTGGAAATTTGTAAATGTATACATAGAAAACAGCAAAAAGCACATCATTGAGTGTATTTATAGCCATTTCCGACCACATGGAGCAAATCTGATGATAATACCGTATGTGTGGTGAAGAATACACGCTTGCGCACAAAAATATTTATGCTGAGATTGAAAAAGTTGCATTTTCCGGTCATTTTCTGTTCTCGCCCCGGGAGGTGGGCGGGTGCAACCCCCCCCCCTGCATACGGCCCTGTATTGAACCACTGACACCATGAAAAGTGAATATACCCCTGTATTTTAGTACGTATATTGAGATGTGGACAGACTACAAATGGACACCAACGTTATTATCCGTTGGCGATCAAAAACACGCGATATTAAGGTTTCATGCAATGCTTAAACGCTAGGTTTGTAGTAACTGCATTGTACTAACGATTGTTGTTCGCTTTTTTGCACCTTTTTATTCATTCAGTTGAAAAATTGAAACATAAATATTGCGGTTTTAACAAGAAATCAAAATATCTTCAAATATCAAAATAAAATATGTATGATACATTTTTTGACAGATTTAATCGAACTTAATTAACCTTTTGTTTTTCCGTAGTCCTCTCTGATTGCGCAGAAAATGGGTTGTTGTCCAGGCACCTGAAGATGAGTATTTCTTTATATAATATAAAGTCTCAATTGAAATATAGTTTATATTTAAAAAAAGTATTTTTGATAAGAAATTTATTCAGGAGATTCTGAATACATTTTATCATCTTCAAGTATTTATCGTAAAAATATTAAAATCTGAATTACCGTATTACCTCGAAATACTGCCAGGAAGTTTATTATTTCGCTAAGAGAATTTGAAAGGGGGTGGGATAATTCGAGGGGCAGTTTATTCAAGGGTGGGGCTCTACTATTTCGACAGAATTTTCGGGAAATTCTGCATTCGACGTAGAAAAATCGAACAATTATGTAGATGTATTTCTGTTTATAGGCAGTGTACAGGTGAGAAAGTGCAGTATTTGTCATCTACTTTCTCTTTACACTCAATGTTAGCTGGGTTTTTCCAAGGTGGGATTTATCAATTCCTCAGTCGAATTTTAGCGAGTTTATTTGGAGACCGGTGTTTATTATTTCCTTAATCGAATTTTAGTGGAGGTATTTAGAGGGGATGGGGGGGTGTTAATTCTAGTGGACGATAATTGGAGGTAATACGGCATATAACCTTTTTTCTTCTTATCTAATTAACTAAAATAATGAAATTTTATAAATATCTCACCTTTTTGGCAGAAAATTGGCGAAAGAACTTAAATTATCAAACGTTCGGTGATAATTACTTGAAGATCCGTATTGTTGTCGATTTTGCTTCTTCACGCAGGTACTTTTCGAGATAGTTATCTCGTCAGTTTCGCAATCATTTATTGACACTTTCTCTGAAAAAGATGAATGTTGTATTAGCATATATGTTTGAAAAAGTCCGTCAAAATTTATTATCTGATTAGAATATTTACATGGGGGACCGTTCATCGAGGGTGGGTGGCATTACTCTATACTAACACAATAGATTCCTTTCTATTCAATGAACTAGAAAATTGAATTTTTGTCTATTTTTCTTGATAGAAATTTTTTTTTGTATCAGACGATTTCGGTGAATAAAACATACACTGGAATTATTCAACTGGGGTGGGACGGGAGTAAATAATTAAGAAATAATAAGCCCCATATCGGTATTTAGACTAAATACAGTAGAAATAAAATTTTGTAATATTTAAAAATAAAAAATACCTTCCACATTATATTTTCTCATTGACATCAGTAGAGAATCTATAGCTTGACTTGTTTCCAGGTTCATATCAATCTCTTTTTGTGATGGTTTTGAGTTTTCGAGTCGGCATCTTTTTGGTGCGAAAGATGTCAACGTGGGGTGTTCTTGATTTTGAAATCCATCGCGCACCATTCTGTGTGTGGAAATTGTTAAAAAATATATGCATGAAAATTAGTAAGAAAATGACACCAATGATAAAAATCTGTTTTTACTACGTATATCATAAGAGAAGGTTTTTTTAGAAGAGGAATGTGAAGTGTATTTTTTGAAAATTTGCAGCAGTTTTACTGAATGGACCAAATGGATCAGTAACCATGCACAAAATTGTCCTATTTGAGAATATTTTATGGTGAAATTTTATCTCTATTTTTAGCTTCATTCAAAAGAATAGCGGTCAGCTCTAGTTTAATGTCAGCGAAAATGGCTTCAAGTGTGAATGGAGTTATGGTTAGAGTTCAAATGGGATCCTGATCCCGATCCCGGATCCCGTGAAATTCCGCGATTTACCAGTCCCGATCCCGATCCCGATCCCGAAACCCGAATCCCGATCCCGATCCCGAAAGTTTTCATATCCCGATCCCGAGAAACTCCCAAACGCGGGATCCCGATCCCGGAAAAATTAGTGGAAATTATAAAAAGTGAAATAATGACGTTTTTGCATGCAAAAAAGTGGATGCAAACCCACAGCGTCAATTTTATGCCACTTTTCTGGCATCCAACAGTGTTTTGAGACCTTTATGAACAACTGTGAATGCCAGAAAAATGGCCAAAATCTGTATCCCTAGAACCCAATCCCGATCCCAGGAAAAATGCCTACCCAATCCCGATCCCCATCCCGTGACTCCAATCCTGGCCAATCCCGATCCCGATCCTGAAATCTCAAAAAACCAATCCCGATCTCGATCCCGAAATCCCAATCCCGATCCTGATCCCAATCCCGAAATGTCAAAAAGTGAATCCCAATCCCGATCCCGAAAAGTCAATCTCGTTTGAAGCCAACTTATGGTGCCATTCAGAATTATGGCGCCAGGGGCAGCTGACACCATATAAAAAGACAGCAAAAGTCAATCGCACCATGGTAGTGGTGACTTTTGGCGCTATTGAAAGGCGCCAAAAGGACGGCGGCATTCCAATAGGAGTGTCTTAAGTAAAGAAGAATAAATTGGTATGAATTCACATACCTCATATTATTGTCTTCATTCCGAATATCCTTGACCTTTGCTTTTGAGCGAAATATATTGCCTGTCGTTTTGGCAACTCTCTTCCGCTCAATGCTCAGTGTCAGTCGATAAAGCATATCAACAAATGCCGACGGATCCTACAATAAAGAAAATTTTGAAAATGTCTGTTGAAAGATGTGATTTATATTTTATACCTGATTTAACATCACATTTTTCACAGTTGGCAATTCTCCAACTGTTTCCAACTTTTGAGCAAACGCCAGAAATTCGTGCAATCTCCGTTTCACTGTATATTCACAGTAGTCATTTTCACAGATAGACATCTCACGTTTGTTGTAAACGCATGCTAGTCTGTAATTTTGGAAATATGCGGTATTTTCCATAAAATAATTAAATTAGTTTGACTAAATATTTTCATGTAAAATCATAATTTTGGAGGGAGTTTAATTAGTTAAATATAGTTTTTGTTGCAGAACGAATAAATCTAGGTGCATAAGAAATACAAAATAAACCATAAAAAAATATATCTAGAATACCTTCCAAGTAAAATACCACTGGACATGATTCTTCCAAATTCGAATTCATTCGGCATATTCACATTCACTTTCAAAGATTTCGAAAAAAATTCTTGAACAATTTTAAATCTGTCGGCTGATTGTGGATATTCCTGTAAGAAATTTTTGCTATGTACATATATGACATAATTATTTTGAATCTAAAAAAAGTACCTTTACTTCAGACCACGGCTTACAGTACTCATTCCGCACAATATCCAAAAATGCGTAGTACGTGCATTGCCGGTGAATAGAAAAGCACCATTCCTGAAATGTTTAGCATTTATGTAAGCCAGAAATGTAAAATTATGAACGACTTAACTATTACGTGAAAATAACCCCATGGGCATTTGTTATTTCTCCAGTAAAATTTGAGGGGGACTTAATTGGCGGCGGGGTTTATTCAACGTTTTTTTTTATTATTTCGTCAGAAATTTTCGTAAGGATCATAGTAAATAGTAGGCATTTCCGTATAAATGCGTCCAAAGAGAATATATTTGGACATAAAAACGTAGATAGGTACACAAAGTACTGTATGTGTAGCTGCAATGCAAATTAACAGTAGTATACATCATGTAGATTGCGTACATGACGTATTTATTATGTACATTAGGTACATACTTCCAAAGGGGGCGTATTTGGAGCGGGGCTTTTATTATTTCCCCAACCGATTTTGAGGGGGGGTTTATTCGAGGGGGGTGTTAATTCAAGGCGAGCGGGATTGTTACCTTACCTGACCTAACATTACCTAACCGTTACCTGTTCAGCCAATAAGCCACGCATTATAGGATACGCTGGGTTCGTTTCATTTGCTTTTTCGATTTTCTCTCTTTTCAATTGCCCCATTTTTATAAGTCGAAGTTTTAAAAGTCGCCACATACTTTCCATAGCATTTGAGTTCATGCCATTCAGATCAACAAATTCTTTGCTGTGATTTATTTTTACATGGTAATAGCTGAAAATTAAAGTTAGAATTAAGGAAAGAGTTGGATAAAAAACAGTGTTCAATATTTATGTAAAGTGTAGCGGCTTTTAATCAAATGTTAGAACGTACAATGAATATTCTGTAGGAAAATATTGAATAGTGGTTTACGTTTGACTCAAAATATGAGAAATTCAGGTGATAAGGTGATAATTTCCTTACCCGTAGAATTAATGTTTCACCATTTATGGGTAGAATTCTGATCAGAGTTTATTCACGTTTGCATTAACTAGACTTCTTGAATGTTGTAATTATTGGTGGTGATGGAAAAAACATGAAACTTTTGGCGCCAAGCACCAAAAGCGTCATGTCACTTTTTAGGATCAAGACGCCTAGTGCTAATGGCTTCAAGCGCAAAATCCTTGGCGCAAAAACAAAATTACTTACCTAATTATTACACATTTAGCCCCCCACCATGGAGCCGGTTCGCGCCAAATGTTTGGCGCATTTTCTGATAATTATTAACACAAACGAAGTCTAAGGACATTTAAACGTGAATGAACTCTAATGACGTTGGTACCCATAAATTTTGAAACATCAATTGGACGGGTAAGGAATTAGAGTGTGTTGGTACCATCTCAAAATTTATCTCCAAACCCGTATGATTTATGTTTCACGCGTGAAAGGACAATTGTTAAGAATTTGTTACAGCTGATTCTTCTTGGTCAATGATTTGTTACAGATTCATAGTTTTATGAATGGGTTTGCAGCTTCATATTTTAAACACATTCATACAAATATGAGTGCGTGATAAAAGTTACACATCGCCCAGATCCAACATTAAGCGCAAATGTCTAAAGGTACAACAGTAAAGTGAAATATCAAAAATACGGGTTCAGAGGTCTAACGTTGGTGTTTACCTTGTAACATTTGCTAATGTAATTAACCTTATAACCTTCAAAATTATGAATAGTTAAATACTGTTCTAAACAAACCCATATCTGTGTAGATTGAAATAAGCCGCCCAACAATCGCTCATTATAGTGGCGCCTAAAATACGTAGTATTTATGTAATAAATAAGACATGTGAAAGTTTAAGAAAAAGTTACCCTGAACAACGTTCTCTAGAATTATTGTTACCAATGTTTCTTCGTCCCTGCTCTCAACATATCTATAGCGCACCTAAAATGTATAAATATGTTTTAAAATGGTATTATAAAAAGAACAAGTATGTATCATCAAATTAGCTATAGGTATACTGGGCATATATGATACTCTGCCGTCGCATTGATTTATGTGTCGTGTTGGAAGCGTGCCAATGATTTTTAAATCATGCAATTTCCATAAAAAGATGAAATATTTATTGATGTGAATATGTTAACGAAAAACATTATTACAACAATCAACTTTGTCATATGAAACTCGCACACGTTAACCATTGTTGGCACACTTCCAGCGGGAACCACGTGTGCAAAGTGTAAAGTAACCAGAGTATGTATTGAATTTTAACCCAATGAGTATATGCCAATAGGGGAGGGGGGGTATTTCAACATTGGGTTATTATTTCCCTAGTCCATTTTGACGGGGTGTAATTCGGGGCAGGTTGTTAATTGAAGGCGGCATAATTCAAGTAAATACCTTATATTTATTTTGAAAAAAGCGGAATTTATGGAAATACTAATTTTGTAATTTGAACTTACTTCCGTTACTTTCATATCAACAACTTCAACCAGTCCGAATATCCAAAGGGCCTCAACAACATCTCCATAGTTTTCAGATCGAGGGGGGTATTCATCTCCCAACTGCGGTCTACCTTTTCCATTTTTGGTCGCTTTCTTTCTGCCACGTAACAAACTTTCATCTATCTGTACATGACTTCCTATTGGTGATATCGAAACAATTTTTTTTATGTACTCTCAGAGATATAAAGATATTTCTACATATTATAAAAATTCTGTCTTGATTATTTTAATGTAATTAAAATAATCACAGTAACGATAGGAAATTGTAGTGGTCTGTGTGTCAGATATAGGGTGTCAACTTTCCGTTTTCCGTTTTCCGTTTCCGCTTTCCGTAGGCAAATTTTTTTCCGTTTCCGTTTCCGTTTTCCGCCAAAAAGTTTTTGTTGAAACCCTAGTCAGATATAACTCACTTTGTGAGAATGAATTAATTGCAGTTGACATAGTCAACTGATAAATAAGTACTTGACGGAACCGTCGTCCAAATGCAACAACTATAAGTAGAAAGGAAGCAAGGGTAAGATGTAGTGAAACATAACGATCGCGGGTTGTAAACATCACGGACCCTCACACGCCAGTTGATATTGACATAAAATGTCAACTGGTCTCATTGTTAATTGAAATGTTGTGTTTCAAGATCAATACTTGGCAACAATTGTATCGTGATGAAAACCGATTATAATGATGTTACAATTTCAGAATTTTTACATAAAAGTATTTATTAATTCTTTCCAGCACATGCTTAATAAGATCTGTGTTTTGATTGATTTAGGTAACATGATGACATGGTCATCATGGATAAAAGCAGTCTGGGCTGCAGCAACGAAAGAAACAATGCACTGAAAACAGACACAACACAGTAAGCTGTGTTGAAACATAAAAATTACGGTTTCCGTGAGAATTTTCAATAATACATTTGTGTTGGTTTTGACCACAGACGTATCCAGGATTTTTGAGCGGGGGGGGGGGCTGTTTGTTTACGGAGCGTCGCGAACGGGGGGGGGGCTCAGCCCCCCCCCCCTAAAATTTTGGCTACAGACTGACGCAATGGCGCCATGGCGCTGGCCCCATTTATAGGAGTCACGCCATGGCACCATTGGCGTTGGCGCTGGCGGCAAAGGCCGCTGTATGTATGTAAATATAGATAAATACACAGCGGCATGCACACCTAAATGACATTTTCAGCGATATGCATGTGCAGAGGTTGATCAGCTGAAAATACTTTATGTGTAATAGAAGATTGCGCTATTGCGCGCAAAAATTTTTATCGGTACCTTCCAAATTCCACTCCAAAATCGCATTTTCGGGGGTTTTCTGGTCTCACGCCGGGAAGGGGGGGGCTGCAGCCCCCCCCCCGCCCCCCGCTGGATACGTCTTCGCTTTTGAGTACATGATGACATTGTCATCATGGATAAAGTACTGCACTGGATAAGGAAAACAATGCAATAGTTACACACAGACTAGTGTAACTTGCTTTGCAACATAATTATGACGGGTTCATAAAATTTCACCTATTATCACTTTTAGCTGTGCATTTTTGTTAATTCAGCATAGATTGGGATAGTTTAGCTTAATAATCTAACCTTATATCACCGAAGTATACTAAATGTAAATTGTTTCGATAAGACTACCAGCTGTTACGCCCATCATTCTTTTTTCAGCAAAGTCGATTCGATGCGCATAGATCAACTGTGAAGGCACAAATATCATTTTAAGAACTTTCATTTTACAGGGATATATTTCAAAAGCGAGGCAGCAATTTCAGGAAATAAGGTATAGGGTAAATCGTCAAATTAATCCCCAGTGACTTATTCTTTCATCAGAATATTTTAAGGGCTGAATTAATTGAGAGAGAACTATTTGAGGGTGAATTATTACAGGCCGGGGGTATATTTGAGGCGGACCAGTTATTCAATGATTTACAGTATATATTAGAATACGGTACTCACATCACGGTTCATATGGCACCAGTCTGTCATTGTGTTTTGACTGCACGACTTTAGTTTTCCACGACTACTGTCCATGCTGCAAAATTGATCCTGCAAATAAGTGCGTGGCCAACCCACACTCCACCCATACAGAATTAACAAAACCTGCGATGTGATGTTTCATTGTTAAATTTTTCAATTTCATCAACAAAAAATTGATACCATAAATCCTGAAACAACTTATTTCTGTCAAATAACTGCACTAAAAAATGTGGTGGTGTATCCAGATTTTTGGGCAAGGGGAGGTCGGATTTAATACGGATCCCGGTGAACGGGGGGGCGGGGGGGGGGGGGGCGGCCACGATTTTTCAGCCCCCCCTCTGAAATTTTACCCTTACAGTAAGGGAATGCGCCATTCGTAGGCGCCACACGATGCTACTATTGCCCCCAAACACCAGTGGCGTAGCCAGGGGGGGGGCGGGGGGGGCGGCCGCCCCCCCCCTTCAGGGGTGAGACATGGAAATGTACGGAAATGTGTTCTCGTGCAACGATTTTGGGGTCAATTTTCAAAAATTTTGCGCGCAAGCGCGCATGTGTGCTTCACATTACAGGCATTTTTATATCACAGGTCGCGATCGGCTCAAGCTGGGTGAAAATGCACTCAATTCTGTCCATGTCGCTGTATACGTATGTGTAAAATACATACATTTACACCATGGCGTGGCGCTTACGAATGGCGCCATCGCCATGGCGCAAGTTCCCTACTACAGGGGTCAAATTTTAGGGGGGGGGGGGGCGCCGCCCCCCCCGTTCGCCGTGCTCCGTAAACAATCCGCCCCCCCCGCTCAAAAATCCTGGCTACGCCACTGCCAAACACTGGTATATGTATGTATTTTACATAGATATACAGCGACATGGAACTTTTTCAGTGTATTTGCACTTAATTTGAGGTGTTTGTGATCAGTAAACGAACAATGAGTGTTACATGAGGTCAAAATACGCGGTTGCGCGTAAATTTTTTTTTAATTAACCTCAAAATAGTTCCACTAGAACACATTTCATAATATTACTCAACTGTCAGCCCCGAAGCAGGGGGCGGTCCGCCCCACGTGGTGTCCCGTGGTTACGCACTGTTTTTCTGGTTGTATGTTTAAGGATTTACGGTATAATGCTTTACATACCTGCCGAACGCTAAGCATACGATGTGTTTTACCATCTAGTTTCTGCCAACCAAAAACACTGTTATTACACAAAGATTTGACCCTTCTACAAACAGTACACCTAGTACATGTATTGGGAGCTGTATTTGGATCCCAAAGCATTTTTCCTCTGCACGGTGGGTGAATGCACGGTCCATAACTGTAAAAAATGACTAATATAGTTCAGAAATAGTTTCAATTAAAACACTTATAAGAAATATTTAGCATATATAGTCGAAAAAATCAGTATCATATTTATTTTTTCTGGCAGGTTTTCAGTCAGGGGCGTAGCGTTTATTTTACAAAGGAGTTATTGAAGGGGGTAGTTATTAGTCATCAAATGGAGCCATGGCGCTGGCGCCATTTCAAAACTCCAAAGGGCACCCGTTTTTCTGAAACTTTTCCATCACTAGTAGTTATTATTGTCCAAAAAAGAAAATATAGAAGTATTCCATTTTGTGATGGAATGGCGCCGTGCCGCTGGCGCCATTTGAGGGCGCCAAAGGGCGCCGCGCCATGGCGCCATTGGCGCTTCGCGACCTTGGCGCGCGGCGCTCACTTTCTGAAAGGCACCATGGCGCCCTTGGCGCCTGACGACCTTTTTCCGTGGCGCCCTTGGAGCCTGGCGCACACTTTCCGAATGGCGCCATGGCGCCCTTGGCGCCCTCTTTCCGTGGCGCCCCTGGCACCTGGTGCCCACTTTCCGAATAGCGCCATGGCGCCCTTGGCGCCCTCTTTCCGTGGCGCCCGTGGCACCTGGCGCCCACTTTCCGAATGGCGCCATGGCGCCCTTGGCGCCTGGCGCCATTTTTTCTGGCGCTTTTCCATCACTAATTCCATTATATTACTTTTCACGTAAAAAAACTGACCTGTCTTTTCCATTTACAACACCAACTCTCTTAGGTAACAGACCGTGTTCTTGTGCATATCTGATAGCTCCAATTTCACTTTGCAAATGTCTTAATTCCCAAACACTTGGATTATTCGCATAATTTCTTGCATGTGCAATGAGTGGAACATCATCACCGAACAAATCAATCTATAAATTGAATACAATTTTAGATTTATTAATTTATACGTACATAGGAAGATAGATAAATTTTTTTTGTCAGCACTCTTTAAAAAATAAGTTGTAAAATGCTACCGCATTCTTTAAATAAAAGTGTTTTTTAAAAAAAAGGTCTTTGAAAATAGGTTATTGTCATGCCTAATCGGTACAATTAATCTCAAAACAGAATATTTCTTATTTGTTACAGTTAGTAATGATTATATCGAAATAGTATATTTTCATCAAATACATAAAAACGTAGCTTACGTCATAGCTCCAATCACACATTATCGGCTCATTGAAATAAATTTACTGGTGCGGTTCAATAAATATTAGACAGTTAACAATAAATATTATTGAAATATACTAAATAGATATTTATGAATTATTTCTGCATATATGAAAGGAGAATACCTACATTTCCAATTGTCAATAATTTTGTAATGTTCAAATAATTGAATTCTTAATGGCAGCGGTTTCGTAGGAGGGGGGGGCGGCTGCGGGGGGCGGGGTGCCCCCCCCCCAAATCGCCCAGTTATCTATGTATTCCGAAGGCCACGCAGCTACCTATCTATCCGTAGGCAACGTTTTTAGCTACTACCCCGAAAGATCCCTCCCCAAATACCTCAGGTATCTATCTATCTGGAGTGTTTTTGTGAAGTTTTGCTCCAATTTTTGCTGAAAATCACTAATTTTCGCACCTAATTATAGTTTTTCACCTTCAAAATCATGGTACCCGACTATACAGATCGTTATATACCTATTTTTAGCCATTTTATACCTACTTTTGTCTACTTTTAACTGATTATTATCGATTTTTTACCCTTGCTGCCTTTTTAACCTTGAAAAAGACCATATATTGTGCCCCCCCAACTCTTCCCCCATAAAATTTTTTTAGCTATCTATCCCTCCGGGGGAGCAATATGCTATCTATCCAGCCCCGGCAAGGGTCAAAATTCTGGAGACCCGTGCTTAATTGTTTTAACCAAAATCCCCTACAGGGAGAAATTAGTTAGCGTTATTTATATATATATATATTATCGATAAAATCGATAAAGAATAAAATGGAATCCAATACATTTACAGTATATCAAGAATGTCACAATTTTTACAATCATTGCAGATGTTTATTTTTTGCCAGGTATAAGTAAATTCAAGACGGAACTGATGTGCTTATTGATGATAACATAAACCATGTACAACAAACATGCTATAACGCTTTAAAGGGTAAAGTTCACTGTGAAAACTGACATGAGATCAAATATCATATATTTCATAAGTCAACTTCAAATATAATCTCACAAAAAAAATATGGCTTACAAGAACGACAAGAACAATAACGATGACATTGACATATCTTTACTTATATCTCTTACTTCTTAGCTATGAACAGTACAACGACATGTTATTGCTCTGACAGAAACATTACTAAAAGTGTTCCTAATGAAACATGCATGAGAGTTTCGGCTAAAAAAATTATACACCGCATCAAACTGCACAATACAACTTTCTACAAAAAAATATAAAGGTCTAAAATTACCAATAGTAGAACACATATAAGGAGTGTAAATAAGAACATTTGGAATGTCATCTAAACAGTGGAATAACAAAATAAAATTACGTTGCGGCTCAAGTAATATTTACTCTATAACCAATCAAATAGATTGATATGTGTTTATAAAGATACCTTCAGTTTACACTCAATTTTAGCGGTTGCCTATATGAAGGGGGAGTTGAATTCAAGAAGGAGGGGTATAATTCAAGGTAATAGAGTAAATTATTTTATAATGAACTAATAGAGTTCATATTAAAGTTAACAAAATACAACCACCGAAAATGACATAATATTCTTTTTGGACGTTAAAAATATCTGATCTATCAATAATCACATTAAATACTGACACTGAATAAAATAAATAATTTCTAATTTCAAAATTCAATACACTTTCAAGCCGACTAATCCCTTTTTTTCGTGAAGAGTAACCCTACAGCGCAAAAGTACAGGTACTACTCTTTCCTGGGTATTAATCATGATACCCCTCTGATCCATGAACGAAATCCAATTGTCAATTTTATCGTTTGTCTCTGATTTTTCCTCCGTTGATCTGACCTGTGTTACAAATATCAGTTCATTTATACATCGATGATGAAATAACAGCCTAGATTATAGTGCTGCACCAACTGCTTTATGGACAGTGAAGTGCCTAGTACACGCATTAAGTACTGTGTAGTGAATCAAGGACGACATTATGCACTGTACAGTGACCCACCGGCGACATTATACACTCTACAGTACCCTACCGATGGCATTATATATTCTACAGTGCCGGCCCAACGGTATTATACACTGTACAGTACCCCACCGACGGCATTATGCACTGTACAGTGCTCTACTACCGGCATTATACACTGTACAGTGCCCCACCGACGGCATTATACACTATGCAGTGCCCCACCGACGGCATTATACACTTTACAGTGCCCCGCTCAACCTATAATGCACTGTACAGTGCACCCCTGACAGCATTATACACTCTACAGTACCCCACCGACGGCATTATGCACTCTACAGTGCTCTACTGCAGGTATTATACACTGTACAGTCCCTCATCGATGCCATTATGCAGTGCACAGTGCCCCACCGACGGCATTATACACTGTACAGTGCACCGCTCAACCTATAATGCACTGTACAGTGCACCCCTGACAGCATTATACACTCTACAGTACCCCACTGACGGCATTATGCACTGTACAGTGCTCTACTGCAGGTATTATACACTGTACAGTGCCCCATCGATGCCATTATACACTGCACAGTGCCCCACCGACGGCATTATACACTGTACAGTGCCCCGCTCAACCTATAATGCACTGTACAGTGCACCCCTGACAGCATAATACACTCTACAGTACCCCACCGACGGCATTATGCACTGTACAGTGTATAATGCCATCAGTGACGCACTGTACAGTGTATGATGCCATTCGTGGGAGACTTTACAGTGATAATGCAGTGAGTGGAGGAGTCTACAGTGAATAATGTCTTTTGACATAGTTTTTTGTAACATTACAGTCTTTTGAAACATTACATTCATGTTCCTATAATATAGGAAAATATGTATTGTAAGTATAGACTCACAATCCAAAAATTTGACTGAATATTTTGTTCATAGATCAACGGTAAACGGAGATCTACAAAATATATAATGCCGTCGGTGGGGACTGAAAATATAAATTGGTGAGTATGGCAAGATATTTTGAAACCTCTTAGTTGCGGTTTCAGTGAGTATTGTATGCGATAGTTTTTAACATTTTTTAAGGGACATTGGGTTATAGCGTATTACCTCGAATTAACCCCCCCTTGAATTGACCCCCCCCCTTGAATTGACCCCCCCCCCCTCGAAATACCCCGCCTAAATTTTGGCTGAGGAAATAATAAACCGCCCCCTCGAATTAGCCCCCCTAAAATTGAGTGTAACGTGAACGTACATGACAAATACTGCAGTTTGTGATCTGTACAATGCAAAACACACGTTAAAACTGATGGTTAAGTGACGTTAGGGAAGCATTTTGGTGTATATACAGTAATATATGCCTATAAACACATATACATCTATGTAATTGTTCGATTTTTGTACGTCTGCGTATGGGGAATTTCCGAAAATTTCTGGCGAAATAATAGACCACCCCCTCGAATAAAACCCCCCCTCGAATTATCCCTCCCTCAAATTTTGCTGGCGAAATAATAAACCCCCTGGGGGTATTTCGAGGTAATACGGTATGTATGAAATCTGATAAAGAAGAAAAAAGATTCTAAAATCTAACCAATTTTCTTTTGCGCTGAGTACCTTCTTTCGGTTTCAATTGTTTCAGATCGGTGTCCATTCGCGGAATTTTTGAAGGTACTCTGAAGTACTTCGGTTCCTGATAACAGAAGATGGTATAATTTTTTTATATAAGGAACAATTTATATACAGTTGAAAATTTCTGGAATTTTTTGAAAATATATATTTTCCTAAAAATAAATTATTTATATACGAACCGATTTGGCGATTTTCTCATAAAATTTTTGTACAGTGGGGTAGTGCTCTCTATCCTTTAACATTTTGTCATATTTAATTATTCTTACAACTAGAAAATCTTCTTTATCAATGTAAGTCTCAGTTAGATGCTGAAAAATTGTTGAAAATAATTTTGAAAAATAAACGTAGGAGTAGGATTTAAATAGGATTTATATCAGAATTCCAAATGTCGTGACATTGTGGGATTTAATAGTGCAAATAGCGATGCCCAAATAGTTAAAGAGTAGTTTTTTTACCGATACGGAAATTGTCAATCTCAATTGCCATCTGGATCATGAAAACTTTTAATTGCTAATAGCGATCATAAGAATGTCCAGTAATCATGATGGCTATGCTAGGCAAAAATTTCAAAATAGTAATACTGATTGTGATCTCGCTGTGGAAAGTGCAATTATGATTGTAATTCTAATATAAATTTTGAAAACTCAGTCCAGTTTGAACGCAATTTGTCACCAAAAAAAATTATAATTGTTGGGATATTGATAATTAAAAAGAAAAACAAAAGTCACCTCGTTTGGTTGTGGTGGTGAAGGAATATTGTCGCTATCATCGTCAATTGTTATGACAGGGATTTCCGGCTGTAAATTTCCCAAAATTTCTTCATTCTTTATCAAATGTTCCTTGTTTTGCAATAATCTTCTGCGACCTCTTCCCCGACCACAGGATCCGGATAATGACTGTAATTAATAAATAACACTTTGTTGTTGTTTAGGTGAATATATGTAATTTAAATAATATTTCAATATTAGTATCTTTTAAGGTAATATGGGATGTTGAATATTTATGTAAAAGGAGACTTTTGGGTGTGGTGTGGCATGCGGCCAGGCAGGCCTATTACCGAGAAATGCTTATTTCGCACAATTTCATTTTTTTTTATTGCACCTTTTGAAATAATTTGAACTGATTAGAAAAACTGGTACGATAAGAATACATAGAAGGCATAAAATTTGTAAATAAGTCAAAAAATTCAGAATTTGACAAATACCTCCGTTTTGGACGCGCAACTTTTGTTTTGTGACACTGTATCAAGAGTTTCGACGCCAAAATTTGCCGCAATTTGTGAAGAAAATGGTTTCGCGTGGCCTCTGCCTCTGCCACAGCCAGGAAATTGTTTCTGAAAGTTGAAAAGCAATAATCAATCGACAGAATATTGAGTATGAAAAATAATTCATCTGAGTTTTGTAATTATCTGGAATTAAAGCTAGCTTGAATCAACGGTTCTTTTTAATTAACACCGTTAATTTCCCTTTATCAAAATAATAAACACGATAGAAATACTGACACTTAAATTGTGGAAACGTGTCATGTCAACGACATAAATGCATCTATGTAATTTTTAAATTTTGTCCACTTTGTGTATGGGGAATTTTAGAAAATTTCATGTAAATAATACACAGCGACGTTGAATAAAGGCCTTTCAAAGAATTATCTGACCTGAACTTTTGCGAGGTAAATTAAAAAAATGAGGTACGATTATCTTGAGGTAATACGATAATTACAATGTATGATAGTTTCAAGTCTAATGCAAAATTAAGGTGAAATATTTACAATGAAGGGTAACGTACTGATTGTGTCTTTTTATCTGTGACACTTGTCAATTTTTCTGAATTTTTGGTAGCGCAAAATTTTGATGAAATCCCTCTACCCACTCCAGCACTGAAAGCAGTAGAAACCACTGGTAGTGAAGAAATTTCTTTGTGTCGATTTGAACCGCGGCCGATACCGTAATTTGTACGTGCAACGAGCTGTAAAATTGCTAATTTTGATGTCTATTTACAGATGTAAGTGAACGGTTAAAAATATAAAGGTATATATTTACTTGGCCATTTTGTTGAAACGGCAATTTTTGCGCAATTTGCTCGTTCGATGCACACTTCTCATGGAAAACCATTGGCTGCACAGAACTTTGTTTCTGTGCAATGGAACCGCGCCCAACACCATAGTTTTTAGGTGTAATCAACTGTAAAATATACAAATGTGAATGAATAGTTACAGGGGTGTCCCGGATTTTTGCCCTCGTGGGGGCTGGATAGATAGCAAATTGGTGCTTCGGAGGGATAGATAGCTGATAAAATTTTCTGGGGGGGGGGGGCTGGGGGTGTTTGCTTGGAGCTGGGGGGGGGGGCTGGTGAGGCGACAATATATAGCCTTTTTCAACCTTAAGAAAGCAGAAATGGAAAAAAATTGCTAAGAAACAGTTGAAAATAGTCAAAAGTAGGTAAAAAATGGCTAAAAATAGGTATTTAACCATGTATATCACGCGAAAGCACGATTTTGAAGGTGAAAAACTATAAAAAGGTGCGAAAATTGGTGATTTTGAGCCAAAATTAGGCCAAAATTTGTCAAAAACGAATCGAGATAATTAGATAGCTGACCTATTTCAGGATGGGGTGGGGGGGCTTTGGGGGTAGTAACGAAAAAAATTTCGTCTGGATAGATAGATAGTTGAGCTGTCTCGACGATAGATAGATAGCTGACTGATTTGGGGGGCGGCAGCCCCCCCCCAGCGGCCGCTAGGAGACCCTTGAATAGTTAAAAATAGAATTTCAATATTAACTTGTTTTTTTTGCGGAAGTGCCACATCTGTCGCAAATTTCTGCTCAGATATCGATTTCGGCACAAAATTTTTATCAACGCAGTCTTTTTTAACAGGAACAGTGTCGGAATTGACCTGGTCAGCACCCACAATGACTGTTTTGACCGGCGCCTAAAAAAAATGTTAACTGTATAGTAGAAGAATATGTATTACTAGAAAATTATCAAAAGTAAAAAAATAACATTTTTGCATACAAAAATGTGAAAGCAAACCCCCAGCGTCCATTTTATGTCACTGTTCTGGCATCCAACAGTGTTTTCAGACCTTTAGGAACAACTGTGAATGCAAGAACAGTGACAAAAATCTCTATCCCTACACCCGAATCCCGATCCCAAAAAAAAAGCAATCCAGATCCGATACCGAAAGTCCAATCGTAATCTGCTTTTACGATCCCGAAATCTCAAAAACTGGATCCCGATCCAGATCGCGATCCCGAAAAGTCAATCACGTTTGAAGCCTAATTACATACATCGCTTTCTTCCAATTTTGAATAAAACGAACCGTTTTTGGCAATCGATTTTTGACTGTACTCAATTTCTCCAAATTCTTCTCATTAGACAAATTGGACGGAAATGGTTTACCACCAGCAACACTCATAGTGTTAGAAGGTGACGACTGCGATGAAATTTTTTCGGTTTGAGCAGCGGACTGGGCGGTGCAATTTGTAGGTGAAGCTACCTGTAAAATAAAGCACTTTATTGTCTATTTAGTTGTTTCAATCTTGATTTAAACATGAAATCCGTATGTCCGTGGTAAAAATGAATACATTTTACAGCGTAAGTGCAGGGCTCCTTCTTTACTGAGGAGCAAAAAAGATGTGCCTGATGGCTGACCGCCTTAAATTATAGCTAGTGTATTAATTATAATACTATCTTTTCATAGAGATAGATTCGCTATATCAATATTTTTAAAAATTATGATATGTGGTAGTTGTTAAAATAAAAATATAAAAATACTAAAAAGTAGAATGAAAAAAACGACCTTTTGATTTCTTTTTCTCAAAGAAAATAAATAGCCCGGAGGAATCGATTTCTTGAAATTGGATTCGTCCCTCATTTGAATAGGTATATCAACCTGATTGAAATAGGGTGAAGGCAATATGAAGTAAGCAGCTAAAAAAAAATTAAAATTTAAAATATTATACCGTAAATCGTTGAATAAGTCCGCGGGGGAGTTATTTTTTCGTCAGAATATTTTGAGGGAGGAGTTAATCGACGGGGGGAGTTATTAGAGGGGGTGAGTTGCTTTTTCCTCAGAATATTCAGTACATAAGTACGTACAACGTCACTCTAAATAAAACATTATTTTGTATTTACGTTGCATACGCAGCACTGCTTTTGCATTCGATGAATCAGATCATTGCTTTTTTGATCTGTCTGGCTTCATCGAAATGTTTTTTATGTGACACGGGTTAGTTGCAACGAACATAGGGTGGCAGTTATTCGAGGGGGGTAATTATTTTTTCCTCAAGCTCGCAACAGGGGGGAGTTGTTCGAGGGGGAGAGTTATTCGAGGGGGGGGGGACTTATTCAAGGATTTACGGTAAGAATTTAACCTTTCTTTTCGCAGGCGTCTGAGAGACCGGTAATGGTTTTTTGAATTTCAATTGATCCAAATATTCATTCATAATTTTCCCGCCCTCTTCCATTGCACAATTGTCAGCTGTTTTCTGAAAAAAAAAATAGAGGGTAAAATATTTCGTGATGAAACTATTTTTGAAATTATTAAAATGAGTATTTTAGTTATCCTAATTGTATAATATTACGAATGTAGTCAATGTTATGAAGATGCGATTTGTGATATATTTTTGTCTACATGAAAGTGGAGAGATTGTACCTCCCTACCCCTCTGGCTCGCGTGGGATGTGAGGTGACACGCGACATACATAGGTTTAAATGACCAATTAAATAATTTTTCATAGTAACGCAACTTTTCATTGTAGCATACCGTTGATTGCGAACACTGGGAATCCAGTATCTCGTATGAAGCTATTCTGGATACATATGGTTCTTCCTCTGATGTATCATTTGGTACTTCATCAATTGTCTCCAAATAGCGATCGAATTCTTCGTAGAACTGAAATATGTATGTTAAAATTGTTTAAAGGGAACGGTAAACATACAATAAAATGTGTGTGTAGCCTTTTTTCAGTTCACTCATGTCTCAAAATCTTTAAAAAATTTTTTTGAAAATTTAAAAAAAAATTTAAAAAATTTTTTTTAAAAAAAGTGAAAAATTTTTAAAAAAAAATCTAAA